>CM052539.1:167923857-168102752 GCA_028533065.1 Trachops cirrhosus | reverse complement strand
GAAAAATTGCTGATGTAACTGATCAGAGTAAATAGTCCAAATGGGGCATAAGTAATGACTTACTTTTTAATTATAAAAAGGACATTTTTAATTATAAAAAGGACTTTTTAATTATAAAAGGACATTTTTCTTTTGAAAATGCAATTTTGCACCCAAGCAAGGCCCCAGCATTGTTTTTTATTTATTTTTCTTGGGGAGGGGGTAGATTGGCATTAACACAGTTTCAGTCACTTTTTTTTGTCTTCTTCGTGCATTTGTTAGAAGAAAGGAGGATCTTTAGTGTCTGCGTTTGAGGAAAGAAATTGAATTTATTGGTTTTTAGGTAAAATGCATGTATGAATGCAACGTGAGCAAAAATTTTTATGGGGAATCAATGAAAGGACCTTGTTTCTCTGTTGTACATTGTGTGTGTAGGTTCTCAAAGCAGGGTTCATATTATTGGTGGGCTTCCCTAAAAACTATTCCATCTTAATATTATAAGAACCCCTGTTTTTACCTATACCCTCTGTGTATTTTGATGGTCTTAAGAAGATAAATGACTCAGGAAATCTCCTTAGGGGATGTCCTCAAAGAGTTTAAAACACTTCTTATTTCCCTACCTCCTTCCCTCCTCCCTCCCACCCTTTCTTTCCTTCTTGTTTCTGTTTCTTTTTTCTTCTCTCCTCTTTGTGGATGATGAGGAGAAATCATGATGAAAACTATTGAAAACATACCTGTGTCAGAATGTGATATGTAATAGAGGAGAGTTACAGAAAATTTGCAGTGAGTTCTTATATTAAGAAGAGATTTCTTCCCAGATTTTGTCATGAAGAGGGTACAAGAAATCATGCCATGAAAGATAAGGTGTTTTTTTCTAAGCTAGCTGGTCTGGATGGCAGGGTGCTTTGCTACAGTGAAACAATGAGATGAGCAAAACCATGGTAGTAAGAAAAAGAAGAGGTTCACCCTGGCTTGTGGGGCTCAGTTGATTGGAGTGTCATCCCATATACCAAGAGGGTGGGGTTGATTCCAGGTCAGCACACATACCTAGGTTGTAGGTTTGAGCCCCAGTCAGGGCATGTATGCGAGACAACAATTGATCTCTCTCTCTCTCTGTCTTTCTCTCTCTCTCCCCCACTTTCTCTCTCTCTAAAATAAATAAACATATTTATTTAAAAAAAGAAAAAGAAGAGATTCAATTTGTCTGGAGGAAGTCCTTCATGCATTGACAAGCCAAGTCATCAGAACAGATAACACTTTAAAGGTCACTTTTTCCCATATAGAAGGGGCATCTGGGAAACATATAAGAAATCGGATAGATCAGATAGGAGCACATTCCAGGTATTGTTTTAAATATTGACTTTGGAATTTGGAACTGAGCAGGTTCAGAGCTGAAGGTTTACAGGCAAGAGCCCCATTTTTGGAAAATAAATTTTTCTGGCATTAATTTGTAGGATGGATTTAAAGAAAAGATGCTTGAGACAAAGAGATATTTTTCTTGGCAGATATTGTATTACTCTGTTGAGTACTAAGGGTCTTAAACATCCCCCACCTTTTTTGGCCACTGCAGCAGCACTGCTGTGTAGACAGCTGGTGGTGTGACTTGTCTCCCAGCCCCAAATGAATAGACACTTAACCCAGGTGGGTCAGGTCAGGATCTTTTCCATTGCTCCCAAGAATTTAGACTTGAGTTTCATTTTTAGGGTCCAGTTTGTTGCTTGAACTTGGGTTGGGACACTGTATGTATATTGAGACAGAGAAATATAACCAATACATATAAAATATAATTAAGCCATACCCAGAATGGTACATAGATGAGTGAATTTATGGAACCAAGGAAAAAGTATATGGATATACACATATAGGCAAACTCTCTATGATGAATGAATTTTAAGATAGAAAAAATATTGGCTATGGGTAAAATGCCATTTATATAATTGGATGATAAAAATGAGTATTGCTCAATTATAGCAGATACTTCTTGAGATAATACACTGTATCATATTGACTGTACCTTCTGGAATCTGCCACCAATATACCAGGTTGGGGCCTCAGGAAATATATTTTCAGTATGTGATGTGGACAGACTCAAGGTTAGACATTTTACTCAACGTGGGTAAATCCCATTTGCCTTGGAAGAAATTTGAAACTATGTGAACAGTGAACCACAGGAGATGTGTGATGGTGCTCATGTTACATTACTCCCTAGTGGCAATGAATATGTCAAGGTCTGTGGTGGGTGGCTTGGACCCTGCTCATTCTGATACTTGTGGATAGGACTTGGGCACCATAATTTAATTGAGTGCTTTCCATGCTTATTTAAGGAGTCATTTTTGTTACATGCAACTAAAACAAACTTAACATTCATATATGACAGTAGCAGAAAGAAAATTATGATGCAGTTGGGCATTGGCCAGTGGACAGGTGTTATCCAGGCACTCACCAATCACAGACTATACACCAGCTGGAATAGGGATTACAACAAAGTAATACAGCATCAGATTCAGCATATACAGCACTTAGTTTTTTAGGCCTTTTCCTATACATGAACTTTTTTTCTATATTAACTACTTAAGGTATTCTTATTTTTACTTAAATTTCACAAGTCACAGCTGTGAGGATGAAAAATGTTACATGTCTTTCCCAGGTTCATGTGACTAGTGAGTGGCGGTGGGCTTGGTCTCTACATTTTCTGATTTCAAATCTCAATTACTTTTCTCACTATATTACATAACTATAGTTATCTATTCAAAGGGTTCGGAAGCACTGCTTAGATTTTGATACTTAAATTTAAAATTAAATAAAAATAAAATTTAGTAAGTTTATCCTAATGAGCCTTTAATAACGTAATAATAATGTTAAATCTATGAAGCTTTAACATTTTGTGTTAGAAATTTGTTTCCTGTTCTCACACCCCTTTTTGAAAAGCCCTGCCCTTTCCATAACCATGGAATTGTGATTTAAAGCATAGATGCTAAGTTCCCAGATCTGGGCACAGGCCCTATAAGGTCAAATAGACACAGGAGCCGAGATGACAGTTTTGGGGTGGACACCAGGACAAGGCACGATGGCTGAATCAGAAGAGAACTCAGCTGTCAAAGTAAAACAAGTAAGCAGAGAAAAGCAGAAATGACAGAGAAACGTCACCAATATTTCTCTTTCTCAAACTCTGAGAAAAAAGGGGGAAATTAAGCAAAAGTATGTGCTGTGGTTGCTGTTTGTCTACTACTGCCGAGGGCTCTTTCCATGGTAGGCTGGGTTTTACTTCTTGTTCTCAGGTTCTGTACAAAACCCCTATATCCTTCCTTCAAATTGCCCTTCAGTTGAAATGGTTTTCTCTAATAACATGTTACCTGCTTAAAAAGCATTTAAGAATTTTTCCTTGGTTGGTCTAGCTCAGTGGATTGAGCGCGGGCCTGCAAACCAAATTATCGAGGTTCAATTCCCAGTCAGGGCACATGCCTGGATTGCAGGCCAGTTCCCAGCAGGGGACACATGAGAAGCAACCACACATTGACATTTTTCTCCCTCTCTCCTTCCTTTCTCCTCTAAAGATAAATAAATAAAAATTTAAAAAAAGCATTTAAGAATTTTAAGTAAATGTCAATAAATGTAAATTCATCTAGCAATAATAAATGAAATACAAGTTGATGTCTCTACAGATTTTATTCTAAATAACACTTTGATTATATCTTCAATCTAATATATATAAATAATAATGATTTAATTTTAATCAATATTTATAAAATAATTCATGAAATAATTTCTTATTATTGAGGAATTACCAAGCAAATGAAGCATGTACAGCTTTGTCAAACCATAAATATTGATTGCATGTGATAGCAGGTTGGCAGTTCTCCAAAGTAATGATGACACTCATCATTAATTTTCTAGGGCTGTCAAAAAATAGGCAAATTGGATGACTTGAAACAATAGTGAATTTTTTCTCTCAGAGTTATTGAGGCTAGAAGTCCACAGCATTTCTGAAGGCACTAGAGAAGGAACTGTCCCGTGCCTTTCTCTTCTTACCTTGTGGTGGGGGGGGGGGGCTGGCTAGCCTTGGTGTTTCTCGTCTTGTGGACACATTGCTTCAATCTCTGTTACAACGCACCGTTCTGTCTGTCTCAGTCTCTGACTCCTCTCCTTAGAAGGCCATCAGTCATCCTGAACTACGGTGGGCCCACCATAGTTTATTTTTTTCAAAAATGGGATTTTTGTCACCATTAAAAGTCTGAATTTTAAACAGATTCTTGGACTAGGAGCTCATATCTATCAGCTCATTAAATTTTAATACCCAGTAGCTTTTACAGAACTGCTACTTGCACCATGAAGCTCCATGAGTTTTTCCCAGTTCAAACTTGGGCTTATTCAGCACTTTGACTTTTCTAACGAAGGCATCATGGAGCAGATGAATGGACTGGCAAGTCTTTTCTATGTCCTTTCCAATGCCACCTAGAGTCAATTTATTGACTACTTCTTTCAAGTCATGTGTCCATACATCTCAGGTCATGTTTTCTTTTCTTTTTGTATTTTATTTAATCTTTATTATATTTTTCCATTATCCATTAGTCCCCTTATAGTCCCCTCCCCACCAGCAATCATCTTGCTGTTGTCCATGTCCATGACTCCTTTGTCCTTTTTGCTCAATCCCTCCACCCCCATGTGTCCCCCACTAGCTGTCATCTTACTCTCCATCTATGAGTCTGTCCTCATTTTCCTTCTTGGTTCAGTTTGTTCATTACATTCCACATATGAGTGAAATCATATGGTATTTGTCTTTCTCAGACTGGCTTATTTTACTTAGTATGATGCTCTCTAGGTCCATCCATACTGTTGCAAAGCATAACACACCACCCACAAGAATAAATTCAAAATGGATCAAAGACTGAAATATCAGACCCCAAAACATAAAAATCTTAGAAGAAAACATAGCCAGCAAAATCTTGGATATTGCTTGTAGCAGTTTTTTATTGCATATATATCCCCTGGCAAGGGAAACAAATATACAAAATAAACAAGTGGGAATATATCAAACTGAAAAGGTTTTGCACAGTAAGGAATACCATCAACAGTATGAAAAGATAACCCACTGAATGGGATAACATATTTCCCAATGATACATCTGATAAAAGCTTAATGCCCAAAATTTGTAAAGAATTTATAAAACTCAACATTAAAAAAACAAACAATCCAGTTGTAAAATAGGCAAAGGACCTGAATAAGCACTTCTCCAAAGAGGACATACATGTGGCCAATAAACATATGAAAAGATGCTCAACGTCACTAATCATCAGACAAATGGAAACTAAAACCACAATGAGATACCATATAACACCTGTCAGAATGACCATCATCAATAAATCAACAAGCAGCTAGTGCTGGCGAGGATGTGGAGAAAAGGGAACCCTTGTGCACTGTTGGTGGGAATGCAGACTGGTGCAACCACTGTGGGAAGCAGTATGGAGATACCTCAAGAAATTAAAAATAGATCTGCCTTTTGACCCAGCTATCCCACTTCTGGGAATATATCCAAAGGAATCTGAAACACTAATTTGAAAGAGCATAAGCACCCCTGTGTTCATTGCAGCATTATTTAAAATCGCCAAGGTGTGGAAACAAGCCAAGTGTCCATCAATAGATGAGTGAATAAAACAACTATGGGACATTTACACAATGGAATACTACTCGGCCATAAACAAAGAAGAAAGGTCATGTTTTCCATTGTTTTCTTCTGGATTTGGCAGACCCACTGATGCTGAGCTTCAGAAGGATTTCAAATGGGATCTCATTGTTGTGTTTCAATCATGGTCTGTTAATTTTTTTGTCCATGGAGTACATTTTTTTCACAGGTAAGATCCATGGCATGGAAATTAGTCAGGTACTTTTTTATTAATCATCCTCAGTAATCACTTTAAATTTTCTAAATACAACGTTATCTGTTCTGCAAGTCAGGCATTATTTCTGTGGACAAGGACTAAAAGAAAAGGTAATAAGGACTAGACAGAGATAAAAAGTTATCTGTGGTATGTTAGAATAAATGAAAAAAGTAATAAACTCATGTTAGAATTTGAATAAATAAAAATGACTGTGTTGAAAACAGGAGCATACAGTATAGACATGAGAAAATGAAGCAAAATAAAGTGAGGAAAATAATAGATATGGAAGAAAAAGGAGGTTTGAGTAAACATAACTGAAAGAAAGATTGGAAGGTATATTGAAAGCTATAGAAAAAAGCTTTCCTCATATTAAGTCTTATAAAAAGTTGATCCAGGTGTGTTCAACACTGATTCATACCTGATTAATCTTGCTGGACTTTAAAGATTTCTGTTGCAGCATCTGGGCTGAAAATCACATCACATACAAGAAGAAAAAATCTCCATAGCAACATTCAATGCCAGGAGGCAATGGCACAAATTCTACAAAAGTTTTTGGCAATAGACATATCTTGCAACATGTACCTATACATGGAATATAGTACTCATGAGCTCCTCTGTAAAACATAGAAAACTATAGACCATGAAAATGTAATCCGACCAGTAAGGGACAAATAGGGAAACTACCGAGGCAGACTTTACCACAGAGCTCTCCAGGGGGCACTTTGCTAAGATCATATTCAAATCATTGAATCTCACTATTATAACTAACCATGTGGCAAGCCGGTGTAATTTACTCCAAATGTCCTGAGGCTCATGGTTGCCAAGCAACACTATTAAGCCATATGTTTTATGCCCTGACCAGGGGTGAATGTCATGCAAGAATTTTAGTAGAATACCAGACTTTGTTCTGCTGGATAGCCTGCTGTAATAAATTCTCACAGGAGAGTTCTATCCCAAGCCTAGTCAGAACTTTTGGTTCTATACCCCAAATGCATACTTCTAAGCCTTAAGATGCACATATACTAAATTTCAGTATTCTCTTCCAGATGCCTTGCAAAATAGATGTAACAATTTGTACCCCCAATTATCACCCAGGAATTCTTGACCATCCATATTGTTGCCAACACAAGGTAAAATTACTTTCCTACTTGATGGATATAAAATACTTCTTTTCAACTTAAAACTTATGAGTTGTTTATTTTTGGAATTTTTCATTTAATATTTTCGGACTACAATTGACCACAGACAACTGAAACCTCAGAAAATGAAACCACAAATAAGGGGTGGGGGGAACTACTATATTATGATTATAGTTTCTTGTACAGCTTTAATTTCTTTTCATCTTTTAAATTTTTTAAAAAATGTTTTATTAATTTATTTTTAGAGAGAAGGGAAGGGAGAAAGAAAGGGAGGGAAACATCTATGTGTGAGAGAAACATCGATTGGCTGCCCCTTACACGCCCCCAACAAGGGGCTTGGTCTATAACCCAGGCATGTGCTCTGACCAGGAATAGAACTGCCAGCCTTTTGCTTTGTGGAATGATTCCCAACCCACTGAGCCACACCATCCAGGGTCAACTTTTAATTTTCTTGGGAGTTAACAACTGCCCCTTTCTTTTCCTTTGTTTTGTTTTATATGTACCAAATACAAATCATTTCCCCAAATCCTTGACAGAAATGAGTATCTGTTGTTAGACCATTGTGTTGTGCATTTGCATTAACCTACATGGTGTAGCCTACTACTATAATTGCACGTGTTATACTTTTGTATGACAGGCTGCACGGTAGGTTTTTTTTACACCAGCATCACCACAAACCCCTGAGCAAAGACCATCACAGGTGGATAAGAACTGTCAGCTCCATTAAAATCTTATGTGATCACTGTTCCAGGGGTATCCAACCTGCTGCCTGTGGGCCACATGCGTCCCAAGATGGCTATGAATGCATCCCAACACAAAATCATAAATATACTTAAAACATTATGAGATTTTTTGTGATTATGAGTGGCAATGTATTTAATGTGTGGCCCAATACAACTCTTCTCTCATTGTGTCCCAGAGATGCCAAAAGGTTGGGCACCCCTGGTAGGCAGTCACAAAACATCATTATGCAGTGTAGAAAAGTATTTCAATGTCATCCAGCAATTGACCTGTTTTATTTGTTTGTTTATTTTGCAGACAGCCCTTTCAAGCCTCCAGCCTGCAGCTCCTGACTAGACTGTTGTTCTCTGCAAGCAACAACACCAATACTGTTATTTGTGAGCTTTCTGTCACCTTCTTCCATGGCACCCCCTGCACCCTGCATCCCACTTTACCCTCTTATTTGGCTTCTCTTCTTTGGGTGGATAATTTCCTGTGAAAAGGTGACTGGGAGGTAAGTTATTTGAGACCATGTTTACCTGAAAATGTCTTTACTCTAGCTCTCATTTGATTGATAGCATGACTGACTCTATATTGGAAATCATTTACCCTCAGAGTTTTGAAAGCATTACTCTATTGTCTTCTAGCTTCGATTGTTGAGACATCACGCACCTTTCAGGTTCTGAGGGTTGTACATGACCCACATTTACTTTGAAAGTTTTTAGGATTTCTCTCCATTTTGTTGTTTTACATCTCATGATGCTATTCCTTGGAATGGTTTAAAAATTAAAAATAAATTGTTATTATCTTTTAAAGTTTAAATTACTGAACACACACTTGGAGGATCTGATAAAATACTTTTCCATTGTTAATTTTTATTATGCTGATGACATATGAGGTTGTGCATCCCTTTATTTACTTTATTCCCTGTTTAGTTCTTCTGTGAAATTCCTGTTTATCTATTTTACTTCTATTTTCAACTGAATTTCCAATAATTCTCTTAGTTATGGGGTGGGGAGCAGTTTGTATATTTTATATATTAATCTCATCAGTTTTAGATGTAAATATTTTCTTATTTTTTAATCTATTTTTGAATTTGTGATTGAACAAAATCCTTAATTTTAATTCAAATCCTTGTTTTTGCCAGAGACTTTGTGCTTTGGGGGTCTTTGAAAATAAATCTATCCTCCCTCTAGAGCACGTTCTTCTAGTATTTTTCCTTATTTTTCTATAAAAGTTTTATATGCTTTATTACATGTGCAGTGTTCCTTTGCATACTATGCACATTAAAGAATACTTTCTACAGAGAATAAGTTAGTCTTCCCAATGTCAGTCTATTAAGCAATTATAATTTCCCATTGCTCTATGTTATCATAATTACCGTACCATCATTTCAAATATAACAACTGCATATCAGTCAGAATTCAATATCCTTTCCATTTGTCTCTTCACATGATATTTCTCACTGTCTCCGATGACTGGTCTGGCCTTTGAATTATTGCTCGGTATCTGGTATAAACAATTTGTCTCTGTTAGTCTCTGTTATTCTTTTCTTTTTATTAAGTTGAATTAGCTCTTCATAGACTTTTTCATGTGTTTTACAAGGAACAATATGTGTTCCAGCTGCAATTTTGATTGTGAAACATTGGATTTGTAGATAAACTTGAGGAAATTATATATTTTCCATGTTAAATTATATCTTTATTAAATGTTATATCTCTCCATTGCTAAAGTATTTTTCTATGCTTTTTATTAGAGTTTTAACATTTCCTTTACAACATCTTTCATTCTGAAAATTAAATTTAAAGAGCATGTCTTCTACATGTTTCTGTCGTGTCATAAGACTGACAGAGTTAAGTTGACCCTTGAACAATATAGGTTTGAAATATCTACTATACATGCATTATTTTCAATTAATATAGTTTGCCCTCCGTATTCCCTAATTTGGAGTGCATGGATTCAACCAGTTGCAGATGTGGAGGGACAAGTGTATGCATTGTATGACACCATTTTACATAAAAGACTTGAGCATCTGTGTATTTTTGGTATCCAAGGGGATCCTAGAACCAGTCCCCAGTATACAAAAGTGGGTGTGTAGTCAAGTTTCAGGAAAGTCAGAAGTTATATGTAGGTTTTTGACTACACAGGACATAGTGTTCCTAACTCCCTTATTGTTTGAGGTTCAACTCTATATTGCTATCTGGCATAAATAATGAATAAATTAATCAACATTTATATTTCAAACCAAATATATTCCACTAATATTATCAGACTTATTGAAATAATATTGACAACTTAAAAAATCTAAAAATGCTAAAAAACATGAAAATAAAACAAAAATAATTTATAATCCCTACAGCCACACATAAATTATCTATTTTTACAGACTTAAAATAATGGCATTTTAGATTCTTAATCTATTCTTAAATTTGAAAAGACAAAGCACCTCAAATGTAATGATTCTAATTCCAGGTTATTATTATAAAATGGTCACTACTTTTCTTTCCCTCTAAAAAATGAAAACTTGTCCTGATCAGTGTTGCTTAGTTTGTTGGGTGTCATTCCTGAAAGCACAAGGTCGCCAGTTTGATCCCCAGTCTGCGCACATTCTTGGGTTGCAGGTTCAACCCTGGCTCAGGAGCTTATGAGAAGCAAGGTAGCAGTGTTTCTATCTCACATCGATGTTCCTCTTCCTCTCTTTCTCCATCTCTTCCTGTCCCTCTAAAAATAAATAAATGAAACCTTAAAAAAAGTAAAGGCTAAAGTTAGTGTGACATCCCAGGAGAGAAATAGCATAGGAATGATATTGTCACATATAGCCAAACTGAGGCATAACTAGCTGGTGTCTGCTGCTTTATAAGCAGTCATAGTCAATGCAGATGATTCGCTTAAAAGAAGAAAAAGAATGGCATGGATTCCTGAAATGTAAGAGTCAAGTCAAAACAAATCAAAATGAAAAGGTTAGCATGTACATGTTGTCTTTGCTAGCTTACAAGTTTGTAAGAAAAAACAACTAAAAGATCTAGTGACAGATAAATTTTTAATTTTTAGACTTGTTGCTATTAATTATGAATTTCTTTTGATAAAAAGATCAAACAGCATGGGCACAGAAAAATATGATATTTACACCCTGTATTACATGAAAACCCTTACACTTAATTTAACATTTGAATGGAATTTCTAGTGGCTTACCTTTTTTGTTTGTTTTGAAAGATTGCCACATATGTATAACATAAATCATAAAACTTTACATTGTAAGTATTTATTTTATCTAATTTTTCAATTACTTTTCTTACTGTATAATCACTTATTATTCCCTTGGTATATGTCTTTTAATAGCTGACAAATAGAAATGTGTTCAGAACCTCTGTTTAAGGCTTAGAATTTATCCTAAAGGCCCTCCTTCTTTTTCTCCTTTTCTATTTTTGAATCATGACTGACAGCTACCATCAAAGATAAGTTGTTATTCATGGTGTATTAAGTTAGAATAATTTAAAGTAAATATTTAGGCCTTTTGTGATGTACAAGAACAAAATAGTCATCCCTAACAAAAATCAGTGAAGACTGGAGAGCTTCATTTGAAAAGCAAAAAAATTTAAGTATTTAGAAGAAACATCTAAAATATAAGTTTATAGACTTGAAAAAAGAAACTATTTTAAAAGAATAAATTCTATGGAAAGAGAGAGAAAGCAGAAGTCATAAAAGGAAACATTAACTTGATAACTATTAATGAAATATTTTTACATTTATTTCTATTTATGAAACACAACATCTTATAAACAAAAGGATAAGCTATACACAGGAAAAGCTTTTTCCAAAGAACACAAACAATGTGGTTTCTCTGTCTAGAATTTATAAAAATTTCCATAAATCAATTAAGGACCAAAGAAATAAGTAAAGAGCAATAAATTACAAATCATAGAATCAGTGCAGAGTAAAGGAAAACTGAATGGCCAATAAACGTATTTTCCTCAAACGTCACGAATCTCACTAATCAGGTTATCATTTTCACACGTATCAGGTTAAAAGAAAAGAAGACATTTTAATATTAGACAGGATTTGGAAAACAGGATTTTTTATTTACCTGTGAAGAGGTTGGATAACAGAGTAGTCAAGAGCACGGGTCATGGCATCATTCTCTTGTGTTTTAAACCTGTTACAACCTTACAATGCTGTGCCTGGAGCAAGCTACTTTATCTAGCTGGGAGACAGCTCTCCATGGGTCTCTTGCATTTCTGCAGATCTTGTGAGTGAGGCACTTTGCTTAGTACTACTTATTTTTTCAAGGGTATTTGTAGAGTGAACAGCCTTTGAGGATCGAGATAGTGTCTTCCTATGGAGCAAGGGGCAGGCATGCTTACAACACAGTAGTAAAACACCTCCAAGCTCACTGCTCTTCTTGTATAGTGCAATCCACTGCATATGCAGGTGTCATCTGACCCTCTTTGTGAAGACCTGGGGGAACTGGATTTAGGGAGCCAGTGCAATAAATGCTAATATGCTGGACACTGCTATTACTATGAGCAGTAAATTGTTTTTGGTCTAACCCAGCAGACTCCTGTCTCCTACAATTATCTATGAATCTTTGGCAGTTAACTTGTAGGTAAGGTGAAATCTCAGACCTTCATAGTTCTTTGCAAATGTCTAAGTTATTTTTCTCATGTATAACAAAGAGGAGTATGTGTGATATTTTCTAGTCATAGGACTATTATTATTTTACCTAAGTTGAAAGTGTGAAATGTTTAGAGCAGTGTCTGGTACAGAGAAAGTGCTCGATTTGTTTTTGTGTATTTAAAGTTCAAAGCGATACAAAACATTATTTTTATGGTTGTATGCATATGTAATAACAGGCTTTAAAAATATGTAATAATAGACTCCAAATCATTGTACTTGTTAATTCTGAGAAGGTAAGAAGAGAGTGACAATTTACATAAGGTGCAATTCTATCTATTCTTTTTAGTGTTTTAAAAAGTATGTCTAAAGCAAGTATAGCAATATGTTAAGATTTTAAAGGGCTGGATGTTGCATATATATTTTTTCATTATGTTATTACATATTTATGCATATTTGCCTGAAGTTTTAAAATATTTTATGAAAATACATTTGAAAACATGTACAGGACATGATTATTTCGAATGATAACTTGAAATATAACTTCAACAATTATGACTATTATGTCTAATTTTCCACCTCCTTATCTTCTGTCACAATTATTTTTCTGGCACTGAATCAGCTCGTGCACTCTGCAGTGCTTTTAAAGAAGTGATGCTGTGTGAAGTCCCCAGGTCAGGTCACAGGGACTGTGCCACTTCCACTCCAGTTGCTGGAATCCTCACTCTCAGAACCCCGAACCACCACAGAAAAATTCAATCCACTCTGAACCTTGTTTCAGTTGAGCCAAATGTTGACCCTTTGGGTCACCCTGCCAGGCAGGAGAGAGAGGAAGCTCCTGTCTAATTCCTGCCCTTGGCCAGTTAGTTATCCTTCCCCTCTCCCACTCCTGTCCCACCTGAGGCCCCTGACATGGTGTAGCAGTGACCAACCATCCCCTCTGAATTCCTCTTTGAATTCCTGTGAGCATAATATAATGGTTTTTGCTGCTCACTAAGTACGGGCATATAGATAACAGAAGCGAGCTTCTGCCAATAGACAACAAAATCGAGCTCCTCTTAAAAATACCTGATTTGATGGTTACAGTGTTGGCAAAGCTAAGGTGAGTGTATATGTGATTTAAACATATTTAGCAATTGTTCAGAGTAAAAGGGGAATACTGCTTGCCGTAAGCAGCACAATGGATGGATTACAAAGAAAAGAAAATAGTGGAGTTACCTCAAAAAATTAAAAATGCAACAGCTGTAAGAACCAGCAATCCCACTTTGGAGGATTTGTCCAAAGAAACTGGAAACACTAATTCTAAAACATATATGCACCCCTATGTTCACTGAAGCATAATATTTACAATATCCAAGCTATGGAAGCAACCCAAGTGCCCATCAGTAGATGAGTGGATAAAAAAGCTGTGGTACATTTAAACAACAGAACACTACTTGGCTGTAAAAAAAGAAGGAACTCTTACCCTTTGTGACAGCATGGATGGACCTGGAAGATATTATGCTAAGTGAAATAAGGCAGTCAGAGAAAGATAAATTCCATATGATTTCACTTATATGTGGAGTCTAATGAACAAACTGAACTAACAAGCAAAATAGAGACAGACACATAGGTAGAGAGCAGGCTGACAGCTTTCTGGGGAGAGTGCTGGGGGCTGAATGGAGGAGAATAGAGGATTTGAGGAGGAAAAAGAGAAAATGCTCATGGACACAGACGACAGTGTGGTGACTGAGGGTGTTGGGGGTAGGTGAGGTGGAGGAGAGTATGTAGGGGGATAAATGGTGATGTGCAGAGACTTGACTTGGGGTGGTGAGCACACAATATAGTATACAGATGATGTATTATAGAATTATGCACCTGAAACCTGTATAATTTTGTTAACCAGTGTCACCCCAATAAATTCAGTACAAAAGAAAAGAAACAAAAAAACCCAAATTCATAGTAATACTGAACATATTAATATAGTTTGTTACATATTAACTGTCAGGAACAAATGAGAATGTTTTGAGATCATCATCTTTAAAACCAAGATGATCATAACTGAAATACATCAGCATTTAATTGTTATGGGCAAAAACACAAGTAGGCCGATTTATTTCATAGACAAGGGATGAATCAGGTTTTATATCCCATTTTTTTAGATTTTAGAATTCTGCAGTGCTTAAAATTATATATGTATATATGTGTAGAAATATATGCATTCATTATTGTTTGTTTTGCTTTTGATAGGTGGTACTGTGTGTTCTATGAGCTTTTCAGGCTAAAAACCTTTACAAAAGAGCTGCTGAAATCTGTGGGCTGTAATCATATATCACCCATTTATTTTATTTTTTTTGACCAAAAAACTTTTACAGTCATCCACCTGTTTTTGGTTAGGGTTAGATCCAGATTATTTTCTGAGGAAGTATTTTGCCCTGCCCACAGAACCTCCTTCTTCTCAGGTACTTACTTGATTAGGTGGTTAATCTTTAAAAAAAATTGTTAAAATAGGACTACTTCATTCTTTTTCTTTTTCTTTTATTAATTAGTAACTCAAAATTTTGCCTCTCTAGATTCTTATTAGAGATTATAATTTTTCACTCTCTGCAGCCAACTTTTATCCAAATACAGTTGAGAAATAGCTTCATGGAAGTTTTCCTGGAGAATAAGAAGCATATTTCTTATGAAGATAAGTTACTCCAGATAAGTTATCCAATTTGGGGTTGAAGGAATAATTGCTAATAACCACTTTGGGTACTGATGGAAAACAAAAGAAAACTGCAGATTTGAGTTCCACTGAAGGCTCCTGAGTCAGTCTCTCCAAGAACCCTTCATTTTTCAGGATTTACCAGGATGATTATATGTACACACACACACACACACACACACACACACACGCTCTAATCAGTTAGAAATTTATCCTGAATCAAACTTGATCAAATTATTATTTTATCTTGAATGTGTTCTGAATTGCTTTTACTGTAGCTCAATTTTCTTATCTGTCAGCCAGAAAAAGTTTAAGATAGAGGTGTATTAAATTTTATAACATAGTTGTACTTCAGATGTTGTTGAGGACATTGGGTAATACATAATGAAGATCCACAAGAGAAATGTTGCACGTACTTTATTAACAGCAAAAGATGCATTTCATATGAGTAGATTAGCCCATGGTGTCATTGAAGTTATTATTTACCATTTGCTTTCACCACTGAGAGTTCAGAACCAAATTTTGACCCCAGATAAAATGTGTACAGGAGCTTTTGTTCTATCATGATTTCTGTTTATTATTCTATTTCTATTTTATCTCTGCTCTAAATGTTTTACTTCTTTTTTCCTATGTTATTAAACTTAATATTATCAGTTGCCTCAAATTCTCTTTTGAAGAGAAGTTTAGGTAAGGAGGGAAAAAGAAGCAAGGAAAGAAAGAAAAGAAATAGAGAACATTAAGCCTAGTTTTGCTTCCTACTCCTTATAAAATATGGACAAAATACACAATGTTAAAAATCACATAACTAATTTAGAGAATTAAATAAAATAATTACAAAGACAAGAGAAATCAGGAAACTGTAAGAGATAAGTAACAGACAAGTTCCTTTCTAGATTGAAACACACGGAAGTTTTCATGAAGTCTTCTAATCCTTGATATGCTATGTCTATGACCTTAGGAGCTTGAATAAGGGAAAATCATGAATGATGAGTTATTGATGGCAATGAACAAAATTAAAATGTAGGTGAAAGTTTTGAGGCAAGAGCAAAAGGTCTCAAGAAATGTAAAATTTTTGACCTGGCTGCTAACACTAGGTGGAAGTAAATAATTCTGGCTAGTATGAATAAAATGTGAGGGATATTTTTTCATGAGATTGAAAAGGAAGGATGCCATTGTGAGAAGAATTCTGATTTGTCTGCTCTTGTTTCCTGACCACTTCATGTGCTGAGACACCAGGAACTTGAGGTTGGAGCAGTGAGCATTAGAAAATGCTATCATGAATAGTAGGTCTTCGGGGAGAGTCCAGGTTCCTAGCATGGAGAAAGAAGTGAGAATCTCCTGTAAAGAAAAAAGAATGAAGGATGTAGGGAAATTTGGTGACTTTATAAAGCCAAATAGAAACATTCTGAAGGAACATTAGTGGTAGGGTGGGGCTAGAAAATATCACGAGAGAAAGGAAAATGTATGTATGTAAGAGCAGAGGCAAGTTGAGATACAGAAGTGGCTAAGCTTTTGACAAATGAGCGAAGAGTTGAGCAGGCATCCTAGGTATGAATAAAATTAGGTGGCTTATGAAGTTTGGAATAAAACTTTATATAAACATATTTTTGGTGCTAGGACTGTTGTTTACAAATGTCAGAGAGGAGCTGATTGGCATCTTAGCTAATCTGTATCTGTCTCTTTCCTGATGGCTCATGTTAGAAGACCAGCCTTGAGAACACTGCTTTCATCAGCCTCCCTCTAGCACCTTGAACAGGTCTTATTGCTGGAGGAAGGTTCATAACTTGGTTAAGAAATATACCATTTATTTCTGATAATATAGAAGCAATAAGATAATTTATTTAGCAAACACTATTTGTTGCTTATTATACACAAGTAACTATGTTGGGCTCTAAGACAATACTTAAGGCAACACATGAAAGATTGTTAAACATCTGGAAGTTAGAATTATTTACAAGCAGAAGTTAATAAGATCTGAAAGGTCTTAGAGACCTTCATAAAATACTAAATAATAGGACTAATCATAAAACCCGAGAACT
This sequence comes from Trachops cirrhosus, assembly GCA_028533065.1. NCBI lineage: Eukaryota > Metazoa > Chordata > Mammalia > Chiroptera > Phyllostomidae > Trachops > Trachops cirrhosus. Next base: position 168,085,702 of record CM052539.1, on the reverse strand, counting down.
ACAGCTGTCTTTGAAAAGGTTATGTCAGTGACTCTACAGTAGCTTTTTACTCCTTGGTGTTCAACAGAGTGTGTCAGTCAGTTGGAGCTGCTTTAACAGAACTAGAGGCTGGGTGGCTTAAATAACAGGAACATCTTTCTCACAGTTCTGGAGGCTGGAGGTCTCCAGACATCCAGACATACATAGTGTCAAGGCCATGTTCTGCTGAAAGCCTTTGTCCTGGTTTGCTGATGAAGGCCTTGCTGTGTCCTCATATGGGTGAGAGAGAGATATGATCCTTCTCCTAACTCTTCTTCAAGGGCATTAATCCCATTTGAAGGCTCCACACTCAGACCTAATTACCTTGAAAAGGCCCCACCTCCAGACACCATCGCGTTGGGGATTTGGGCTCCAACATGTGGATTTGGGAGAAAACGTGCCATTCACAGCACTGAGGCCTAAATGTTTTGGTGTTAAAACTAAACTTCACAGTGACCTTCACTGTAATATAATCTTCATCAAATCTCTGTTGTTTCTATTTATTGTAATAACATATAACATGTGCTATATTGTTTACTTATATATTTTATATAATCCAGTAGTAAAAATAAAATATAAAAATGAAGTTAATGTCATATAAATAAAATAATATAATTAAATATTATGTGTATATTTATATAAACTTAGAGGTCATCTGCATTAGAAATGTTTTATACCAAAATATGGACATGCATAAAATATTTGTCAAGTGACAGCATTGACAAATGTGGCAAAAATGACACTGGCAAGCTAGTAAGCAGGGCACACAACTGAGGAGTTTGAAGGGAGGCATACTATGGGGATGGAGGGAATGACAGATGAAAAAGCCCCTCCCCAGCCACACAGATACACATACACACCTCGCCTTTCCCCTCCACCTTGCCAAATTTGCAAACACCTGGCCACCAGAATACTGGCAACTGCAGAGGAGCAGCAAGCAAAATAGAAATTAAAGTGTTAGCTGCTAACTCTGAGCACATCTGTTCTAAATCAGTTTCTCAAAGATACATTTCATTAAAATCACAGTCTTGCCTGCCTCTGTCATTTTGTTGCTAACTTGCTGTCACTCTTCCAATGTCACCTCCTTGACGGGATTCTGACAAGATCTGGAAGGTCAGTTGAGCTCTTTGCTACTGTTTCCCGTTAATGGTTTATTAACTAGGCAAAGCTAAATATATTCTTTAAATTATGTGTCTCTAGCCAAAACTGGCTCTGCAGAATGATAAATTTCTGTCTAATCCTTTTCAAGCTATCAAATATATCCTTTCCCAGTCTCAATAGAATATGCCTGCTGATCTTTTGGGCTCCTTTTAAACATGGTTTTGGTTTCTTTCATTAACTACAGAGGAATGGATAATAATTTTTTTCTGATAAAATCAATATTCTTTCCAGAGCTCTCTTCAATTTATTTTAAAATGTTTTCTTTTCATTTTCCCTTTTAGGTTTTTTATTTTTAAATCTTTTCTTTCAGAGCCTAATTTAGAATGTCTCTCTTATTGTTAATTATACTCAGTGGAAGTCACTAAACTATCTCTCTCAGTTAACTCCCAATTAACTGAATGGCTTTAGAGGTAAACTGCTTCTGCAGCATAATCAGCATATTCATGGCTCGGTTTTCTTCACTCTGACTGTTGTACAGTATTTCTGTCACGGTAGAGCCAGCAGAGTTTATCTCCCTGCAGCCTCGTTCTGGGAGGGTCTGCTCTTCTCATCACCTCGTCGGGGGTCCTCTCTACTACACAAAGGAGGGCCAGTTGCCAACCATGTATATTTTTAAAAAAGAGATCTTTAAAGCATGGGGTTCCTGGAACCCGGGGTGTATACAATGGCCTTTATAACTATGGATCTTTGAAAGTATATGCCAGAGGGGGTTTATGTGTAAGTTTCTAGGGAAAGAATCTATAGCATTTTATCAAATTCTCAATAAATCTACTGTCATACCAACATTAAATACTTTAAAGTTTTTCTGTTTGCCTATTTAATAGATGGCACAGGGTAACAGGCATAGAAAAAGTACAAACTTTCCAGCAAAATAGTCAATGAAATTCACAGCTAATTTAGATTTTCATGTAGCACGGCCATGCCTTCATCTCTTAGTTTAGTTGAAAATGCCTAAAACTTCCAACCTTTACTTGCTCTCCAGCACGTTGGGTGGGAGCTCCTGCTGATACGGACCACAGCTACATTCACAGGCATGGGAGCTGCTTGAAGATTTAGCTAACACTGCTGATAGCCTGGCACCAACAGACAAATATTTTGTGATTTATATATATATATATATATATATATATATATATATATATATATATATATAAAAGTTTACAGTCTCAATTCTGTGGTACAAATTTTCTTATTCACTGTAATATCAACTTCTGTTTCTTTCTGATATATACATTCTTTATTTGCAGATATGTTTCTTTTCTTTGGTCTTTTTTTCTTTCAGAGGGTTTAATTTCACTCAGATGGTTCATACAATAAAAAAAGCTGAATTGAGTAAACTTTTGTACTAATAGACATGAATATACTTACATCAGAGAAAAAATTAAACAAATGCAAAAAACTATGAAAAACGAATAAATACAGAGTGTTTGATAATGTTAAATGTTGGGACAAATTACGTTGGTCTGAATGAAGCTGCTAGGGAAGCTGCTTCCGTTTATTTTGGGAAAGCCACGGATCTTCCAACATGACAAATGGTGTTCACATGAGAACAGAACGTGCTGCCAGGTTAAAAAAAATCGAACATTCTTTGCTGAATAAACACAACTAATTGGTCACTGACTGAAATTGTTCCTAAATGTTCCGGTTTTCTTAATTACCCAAAGAAGACTGTCATTTATTTTATATATTAAGTTTCAGTGTAACTAACTGTCGAGATTTAATTGTCTCTCCTCTGTGCTTTATGAGTGAGTGTCATCCATTCAGGCCTCATGCTGCCATTCCCATCCAGGTCTGCAGTGTGGGCATCCAGACGGGGGCAGTCAGCTGTAAGATGATAAAGTGGTTCACCAATAATCAATATCCTTGATCAAGTATTTATTCTCAGTGTTACTTTCATTACCATTTACTATAGACTGCAGGTTTGACCTAATAAATATTACTCAAATCCATTATATTCTCACCTGTTCTTCCCTTGCCCTCCAGTTCAGGCCTGGCTTCCAGTAGTCCTTAGTCCTTATCATTCGTCCTGCACAGTCATCCACATATCTCCAATCCACAACTTAATGCAATTTAAAGCATACTATTTTATGCAAACAATTCTTCAGTAAGTTTTCTTACTGCTTATAGGATTAATTCTAAGCTGCTTAACTTGGCCTCTACCCCTGAATTATGATCCTGGCTGTGTCTGTGTCTTCTGGTCAATACCCTCCAGACAAGGGCCCCTGATCAAACAATGTTATATTAGTGCTGCAGCTAGGAAAACCATGCACTAGGACGAACAATAGGACGTCTCAGTAAGAGGGTGTGAGAAGAGACTGGCTAAAGAATTCAAATAAATGTTAGATAATTTGGGAGAGGGCTTGAGAAAGCATGAGGTTTGCTCAGCGTTGGCTGCTGGCAGGAAGTGGGCTACACATTCGACTGGGAATCTTCATGACTTTTATCTAGTTAGAGGGAATGGACAAATCTGTGATCAGTTAAGAAACAACAGTCATCCCTGTTGACTAGGAGAGGAGCATGCTTTTTTAACTTTATTTTTATTGTTTACACTATCATAAATGTTCTCATTTTCCCCCTTTTGCCCACTTCTACCCAACTCTTGCCCCATCTTCCTCTGGCCATCACCACACTGTTGTCTGTGTCTATGAGTTATACAAATATGCTGTTTTGCTAATCCTTTCACCTTCTTTCATCCAGTTCCCCTTCTCCTCCCCTCTGACAGCTGTCAGTCTGTTCCATGTATCCATGCCTCTGTTTCTATTTTGTTCATCATTTTTTGTTCATTAGTTATCATGTATGAGTGAGATTACATGGTATTTGTTTTTCTCTGACTGACTTATTTCACTTCACATAATACTCTCCAGGTCCATCCATGCTGTCACAAAAGGTGACAGTTTCTTCTTTTCTATTGCTGCATAGGATTCCATAGTGTAAATGTACCACAGCATTTTCATCCACTCATCTACTGATGGGCACCTGGGCTAGTGATTGCAATCTTAAATGTAAGTTGTAAAACCATAAAAATTCTAGAAGAAAAGATAGGCAGCAGATTTCAGACATCTTGTATAGAAATATTTTTACTGAAATATCTCCTAGGGCAAGGGAAACAAAGGAAAAAGTAAACAAATGGGACTACATCAAATTAAAAAGCTTCTGCACACCCTCCCCGCTCCCCCACAAAATCAACAAAGTGAAAAGGGAACCCACTGAATGGGAGAATGTATTTGCCAATGATACATCTGATAAAGGTTTAATTTCCAAAATATGTTAAGAAGTTATACAACTTAAAACCAAGAAGACAAACAATCCAATTAAAAATGGGCAAAGGACTTGAATAGACAGTCACTTCTCCAAAGAGGATATAGAGATGGTCCATAGACCTATAAAAAACCTCAAGGTTACTAATCATCAAAGAGATGCAAATTAAAACCACAAGGAAATATCACTTCACACCTCCCAGAAGGGCTATCATCAATAAATCAGCAAACAACAAGTGCTGGTGAGGATATTTGGTTCATTTTGTGGTTTTTAGTGATCTTTTTGTCTCTGCTCGGCCATGAGTACAGCCTGCTCTTTTTTTTATGTCCTGCTCCACCACGTCAGAGATTGCCTTCCCGATGCTGCTGCTCAGGAATTGTTTATGACTGAGTAGGGAGCACCATGGACTATCTGTTGTTGCCAGGCCAGTGTCTAGTTCTCACTGGCAGAGGCTGCCTTTGTTTCCTTTCTTTCATTCTCTCTACTCTTCCTGCTCCACAGCCTGAACTTTTTATTATACGCTGCCATTCTTTACTGTTTCTTGCTTCGTTTTTCAGATTGTCTTCTCTACCTGCAATCCTTACTCACTCCATTTTTGCTGGGATAAAGTCTACTAATTTTTTAAGTATTCAACAGAATTTTATAAAGAACAGTTTTAGCTTTACAAAAAAGCTGAAAAGATAGGCAAAGAATTCCAATATACGTGCTCTCTCAGTTTTCCTTATTAACATCCTGCATTAGTATGGTACATATGTTATAAGTAAGGAACCAATACCGATATATTAAGTAAAGTCCATAGAGTGTTTAGATATTTTTAGTTTTTATCTAATGTCTTTTTCCATGCCTGGAGTACATTTAAGAGACCATGTTACCTTTACTTGCCCCTTAATCTCCTCTTGCTGTGACAGTTTCTCAGACTCTCCTTCTTTTTAATGACCTCGATGATTTTGACAAAGGATTGTCAAAGTACTTGCAAAGGATTCCTCTATTGGAATGCATCTGATATTTTTTTCTCATGAGTAAGTTGGGGTTCTGGGTATTTGGGAGGAAAATGAGCCAGTTGTAAAGTGCCATTTCCATCACATCACATCATGAGTATGTGTATATGATCAGCATGATTCATCATTGTTGATGTTGACTGGCTGAGGTAAGATTGTCAGGTTTCTCCACTGTAAGGGTACACCTTTCTCCCTTTCCACGCTGTACTCTTTGGAAGGAAGTCACTATACGCAGTCCACACTTAGGGAGTAGAGATAAGCTCCTCCTTCCTGTGGGGTGAGTATATCAATTATTTGGAATTCTTAGGTGAGACATATCCCTTTTCTTTCATTTATTTATTTATTATATCACTTATTTATGTCAGCATGGATCATATATTTCCTTTGTACTTTGTATTATAATTCCACATTACTTTTTAAATTTTATTAATTTGTTGCTCAGGTTGTTCCAGCTTTGGTCACTGAAAACTCTTTCAATTAACTTGCCTCTTGACAGGCTCACACCCCCTTTTTTAAAAAATTGATCACTTCCTCACTTTCTAGATCCCTAAGATTCTACAAGTTTTTGTATATTTCCTGCACCAAGAAAATATATTTCTTAGAACCAACCATTTATCCTAGATTATGTGTGTGTGTGTTTTAATTGGAGAAGGTTATTAGGCTACAAGAGCTAAGCTCTAGTTGCATTCACTCATGCAGTGTATTAGACCCTCTCAGCTGAAAGAGCTAGGGGACATATATGTATATACTAACCCATATATATAGGTATGTATATATATGCATATAAACACACATGTGCATATATATACATATCTATAAGTATATCTATATGCAATCATCTGTAACTATATTAAACTAAACATGAGTTCATATTAATGTCTTCAACTCATCCATTATTACATGGCTCATTCTAAATTCTTCCACTGGGCACAACACAGTTGTCATGTGTTCAGAAACACTGGACATCACTTTAGCACTATGTTAGGGACCAGTTTAAACAAGGAGATCAACAACAGAAGACAAAAAATTACAAAAAAAAACATTGAATAGACTGTGTAAAGAACACTTGTTTTCAGTATGAGAGCTAATTCAAAAAGGAAGGGTGCCTCCTTGTTTGACTTTAGTTGAGAATGTGTGTTGATTGCCTAAAATTATTTCCAGCCTTATGTATGTCCACGGATAACTGCAAAAATACTATGAGTATTGGTTTTGAATTACAAGCAAATATTAATGAGTTGGCTAAATCACAATTATAAAATCTGTGAATAAGAAACAACTATATTAAATATAGGATACTCATGTAATTTGCATATATGCTCTTAAACCTGATGTAAAATGCTTTTATGAATATTGGCAATAAAATATACAATAATAAATATATGGTTTGGAAATAAGAAGAGTTGTTTCTTAAATATAAACTTTTCTGTTCAAAGAAGTGGAGGAAACTTGAAATAGTAATTTAAACAGTTAGCTATAAAGAATGTCAGTGAGAGGCAACATGGGAATTATGACAAAAATTAAAAACCATTAAGGACTATATCTATTTGGAGACAAGTATCTCATGATGAAAAATTAGCAGTGTAAAATACTGACAAGTTAAATGGCTAAACTGTGTTACATGAACTCTTGGTATTGTGAGAGTTCAGAAGCAGTAGGATCAATGAGACTAGAGCAGTCAGAGAGAGTTTGGAGAGAATGACTTGAGCTGAAAAGTAAGGGAGATAGAGAGATCTGAATGGATGGAGATCGAGGAAAGAAAGGGCATTCAAAGTCCAGAAATAGTGGGAGAAATAAGGCTGAAGTTTGGAAGCCATGAATGTACATATGGATAGAGAATAAAATGAGATGAAAGAATTTGTACGTGAGATCAAAACTTATAAATTAGGGGGGGAAGAGGGTACAAAATCAAATTCCAGGGAACCTTGAGCTTTGGTAGAGGATTTCAAATGCACTCAAGACTAATAATAGTTGAAAACCTATCAAGTGCTCTAGGCCTAGAAAAAGGTAAAAAAGTCATATGTCTTCTCTCATTTTCTCTTCACAACAAACCTGTGTGGATGAGTATTATTATTTTCTTTGTTTTAAAGATGAGAAAACTGGAGTATGATGAGAAATAAAGAAAAGTGACTAAACGGAGACAAAGATAATATAAAATTTAATTTTAATCACTGAATTAATATTAAATAGAAAAAGCTGAACTTCTTTTGCTAACTAATGGAAGAATGATTTGACCAGAACCGAACTGAGTCTATAGCTAATTATTTCCCATATTAAGAAACCACCTTTTGAAAATTCTACTCAATGATTAAGAATTAGATAATTTTTCCAGTTTGCTTAATGCTCAATGTCAAGCAAAAAACAATTTGAAATAATTGGAGAAAACAGTACTCGAAGGGCTGGAAATAATTAGCTCTAGACTAGGTATTGCCTGCAACCCACAGATCACAGAAAAGACCTGAGGCAGTCAAGCAGTCTCATAGCAACTTAACTACATCCTAGAGCAAAGCTGAAGGATACTTACAAGAACATGAGATAACATGGGAAGAAGGAAGGAAAGTGACATAAATGAACATGAGTGAGGGACCCATGGACGGAGCCAAGTGGGGGTGGGATTGAGGGTGGGAGGTGGGCATGGATAGGGCAGGGGAAAATGGTGGTAGGAAAATGGAGACAACTGTACTTGAACATCAATAAAAAAAGGAAAAATAAAAAAACACAAAGATATCCAGCTCTTAAAATAGAGATTTTACAGTTCCTGATATCCAATCAAAGATTACCAAGCATATAAGAACAGGAAAACATGACCCATAGTAAGAAGAATAATTACTTGGAACCCACCCCAAACTGTCACAGCCATTACAATGAGCAGGAAAGGGCATTAGAACAATTTTAACTGGCAGCTGTAGAAAACACAGAAGTGAGGTGGGGTCAACTGACCCCACAGAAGCTGAGTGGAAGCAGGAAGAGGGGGGAAATGGGGACATGTGTAGTAGTGTCAACAATGGAAATAGAAATAACAAAAAAACATAAAAATAGAAAAGAAAAAGTGGTAAAAGCCTGCAGAGGGGGAAAAAAGACAATTATTGAAGAAATGAGGTAATTAGTAATCTTGAACGAGAACCACAATATTAGTAAACAATATGTCCAGATATATTAAAAAATCAACATTAAGATGAAAAAAATCCAAAGACATTCTTATGGGATTGTGTAGGAAAGATGAAAACATTACTGTAGAAAAAATATTAGGTTTGGAGTCATTCCACCTAAGTTTCAGTCTCTACTCTTTCATATACTCTTTTATGATCTTGAACAAAATGTTAATCACTTTGAATCTCAGTTCCCTTATATGTAATATAGGGATAATAATGGTGATGTCAAATTTGTACAAATATGTACACATATACCTTTTTACACTTCACATGTACATACATGAACACATATAAGTGTAAATTCCCATGGTAGTTTGACATGTGATGTGCCAATAAACATAGCAAGTGAATTTACATGGCTAAAAGTCATGAAAGAATTGACCATAACCTTTTTCCATTGGCATTATATTATTAACCTTATATCATTAAGCAACAAAACATTTTTAGATTTTTGTTCAGGATATGTGATGAATACAAGGGCTTTAAAAATCAAAAGAGAGTAGAAAGAATGTTCAACATACAGCTTACAAATAAAAATAGGTTCAGGGGAGGGCAACATGGTTATCCAAGTCAGAGAAAGAACTATTGTAAACCCCAGCAGGCTGTCAGGATTCTGACAATGGAAGACTTCAGAAATGTGTTAATGAATGAGGAAAGGAAAGAATGAGACCCGTTCATTTCAGTGGTAAGGTCACAGTGGGTCAATCAGAATGTGAAGAAATATGATTAAAAGGAATAAAAAAAGCAACTTATAGAAGGTTAGATTATGAATTTCCTCTATCCTTTCAGTATTTGAGTTCTAAAGCAACCCAGAGAATAGCTTAGATCTTGGAGGTGGGTGGGTAGGGAAGATATTATTGGGTCAAATATTGCGCTTTTATAATTCTTTATAAGAAGAGACATTTTTACAGAGTGACTTTATAGTTGTCCAACTTGTAGGGGATTTATAAAAACATACCAACAAGAATTTTTGTAAGATAGATTGACTATTTAAATACATGAGTAAAGTAAATCAGTGTTTTCTTCTGAGCGGTATTTTCTTTTCTCCATAATATAAATTATTTTAATAAGATAATTGAAACTAAGATTAGCTAAGAGGCATATAAAATGTTGCTGACACCTCAAAATTTTCCCATGAATTTGAATTTTTATCCTACATACACATGTGATTAAATAACAAAATTAAAATATAAGCCAAGTATCTCACAATCCCAAAATAAATTATCATACATGCTGCTACTATTGGTACAGTGCTGGCTACTTTTAAGAACATGCTTGTTTTTTAATTGATGCAACTTGCTCTCTCTCTCTTTTTCTCTGTCTCTCTTCATAAATGTAAAAGAATACTGACAAGAAAGCCAAGATTAAGTAAGTGCAAATGCCTCTGCCATATTTTGGATTTTATTATTGATGATCTCACTGGAGAATGGTTTTGGGTCTTGTGGCTCAACTTTTCATGCTGATCCTGACTTGTTAGATTTAAGTGAAAGAATAGGCTGAAACAAAGCAAGAACATGAAAGCTTAGCTGGATCTTGTAATCTCTCTTCATCTACATATCTATTCTGGCATGCCTCAACATTTTCTATTAAGATTACTCATTTATTTTTGGTTTTTACTTTTACAGTAGTATGAGAGAATATTGTAAGCATTCTGAATCCTCAGATATACACTTTGTGACTGAATAGTGCCATGTGATCTTAGGTCTGTACTCTTGACTGTCTTTCTGTTGAATGTTGGGTATAAGAACTACTAAAGTTTTAATGTGTTGCTTCTCCAATTGGAATCTTGATATACCTGAGGGTCTAAAAAGGTGTTTTGGCAACAAGGGAGTTCTCAGTTTCTTCATCACACACACACATGTATTCTTGGTCAAGAGTTGGATTAGCTACTTTCTAAAAGTGGATGTCAAAATACTATTGGCTCTAGGGCCCAGGTAAACATGCCTCTAGTTCTTCCTCTCCTACTTTCTGCATCTCCACTCACGGGAGAAAAGCAGTGTGTACCACATGATGGCTAGGAATGCTGGCAAGAACTCCACATACAAAAAAACAAAGTATAAAGCATCATAATATCTATGTATTTTGTAATAAATTAGACAGTAAGGTAAGTAGACAATGATGGTATTTTGTATGGACAAAAAAGTAAAAAGCCATTTTGAGAAGTAAAACGTAAAGCTGTGACTTCAGTGAGGTCTACCTGAGTTCTGAGCCCTTGCTTATTTCACCTGATGTATGAAAGACATGTAGCATTTTTTTACTACAGTGTCTTACAATGTCCAACTTACAGTGCTTTTTAGTCATTGTATAAAATCTAGTAAATGAGCTGTACACTTTAATTCAGAAGAATAAATTGTACTTTAAAATGCACAATGAAAGTACCTAAAATAGAAAAAAATACCATGACTTCAGAGTATCTCTAAATATGTCTAGTTTCATGGTGGATCTAACCATTTAATGAAGATAGCATATATGTGCTAATTTTGCTCAAGATCCTAATTTTGTTCAAATCCTCAATGATCGTTTCCTACTCCCTCCCATCCCCATTTCCTCATGCTGCACACAACTCTTCTGGGTGATAATTTAAAACAGGACAGCAGTTTTACTACATGTCAAACACTGTTGCTCTGATACACACCAGTTAGCACAGATGATAAAAACATTCTCATCACTGTGACTTACTAGTCTATGTTGCCCTGAAAGCATTGGTGTCAGTGGGTAGAATTAGCTTCACATTTTGGACATGGAGTGACATAATTAATTATCTTCACTGACTTTGACCACTGTGATTAGGAGAAACAGCAAATTGTGCCATGCCCCAAAGCTCTAGCATATAGACCAATTATAACCTCCTACTCTTTTGTAAATAATTCAAATCAATACTTTCATGTCTTCACTCTTTTCCTGTGGAACAATCCATCTCCAACTTCTCCCAGTTATTTCTCACGGTAGGGCTAGAAAGCAAATGGCCTTATCTCTAAAATGTATCTATTTCATTTGCAAGTGATTTTCCTTAACATAATATTATTATATAATAGGAATCCTATTGCCATGGCAACCAGGAGTGGAAGTATCATATTAATTGAAGTCTAAATAATGCTTATCAAACCCCCACTGTTTTCTGTTCCCACATTGTTATAATAAAGTAAAATCTGTGCAGTTTCTGCATTGCTATTTTGATTGTTTCTTTACAAGGTCTAAGAAAACTTTACCATTCTCTTAATTTCATGTTTTCTATTTAACATAGATTTTCCCCCCACACTAATATAAATTCCCCTTCTAATCAATTTTATACACACACAGACACACACATTCCATCTTTAAAGGTGCCAACTATATTAACTTTAGGTCAGAAGGTTATAGTGAAAACTTCAGCATTACTTTGATCTAATTCTTGTTGCATACATTTCTCTAGAAGTAGCTGATGTCCTTCAGAGATGAGAAAGCTGTTTAGATAACATATTAAAGTTGAGGCTAACTAATCCGAATTTACAGTATTATTTACAGAATTATTATCTGTAAATAATATATACAGATACATTTGGGCACTTTGACATGATTACAAGGACTGTAGATATTAAGATACACAGGGTGGGGCAAAAGTAGGTATACAGTTGTGAGTATGCAAAACAGTTTATTCTTGTATCACTACTTATTAGTGATTGTACTATTTTCCATATGAATGACACATAAGCCAATTTTTATCCCACCCTGTATATCATGTTATGTTTATTTGAATCATAAACATAGTTATTGTTTCAGTGGTGTATTAGAAAGTATGTAGCTGTTTTCATTAACTTATTTTTTAAATTTCTGTTCTATGAGGGCCAAAGAGAAATGATAATAATTCAAAGATGAGTAAGACAAAGTCTTATTCCTCAAGAAGATAGTTTTATTTGGCAGCTATAACTACTTTTTTCCTTGATTAGTAAAATAACTTATTTTTCTTTTCACTCTGATAATTTAAAATTAAATATTTACCTTAAATATCGGGGAGGGTATTGAGCTACACTTAACTGTATTGAATTTTTCTTCAGGTTTGTTGTCGTTTTCTCAACCTCTTCAGCATGACACAATTCATAGTCATAAACTTCTTAACTTTATAGTGCCCTTATTTACTGAAATAAATTTTTCAAAGAAAAACTATGACTCAGTTTTTAATAAAAATTGTATATCATATCATATGCCACATCATAATTTTATCTTACTTGAGATCTATATATAAATGTCCTTTTTTCATTGCTGTATATTCTTAAAAAACACAGGGGAAGAGGATGGTTTTCTCATCATTTTTCCCCAGTGACTACAAAATGGCCTGTATTCTTTATTTATATTTTTAGCACCTGTTTTATGTCACAAATACATTTAATCATTCTTCCACAGCTCTTGTTGTTTGAATGAAAAATCCTGGGATAGAAAACAAAAACAAATGAAAAGCAAGACTCTTAAAATGATGTAGGGTCTTTAACTAGCTTTAAGAAACAGATGACAATTGGTGACATTGTTACTCTTTATTTTTTTTGTTTTTTATAATCCAGGCCTGAATGAAGTAGCAGTTTAGTTTTCTTACAGAAGTATTGTATGTTTCAGGGATTTGAAAGAAAAACACAAATATTTATCTTTTCCCCCTCACTATTACGGATGCCCAACCAAACCATTTGCTCCTGAGTCAGCAGGATTTCCTTAAACCAAAATGGTCAGTGTGTAGATTTTCACAGCTTTGCTATCAGTGTGCGCAATCAGAGAAACTGTATTAAACTTTAAAAATTGTATTACAAATCTACCCACCACAACCAACACAGCAAAGGATGAGTCATAACTTCAGTTGTCGGGATTTAAGGCAGGGTGACCACTCCATTAGTGAATGTGACCGCACCATTCCTTCATCTGCTACCTTGAAAATATGCTGGCAATGCAGGATCAGCTTGGATGAACATGAAAAGTGAATAGCTGCTAACAAAGAAGAAATACGCATTGAGAAAAAATAAAGACCACAAAGTAAAAGCTACCTCTGAAAACATAACGGTGATAGTAACAACTGCCCTATTTTGGGGAATGCACTTTTCTTCTCTGTCAGTGGTGAGACTAAGGAGGGAGCTGAGGTGCCTTGAAGGAAGGCGACGACAAGAGCCTGATCATGCTGGAATCTGACATGGAATTTTCAGGGATGAGAGAAAGCGGTATCATGACGAAACAAGTTCAGAGAAAGTACCATAGGTTCACGTGGGGTTGTATACATATTTTAACAGAGAAGCCCCATGTTGAATGCATTAAATGCATCAGTAAAGTCTTTTCATATGGTCATCATGCGAAGAACTCAACTACTTCTTACTTTTGGAGTACTGATATACCATAGGATCAGGGTCAACTCTAAAGGCTACATAAAGTACTGTACTTCTCAGACCAAAGTTTCAGTCTTCAAATAATATATGTAATAGACATCTAGGTACAGTTAAAATACAATAAAAAATAACCTCTAAGTCAGGGCCAGAGTTTTCTTTATTTATGAGATTCAGAAATTATAAATAAAAAAGGTCTGTGCTGTTCTAATATATCTTGTTTCTGACAGGACAGTGATGCCCTTGGTTATCCTTACTTTAACTGAATCACTTAAAAATATATTATTATTGAAAAAATAAATTATCCCTGCGACCATTAAGGTTTTCTTAAAATGAGATTTGGTCTTTAACAGAAAATTCTATTACATTTAATCCTTACTAAGCACTTTATTTCTGTGCTTGATATGCATGTGAATTGCCACTTCACGGGGAAGCCATATTTTAAGATGGTTGGAAAAAATCCCTCACCATTGTCAAGTGGCTAATGCTAATTTTTGTGAAAGCTTAAAAAAGAAGTTTTGATAAAAGCAATATTTGAACATATTTTGGGTGAGTCCTTTATCAATTTAAGCATAAAAGAACAAAAGGGATCAAAGGATTGTTTAGCTGACTTATTTTGTTTTTCTTCTTCCACTGCCCCCAAGTAATATCCACATTCTGTATTCTTCTCTGGTGCCATTCAGTGACAACTTCAATTCTCATTCATTTTAGTAAGTCTCCGTCTTTTTTTGTGTTTGGGCTAGAAGAGTTACATGTGTACTTGACATTTTGATAGGGCTTTTTTTTTTGGACCTATGCAACTTCTTTGACAAAAGCACTTTGATTCTAGGAGATTTTAGACACGCTACTTTGATGTGCAATATTGATGCAGGGTTGTTTTTGACATGGCTTTAAAAGGACACCATTAAGCTTTCAGCTCTTATTATTTCCAGCCTCACCCTATCACTGAACTGACCTTATCTATGCAGATGAGGGATGCGGTGAGCTCTGAGCAGAAAACAGCTGTTAGCGATGGACTGAAGCTTAGGTAAAATTTTAGAGACACGAAGAGGAGGTCCAATCCTGGGCAAACTTCACGTGTCTAGGAGTGGATGTTTATCCTCTTGTATATGTCATCAATATCCATCCATTGTTACAATAAGCATACACTCATTTCTCATGACTCATTAATATCCAAGATTACTTTATTTTAAATGCTGTTATATTTTTCCCATACACTCTAGTTTAAGTGGTGTTTGAAACACAATGGGATCAATTATTATCACCTCCAAATGGCAGAGAACATGCAGTTTTTTTTATCACATATGTACAACTAGCTCTCAGTGTACTGATTACATATATTGTGAAACATCTTTTAACTGAAAATTTGGGAGACAAAACTTATACTCCCTTAGAAACTAACATATATTGCAATCATAATGTATATCTTCATTTCTTCTTCTTATAAAGGTAACATCCAATTCATATATGTTTGCAAGTAAGGCATAAAGTAAAACTCTTGGTAATGGAGGAACAGGAAACAAAATCTAAATCTAATGCCTTAACAAGGTCATTTGTTTCTTGTTTTATTAAATTGGCTGTATCAAAATGCCTATCTCAAAATGTATTCTGTTTCTAAACAGTCAAGTAAAACAAATGATTATCTTTAAAAAGTTAGGCAGTAGGAGAGGTAAATGTCAATGCATTTCTTCACCTATCGCATTTTGTCTACAATGCATCTTGTATCTATGTTTTGATCAAGGTATGAGGGCTGCTTGGTTGGTTTTCACACCCAGATGCCACAAACATCATCATGGTTCTGAAGGGAGTTTGCAAATTCTCTGGGGTCAGCCGAGCAGCCTCTGTAACATTACCTGATGAGATCCTTGAGGACACTACCTCTGAATTGGAGGCAGATGGCCATCTGTCTTAGTGATTGCCTGCCCCCATGGCTAATATCTAGCAGAGGAAGAGAGGTGAAATAGGAAGTTGTTGAAAGATTTTGTGGAAACGGATATAGGCTACATAACATTTAATGAGTTTTTATTCCCCTGAGATAGGCTGAAGGCATTGATTGCCTTCTCTGAGGGTGCTGGGATGTGCTATACTTTCAGTATGGTCTACCTACAATACTAAAGCCACAGCATTCTCCTCATTCCTGGCTCCTCATTTAAAGAGGCCATAAGTATGAAGAGACTGTGTGTGTGTGTGTGTGTGTGTGTGTGTGTGTGTGTATTTGGGAGAGGGCCATAAGAAAAAGTCAGTGAGAGTTATCTTTTATTTTTAAAAATAAGTTGCTGAATAAATTAGTGACTGTGCATGATATTTGGGTACTCCTTGACTGCAAACAGTGGTAACTGAGGTCATTATTTCTGCCTAGGGGATATCTAACCTCTTCATGCCTTTTCTTTTCTGTATAATTTTTATTTGATTGCACTTTCCCTTTATTAGCCAGGAGTTAAAATTACATAGAAATAGAAAACCAATGTTAACATATTTGCAGCCTGGGATTCATGAATCTGGGATCATTGTCACTGAACACATACAAACACACCCACACACAAACTATAATCACCCAGACCCACTCACGTCACTGTCTGTGAACCTGGCTTGCTATATATTTGTTGCAGTACAGATAATAAAGGTAAGATGGCTAATTTGCTGACAGGATTATTTTGTTTGGAAGCAGCTGTGTATAGATGGCATACATTTTTTAAATAAAGGAAGAAAATGATTTAAAGCTCTAGTATATGATAAGATGCCTTCAAAATTGTGTTCAACTCTCAGGTAAAATAATATAGAAAAAAGAGATAAAGCTAATCGAGCCTGGTGAATGTTTAAGTAAAAATAGTCTATATATAAGAAACATGGTTGTGTAATTGAATCATTAATTTGTCTCTTTAGTCTGGAAATCTGATTCTCTGAAGGCCTTAGCATGTGTATTTATACAAGACTACAGCATCGATACACAAATGCCTATTTTGTCTTCTCCTGTAAGCATAACAAAGTCAATCCATAGGGGGGTGAGTGGGAAATTGCAGGGCAAGGAGAGGCGCCACCTGCGGTCAGCCACTGTGGTTGGCACATACTAACTGGGGGCATGGACAGACAAGGCTCCTCGGAGTAAACGGAGCCCCACAGAGCACAGGAAGTCATCCTCCCGTCCAGGGAGAGACAGCAGCTGCTTCTTCAGGGGAAGTTTTCTCACAGCCAGAAATTGATCTTGTTAAAAATTACCCCAAAGACAAAAGCATAGTCCATTCCTTTGTTTATAACCTAGTTATAGTTCTTCCACATCATAAAATATACCCAGGTATTTCACACTCTTCTTCATCCCAACTAACGAAGGAAAACATACAAGGTTTGGCCCAACATTCATATTACCCCTTTACCTTTTTACCCATTTGTTACTTATTTACTTATTACTTAATTACCTATTTACCATTTTAGAACTCTTAATTCTACAAATTTATTTAAATGTGGTGGCTATCTAAAGGAAAATTTACGTGGTTTATAGATGAGGTAATACCACCTGAAGAGATTTTTGAGAATTTTTACTGGAAACAACATTTTCTCATTAAGGAGAGTTCCTTTTATTTGTGGACTTTTTTACAGTTGCCAAATGTACTCTCACCTGCTTTTTAATTTTCACAACCATCCTGTGAGGGAGGCAAACTGCAGCAGCTTTGGAAACAGCTTGGACAGGTAGTGGCTTTCACACACTGTGCTTGAAATAGAGATGCTGCAGTGTCCCTCTCCTCCCTCTTCACCACTAGATAAAATCCATGCAGCTTGCAAGAATCATGCCTGATTTCCTTTTAGAGGTAGCTCATGCTCGTCAGCAGTAAAGTGGGAGAACTGGAAACAGGATGAGCCTTCCTTTCCACCGTCATCTGACCGCCATGATACTGTTCCAACAGGCAAAGCTGAGAGATACTTGGAGACATTTGAGAATTCAGTAGCTTACAAATTTTCAGAGCACTATCTGAAAAGAGAGGCTTCAGAGCATTGACCTTGGGCTCCGAAGCCTAGCCAAGGTTTGTTACTGCTCTTCATATTGTTTTTTCCTCTCTCCCATTTCTCTCTACACTGCTCCCAGCTTAAGTACCCAACAAAGAGGCTGTTGTTTCTCTCTCTTTATGAGGATAACTAGAGAACTGTGCTGCCCTTGAATGTGTGCCTCAACATTTTTATGTGCTATAATTTGAACACTCACTATAAAGCCCCTCCAAATAGCTGCAGATGCCAAAGGTTACTCATCTCTGCAATGCAATTTGAAAAGTATTACAGTTCAGTTTCTAAAATACTTATCTCACATAGATAGGGTTTACAATGAATGCCCTCATGATGTGCTTTAAGTCTTGTTTATTAGTTGTTTAAATTCTTTAAAAAATGATTACATGTTTTCATACTTACTGGTTTGTCATAAAGGAATGAGAATAAGACATCTGAGATTATAGATTAAATGGAGACAACCGTACTTGAACAATGATAAATAGAGTAAAAAATTAAAAAAGAAAAAGAAATTTTAATTAAAAAAACCTAATGTTATTTTTATCATAAATATATTTTGTATTCTATAAGGTTTTATCTTATTTTTAAAATGTCATATTATATGGAACTGTATTTTACATGTCATAAAATACTAGCTTTTGTCTTAATTCCTTTTACATCTCTATAACCATGCTAATATATCTGACTGGACCATAACGAAGTAATTATTTCTATACATGATTGAAAGCTGTAAAGGGTTTAGAACCACAAGCTGAATTCAGAAAACTCATGGTTGCCATGGAAGCTATGAAATCCTTTGGTGTTTCACAGAAAGTATTGATCAAAAAGGCACACAAACTGATCCCAAAATCCAGTGACCTTTACTGTCCCAGGTCACTCAAAAGTTTCTACTAGTAGAAACATCTATCTAAAGTAATTACAGAAGCAAAATCATAGAAATGTGTTGCTAAAAATAACAGATTTACTTCCTATATATCAAATTTCTATATTAATATTGTTTAATATTAAACATACTCTTCATGATTTGAGAAAGGAAGGACAAGAATGAATATATATACATACATATTCAAGCAAGCTATATATATTATATCTATATATTTTCAACTCAATATATATGTTGCATCCATATTTTTCAGATTTCCAAAGTCAGAACACAATACCTAGAGCCAGTTTACTAATTTTTAATTAGTACTTTTATGCATTTTCTTCTACCAAAAAAGCGTACATAAGCTATATATACTTTCTGAAAAAGTACCATTATCACCCTCATTTTATACATGGCTAAGAGAAGTTAAGAATGAATCTACATTAGCTTCTTTTAAGTTTATATTTCTATATGTAAACATAACTATTTTTAGAATCACAGAAATTAGGATGTGGACTTCAGTTGGCAAATTATTTCCCCTTATATACTTACTTTTCCTCCTTTAACCAAACATCAATAGAATATATTTTAAAGTAGCTCAATATGACCTTAAGGACAATTAAAAATAGGATATTATTCCAGAGTTATTGTACACATTTGTGATAATGCATCAGTTTATTTTATTTTCATGTATACTTTAAAATATAGTAGCATATTTTGGTATGAATAAAACACTCTAAAAGAAATATTGATTAACCATTTAATTATAATATAAAATAACTTTTTTTTACCATAAGCCAGAAACTATATAAAGTTTTTGCTTGCTTCACACTTTAATAAATTTAATGAGCACATTTAATAGCCTCCCAAAGGGTTTATAATGGAAATGTTAACATAAACCACAGGTACACATCCTTTCCCATTTAACTTCCTAGACGGTAAAAAATGTAACATGTCCAGGTATGGGACAGCCCATCTTCAATGCTTCTTTTTGTCTCTCATCACCTTGGTATAGTGCATGGAGGTCAAATGGTTTCAAAATGAATGGCAATGTCGTTTTTTAAAGATGAAAAGGAAGCAGGAAATAATGGAGCCTCAAGGTATAGCTGGATATAGACTATTCCTTAGAGAAGTGGAAGATTCCGGGGATGATTATTTACATATGAACCTAAGACCTTTTGTACAAGGAGCCAACAATGCCCTCCCTTCCTTGCCTTTGGCTGCCTTTTCCAGCCTTACTGAGTTTCAGCACAGTACAGTAAGGACCCAGGCAGTCACTTAAGGATAGGAAACGCAGACAAGATCTTTCATTTCTCTAAGATTATACGTTTCCAATTAAACAAACCTAATTTTAAAAGGTTAATCTGTGATATAGGGAGTTGTGAGCACCTAATTTAATACTGTGTCAGAAAACCGTGACAGCTGGTTAGAAACAGGAATCAAGACCCTACATCCCTTCTCCCGGTACCCAGCATTGCCACACGTGCGCCGCCCAGTAGCAGAGGAAGTACCAGATGGAGGTATGCCGAAACTCACCTACTCTTGGAGGCCCAAGAAGGCTTCAGCACCAAAATAAGTGCTAGCAAAGTTTTGTGCATAATACCCAGAGCAAAACTTTCAATTTTAGGAACGTCTATAACAGCTATTTCACATTACCTCACATATTTGTATTGAGGTATTTTCCTTAATGTTTCATGTTTCTCCTCTAGTACCCTATGTGTCAACAGTTAATGATCTCTTTTCTGTAGTCCTGTCTTCAAGTGCTGCCAGAGGAATATGGCTATCTTGTATCTGCTTATATCTTCTTCTGTGCAAAATCCTTGCTTAAATGGTACTTAGTAATACCTACTAAGTATTTGTTCAACAAATGATGATCTCCCCAAGGCTTGCTGCAACGATTCTTAACTGTGGGACATGGAGAAAGTATCTTATTCTCAGAAGGAGGAGGTGGGAGTATATAACATAAAAAAGCATGTTCAATATATCTTTATTTTCTTTATACAAACTGCTGAAAAATATCTTCATTTTTTTTGGCTTGAAAGGGATATAGAGAAGATGAACTTAAAACAATAGAGGGACCATGCTTTACATTTTAATTTAATTTTAAATTTTTATTGTGATGAGAATACTTATCATGACATTTACTCTCTGGACAAATTTTTAAGTTTACATTACAACACGTGGACTGTATGGACAATGTTGTATAGCAGATCTCTAGAATTTATTCACTGGCTTAACTGAAACTTTATGCCTGTTGATTAGTAATTCTCTCTTGCTCCCTCCCAACAATCCTTGGGAACCATCTTTCTTCTCTTTCATTCTATAACTTGAATAGTTTAGAGACCTCACATTAGGGATATCATGTCATATTTGTATTCACGTGAATGGACTGTTTCACTTAGCTTTAATGTCCTCAAGGTTCATCCATATTGTTGCCTGTTGTGGTATTTCTTCAGCGTGGCTGTTAAACAAGGGAGCTGAAGACAAAACTGTTGGTGAGGATATGGAGAAACAGTAACCCTGTACAGAGTTGGTAGAAAAGCCAAATGGTATAGCCACTGTTGTGACAAGTATGGAGGTTCCTCTAAATACTAAAACTAGAATTAATATATGACCTAGCAATCCCATTTCTGGGTAATTATCCCAAAGCGTTGAAATCGGGATCTCAAAGAGATACTCCCAGGTTCACTGTAGCACTATTCATAGTATCTAAGATGTGAAAGCAAACTAAATGTCCACAGATGGGTGAAAGAATAAAGAAAATATGGTATGTATATACAATGGAATGTTATTCTGCCTTGAAAAAAAACTGGGAACCCATGGTTTGTAAAGGTTAAGAAATACTGGCCTTCCATTTTAAAAAATCAAAATGTTTTTGCTTTGTGTCCAGAGCAGTCAATGTGGCCCCTGATAACCAATACAAACTCAACCCTACACCTACAGACACTGCTCCCTTCTTCCTCTCGTAACTTGAAGCTCTAAGGAAGAAGCCGAATTTCTTGAAACAAATAATGCCTTTGATGGTTTATCATGAATCTTTTCTAACTCTCTTAAGCAGTTTTAAAAGCATCATCACCTGATCTCTCTAGTTAGCATGACCAAAAATAATCAATGATGTTATTTCCAGGGTATGTTAGGCTCAATGTCATTTAAATTAGGACTGAGGATCATAATGTTAGTTGTGATATTAATTTAAACATTTTAACACTCCTTAACTCCACACACCAAAATATTTTTTAAAGAAGGAATGAAAGTGAATTTAAATACTGTGATTAGCTAGACTTTTCATGACAAATGTATCAAGTTGTGCTCACTTTGAATATTATTTATAGGAGATACAGAGTGAAAATAGAAAGTGATAAATAAAAATATCCTGAAATATTCATAAACTATTTTCAGCCAAGTGTTCCAGACATTGATAATTTTTTAGTGAAATTTGATTTAGTACTGTTAGATATTTTGAAAATGACAAGTGAAAACTTAATCAAATGTTCTAATTTAAAACTTAATATATCATTGCTTATAAAAACATATTTGAGATAAAATTTTAATAAATCCCACATCTTAAACTTGTTATTGTGAAATTTAAAACCCACTTCATATATTTACTCATGTATCACCTCTGCTTTAAATATATTAGTTGACTTGTCTCACTTCTTGTTGAATAGTATCCTCCTTGGAAGATTATTCTAACAGAATAGTAAAAAAGAGCTATGTAAGAAGTTTTAAAGATATATGAATAATGAGCTTTGTTCTGCTTAAAATTATGATTTTTTTCCAAGAATATAGTTTTTTATACTAAGAGTGAAACCATAATTTATTTTGCAAATATTGATTTAATTTAAAAATATATTAATGTAACTTAATTTTAAAAATACTCATTTAAATACATGAACAGAATCAATAGGATATAAAATGTAGAAAAGAAACTCTGTGTATCTATATAAATTTTTATATAAAGACCTAGTCAAATTTATAAACAATGCAGTTTTTGACCACTTAAAATAATATTTTTGTAAAAAGAAATATTCAATATCTATACAACATATGCTCTATCATATGACTTCTGTGCTTTGAGATTTTCTTAGATAAACCATCTAGTCTTTGCTTATAAGCATATTTAGTGATGTTCCTCTGATATTTAATTATTTATTTTGAGGGACATTTTAAATTATTGAATGAATCTTTCCTATTTGTTTGTTTATTTGTTTATATAAGGCATGCCAGTTATCCTTAAATTCCTTGTGGGAAAAAATATTATCTTTTGATCCTACTGAATTGATAAACCTTTTTTTAAAAGATTTTACTTATTCATTTTTAGAGAGAGGGGAAAAGAGGGAGAAAGGGAGGGAGAGACATCAATGTGCAAAAGATAGCATGGCTTGGTTGCCTCTCGCACACCCCCAGCTAAGGACACAGTCCTCATCCCACGCGTGTGCCGTGACTGGGAATTGAACAAGTGAACTTTCAGTTCGCAGGCCACCACTCAATCCACTGAACCACACCAGCCATGGCAGACATAATACCTTTATTATATACTAAAATAAAAATTTTTATTTTATCAGAAGAAAAAGACCAAAATTATTTTTAAAAATCAGTTAAATCATCTGTAACAATAAAGAACTTACTTTTGTAAGATAAAAAGTGCTTTTATTAATTGAAAATATATTTTTATAAGAATAATCCTCAATTTCCAACAAAATGAAACAAAATCTCTCTTCATTTTTAATTAAACAAAAGCAAAGTCATTGTATTTTTCTTTCCTTTAGAACAGAAAAAATAAAAAAATTTAATAGAACTCCAGATAGGCAATCATATACAAAACAAACTTTCTCGAACCTGTGGAAGAAGTGAGTTGATATAGACTTTTTGAAGCAAATTGGTAATATCTATCACTTAATTGTCAATTTAGTGATACATATCACGGTGACTTGTAGTTTATAAATTTATCTCGAAATACACCTGCACTCCAGAAAATGCATACTAGTCTATAGTACCAGAAGGCAGATCACTGGAGGCCTAGGGAAAGGGCTGAGTGAGGTGCCTGAGGGTAGCATTAAAAAAGGGACAACTTTTTGAGGCTGATGTCTATTCACCATCTTGATTGTGATGGTGGTTTGTAGGATGTATACATTGTCAAATCTTATTAAACTGTACAGTTTTGTACAATTCATTGCATTGTCAATTATGCCTCAGTCAATGTTAATAAAGGGAAATATATGCACAAAGATAAAAAATAATTTGCCAAAAATTTTCCTTGCATTACCATTTGAAATAGCAACAATTTGTACATAGTCTTCTCCAGCATAACTAAAATAAAAGTAACATCAACCAGAAAATATCCATAAATGACCTTTACTGTAAAAGTAACTTTAAAAATAATTAAAAAATGAATAAAACTTTTGTATTGATTAGCAAAGATAAAGGAAATGGGTGAGAAATCTTTAAGTAATTTTTCCTTTATTTGAAACATATACATTTCTTAATATTGTTTTAATAAATGTGCACTTTTATTTAAAAATAAACAAGGAAAGATGAACATTTTAACAGATAAGAGCAGTGTGAACTACAGAATTCACAGAATAAATCCTATCAAATAATATCATCTGTGTTGTAATAGAGTAACTACTCTGTTAGACTATGCTATTCACCAGTAAGAAAGCTTTTGCATTTTTACAAAGTATGCAGCAAAGCCTTGGTTCCATATTTGTGGGGGAAAATGATAGCTCAGTTGGTTTCAGTGAGGCCGTGGTTTCTATGTCAGTTCAGTTAAAGCCTGTGCAGTACTCTACACTGACTGCAGAGCTATTTACTCTGTGGCCTATATAAGCCAGGAGGTATTCTGTTAGTTGAGTTCTCAAAGTCTAGTTTGCTGGCTAAGATCAGAGTCACGCAGGCACAGCTCTGGGAGAGGAGCCCAGGATTTTATAAATAACTTTATGAGTTTTCTTTCCTGTGCTTTCTTTGCAATTTCCCTAGTACTTTCTGGTATCCTATGGGCTTCCCATTTTGGTCCTTTTGCCAGAAAACTGGGCCTTTAGTTATCCCACTCTGGTACATACTTCCATGGCTGTGCCAACATATGAGGCCAAGACAAAACTACAGGGAAAAATTTCAAACTAATTCGGTTCACTCTTTTGACTATAGAGCTCCACCAATTGGATAGGAAGTTTCTGCTCTCTGGTAATTTTGGTTCCTGTGGGGCCCCCTTGCTGATGCAACTTTTACAGCTATAGGATTGCTTAGAAGCAGGATGGATGGAACTGGAGAGCATTATGCTAGGTGAAATAAGCCAGGTGGTAAAAGACAAATATCGTATGATCTTACCTATTAGTGGAATGTAATCAACAAAACAAACAAGCAGGCAAAATATAATCAGTGACATTGAAATAAAGAACAAACGAACAGTAACCAGGGGGAAGGTGGGGAGGGGGAAAGAAGGGAGAAAGGACCCATGGACAAAGCCAAAGGTGGGTATGACTAAGGGTTGGAGGGAGGGTGGGGAGGGTAGTGGAGGGTGGAGGGAAGGAAATGGAGACAACTGTGCTTGAACAACAATTAAAAAAAAAAGAAAAGAAAAAAAGAAGCAGGACTGGATAACTGCTGCTAGAGCTCTGTCCTTACCCCAGGACCCACTTCCAGGTTTGGGGCTATGTGACTTTAGGCTGGGGACAGTAGAGAAAAAGAAAAAGAGCTAAATTCTCCACAGTTTCTTGTTACTTCAAATTGCTATCTCCCCCATATATCTGCTACTATTTAATTTTCAGAGCTCTTAACAAATCCACGCATTCTGCCCAAGATGTGTAGTTGCATTCACTGGGAAAGACATGATGGAGTGTGCTCTCACACTTGGAATTGGATCCCAAACAAATGGTTTTCAGTTAATAAATTTACTAGAAATCCTTGCTGAACACCCCATACAAGTGTGTCCTTTAGCTGTTCCTTAAGTAAAGTATACAACTTAAATTAATAAAAATTTACATAACTTAATTTTCACTTTATGTAAGACTATATACATATTAATATTGCACATTAAATTAGCCTTATGAATATCAGTTTTCTTCTGAAGCTTTCCCTTTGTTAACCTCAGAAATGGTCCAGAGCTGGCTGTCTCTTTAAGTATGCCTGCTTGCAGTTCATTAATCACAATGTGCAGTTCATATCAATGACATTGGGCAAGCTTTATTTTAAATTTAAAAATTGGTTTTGCATTTTAAAAGCTTTAGAACAGACACTATTTTTCTAGATGTCAGATACTCTGTTATCTTCTTTATATAATTCAATTAAATGAACCTGTACTAAATGTGAAAAATGGGCAAAAGAGGGTTCTAAGAGTACAGGATGAACCAGCTCAGAAATCCTTGAATATGCTCATGAATGTTGGAATATCCCTGGCTAAGGAAGATGGTTTACAGATTGACATGCACATATCAACCTATATAGTTTAGACAGATTATATTTGATTTGAAAGCAAACTCAGAAAATTTTGAGACTGTGGGCCATTGACTGGGACCCAGGGGAGATGGTATATCTGAATGGGCTGGCTTAAAATAATTTTTTAAATTTAAACTCACTTCAAGGCCCAAATATTTATTTAATGTATGCATAACTAAAATAACTTTGTTCATGAATAACTGGGGCTAAGGAGAGTTTGTCTTTTTTCTATTATTCTGCAAAGATACATAACTTGACCACCTCTGACCACATCCATCCAGTGCCATCTATTTATTACCTTCTCTTAGCAATAGCCTCTCAGCTGATTGCCCTGTTCTGTACTCCACTTCCTACTGTCCAATATTAGCAGCTAATTCTCATAGAACTTAAATCAGATCCTATTACTCCTCTACTCAAAACCTTCCAATGGGGATCCTTCCTTCATCAGGGTAAAAGCTGAATCTCAAGTCTTTGTAATGACTTATACTACCCTACACAGTTTGAATGGAAAATACTCTAACCATGTCTCCTACGAATATTTTTTCTATTCTCTCTTCAGCCATGTTGCCCTCTCTGCACTAGTTAGAACATGCTGGACCACTTCTGCATTGGGGTCTTTCTACTGGCTGTTTCCTCTTTTAGAATTCTCTTGTCCCCATACCCCCATGCCTCATTTCCTTTTCTGCCTTAAGTCCTCACTCAGAGGTCATGTCAGTGAGCCTTTCCCTGACACTGGTCCCCCATTTCATTTGCATCGTTCCACTTTGCTGACACACGCTATCTGCTTTTCCTTCTTTATTTTTCTATAGTTCATATCATGCTCTGTTATACTATAAGTTTTATTGTATTGTTGTAATATACTGCACATATATACTTCATATATAAATATGTGTGTATACATATTTGTATATAGTACATGTATATATATTGTTTCCTTCTTCCAGATGATAACTTGCATAAGGAAACAAGCAGTTATTTACTGCTGCTAGAGACCCTGAGCCTAGAAAAAACACAGTACTTCATAAATATTTGATAAATATTTATTGAGTTAATAGGTGAATTCTTTAATAGGGGCTTATAGAAATCAGAAGCAAACACTTATTCTGACAGTTTTCCAATAGTGATAGATTTCTAGTCAAGAATCTTCAGCATAGGTCTTTGAATAAGAATGTGGAGTCCTAGCTCTTCTAGAACGTCCTTTGTAATATAAGGGGGGGTTGATAGTAACTGCATGGAGTCATGGCAAAACCACTGGGGTTCATCTCTGGAACATTTCTCATACTTATCTTTGTCTTTCCAGTCTTCTGATAATTGCCCTGGTTTCTCTTAGCTGCTCTTAGCTGCCTTATTATAGCAACTTCATAACTGACCTTCTGATCTTCTTATCCCCAAGTCTATGATAACCATTGCTTTTTAAGTAATCTTCATAAAAGATGTCCCCAATTTTGTCAGTCTCCTGCTGATTATTTCATCGAATTCAGGGCTCTTCATGATCCGTCATTTTGCCTTAACTAGTAGATATTATTCACCATTAAGTATATTTTCTTCTATTCAATTAGAATCCTTTTCATTTCTGCCCTGATTGGTGTGGCTCAGTTGGTTGGGCATCATCCACAAACGGAAAGGTTGCTGGTTCAATTCCCTGTCAGGGCACATGCCTGTGTTGTGGGTTTTGTCCTTTGTCAAGGTGCCTAGCAAAGTTGACTAATTTCTCTCCCTCTGTCTCTCCCTCCCTTCCCCCTCTCTAAAATAAATACATAAGATCTTGAAAAAAAAATAATCTTTTTATTCCCTATATTTCCCTGTATTTTCTGTATTCTCAGTTTTGTTCAACATTATTCCCATAGCCCTCAGTTTGCTATTTCACCAAGCAATTTTGAAACAGTAAGGTGTATATGAAACTTCAATCTGTGTGGATGTCATTCTGTGGTAGGACCACAACTACAGCTACCTTCGTGTTACCATGGATCGTCTAACGGGAGTGATCTTGAAATTATGCTCATTTCAATCCACTATGGGTTGTTTTCCGTCTTCATACTCCAGGGCATTTTTAGACACCTCTATCCCCATTCCATGAGGAGATGGGGGGATACGGGGATCCCTGAGAGAGAGGCATCTTCCCCTTCACCAGTATTGGGTATTAATAGTTGGTGCTAATCAGAACCAGCTCAAGATTTCCTCCAGCTAGGATCCCAGATAGTCACCTTCATTACACTAAGAAAAGTGTTTCAAAAGTTTGTAAACTGTGATATCCCTGGTGTGGAGTTGAAAATTGTGACTATACCTTTAGTAAATGTATTGGCAAGCTCTTCTGCTAAAAAGAAAATTAGAAAATAGAAGTCTCATTGCAAAGATAATTTTCTAATGTGTTTAGCATATAGGATGGAACAATTGACTCCTCTGAGAGATTCAGAAAATACTTTATCAAGGGTTTTATTTCCTTTCTTTCATGCTCTTTCTCTTTCTCTCTCTCACCTCTCTCTTTCATCCTTCCTTGGTGTATGTGTCTAAATTAAAAACAAAACTGGAAACATAATGAAAAGTAGAGTGTTTGCCTTAAAAACTTATAAATCAACTTGCAAAAAAATTTAAGTGATAAATCAATAGCATGAAATCCTAGGTATATGCATAGAGGGCAGAAGGTGAAATGATGCAATTAAAATGGAGGTTTTGATTTCAATATAAGGCATGATTAAGAACTAAATTGCTCATTGTTATGAAATTAGGAATTTGGGAACAACTTCCAAACTACTTATAGGGCAAAATATTTTTCTGTCTTCTTAGTTTTTTAAATTTTTATTTTTGTTCGTAGTATATATATATAATTATCATATATATATATATATATATATGTGGCCTAATTATGGGTCATATTGTAAGAAGTAGGAATACCCCTTAACAGCCTGGGTGGTTAACAATAAGAATGAAAAGTTATTCAACATGATGATTAAAGCAAGAGGAAAAAGGAAGTGAGGAAAACTATGGTGTATGGAAAAAGTCTACACATTTAAGTTTCTACTAGGTCTCCATTTTCCCCCTGTGTAAAACAGGAATTAGGTTTCCAAGGCTGTTGCCAACTCACAAGGCTGTTTTCAAGATGAAATGAGATAATACTTGTGAAAGCCTTTTGAAAAACTCACACTTTTTTTTTTATAAATTAAAGTATTAGTAGCAACTTTTTAAAAGGCAAGGCACTTGCCATAGCACAAGGTATTAGAAAAATAAAATACTTATTCTTGAAGTTAAATTTAAGATGCAGTTTTTAGTTTGATAAAATGATTTCTAAGCTTGGAAGAATTGGTGTAAATCTCTAAAAAAAAAACCCACTAAAATGTAGGGCTACTCCTTGACCTTTATTTACATTTTGGTGCTCATACTGTGTGTACAGACAAGTCTCCTCTCTGTGAAGTGAATGGAGAAAGGTTAACATGGTTGAAGATGTTCACAGTCCAGCCCTGGACAAATGTTCAGGACATTAGTAATTAGTAACATTAGTCCTTTTAAAAATATTATGTGTTATTGGCACATCTCTTTTGCCATCACTAATTTTGAATGCTTTAATCTTTTGGTTTCTTTGTTTTACTATATTTATTGGGATAATAATATAGAATCAAATTTATAAAATAAAATCAAATAAAAGCAATAAGCATAAATGAAATAGGCAATAAAGTAGAACTGACAGAAAATAACTTTGTTTTTTATCATTTCATTTCTATGTTTTATTAATTTTAGTTTTTTATCATTACTTCTTACACTCTTTGATTTTTTGTTTATACTTTTGTAAAATATCTTAAACTGAGCATTTTTCTTTTTAAATATTTATTTAATCTTGCAGGCATTTTTGAAAGTATCTTTTTCTATTTTTCTATATTCTATGTTTGATATATTCTATTAAAAAGATGCTGTCATTCTCTAACCCTCAAGGTTCAGGTAGAACCTGCTGAACCTTGCAACTCTGCAGCTCTCCTGAAGCCAGATCTCCCCAAAGATAATCATGGATATTTAGCTGTCTTTCCACTCACTCCAAGATTGCAACTTAAAATTAATTTTGCAAAGGGATTAAAATTCAAGTAAAAACCTAACTGTTGTTTTCTTTCCCAAGCCTGAGCATCAGCATTAGGCAATGTTCTACTGGAAGAAGAGTTACCTAGTTTTCCATTCAGATGGCACCATCGGCTTACATGTTGTCGGCCCAGAGGAGATGCTTTGTATCTAACCATCTAGCCAATATATACATCTTTTCTTGTTTACCAAAGACAGAGAATAAGGGATGATAGGCCCACGCTCTGGGGCTCGGAGATTCCCGTATACAACATCAATTTCCATCTCTCTTTCTTTCTCTCTCTCTCTCCGACACCCTCCCCCACCCACCTGCCCTTCCTCCCTTCCTCCACCTCTCTTCTCTTTCAAGCTCGCACTAATCCTTACTTCAGAATTTGAAGTGCAAGTCTCCTGGCTCATTTTTGGATCTTCATTGGGAGCTTGTTCCTGCCATCTTGGATTCTTACAGGGCAAGAAGTCTCACCTGAGCCCTCCATACCACCTGCTTAAGCCCCAGAGACAGCTTAGCTCAGTAGATAGAGGAAACTCATTTTTAAATTGGGGTTGAATATGTATGGGCAACATGGACCCACTAGGGTGCCCTTTTTTTGGAATCCATGGACTCCCTCTGGATTTTAAATTATCAAAGGCTATCTGTTCAAGTATCAATATGGCAGTGTAAACTAAATGGCATGCATTGCTTAAGTGCCTGCCTCCACTCACCTCTCCAGCCCAATGTTGCACGTGCCTTCTGCTTATTCTGCAGGCCAGCCTCTTTGCCCTTTTTTTAGTGCCTCAGGTATTGTTGAGTCCCAAGACTCTTAACTCATGTGCTCTTTGTTCATGTCAATTCCTACTCATTATGCGGATCCCAGACTGAGAGGCTCTTTTCAGGCAAGCTTTCCTGAAGACCGCAGCCAGGCAAAGCCACATGAACTAGGCTGCTATCTTCACTGTACTTGTCATAACTCCCATGTGAGCCTCTGTCCTCTGCAATAGATAGAAAACTTTATGCTGGTGAGTCTGGTCTAGGTCAATTGTATCTGCAGCACCTAGTATAGTGCTGAAAGAGTAGGAGCCACTGGGATTTGTTGTATGAATAAAATGAGGCATCAAAACCCATATTTTTCTACTATATTCTGAAAACTTCTTAAAAGAAGCCAAAAGCTTGATTTACATATTTTGAGTGGGTCTTTCAAGAACACCTTAAGCTATACCACATAAAGAGCTTATAGTTACACCACCTATAATACTACCAAATGTTCCTGAAAAGAAATGTGTTATATCTCAGAAAAGTTTAAATTTTCAATTATGTCACAGTCCTAAGGTTGTAAAAAAACAAACAAACAAACAACAACAAAAAAAAAACAAGTGGCTGTAAAGCCAGGTTGGCTCCAACATGATTCTTTAGCTCGGCTGCCTGCATTCACATCTTGGCTCTATCCCCTACTAGATGTTCAGTGGTGGGCACTTACTATCTTTATGTGTCTCGGTTTCTCACCAGTGAAATGGAGGCAGTAATATTTCCCACCTCACTGGAGTGTTGTATGGAGTTAATGTGTTTACGTGTGTAAAGTTCTTAGAACATCACCTGGCTTATAGTAAGTTCTCAGTGATAAAATGAGTTTCCATTACGACAGTTTGGCTGACACAGGAGTAGATGCGAGTATCACTTCTATACTGTATGACCTTGTATAAGTAACTTGTCCTCTCTGATTTTCAGTGTTCATATAAGTAAACTTGGGTTAATAATAAACATTAAATAATAATATTCAGGAGAGAGTGCCTCACATGTAGGCATACAGGCATATCGACAATAGTTGTTCCAGTTTTGGAAAGGCATGGCAGATTACATGCCTTGTTTAATCTAGAAGAAAAATAAAGAGACACTTTTATTTCAACTAAAATAAATTATTTATAAAAATTAGATACTCCAATACATTGATACCCACCATGATTGTGTCACTAGCTATCAGAATTTTGGGAACCTCTATCCCAGAGAAGCTATAAACACTGGCCAGAGAAAATTGAATGGAAGGATCTTTGGGTCACATTCCATTCTGCTGCATTAGCATCAATTTCACCATAACTTTGCAGAGCAGTGTTGAAGATTAGATGCATTATTAAAATTTTCTCCAATGTTATTATTGTTATTGTCTGCAAAGGTCTTAAGAGTGCTTTTTATTTCCCTTCTCTTCACCTAATGAATTGCTTTTGAATTCACCTTACGTAGCTATGTTTTTAGAAGGTTATATCTTTGTGTAATTCTGCTTAAGTCACTATCTTTTCTAGATCATATAAATTCTCTTCAGTTCTACCCTATATGTATTTAATCTCACCAATTAGGCAAAACTTTATAAAATTACTGTACATTGTTTTTGCCACTGATGACTATTAAGTGTAGGTTTTAGAGCTAAGATTTTAGAAAAAGGAAAAGAAAATGAAAGCATTTACAATGTTTTCTGTGCACATTTGCACTGTGAATTCACTTGTAACAGACCCACGCGACTAATTAGAAGATCTTTATTTTACTGCATTTGTGGCCAAGTCAATGTGACAGGCTATGGGAAGCTGGACCAATTAACAGGCCGGAGCAAGCTCCTCATTTGACAAACATTTAATAAGCAATAAAACAGGAACTTTGAAGTTCTGAAATTCACTGATGGAAAAAGAGAGAGAGGCGCTCTGTTGCTTATCTGGAATAAAGAAGAAACTCAATTACGCTAACAAGATGCAAACTGTAAAAAAATTATTTTTTTCAGAGTTGAGCTGAATTTTTAGTTTAGCTAGCAACTTCAAGAGGTCATCTAGTCCTTCCTTTCCTTCCAGTTTACATTAAAACACAGCTGTGCAGCCCACAGCCTGCTTTCTTTATGAGAAGTAAGTAGTTCTCTTTAATGGGGATGGTTAGGGAAGAATAAGTGATTTCTGTTTAAAATGCGAATGAAGATATGATATTTCAAGACTGAGTTTCAAACTTTTGTAAATTTCTTGCAATTATCTTTTAACAATTTCAAGGGCTGATTATGTCTGTGCCTCTCCTTGCCTTCTTTCTGGTAGATCTGTGTGTATCGGATTCTAATGCTGTTCCAGCCTCTCACTAAATATGATTGAAATGAAATCACACCATCTGTGTATTCTCTCCAGGCATTTCCTGTGAACAGCCCTTCCCACATTGCTTTATCATTAATGAAAAGGTTCCATGTTTCTGAAAGTCAATAATTTTAAAAAACAATTTATTAAGACCTATATGACTTGAATATTAATATCTATATTATAATACATTTTAAATTATGTTGTCTATGTCTAATTTTATTTATAACTAATATATGTTAAAACATCATAGAAAATCTGGACTGACAAGTAAAGTGGTTAAAATTATTTTCTGTCAAATGGAGGCACAGCATTTTTATTGCAAGATTTTAGTGCATCTTATGTACAGTTCAATTTATTTTAAAATAAAATTTTTATCAATCTTAATACCTTGTGACTTAATTCAAATATAATCTTAACATTTTGAATTGGCTGAAATGACATTAAAAGCAGTGAGTAAAGTTAAGAATAATCTGTGTGACTTTTTAACTGATTCAAAGAATATTATTTATCCAAATGTTTGCTGTTATGTAACATCCATTTTTATGTGATGTTATTTTAAAAAAAGTTTATTGAACAAAGACTGCAACGTAGGTTTTTTAATGAGCTCCGAATGGAGAGGGTAGCAAACAGATACGGCCACTGCACACAGTGTGAGGAAAGGCACATAAGGAAGTAATTCAGAAGCAGCAACTGTGAGCCCTGAGTTTTAGCTCAAAGTAATGATGTTCTGTTTTTCTACTGAGCTGGATTGTAGTTATCAGAGCTTTGAAAGCCTTTTTTTTGATTTGTAAAATATATATATTGCATACAAATTCTGTAACATTCAAAGAGAGATTGTAGTATTGTAATTAGCAATGTTATTAACAAGAACAAGACTATGAATGCCTATTTTATGCAGGACAACAAATTAATACTTGACATATTTTAATCTTTCTACAGTATCTTTAGATACCTTTTACATGGCACAGAGTGTTCTTGTAGGCTTCTTACTGAAATGCATTTACACTTTTTATTGATTTTCCATGTGCAAAATTCATCTCAAATGCATTAACATTAGTGTGAAAGCAACTAGCTTGCTGAAAATCAAAACAGTATTGCATTTTGAAGGCAGGAAATTCCCCTTACAGTGAATTGGGAATATTCCCAGAGCAAAGGACTCCTAATTAAATATTATTCTTTGGTAGAAAATGTCTTCATTTACTTTAATAAATTTATGGTAATCACTAAACCTGCAAGAAATCAGGACAGTTTTAAGAAGAGTTTGCAATTGGGAAGTTTAGAAATGTGATTGCATCTTCCAATACTGAAAAAAGAAACAAAACCCAAAAAACTGTATCTTGTGGAGCATTAACTAATACTTTTTTCACTTACATTTTTTATTCTGTTTTCTACTTCTGATTCTGTCATATACTGATCTCTAATAGATTTATTCATGTGTTTACTGTTAACTATAAACTAAGGTCTTTGTACATAAGAGGCATTAATAATGTCAGAAAGAAAAAATAAAGAAAGCAAAAAATGAAGAGAGTAAGAAGGGAGTCCTAGATCTTCCTGTTTTTCAGTGATGAATTATCAGGTAAAATGAAGACAAAGGTATGATAACCACACAGCAATCTAAAGGGTTATGTCAATGTGGAGGTGAGTTTGCTGGTGAACTGCAGCCAGAATCACTAATGCGATGTGGGGTTGTGTGGAGAAAGACCCGAGCCCTAGAAGAGGTTTTCTTAGCAGACTATTCACCATAAAGTACATTTGGGT
This sequence comes from Trachops cirrhosus, assembly GCA_028533065.1. Taxonomy (NCBI): domain Eukaryota; kingdom Metazoa; phylum Chordata; class Mammalia; order Chiroptera; family Phyllostomidae; genus Trachops; species Trachops cirrhosus. The sequence continues at coordinate 168,050,595 of CM052539.1, read as the reverse complement.
GTTTAGTGGCTATTTTAATTATAATAATACTACAAGTTTGTCCACAGATATTGCTTCATCACTGAAATAGCGATTTGATAGCCAGTTACGGTTATATTGCATCAGTGACTGAGTGTGAACTTTTGCATAATATGTCATTTATATGCTTTCGATTTTGGTAAAAAATTATTATTCCCCAGTATAAAGGACTATATCTGGGCATTCTAGAGTTCTCCATTTTCATTAGTACATTCACTTACTGCAGGAGGTCATCATAAAACATCCACTGAATCAAATCAACTTTGGAGAATTAGCTTTTCATTTCAATTGAGGTGAGAGGAAATTCAAGTTTTTATTACCAGAGAGAGATTGTGTTATACAAAACATTACCAAAAACATTAAATTGTCCTTTACATGCAGTTCTGCATTTAAGTTTTATATAATACTACTTAAAAGGCAAATATTAGCAATAGCTTCAAATTTTTGAATAACAAATGAAAATATATATTTAAAATGCTTTTGAACAATGAATACTTACTATGAAGTATGATAGGTGTTTTGAATTGGATTTCTAAATATTTCTCAAAGTTATTAATGAGAAAGGAAGAGTGATTGCAAAGATAATAAACTATTTAAAAATAAATTTTCTGAAAGAATGCAATTTAATTATTTACTTCAACTTTATAAGTGGACAGACTCATTTTAAACTCACTTTATCTCAAGGTAGTTACATGCCCTGGATTTGACATTTAACTTATAAGTAATCATAGCTATAAATCTGTAGGCAAGTTTTGCCAAGCATTGGTGAGATATCTAGCACACCAACAAAATAGATGAATAGTTAAAAAAGTGATACTTTATAAGTTTAATAACGTTATTGAGGCATTGCACAAAGGAAGACAGAAAGTTAAGAGTTTGTGTTCTAAAGAGATTGTGTTGAGCTTGTGAGACCTTTGAGCAAAGTAAGCAAACATTTTCAAATTGTAGTTAACTTGAAAGCTTAAAATTTAAACAAAGCTAGAAGTGAAGACACATATCTCTGTCAAGTTCCATTGAAAGACTTTAGGGTAGGGTTAGGTTTAAAGTACTAGTGTTATTATTTTCATAGAGTATGTATGCACAATAGCAGCACATAATAATAATAATTACAAAAAGAGGACATCGTTTACATTTTGCCTTATTTCTTTCTAAACTCTGTCCCATTGACAGCTAACTAGTTCCTCCAGGTCTTGGTCAATTGACCAAAATAAGGTCTAAGATAGTGCCCATAGAGTTGTTGTGACAATTGAAGGACTTACAACACGTTTTTTAATTGCAACATCTTTATAAATGTAGGATATATTTATTTTTATACTTATTTCATTTTATATTATATTAATTTTATTTATATATATATTTTTTGCTAGTTTACAGAACATTCTTATTCTGTATTTGGCTAAATGTAATTTTGAAACAAACTCACAAGCAAGCTTTCTTCTTAGTAGCTAGACTTCCAAAACTAACCAGAGAATTTTAAAATTGTTCTTAAAGTATATCTTCTTTTATATGTGCAAATTTGATGCATAAGAAAGCATAAGCAAGCATTCATTGATATGCAAAGTATTATATTTATTTGTTAAAGTTCTCAAAAATTAACTGGAGAACTTTCCAAGGTAGAAAAAAATCATGAATATGGAAGAAAATCCAATTTATAAGCTTTATTTTGATCAGGATAATAGTGTTTTTAAATAAAATATATTTTCTCATTAAAAATAGTGTAATATTTATGGCATGCTATGAATAGTTATTGCATTTCTTGAGAAATAACCACCAAACAAATCTTATACAGACCTGTCAGTTTGCTATGTCTGCCATAACAAAGCCCTGCAAACTGAATCGCTTACACAACAGAGATTTACTGTCTCACAGTTCTTGAGGAAAAAAGTGCAAGATCAAGGTGTCACAGGGTCGGTTCCTTCTGAGAGCTGTGAGAAAGGATCGATTTCATGCCTCTCCCTTAGATTTTGGCCGGTTTCTGACAATCTCTGGTGTTCCCTTGCTTGGACAGACATCCCTGTGATCTCTGCCTTCATTTTCACATGTCATTCTCTCTAAATGCATGTGCGTACTTTTCATGAGGACAGTGGCCACATTAGATCAAAGCCCTCTCTAATGAGAGTCTACCTGGATTGCTTCTGTGAAGGCTCTATCTTCAGATAGGGTCATGTTGTGAAGTGCTGGGAGTTCAGACTTCAACATAATGAATTTGCAGGGACACAACCCCTAACAGCAGATCACCAATGTAAGGGGAACTATGAGGCTATGGAATGGAAACACAATAAAAAATCATTTAAAAGAAATGGTCAAGATTTATTTTGCAAAATGAAAAAAATAATGGGCTGGCAAGCAGAGGAGTTCTATAAAGGCTATCTCTTTGTCATTTTTACTTCTGAAAATAATAATTATTTTCTTCATTTATGAAATAGTTGTTGAGCATGTACTTTGTATCATGAACTGTTTGGGTGCTCATCCTAATCCGTGGGAAATACAAACATGTTTTCATCCTCATGGACCTTATGTTATGACAGCAAATGTTTGTTATTTTAATTTTGAAACATTGAAGTTTTGCTAGAAATTGAAAAAGTACTAATTTTAATGGTGTTAAGCTATGGATTCAGGATACCAATTATCCATGCTCTTTCTTAACTGTCACATAGGACCTTAGCACACATCTTGGTCAAGAGAATTTTATTTATTTGAATATCAAATAAGAAAGACTGTGCTCAAATAATTTAATTTTAGATCTGGCTAGTCTTCCTTGTTTTTATATTACATATTTTTTGCTTTACAAATTAAGACTGGGAAAAATAATGATTTTCCAATTATATTTGAAGCCATTGCATGATAATATTTTACTCAAAGTTACTTTTGGAACAGACTCTCAGGCACTTACTTTTAAACCTTAAAAACAAATATAGAATGTGTTTTTAATTCCCTGGTGAAGTTTTTATAATATTTCCATTGCTGCCTTTATGGAAACTTCAAAGATGTATTTCACCTCTCAGGCAATGATAGAACTCTTAATATTTCCTTCTATTGCTAAAGCTGGGGCTAGATGAGGTGAAGAAAGCTGGCTGCCTAGGGAAATAGCATCATAAAACATGGAGGCTCAGCTCATGTTCTAGTCCTTGGTATTTTGAAAGCCTCTATTATCATAGCACAGCATAGTTGTACTTAGCAGAATATTGAAATTCATAGACACAAAGACAAGAATGTAGGAAACAGTCAACTGGGGAATAAGGTTGCCTTTTATTTCCTATCTCAGCCTTATCCATACTTAAATATCGTCTCTTTCTTCTTTTGTTAATCTTCACACAAATGTTTGGAATGACAGAACAATTAGAAGGAAACCAGACTGCAGTATCTCTATCTGTCACTGTAACTAGACCCTGGCAGACAGAAATTCTCTCTGATTTTGCTGCAGTGAATTATCTGAGAAGTAAGCTAAATCTTAACCTAGTTTTACCATTGTAGCAGTGCATTGGAAGAAATGCCTTCTTCATCTTCCTCTGAAAGTTACATTTTTTCTCCTGTATGGTAGGTTTTTGATGGATAATATTCCACTTACTTTGTTATGAGAAGTACTGTATATAAAAAACAATATGGGATGGCTGACAGGCAACTGTGCGCACAGTGGACTGTACAGAATTGACCAGGATGTCCAGATAATTTCAGAGAACATGAAGCCCAGGCCCCAGGACAATGAAAATACCAGTGCTGTCTGCGGATCACTGGTCTCGGTCCAATTTCCAAAGGCAGTGGCTCCATTGGCTGTTGTTGCTTCCATGATGCCAACGTATATTTTTTATCAGCTTATACATAATAATATGACAGTTCTGCGAGTTGAGGTCAATAAAATATTTTTGTACACATATATGTAACTTTTAATCCATTGGAGCCAAACTTAAAGTGAGAATTTTTTTGGAACTATATTAGTAGATATAAACTCAGAAATCTGTAGTTTCAGGAAATAACACAAGATGGCCTTTTTTATTTTTGTGTGCCTTAATTAGCTGATTTAAATTTGTCATAGGTTTTAAGGGAAAAGCCATCTTCCTCATTTTCCACTTTTCATCATAAAATAAGTCTGATTTGATTTTATTATTGAAAAGATAAAGGTGAGTACTTTTAGACATAATGAAAGCTGTGGGTATGAAAACTGCTCATCAGACATCAGTGTACACCATAAACATTTTCAACCCTGCCAATCAGATGTCCACAGCTAAAGAGCTTTTCCTAGTCATCCAATTAAGAACATAGCAACTGTTCATAATTGTACATATATCTGATGCATCATCAACCCCCTTATTCTTTAGTAGGAGATATTTGTTATCTTAATGTCTCTCTGTTGCTTTGAATTGAATAAGCTCTTATGTTTTAGCCGCGATCAATATTTCCTACCTCTTCCCAGGAAATGGCAAATAGAATTTCCAGGCGCTTTATCTTGCTGCAGAGGTCTCAACTATCAGCTGCAGCAGGAACATTAGTGTTCGGTTAATTGGCGCAGATGGCCGCAGCACTGATTCTACCATTTCATTCGGCAGAGATCTGCAGTCTGGAGCTGGAACGCAATGTCAGACCAGGGGCTTCGTTGGTATTTGCTGGTGTTGCTTTCAGAAACCACTTTCTCTCTCTCTCATCGCGATCTCTATCCTCTTTCTTCCTGTTTCTCATATATCATTTCATGAATTTAAAAACTGGAAGTTACATGCTTAGAGACATAGATATGGCATATATATGTCATATAGATATATATATGCCATATATATATATATAGCAATGGTTTAAATATGCATTGATTTCTATATTTTTTCAGAATATTCTAGATATAATAAAAATAAATCAAGCACTTACAAAGTGAAAATATACTGTGGAAGAATAAAGAATGCAAGTTATAAAAGAAGCAGTCCCTAATTGTAAGAGAGAGATTCAGTAATTTGGAGTTTCAGAGTACACATTTTAAAAGTAGTGAAATACTCCAAAAGATTGCTTAACATTTAGAGTCCTTGATGCATAAAGAGAGAGAGAGATGATACATGGCAGAATGTCTCCTATGGAAGGTGCTAAAATGTACAAAAGGGGAGATAGATGTAATAACTCTGGCCCAGGGTAAAATAGAGTCATTCAACAGAAAGGAAAGAGTTGGAATCAAGAATGAAGGGAGAGGGTGGGCTTTGCAGGAGAAGGAGTAGGATGGCAAACATACTAGACTTGTGAGGAGTTCATGGTTAATGGCATAAGAGCTACAACTGGAAAGTTTGGTTAGTGCTAGTTTAGAGGTTTTGAAGTTCTTCCTTGGGAAATTAAACTTTTCCCTTAAGTATTAGTGATTCACTGAAGGTTATGGATAAAATTGAAACATGGGAAGAGTGACTCTAAACAGAGATGCTGTAAAAATTATGATATGTATTATAGTTACATTTTTTGGAGGAAATTGCTTGTTTGATTCAATCATCTAGCCTGAAGTTAGAAACTCTTTCTGTGAAGGGCCAGGTGGCAGATATTTTTGGCTCTGTAGGTGATATTGTCTCTGTCACAACCACTCAACTATGCAACTGCAGCCTGAAAACAGCCACAGACAGCACAGAATGAATTGCTATGGCTGAGTTCCAATAAAACTTTTGTTTATTGCACCAAAATTTAAATTTCTTAAAATCTTCATGTGTCATAAAAATTTTCTTCTGTTAATTATTTTAATCATTTTAAATTCAAAAGCCATTTCTAACTCCTGGGCTGTATAAAAACAGGCAAAGTGCTATGTATTGCTGACCCCAAGCTAAACCATAAAAATCCTTCTTTCACTATATTTCACATGATACCTACTCTTTTTAAGAAGATGTAGGCTTTCTTATTTTTGTCATAATGCTATAATTATAATAAAACATGTTTTGTAATAAACATGAAGACAATTTCTTAGAAAATCTGTTCCATTTTATTTAATGTTTGAGATAATTATTGTTTATTTTATTAAAATTTTGTTTAATATGCTTCATATAACCTATGTGTAAGCATACTTGCCATGGACATATGTTGTGGATGTCTATTTCCCCAAGGAAAATCATTTGAAATGCAGCAGGTGAAATACCAGCAATATCTCATTTAACTTCTTCCTAGAACATAGTTTTTCTTTGTATAAGTAGTGGAATAATTAATTGCAATAGAATATATTATTAATGCTTTATAAAAGAAAAGAGACTCATTCTAATGCCACTAATATTTTCAATGTAGTTAACTGTTCTTTGCAATGAGTGTCCCTTTTTCTTTCCTAACATGGTTCAATGCAAAAAAATATGAGTTGATTAGAAAAACCAAAACCAAAACAGCTTATGAATCAACTGACACTCCTAAAAAAGCTAAATTTGTATTTATTTCATGCAATAATGTCGCCAGTGTCTTGGAAGCTCTTCTTATCCAGAATCACTTCTGGCTCTCTGACACCAATACAGTAAGCTAGTCACCTCCTAACCTAACTACTTTTACCGAGGCTCTTCATTGGTTAGCTGTCTGAATTTGAATGAGTTGCTTCAAACAAGTTTCCTCTTCTTCATATGTAGGATGGGATGATATTGATGACCACTAAATTGTCATTTTAAGTATAAATGAGATAATACATTCAAAGTGCTAGGCATGGTATCTATTAAATGGCAAGCACATGATAACTATTTTCTATTGTGTTTATTCTGTTGTTGACACATAAATCCACTTGATCTTTCTTTTTTAAAATATATTTTATTGATTATGCTATTACAGTTGTCCCAGTCTTTTCTCTTTGCTCCCATATGCCCAGTACCCTCTTCCCTTCAGCAATTCACTTCCCTCCATTATTTCATGTCCATGGGTTGTGCATATAAGTTCCTTGGTTTCCCCATTTCCTATATTATTCTAAATATCCCCCTGTCTATTTTGTACCTACCAATAATGCATTTTAATCCTTACACCTTTTCCCCCATTCTCCCCCTTCCTTTTCCCAGCTGATAACCCTCCAAATGATCTCCACATCTATGATTCTGTCCTTGTCCTGGTTGTTTTCTTAGTTTGTTTTTTTTAAGATTCAGTCATTGATAGTTGTGAATTTCTTGCCATTTTAATGTTCATAGTTTTGATCTCCTTTTTCTTAAATAAGTCTCTTTAACATTCCGTATAATAATGGTTTGGTGATGATGAACTCCTTTAGCTTTACCTTGTCTGGGAAGCACTTTATCTACCTTTCAGTTATAAATAATAGCTTTGTTGGATAGAGCAATCTTGGTTGTAGATCCTTGCTTTTTATCACTTTGAATACTTCTTGCCAGTCCCCTTGCCTGCTAAACTTCTTTTGAGAAATCAGCTGATAGTCATATGGGAACTCCTTTGTAGGTAACTCTCTGCTTTTTTCTAGCTGCCTTTAACATTCTCTCTTTATTTTTAACTTTTGACATTTTAATTATGAAGTGTCTTGGTATGATCCTCTTTGGGTTCAACTTATTTGGGACTCTCTGTGCTTCCTGGATTCATTTGTCTATTTCTTTTACCAAATTAGGGAAGTTTTCTTTCATTATTTTTTCAAATAAGTTTTCAATTTCTTGTTCTTCCTTTTCTTCTTCTGGCATCCCTGATTCTGATTTTGGTATGTTTGAGATGTCCCAGAGGCTTCTTATACTATCGTCATTTTTATGAATTACTGTTTCTTCTTGCTGTTCTTGTTGAATGCTTATTTCTTCTTTCTATTCCTAATCATTGATTAGAATCCCAGCATGCCCCCCTTCACTGTTGTTTCTCTGTAGATTTTTCTTTATTTCACTCAGTGTAATTTTCATTTCTTCCTTCATTCGTTGTCATACTCAATGAGTTCTTTGAGCATCCTGATCACCAGTGTTTTGAACTTTGTATCTGATAGGTTGGCTATCTGCATTTCATTTAGTTCTTTCTCTGGGCTTTTGTTGTGTTCTTTCATTTGGGCCATATTTCTTTGTCTCCTCAATTTGGCAGCATCCCTGTGTTTGTTTCTGTGTATTAGGTAGAGCTGTTTGAGTCTCTGTCTTAGTAGCGTGGCCTATTGTAGAAAAGGTACCTGTGAATTGTGTGGAGCAGAGCCTTAGGTAATCACCAGGGCAGGGCAACCCATTTCACAGCTTTGTGGCCCTCTGTGGATACAGGAATCAGAGAGGGGACAGTGCTGCTGCCTGGCTTCTGGTGATTTATGCAACACTTGCCCCATTTCCAGTCACTTCACTCATTCCCTATATGCAACTGGCACCCTTCCAGCTGAATCCCAGAGTGGGTGGGTTTGAGTACATTTTAAGACTGTGTGGACCCTTTAAGTGGAGACTCCTGAAAATCCAGAAGTTTCTTCCACCACCCTTACCCCCCACTGAATTTTATAGCCAGAAGTTATGGTGATTTATCTTCCTGGTGCTGGATCCCTAGGCTTTTCAGTCTGGCCAGGGACTTTGATTGCTTGCTCCTAAGGTAACCCTCCCAATTTTTATCCACCATACTTGAACGTGGGAGCACCTGTTCTGCCACCATCACCTCTCCATGCCACACTGCATCTCCTCACCTCTCTGCTGCTCTCTGCATCTCCACCCCTCCTACCTGTTTGGATGAATATGCCTTCTTTAAATCCTTTTTTGTTGGACTTCCATACTGTTTGATTTTCTGACAGTTCTGGGGGTTGTTTTGAGATTTAGTTGTGGTTGTCTCTGTAGTTGCACCAGGAGGAGAAGCATGTCTACCTATTCCTCTATCTTTACTGGAAATCTGATCTTTCTTATGTGCCCCAATCAACTATTTGAAGTGCTCCCTGCCATAGCTTTTGCTCTGCATCTGGAAATGACTCTTAACAGCTTAAACGCTTCATAAAAATGATTTTTTTAAGTGACTGTAAAAGTATAGTCATTCTGTGGCCATACTCTGACAAAGTACAAATTTAAAGGAAGCCATTCTGTCAAGCAACCCCATGACTTGAGTACAGGATTCATGTGTACAGACCCTGGGATAAAGTCATTTCTAGGCTGAGCACATTTTATCAGTTTTATTTTGGTGAATGTATGTACCCTTTCCTTCTGGAAATGCCTATTGTCATCTGAGAAAAGGTCAGCCTAGAGATATAAATAGTTAGGACCTGTACTAATCATTTGCCTATTTGTTCTCCAGTCCATTCCTATTGTGCCCTTTCATTCTCATTGTCACAGTGCCCAGTAGCACTGTACACTCTTTCCTGCCTGGTTACTGACTATTGCCAATGAAGTCAATGGCAGGACAGTGGAGGAGAAGAGGAATGAGAAAGCCAGAACACTTTTTCCTCTTATTTTGGATGGAATTCTCCAGAGAAGCTACATTTATTCCTGGGCTCCATGTATGCCGAATAGTTCTCTTTAATGTCTCAAGGCCCACCAAGTGTGGTGTTTCTTTCTCTCTTTTTTTCCTTCCACCTCTTTTGTGTCTAGAGGCTCATACTAAATGCCTCTATTAACTAACTGGATTGTGACTGATAGGAAATCAAAGACAAGAGGTCACATTGACTCAACATCAGTTTAAACTTAAAGACATTATCAATCAGTTTTTACTGGTTACTTAGTGTCCCTGATTAACAACCAATACATGGACGATGACTTACATTTTGAAAATAGATTTTATTTGTTTATTCAGTCTTTCAGAAGGGAGAGATAAGGCTTAGATGTATTCGATGACATGGCGAGTCAATAAAAGGCATAAGTAATCAGGCTAAAATCAAGAATCCTGTCCCTCCAACCTATGATTTTTCCAAGACGTGCTGTCCTCTCTTTTGTCTAAAACATGCAACAAGATAATGATATTTTTAAGTTCTGATACAAGTGAACTTCACATCAAATTTCTGATTTCTGATGCAGAAGCATTTCTTATGTTCTGACAGTATGCATTCAAAATTCTTAAATCAATTGAAAATCCTTGACTTATTGCAATGAAATGATTCAAAACAAAGAAGTATTCTAAAGTTTATTGTATGCACAAAAACAGTAACTCCAGGGTTTAGAAAGGATAAAAATATACACTTTCAAGGCAATATTAGGAAAAATATTAAATTATGAATATATATTCATTATTGCTATTTCCATAAATGTTTTTAATGAGCCTTATATAATTTCCCTCCAGAAGTTTTTATTTCCTTTAAGAAATTACATTTTATTTTTACACAAATGTTTTATTGTTTAACACAAGTTATAATTTATCTAACCTGTTTAGTGTTTCTGGGGCAATGTTAATTGTTAAAATAGTTACATTATGTTTGTTATTTATCTTCAAGTAATAAATATGCATCTAATTAACTATTATAAAACATGAGTAAAAATGATTTATTAATAGTTGCAGTAAAATTAAGTACTGTTACTTTCAAATATGATTTATAAAATTAAAATAATGACTGAAATTAATAAGCATGTATTTGAAACCTTAAAACAAATTTCTAAACAATTAAAATAGAGAAAAAATTAAAAAATATAAGAAAGAATAATACTAATTTTATGGCTTAATATTATTATAGCAGTATTAGAAATTCAACATCATTTTTAGAAAATACTCAAGCACAAAGGATTTTTTATTCTTCTACATTCAAAATACTTATATATGTATGTTTATATATATATTCTTTAATTTGTAGAATTTCCATTAAGGTAACTTTGCTTTGAAGAATTTCAAAGAGTAAAAGAACAATTTTCTTTAGATACTTTAGTAATAGTAATATAATATATGCAATGCATTATTCATCCACAAGGCATGTGATTGTGTATTGAATAACTACTTTTAAAAACATTGGTTGACTTTTACAAAGTATTTTATAATGATAATTTCTTTTTATTTGCACAAATTTCTGTGAATAGTCAACATTATCAAACATAAAACATTTATACTGATCAGTAGGTATGTTATTTGATATGCTGCATATTCTCTGTGATTGAGATTTGTCTGGGTGAATGAATATGTGGAAAGCAGAAAGAGTAAATCAAAGAAATGCTTTCCAGAATATCTTCTTACATATTTCCAATCCACACAAGTTTAATGCTAAAAGCAATATGCATATATATCACTCCAGCTTTTACATTCTGAAAGTGCAGTAACTAACTTCCAAAGACAGTTTATCTCAAAGTAAACCAGCTGCTTCACAAGAGAAGGTAGAAGAGAAACAAAGCATTCTGACCTACACCCTATTATTTTTGTTTTTATTTACTGCTCGTTTTCAAATAGACTATACTTTTCTCATCTCATTTTCAAATTCTTATGATCCTTGCAAGAAATCTGTAAGGCAGGTGTTATTACCATTTTGCATGTTAGAAAACTAAAACTCATTTTCATCTTTTTACCTTAACAGACTGAAGCAAATATTTTTTACTCCAGGTGATCACAGCTATTACATATTCAGCATTTTCTATAAACCACACATTGTGCTAATCCTTTTATATAACATGTAATCCTCCCAGCAGCATGAGTTGGATTTTAAAGTTACCATTTGACAGTTGGAGAAATAGGAGTTCAGAGACACTAAGTGAACATTCTCTTCTTTTACATGGAAGAGATGTTTGAAAGAAGATCCATCTGACCAGAGAGAGAAAGGAGTTTTGTTAGATCTATTTCTAAGCAAGATTTTAGTCTGTGGTCTCCTATTTTTTATATGAGGTAAAAGACAAATACTTGCAATCCCAATATTAACTTTAAAAAAAAAATCATGTTCTGGGAGTTAGGAGCTTACATCATGACAGATAGTAATACTAATATTCAACAACTTTGTTCTGATTTAATAAATAAGGGTTTATAATAGAGTAGTACAACATGTATTTTAAAAAATCATAGTATATACCTGATTTGCTCAACTCTTAGAGTACCATGATAATGAGTGCCAGTTTGCTTCATGGACGTGGGCTGTGACGCATCTAAATTCTATTTAACTATTTAGAAAATGCCTACACTTGATTAAGAATGTAAGTGATCCATTTCACTTATTTTTATGACTTGGAAAAATTCTAACTTGAAATATCTGCTGATGGTAGATTAATATTTTAATTTCTGCATATGAAAAACAACAGCTCAAATAAAAGGAATCATCCTCCTCCATAGCCCCAGTATGAAGTTACAAACCCAAGTAAAACAGCATAACTAACACAGGAAGTGTCATAAGTAAAGATTTACACCGTCCTCCACCCAAGTTCATGCAGAAATAAACAAAAAGATTAAAAAATAGTGGAGAAAACATTATATATTTTGAAACTATGATAGGGTTTAATTTTCATTGTAAATTACGCATGCTCACAGAAGCACACATTTTATATCAAATTAGCCTAGATGAAGTGAAGAAAAACATTTTCTAAGGAAGTAGAGGGGGATATTCAAGTAATGCTTTCTGCAACAAGAGGAGAAATAACTTTCAAATGAAAGCATCAAAGATATGTCATTTTTTTCCCTTGGCAGTTTTGTTCAGGAAAAAATCTCCCTTGGGCATTGTGACCTGTTTGAATATAATAGAGCTAAGTGGGGAACAAGTTTTTATATAGAAATGACTGACAAAGAGGTATTAGCCACAACTAAAGCATCAAAAGTAAGCACTAAAGGAGTGGAAATGTGGGCTGAGGATAAATCACCTGTAGAGTTTTATAATACTACTGCTAAGCTTTTTGAATACTTTCTATGTAGATCATTCAGTCCAATGGTGCATCAAGCACGGCAACATGGAGAGTACGCTTCACATTCTATTTCCAACCAGAGAACAAATCCAAGGACAGCAGTGATGACATTATATCAATTTGTACAAGATTCCATCTCATTAGAGATGTGGCTCCAGCCCAAGTAAAGCAACAAATTCTGTCTTAGAGTGTTTCCTGTAGGGTGTAAGAGTCAGATATATAAGAAAATGTTAAGCACTTATGCTAAGGGCTTTAGTTCAACAAGTCCAGGTTGCAAGATTGATACAAAACGATAGAGTAGTGAAATGTCACTAGTCCAGGAAGTCTTCCTTAAAACCATTCATAACATTTAATACTCTTTAAATATCACTCATAAGAGTATTTACATTTTGAACTTAAAAATTTTTTATCATTTTTGTATTGAAAAGAAATGGATAAAAAATATATGTGCCAAAGAAATTGAATATTTTTAATTTCAAATTTGGTGCAATACATTAAGATGACCTCACAGGAAATGAAGGAAAATATTTTATGGCAGATGATGTGTCTGCTCCCAAGCCACCCTTGAAAATCATAGACAAAAAAAGCCATGTATCCTGTGTTACCATGATTTCTTACAGTATTTTTTATAGATAGATAAAGCTTTTCACATTTACCTAAATATTTGACTTCCAGTAATTATTTGAAAAAAGCAGCTGGAACATAGGGGTCTCTGGAATCAGATCGCAACGGAGCAACCAGCACCTGGAACGGAGTGGTGACAGGCCCTGCCGACAGGGCGCGCGTCCCCCTCACGCAGTCCCTCTCGGTCTTTATTTTTCTTACTACTTTTACCTTATGCATTTTCACACTTGTCTCATAACTATTTATGTTTTTATTTCCTAATCCAGAAATTCTGTAAGAGGCTTCTCATCTTTCAATATGTTTGATTTATGAGGATTTTGTTAGGACACATTGAAATCTACAATTTTATGCCTTTTTTCCCTGATAGCTAAAATGTTTCAAAATTGAAAACAAGTAAATCCCACAAAATACTTATAGTATTAAATGCATAACTTTAAAAGCAAACCATTGGCTTTTAAAATGAATTAAATAAAAGAATACCGAATGTTCATTTAGACACTGTTAATGCAATATATATTATCACAAAGATTTGAAAGCTTATGATCTTAAGACAAAAGCTAATACAACAAAATTTTGTCAAACCATTATGTGTTTCATCTAATTATAAGAATGGTCTGCTATTTATAATAATTAGAAGGAAAAATGTAACTAACTTGCAGGGAACTCTACTTGTATCCCCAAGACAATAAGCATGCACTCTGCCTGCCCACAGCCCTCAGGTGCATGATCTCTTGCTGTCTTTTCCTGCCCTGTGCTCAGGGCAGTAACAGTTTAGACCGCATCACTTGAATATATTGCTGGATGGCATTCTACCATCATTTCTTATGCAGTTATTAAAGATAAGAATATCATATTCAATAATGTTATTTTCCAAAGTCCCCAAAATTAGGAGGCCGCATATCCCAAAGGAAAATCATGAATGTAAAAGTACAAGGTCTGTCCAGAAAGTATCCATCCATGTAATAATTTAAAAAGAGACATTTATTGAAGAAGAGACAAGATATAAGAAATGAGGTACATGGGACCATAACCCCTCAGTCCCCTTCAAAGTTTTTTGGGGGGCTGCACTCATTGCTTCACCTCCTTCTGAATCATCTGAATAGTTTTTGTGGAAGAATGTTCAAGCTTAACGCAAAATTTGATGCAGATTCTTGTGCTACTTGCTCAGTCATCTTGAATGTGACGGCCACACAGTACACGTGCTCACTCAATGGCATCGGCCACCCCCACTGACTAGTACAGTGAAGTCATTGTTGTTCACTCATGAGCATTCCAGTCCACTCTCCTTGGCTGCCCGGTTACATTGATGCCACACAAAATGTTTTTGTTAGATTAACAATGGCTGAACTATTTCTAGACAGACTTCATATGTGCAATGACCTCATTTTTTATCATAATTTTTAAATCTTTTCTTGGAGTAAGGAGGAACTCTACAAATATAAGCCACATGAGAAAGATTTATACATTTGAAGATCCTTTCCTCCTTGAAATTTATATTTACCAATAAATAACTTAAAATTTATACTTAAAAATTAGCAGTTAAATGTTATTATAGCTTGATATATTAATTTATTATTAAGTAACTGTGCTTGCCAAAATATTATAACTAATATTTTAAAAATACAAGCTCTTGACCTGGCTGGTGTGATTCAGAGGATTGAGTGCTGGCCTGTGAACCTAAAGGTCACTGGTTCAATTTCCAGTCAGGGCACATGCCTGGGTTGCAGGCCAGGTCCAGGTTGGGAGCATGTGACAGGCAACTGATCAGTGTATCTCTTGCACATTGATATTTCTCTCCCTTTCTTTCCCCTTCCCTCTCCCTCTTTGTAAAAACAAATAAATAAAATAATTTTTTAAATGTTAAACAGATATAAGCTCTTTAAGGGCAACCTCCCCCCATTATCTCTTATTTATTGAACTCCTAGAACAAACATCCTGGCACATACAACATTTCCAATAAATATTTGTCATTGAAGAAAAGAAGAAATGAATGATTGGGTCTATACCATACATACATAAATTCAAAACTAAACCTATAAGTTAGTAAAAAAGAAGAAAGTTTTATTTTTAGAACATGAAGAAATCTGAATTCCAAATGGAGCTCAAACCCAGCATTTCACATTGGTTTATAAATTATTAGTTTATATCAAAGAATATCAGCTAATTTATTTATTTTAAATGTAGTCATGGATAAAACATGAGTAGAAGAGAATGAAATACTCTGAGGCCTAAGAAATAGCCACTGTGACCCTTATAGTGCCTGTTCCTTATAGCTGTTCCTTTCCTTCCCTATCCCCTTAGGACATGACCTGAGCTTGAATCTCTCCCTCTCTCTTGCCCTCAATAAAACTCGAATAGTCCAAACAATGGCTGCTACTCTGCAAAAACAATTCTTTCCTTTTCCGAGCACCACCCCTGACCCACTAGTCTGAAAACTAGCCTAGCATCACTGGACTTTCTCTTATTGAAAGAATATGAAATAATCAGTCATGCATCCCAAGTTAGATCTGCAGCTCCTTTGAAGCTTGCTTATGTCTGGCTTTTTTTCAAATAAAGATATATGCTGCTGGTGCCATGTGTGGTTTTATGCCACAAGAGAATCACTCATTTCAGAGAGTGAGCCTTAGATATGCGTAACTATGTACACTCAGTTTATAGTAAATACATGAGGTCTTCACCTCCCTGAGAAAAGTAATACAAGCACATGCTTCCCTTTTATTTTTCTCACTCTATGGCCATCAAGCCCTGAATAATTAGTATAAAGTATATGTATACATTTTAAAGTTAGAAGGGAAGAACAAAATTATACATATTTTTCTTTTATTTTTTCTATTCATAAAGAATATCTTCTTACCTTATTTATAGCTCCTCTCAATTATTTTTATATAATTTCAATTGAGTATTAGTTCTTTTCATTCTGGGCACAACCATTTGAGAATAAATTACTCTTTAAAGGTAGCTGTGGCTTGGCTTTTAAGACTGCCTCCTAAAGAGGATGAGCCCTTTAGGGAGAGGATAAGCCATTGGTGTTCATCTTTCTAGAAGTGTCTTCAAAAGCACTTAGAGCCAATCTAGAGACTCAAGGCATGCATCGTCAAAACTATGTCTTTACTACTAAAGGAGAAGCTACACACTCTGAAATCTACTTGGTCCACCCGTATGTCTACAGTAGGAAGCTGATTACCCAGCTTTCTGCCAATTCTGTTATTGGTATCGAAATCACCAGGATTCCAGAGGGTATTCCCCAGATCACAGAGAATAACCAGCAACTTGACTGACCTCACCCTCTGTGCCCTGAGCACCGGAAATAAGGCTGTCACCACACTCTGCCAGTGTATTTCAGAGATTTCTCCTGTATTACCCGTTTGTCCAATTAGGAAATCCAGCATGCCTTGATCCTGGTCCAAAGTAGAAACCCCCCCAGTCATTTGTCTTTTCCTGATGTTTCATCCTCAAGCTCATCTGTACTTCCTTTTCCATAGCCCAATTCTTATTTATTCTAAACTCTTTACACATTTCCTAAAAACATCCCTTGTTATTGTAGAAGTCATATTTTTTTAAATAATAATATTTTTCCACCTTGACCACTCTACTGAGAATCTCTCCCACTTTCCTGCCTCAACTGGATCCTGGTTCTTTCCTGGGTTCACTGATTTTTCCAAAGCTTCCCAGAGTAGAAGCTTTTTACACAATATGACTCATGTTTCAAAGGAATGTTAGGTCAGCGTCTAAGTTCGCTTGAGTGTTCTTTCAGAGTTTTTCCACAAAACGTTAGTATTAAAATCTTCCTCCATTGACACTGAAGCCACCCAGAACTCTTCCTCGTCCCGTCACTGCTGACTGAGGGCTGCTGCTCTTTCAGAGAGAAAATTTAGCCCTGACTCATGGCATTCCTCTGTACCACAGCTCTATTGTTCATTCAGAGATACCCCAGACAATGGCCTACATTTGTGTTTAGCTTCCTAATTTTCTCATTTTCTGTTCTATTACTTTCTCTATTCTCTTGTAGTCACCCAATGTCTTGGCCACACCAAAGCACTTTTGCTACTTCTAACTTGTTTCGTTTCTGAAAAGTTACATAGAAAACAATGCCCCTTTCCAAAAACACTGTTCGCTGTCCTCCTTTGGTTCTTCTTATAGTCACTATAAAAGACCTTTTCTTTCACCTCTCAGAAATCCCAGCTTTTTATTTCCTCCATGTTCTCACAATCTTTCAGAACCTTCCTGCCTCAACTCTAGCCTCATCAATTTCATGGTGTGTTATTTCAATCCATTTTTTTCAATGTCAGCAACTGCACCTTTGTATTTTTCTGAGCTACCCAGCAAAATCCAATTTTGAATCACTCCATCATTCAATATTTATGTACCTATGCTTGGGATGTTCAGCAATTCTTATAAAGAAAAAAAAACCCACAATACTACAGATTAATGCCCTATAGAGTGACAGGCACCTTTAATCAAATTCTTTAAACCAGAATGTAGAAATACAGAACACTGGATGTACAAAACTAGACTTTCCAAGGAATGGTAGTAAAAACATGTAAACAAAAAGAACTTGTTTTAAGGGAGTCATTTTTTACAGTTGAATGTCTTCAAATGTTATATGGACTTTGTTCTAAATTTCATCTGTTTGAGAAATCTCATGATTTCTAAATGGCCTTTAGTCAGTGACAAAAGGAAGATATATCACTTACCCAACTCAAATTACACCATGCTGTATTTCCATGAGATTATTTTCCAGGCTCTAAACAAGCGAAAGTCTCTTCAGTGTTTGATCACAATGTATAAACATTTAGTTGTTTGTTCATACTTGAACAATTTTTGTTATGGTTTAATGCAGCAAAGGGGGCATTTTGACCTGAGTTGGTATGTTTGACAAGCATAAATATGTAGTAGTTGGTAGAGTAATACCATTTTTATTTAAAAACATTTTTCTCTCCTTCTCAGACAATTTTCAATAAATTCTTTCATCAAATATTCTAAGGAAGTATTTATTTATTCCCTCCTTCTCCAGACAATTTTTAGTAAATATTCTTGAGGGAAAATTTCTACAACTGTAATGAAAACATCAATGAGAAACGTTAATATAAAAAATGTGTCTCCCTACTGCCCACATATTTTAATACAATAAATTAATTTTGATACTTTCAATTCTCATCTCTAATAAAGTGTCAACACTTGGAAGAAATCATTTTTGAATAGCTAAAGTATGGATTGATGATGTGACATCTTTTACATGTAACTGCATTATTTTCTAAACATACCAATTTTTTCAAAACATTAGACAAACATTAAAAATAAATTACTATAGAATTTTTTTTCAGATTCAGTGTAGTTGAGATCTACTTTATTAAATCATTTAATATAGAATATATTAATATATTCCAATTATAGCCAGTTTCATATAAATTGTAAGCTGATTCTTAATAAAATACATGTGGTTATGGATTTATACATATGTAAGGTCTGTCCTGAAAATGTCCAGCCATTGTTAATATAATGAGAATGGTTTGCACAACACTGATGTAGCTTAGTAGCCAAGGAGAGTGGACTGGAATGTGCATGCATTTAACACTATAAAATAAAATAAAGATTTGCTCAAGAATTATATACACCATTTGCAGAGTAGAGGTAAAACAAAGTAGATGGTCTGTTGGGCAGGGTAGAATATCTGTATCTGTGAAATTTAACCTAAAAATAATCAATCAAATATGACAGTGTGCCAACATTGGTAAAATCATCAGGAGAATACATTTATATCTAATAAATTGTTTTCTTCATAGACACTGAATATATTTTAATATTTTATAGTTAAAAGCAAAACTAAATATTGAAGTCATGAATTGTTCTACTGTATTTTTAGGACCATAAGGTGCACCTAGGTTTTAGAGGAGAAAAATAGGGAGACAAATTTTGAAATAAAAAATGTGGTAAAATATTTAATAACCTGTGACCCTGCTCCACTGCCACCCCGCCCCCCCCACAGTGAGCCAGATAAGCTACATTTGGACTATAAGATGCAACCCCCCCAAAATTTGGGGGGAAAGTGCATCTTATAGTCTGAAAAATGATAATCATAAAATCAATAAAATTAATTTATTGACCCATGAATCAAAAATGTATAGAAATGCATGACAACATCCCAAAGAAAAAGCATATGCTATAAAATTGCATTGAAATAATTTTGCAAAAATATTCATTGTGATTATCACAGAATTTAAATATTCAATAATAAAAAATGATTTTAATAGACTCAATAAGTATATCACAGCACTTCATATCTCAAATAAAATTTATATTTGACCTCTTTAGATAATATTTATTTATTTAATTCATAAGCATTGTTATCTAATTTTTCAGTTTTTCCAACTGTTTGGTTTTATTTTTCAGCATTGCAAAATAATAAACAAAATACATTTCTGTCACAATTAACCTCTCATATTTTAATATTTATTCATATGTTTTCCCTAGCTGGTGTTGAGATGAAGTAGTATAGTCCATAAAATGATGTTTTATAATATGTTAAGTGGATGTTAATATTTTCTTGAATTAAATTTAAGTATTTATTGATATGATTACTTATCAAAAATTCTAGTGATTATTAATATAAGCTCATAATCCAATATCTTTTAAAATTTTAGAAGTAATCTCTGTCTATTGTCTTGCTGGGAGCTGTCCTGCCTGGTTTCAGAGGCTGTAACCCCGCCCCATTGCTAGGGGTACTTGGGACCATAAACCACTAAGGAGACGAAACTTATCCTCCCAGCAGAGGCAGCCTCTGCCCCCTTTACTTCACCCTGCTTGTCCCCTGGAGGATGGCTGGATAGTGAATGATGGGTAAGATGCCTCAAGAAAGGAACAACCTAAGACAGGCACAGTTGCCAAGGGGCCATCAGGGAAGGACTTAGGGGATTGTGGAGAAAGGACACAAAACCCTCACCCCTCGGCTTTATGATAGCCTGAGTCCTCAGTCTATCTGTAAAAAAGTCTCCTAATCTCTGGCTGCCCTGCTTTCCTTGCCTGATTCAGGCCTGAAACAATGCTCAAGCAGGGTGCAGCCCTGTGCCAGAACCAGCAGTTCCTGGTGGGGGTTGATCAGGTCTAAGAAAGAATGCATAAAGTCCTGTGAAACCTGCTTTGCTAAGATGTCCTCAATTTAAACGTTAAGGGTCCAAGTACAAAATAAGTTTGTTTCCCAAGGTTTTATAGCTGATTGGCATCACCCTGTCTACCAGACCTAGACTCAAAAGAACCCCCGTGACCCCAGAAATGTTATCTGTAAACCATACCTCCTTTCTTTGATATGCATCCCTATGCAAGCTAAACTCAATAAAAGCCCATTGAGAGAGAGGCTAAAACACCTTTCTCCTCTGAGAGACTGATCAACCTTCCTTCCCAAGCAGATCGTCTTGGTAGACTTATTCTCATCCACAGCCGCCAGGGGGAGCTCTGCAAGTGGAGTCCCCTGATGCTATCTTAGTCTGTCCTTTGTATTAAATAGAAATTTATTTTAATCTATAGGAGAATATAATTCATGAAAGTGATGTAGAAGAGAGGGAAAATCTCTGAGATTCTTTCTATGCTAAGAATCTAAAGAAGTGTACATCCATTTTTATTTACCCAGATAATTTACTTATTTAAGAAATTAACTGAATTCAGGCCTATCAAAACCTTAATGTCAAGGTAAGTGTTAGTGAATGACTCCTCCAGTGTTCAGAAGAGGAAAAAAAAACACAGAGAGAAGAGTTAAATTCTGGGGAAGTAAAATCAGACTCAAAATGTAGTAATTTTAGGAAATAATTACGTTTCTGTGCATGTGTGTATATAATGGGAACAATTTATTTACTTATTTATTTATTTTCATTTTCATATGATAGATAAAAAATTTAGGTACAAAATGCCTACCCAGTGTGAAATATTTAGTGATTGTACTGAGTTAAATAGTGTCCCTTTCCCAAGAAAAATTTATGAACACATGGAGTATGTGGTTATATCTGGAAATAGTCTTTGCAGATGCAATCCAGTTAAGACAAAGAAGGTTATACTGGATTAGAGTAATCCTTAATCTTATAAGGAAGAGAGAAATATGGACCCAGATTCACACAGAAGGTGGATGATGTGCAGAAGTACAGGGAAAATGTTATGTGAAGATGAAGGCAGCAATTGCAGGGATGCATCTACAAGCTAAGAGATGTCTGTCAATGGTTGCTGGCAACCACCAGCAGCTAGAAAGAGGCAAGGAAGTGTCCTCCCCTAGAAACATCAAGAGGACAAGGCTCTACCCACACTTTAATTTCAAATTTCTAGTCTCCAGAGCTTCAAAACAAACCAATGAAAAAATATGTAGTTTTAAGCCACCCAGTTTATGACACTTTGTTACAGCAGCCCTAGGAAACTAATATAATGAGGAAGACTATAAACCAAATGTATACTGAGGCTTGTCCAGAAAAACTCCAGCCATTGTTAAAATGACGAGAACAGTTTGCATGACATAGATGCAACCTGGCAGCCAAGGAGAGAGGACTGGAAGATGCATGCATGAACAATGACAACTTCACTGTACTAGTCAGTTGAGGCAGTAGATGCCGTTGAGAGAGCATGTGTACTGTGTGGCTCTTGCATTCAAAATGACTGAGGGAGTAGAGCAACAAATCTGCATTGAATGTTGTGTTGAGTTTGAATATTCCTCTGCAGAAACTATTCAGATGATTCAGAAAGTTTTGGGGGACAATGAAATGAGTGTGGCACAAATAAAAGTGTGGCACCAACTATTCAAAGATGTTCAAGAATCTGTTGATTCTGTATGGGCTGCAATCAACAAAGATTGACAACTGACAGTGCAAGAACTAGAAGCTGATCTGGGGATTCCAAAAACTACTGCATCTGAGATTTTGACACAGGATCTTATCATGAAATGTGTCATGGCAAAATTTGTTCTACAGCTTCTGCTACCAGAGAAGAAGGAACATTGTGCTGCAACTGCTAATGACTTGATTTAAACCACTACCAGTGGACCAGATTTCCTCAAGAAGGTCCTAAGTGGAGATAAATCGTAATGGCTATAATCCAGAAACCAAGGGCCAGGTATCCCAATGGAAGTTGTCCACAACCAGACGAGGTGTGACAAAGTCACAGCAAGATGAAGACCATATTAGCTCTATTTTTTGACTGGGAAGGTGTTATCCATCACTGCCATACTCCTCCAGGCCACAAAATTAATAAGGCATACCTCCATGTTCTTCATTGGTTGAAAGACGCATGTGACAAAAATGGCCACAGCTATGGGCAACTGGTGATTGGTAGCTTCACAACAACAGACCCACTCATGCATCACACCTTGTGCAGAGTTTTTGGCAAAACATCAAATCACCCAGGTGACTCAGCCCCACTACAGCCCAGATTTGGTGCCCTGTGACTTCTGGCTTTTACTAAATCTAAAATCATCTTTCAAAGGGAAGAGGTTTCAGACCATCGATGAGATTCAGGGAAATACAACAGGGCAGTTGATGGCAATTCCATGAAAGGATTTTGCAGAATGTTTTGAACAGTGGAAGAGACTCTGGAAGAGACTCTGGAAGAGCTGTGTGAGGTTTGAAGGTGCCTACTTTGAGGGGCTTAGGTGACATTGTCCTATGTATAATGTTTCTTGTGTCTTGTATCTTCTTCAATAAATGTCTCTATTTTTCAGAGTACATGGCTGGATACTTTCTGGACCAGCCTTGTTGTATGTAGCACTTTGGAAGAAAAGGGGCCATGTGCAAAACCTTACATGCTCAGGGGAGGCCTGTGTGGCAGCCTTACAAACTCCTTAGGTAACCACATAGATAATCTGCAATCGGAAACTTTCTAACTAAAGGCAGTTCATGGTGGATAGCCAAGTCTTAGGCCAGTATTTTTCCCTAACAAAGGTCAATCTTTACCTTAACTGAGTCTGTCTGTTATCTTTTTGCATCTATGATAAAAATACTTTTGGACTGTCGAATTTCCTTTTTCCAGACCCCTCCAAACACTGGCACTGCACCCAGAGGAGACCACAAATCCCCTCATTGTTATTGTCATGAGGTTAGTTGTTGACTATTAACTATCCTGTACCCACCTGTGTAAAAGTGCCTATCATTTTACTTTTATCCAATTCCAGAGGTTTCCCTGCTTTGCCTTCTCTCAGCTCCCTATCACCAATGGATTTTCCAGCCCTCTTATGCTTCCTCTTCTGATTGTCATGTGTAAAATGAGTTGCTAAACTGCCATTCTCTGGAGCATTTTTCAATCCGTTGAGATTTTGCTTTCCTGCAGTTGTCCTCAGTGACTCAAACAAACTCACAAAAATTCTCTACAGGTATGAATGTTTCTTATGTTGACAGCAGCAAAAAAATTACTTAGTTGCAACATAAGTACTTGAACCATAAAATTTATGAAAAACAAACTTGTTGTTTATCATGAGGTGTCCTTAGTTTATTAAAAAATCTGGAAGTAGTTTCAAATATTCTTTAATAACAACTTTGAAAGAAGTACATGTAACAAAAGCTAGAAAGTTGTGAGAGATTCATCTGGAATAAGCCTTCTGTAAAGGTCTTATTCTTTTTAGGAAGAAGGGAAAAACATGTTGTAAAGGATTGAGTAGGCCTGAGGGGACTCTCACCTGCACAACCAATGCTCACCGACCTTGGCTGTTTTATTGTATAGAGGTCACATTTTATTTTTGTACAGGTAAACTGCTAAACAAAATCTGTAGTGCAGTGGATGAAAAAGCATTTATCTGCATTTCTTTTGCTACTATATCCACTCCTTTCACCCCCTGCTCACTGATGTGTTCATTTCTTTTCTCAGCTTAGAGCAAGACAGAAGTTCAAAGAGAACTTCCATCCCATACTTCTTACCCTGCTTCAGATTCAATACAACAAAATTTTTCCAGCTGAAAATCTTAACTTGTTCTTTAGCCTACAAGAAAAAAGTCTTACAGCACTTTAATACATCGTTTATACATTTTATATTTAGCTGCTTTTAGTGAAAATAAAAAAATTATCCTGAATATTAAGTCCTCTCTATTTTATTGATACTAAAACAGTATATGTTGGAGTTTTCCTTTGTTTTGTGGGTCACTTTTCCCTCCTTACCTCTAACCCTTTTAAACATTGTAAATAGTAATTTTTTCCCTTTTGTCTCTGGTTCCAAACTATGGTTTTGTAATAGCGAGATGTACAAACAAATGGTGTTCTCAACTAACCAGTGGGATTTTCACTTGGCAGCATACACGTTCAATAACCCTCTAAGAGCATTTCTTAGGAACTGAAGGGAAAAAGTAAAGGGATCCAATCACATTAACCGTGCAAAGTAGTCTCTGAAATAATCAAATCTTAATGAAAGCAGGAATAGCTAAAGCGTTTAGACTCTACTAAAATTTTGGTGGAAAAATGTTTGGCTCCATTTTACTAACAAAGAACACAGTTAGCAATGCCAGGAAGCCACAAGAATAATTATGTATTTCTAAAGGCAAAATATGGTTTTTGATATGCTGCCAGTTGAATTCTATGTTAATCCTATGATAACTCACAGAGTCAGAGTAACCCTGACCTCAATTTATTTCCCTTGTGCATTCGTGTAATGACTTTTCAGTCCTTGGCATTTCTTGAATTTTCAGTTATATGGTGACAATAGTTTGTTTTTGCAAAGATTTTTTTCAGAAGCTTAAATATCTATCTTCATAACATTGTACAAACTAATCCTTACTAACTGATATTTAAAGTGGTAATAAGATTGATAAAAGACTGACTTTTTTTTGTTTATGCTCATTACTCACCTGTATTTCCCTGATTTTTTTAGGTTGTTGTAGAGTTTACCAATCCCACTATTGTGTTGACTGAACACAATGTAAGTGATTTTTGTCCAAAACTAGGATAAAACTTTCAATTAATTTAACACATGTTTCTTTAAAGATACATGATTTATGCCACCATAATTTCCATGTCTGGAACCTTGCTTAATATCCTGTGAACAGGTTTACTTAACACACACCCATTCTTTCTGTCCCTCTGTCTGTCATCAGAGTGACAGAGGTGAGGAGGAAATGAAAGATGAGAATGAATGTTGATTTGTTTCTCAGTATCTTGGAATGACAGGACTGTTGACTTCCCTTACTTATATTGCCATTTTTCAGCATTGCAATTAACTATTATATCTTACTAACTTGTCAATTTAATATAATACACATTTATTGAATATATACTAAACACCACGTTACTGAACCCCGAGGATTAGCAAGTTTTGATGCTCATGATTCATCTAGCAATTCTACGTCTGGGTGTGTATCCAAAGGAAATGAAAATAGAATCTCAAAGCAGTATCTGCACTGTCGTGTTTATTCCAGTATTATTAACAATAACCAAGACAGGGAAACACCTAAGTGTCTATCTATGAATGATTGGATAAAGAAGATATAATATCTATGTGTCTACATAACTATCTATCTGTCTATCTACCCAGAGAAAGAAGGAAATTCAGCTATTTATGACAACATGGATGGGCATTATGCTAAGTGACATGAGTCAGACAATCACAAATACTCTATGATGTTTCTTATATAGGGAATTTAAACAGCCAAATTCATAGAAACAGTGAATAGTACTTACCAGGAGCTAGAGGTGGAGGAAATGAGGCAATGTTGGTCAAAGGGTACGAACTTCCAGATATAAAATGAATAAGCTTTGGGGATCTAATGTACAGCATGGTGATTATAGTTAATAATACTGTGTTTTGTAATTGGAAGTTGCTGAGAAAATAGATCTCAAATATTTTCATTACAAAAAGAATTGATTATTATGTGATATGATGGAGGCATTAGCTAATGCTATGGTTATAACTGTTTGGCAATATACAGTTGACTCTTGTACAACATAGTTTTGAAATGCGTAGGTCCACTTATATACAGATTTTTTTCAAGAAATATACAGCAGCACCCCTGAATTCCCAGGTTTTGCATCGTCGATTCAAATAGCAACAGATCAAAAGCAGTATTTTCAATCCATAGTTGGAAATCCCAGGGTATGGAGGGTGGCGTGTGTGCATTGTTCTACACCATTTTAGTTAAAGAACCTGAGCATCTGTGGAGTTTTTATATACATGGGGGTGCTGGAACCAATCCACTGTGGGTACCAAGGATCAACTGAAGTTTTGGAGGAGTTGAAATTATACGAAAATTTTTGACTGTGCTGGATCAGTGCCCCTAACCCACAACTTGTTAAGGGTAAACTGTACAAATGTGTCACATCAACACATTATACACTTTAAATTTACACAAGGTGTTATGTCAATTATATCTTTATAAAGCTGAAAAAAATGCAAATCTAGATGAGGAGACAAGCTCAAACATGAATACCCTGATTCAACAGACATACAAGGTCTGTCCAGAAAAAGTCCAACCATTGTCAATAAAAGAGAATGGTTTGTGCATCATCAATGTAACCTGGCAGCCAAGGAGAGTGGACTGGAATGCACATGTGTGAACAATGACATCTTCACTATACTAGTCAGTGGGGGTGGTAGATGCCCTTGAGTGACCGTGTGTACTGTGTGACCATCACATTCAAAATGACTGATTGAGTAGAGCAACAAATTTCCATCAAATTTTGCTTTAAGCTTGAGCATTCTTTGTGGAATTATTAGGATGATTCAGAAAGCTGTAGCTATGGACAACCGGAGATGGGCAACTTCATCACGCCAATATACCAGCTCATGCATCACATCTCATGCAGATTTTCTGGCAAAACATTAAATCACCCAGGTGACTCAGCCCCTCAGCCCAGATTTGGAGTCCTGTGACTTCTGGCTTTTCCCAAAACTAAAATCACCTTTGAAAGGGAAGATATTTCCACAGTTGATGAGATTCAGGAAAATATAAGATGGCAATTGGGAGAACTTTGTGAGGTCCCAAGGTGCCTACTTTGAAGGCAATTGAGGCATCATTGTCCCATGTATAATGTTTCTTATATCTTGTATCTTCTTCAATGTCTCTATTTTTCATATAGATGAAAGTATCCACCTGGATGGATACTTTCAGGACAGACCTCATATATTACAAAATTCTATGAGAGTGTTCAATAGAAAGAACTCAAATTTACCTGCAAAGATTCTAAAAAGGCTTCATCAGAAGGGAGTTTTGAAGTGCTCCATATTCTTCACTGTTTTTTTATGCCACATCCTTTTGCAAATTAAGTTTCACTATTAGTTTCACTGATAGGTAGATTTTTCTTTCCACTGAACAATGATATATTCCAGAGTCAAGTGCTACACTTTCATGAGTCATGTGTTATTGAAGGAGGGATTACTAGGAAAGATGATTATTAACCAAGTCCATCAAAAGTATTCCTTACAAGATGCAGACCAATAAAATTGAGATAGTTGAATTGTCAGTAATGAAAGGAGTTTGACATATCTATTTAGAAACAAACATGCAAAGAGAAGGACAGTAAAGCTATTCCTCAGAGCTGCCTTGCTTATTGAAGGCTATGTTTTGTTCCATAACATAAAGGGGCCTAAAGTCTCTGCTATTTACCCTCAAAAGATGGCATTAACTCAAGCTTATATTATGAGTGATTTATTTGTAATAGATTAAATTGCAAGACATCATTCTAAGCAGAGTCTATAGCACACCAGTAGGAGTATTTCAGAAAAGCATAGTCAGCCAATACAAGGAGGTTAATATATTTAGACAAAGGTTTCATTGTAGAGTGATGTAATAAAAAATGGAATGGTGGGTCTGGGCCATATTGTGGAATTGTTTGAAGAAATGTATTTTTTACATAATAGGTAATCAGCTAAGTGTTTATTGAAGGCCTATGGAAAAACAGAAGTAGAAATGCAGAGGGCATACATCTTTGCCTGGGAAAGTCCACTTTATGCTATGATTCAAGGAGAAGTGTTTTGGAGTGACCCTCTTTTATTCTTAAAAATATTCCAGCTTGTAGGATTAATTTTATGGTCAGTCTAGCTCGCTACTTCTCCTTGGGAGGCTATTCATTATTTCTTTACATTTGCCTATGGATCATTTATATTAAAGTGCCTGTAGTTGGTTTTCCTTATAATACCATGCAAATTGGGATCAATATGAATAGGCAGATTTCTGAAGTTCTTGCTCTTTGTTTGGTTCCAACTCCTTTGATGCACTTACTGAAAATGCTTAATTTCAAAGCACATACTGGCTCCTAGGCAGTTTCTTAGCATAATAATTAGTCAAATTTGGACAATAAATGGCCTCATTAGTTACTCCTTTAAGCATTTGCAACACAAATATCTATTTGTAGAATAGATTTTTTCAGCTGCTAATAAATTTGTAGATGATTAAGGAGAGAGCTGTATTTTTTTGTTAACAATTAACTTTTGTTGCCCTGAAATAAACACACTGAAGTGTTGGTGGTCTGAGGCTGAAAGTCAATAGCCTTCCATATTGTATGGATTACAAAGAAGGTGTCCATAATACAGTCATCTCTCCCACCATTCGACTTGCTAGTATAGTCAGATGCATTCTTGTGTTATGCAAATGCCCTATTTAAAGGTAACACGTATATAAAGGAAAGTAATGGAAGGTCATTTCTAAGACTGGACAGATGGATGAAAAATTCCACAGAGTGCTTTGCCAAGCACCTGGCATTATAGGGATGACAGCTGATGATTAGAATCACAAAGAACAATTTGTATTATCACAGGTGACAGTGTGACTAATTGAGAAGGTTGCTTAATACAGAATTGGTCAGTTTCTGTTCAGCTACACTCAGGATCCAAGGGCTGCAGAAAATGAATACACAGCATACAGTGTTTTCTTAGGGGAACTGAATGAAGGTTGGAGGAAGAGGGGAGGAAGTCTTGCTGAGGGTGTAAAGACTCACAGCAGGCTTTAGATTTGTGCTGCTGAGAAGATGCTCAAAGATGCTCACAGCACACTTTCAGAGTTGCAGAGGAAATAAGAGATAACATACCTTTAAGACAATTTCTATGTCATTTTCTAACAACACTCAACCACAGCTTCTTTTGGAAGTATGATAAGTCCAGTGGATTTGGGCCTCATTATGATATGTATCACTGTTTTCTAGATAATAACATGCCATCAGGCACCTTGGATGAAGATGACAACAGGGCGGACTTGTAAGTATCTGTGCCTCAATCAGAATATTCAGAGATTTCACCCATCTTTTGAAGGGGGGTTGCCAAAGGCTTCCCTAGGCTGCATGCACTGTTGCTTTGTCTCTCCTTTATGCCTCATTGAACCTATTGGAAGGCAGACACATCTCTCAGTTATCGGACTTCTTGCTGACACCACCTGTCAGTCTGTCACTCCACTTCAGAGAGAGATACTGTATGGTGTCATTTGGCAAAATTAGAAAGAAAATAGGAAAAGACACATCTGAGATAATTATTCTCATGAAATGAATGATGCAACTAATATTATTTGATAATAAATTCAAGGAACTACTTAAAATTAAAGGTTAGAATGATTTTTACATAAATACTGATTGGTGGTGTTACACATCATGTTGGCTTTTCAAATATAGTCAAGAAACTTAAAAGGTGGTTTGGACCAATGACTGAGTATCCTTTTTCAAAATCCATAGTTAAGGACTAATGGACATGGACAACAGTGTGGTGATTGCTGAGGGGAGGGGGGTACAAGGGGACTAAATGGTAATGAAAAAACACCATCAAGATTAAATTTAAAAATCCGTATTTTTAAAGGGCAAACACTCTCATGGAAATTTTTTGTAGAGTTAGAATATCAAGTATTTGATTATGAAAACAAATTTTAGAAAAGTAAGCTACATCAGAAAAGCTTTGAGAATTAATCTTACATAGCAATTTAAAGCTAAGTAATGATATGTTCAAGGGTGATGGATTTAAAAACAGTGTTTTTAGAGATTCCTAGTATTGGTTCTTTTTAATTGGTTTACCTTTTATTTATTCAGTAAATAGTAACATCAATCTTAATATAGCATGTTTTACAATTTCAGCTGTATATCGGAAAAGAATTACTTAAAAATATGTAGTTGAGTTTCTCTCCATTGTTCTGTGGTTACTTTCCTTAAAACCAAGCCATCACATAATCAGCAAGTTTTAATGTCAACACACAGATATTTGAAGCTGTTGTGTTTAATTCTTCATATTTTCTGTTTTGTTTGTATAGTTGCTTTAAATTTAATGAATCTATTTTAGATAAAAGAATTGAATAGGAAATACAAATTTTTCCACATGTGACAAATATTTTTCCACAGATGAGTCACGGGGGGAGTGAGAGGAGCACCCTGGGGTTCTCCACGTACACCTATCAAGAGATCTTTTTATTGTCTAATTTTTTGGTCACAGTTTCTTAAGGATGAAAGGTCAACCATAATCTCCATAAAAAAATGTAAATGAATGAAATGAAACCAAAACAACCTGTGCAATGTGGCCTTTTTTGAAATTAGAGTCTTTTCATAGAACCATTCCTGTTAGCTATGGTTTTATTATTTGTTATTAATGTTACACTTCAAAGTGGGTGAAATATCTTCTTTAGACAGGTAAGCATCCTAAGAAGATATTTCCTTAATTCTTATTATTTTCTACAGCAGAAAATAATGCCTGAAGTGCATCAGATTAAGTATTTATGCCTTTTTGACCACAAGTGACTATGAATTTTATCTAAGTTTATGTAAGAATAGTTTTTGCAGTTTGGTATGCTTTATGTGTATATGTACATGTGTAAATGTCTACATGCGTGCCTATGTCTCCCTTCAGTCTGTTAATTTTTGTTGTTGTTAAGGAACTTTCTGCAAGGTGATAATTACCATAATGACAATAAATATTTCATAAACTCATGTAAGGCATGAGACTCCTTAATGCTGCTCTATGTTATATCTCCTTCATTAAAATAGTACTTGTCAAAAAATGCTTTTATGGATTTTCTGAGGAAATGTTTCTAAACCTAAAGTTGCAAACAAAAAAATAGAGCTGCCTACTTATTCTCAAAGTACATTTTTAATGCCATTCTTCAAAATGAAACCATTACCATATTACTTGACTCCAAAATAACTTCCAACAAAAATAACTGTAGTTGAAGAAAAACAAAATTTCTTTTCACAGAGTTCCAAATCAATGAAGCAGAAATCAGAATTATGGGGAAAGGGACCCAAGAGCTTGCCTTTAAAAGTACTTGTTAATTCTAATGTATACTAATATTTTTCATTCACTGGTCTACAGAATGTTGCTTTTCTTTTATTTTAAATGTAAAATTCACGTAAACTGTGCTTTTTGAAGACAGCTAATTCATCTTCATTTCATCTGAATATTGTTTTCAATTGCTTCTAATTTTTCAGTGTGTTAAAACTACCTCAATAATAACAAGTTTTTAAAAAATTTTATTTATTTATTTTTATTTTTTTAAGACTAGTTCTTAAAGCTGCTTTTTTGAAAAATAGTCATTTTGCTTGAGTTCATACAGGCACTCTTTTCTAGGGTGACATTTTTTTTATTATTTCTCTTTTCTTAGCGTCTATTTAGAGATTAGTTTTAGATTTTTCACAACTCTCTCTTTGAACATAAATGACAATGGGGGTGGGTAGATGTCTTTGTGTGATGCAAGTGCTTACAGTATCATTAAATTGAAACCACAGGTGACTCTAGCCCATCATTCCAGGTACCTGCCACTAATCCATATCGCTCATCTGCTCCTTGCCTTGTAGAAAGACTTAGACCCATATACAACCCTTCACATCACTTATTGGCAGGACACTTTTATGGGGGGCTTTGGAGATGATGAGGTACACTTCCAGTAATACCTTACAAAGTGTACATCTAACAAGACCAAGAATAAGATTGTGAACGTTTGAAGACTACTAAATGGTAGAAAGCTTTAGAAGCAACAAAATTTGGGCCAATCATCAGCTATCACATTAACATTTTGACCAAGAAGAAGTTCATTTAACTTTTTGGAAAACCATAATGTAATAGATTACTTAATTGAGCATTGTTATTACAAGCTATTAATATGTTTTCTTTAGGAAATACTTTTTTAGAAGTATTTTTGATGACTGCTATTACCTATTGACTTTCACAAGGGGTAGGCCAATTATGTTTAATACTTGATATAAAATAAACAGAGCATGTAAACTCTGATTATTCCAAGTCATTTTAATTACTTGCCAGTATACATATCTAAAGTAGATTATAATTTTATTCTACTTTTTTCAGTAACTTTGATAATTTCATTCACTCACTGTGCAGCAGGTAGCATGTCATGGAATTGATGTTAATGTTGGGAAGTTAAAATAATTTTAAAAACAAATGTGGGGGACATTTGACATCAGGCATGGAGAAAATGATTGAAAATATGGTAACTGTTTATTTGCTTGGAGAGTTTATCTTATTTTTTTTAGCAAATAATAAATTAATGTTTTGTGATTCTAATGACACTAGACACATTTTTAAGTCCACCATTAAGAGTGAACTTAATAAAAAATGATTCTGTCTTAGCAGAAAATGTCTTCACAATATCTTCATATTTTCAACTAAGAAAGAGGCCAAGAAGAGGCTCTCTCTCTCTCTCTCTTTCTCTCTCTCTCTCTATATATATATCCATCTGCCAGATCAAAAAGTAGAAACAGTGATGAGGCTGTCATAGAAAATATATGAAGTAAAATTGATTTTCATATAGAGTTTTGGAGGAAAACTAAGTTTATAGTAAGAGGGGAGAAGTTAGTGATTGTATTTCAGTTCAAATAACAGCAGTAAAAAAGAACTCCCATTATGAGATCTATTTTGTAACAAAAAAATGTTTTTGTTCAAAAATTATAGGCAGCAAAGTTGGACTTCACAGAGACTATTTGGCAGATGGTCACAGAAAAACTCATGCATCTGTTGATCATTTTTATCAATTCTGACACCTAATTAAAAATTTAAAAACATGATTTATAGTTTTTAAAGAAAAAATTGCAAGGTGTACATACTCTAATAATTATTGGACATAACTTTCAAACTGTTCTTCAAACTTCCATAACCTAAGAAGTTCTTTCAGCTGAGAGCAACTGTTCTCGCCTGCTGAAATGCATCGGCTCATCCTCAGTAGAAATGGTTGTAAAATTTTATATAGAAATCTACGAAGCTTAGATTGTTTACAAGTGTTAGGCAGAAGTTCTTCACAGTACTTCCAGTGGTTTAATGGAAGGGATCATTGTGAAGGAAATTCATTTTTTAGCATCTAATGTGGTGTAAATCAGGTATAACAATTTTATGAACCTCATGGACCCTTTATTCTTCATCAGACATTGCACAATACGGCTTTGTGGACTAAGTAGTGAAGAGGGACATCTGTTCTTGAGGCTGCAAAAAAAAAATAAAGATGGTGACATCATTCCGATAGCACTGAGCTTTCTGATGCAAAGTAAACTAAAAATCATTATTAGGTCCCTACTATATGCAGAATAATATATTTTTCAATGGGGAAAAAGTAAAAAAGGAAAATAAACCAAAATGTATGTTCTTGAAAAGGTTGATATTAGTAAATCTGTACCAACCCCAAGTTCCATCTTGTTACCTACATATACCCCACTATTTCTGACCTTTGAGCCTTAGTGCATGAAGTGGTCTCAGCCTTTATTGGCCTGATACCTGTCCCCTTTCCAATGGGGTCATTCTCACTTATTCCAATCTTTTAGCTCATGTGACTCCTAGGGGACTCCATTTTCACACCTCCATTTTCTGGCCTGTGGCTGGAGACACCTGCTCCTGGGGTCTCCTGCCCTGTGCTGTGATCAATGTAGAAGCAAAGATATTGCTTCCTCACCTTTCTCACTTCAGTATCTAGCCCAGTGCTCGGCCATGGCCAAACAGTGCACATGGAAGGATGCATGGAGGATGGTTTTTTTGCTTATACTCTAGGAGTGTGACACCATCCCATTCTGCCAGGTCAGAGAGGAGTTTACCACCATTGAGGGAAACTCAAAGTATGTGTCACTCTTCCACACAACATACAAGTCATCTTATTCTAGGCTTTTTGGTTTTTCTTCTTTAAATTCACTTTGCAGCTTTGGGTTTTAATTTTGCCAAACTGAATGAGAAGAGGAGGGCAGATGTGGGTGATACTGTCAGGAGAGGCTGCCTTGATAGAATTGTATCCAGAGGCAAGACAAGCAACACGTACACCCTTTCCCTCATTTTTCAAGTGTATGGTTATGTGTTTTCATCTTTTTGTATTGTAAGCTTCAGAAAGTCTGCCGTTGTTTCCCTTGTAGTAGTTGGGGTCAGGGAGAAGAGGGATTCAAAACTAATGAAAAATAATATGTAAGAATAGGCATGTTGGAAATGGCTTTCATTTTCTGTTTCTTTATGACTCTGGGCATATGTTACATTGTCAGTACTTTTGAATAAAAATGAATTAAACTGAATCATATGCCCTTGTACAGATTGCATCAGAAATATATTTGAATGGTGTGTGTGTGTTAGTATACAGAGGGAAAGAGAGAGTGAGAGTGAGATAGAGATTATTCTCACTTTTTAAATATAGTATTTAATTTTTAAATTAAAAATTAAAATTATTTAATATTTTAAAATAGGAAAATCTGGCTATCAAAAAAACCTTTAATTTTTGTCTTTAGTGGTTTTATATAGATCTGAATGCACTCCAAAGTGTTCTCCCTCTGTACAACTGATGAACCCAAAGAATAGTCAAGGAAAAGACAAAAGAAGAGTGGTTGATAGTAATAAAGAGGCATGCTTTTTGTTCATCCAAATATCAAGTTGCCACTAGCCTTTGTTGTGGATCTCAACAAGCACATGTCAAAAAGAGACACAGTGAATATGTCCCTCAGACTCTTGACTTATCCACTTCACTATCTGTAGTCTGTAGCATGTTGAATGTCTACTGGGAGACCACACGGCAGTGCCTGTATGTCTGCACATGAATCATAAATGGATTGCTTTTAAGACTGGTAGACCATCGATCCTGTAGTTGTGAGACAATGTTTTTCGTCTCTACTCTCACAACATCACTCCCCAAAAGGAGAGGAAGAAAGAGACAGGAGTGGAAGCATGGAAAGGATGAGAGAAAGTAAGCAGCATGTCTTCTTTAAGATGAGAGTGCTTTCAGTGCTGCTGTGGGGGTCTTTCATGTCACTTATATTGCCACTTTAGCCACAGTCTCTGCCACAGACATTAGGCCACATGAGACAAAATGCCAAACCCAATGGGAAGCCATGTTGTGATGTGACAAAGTAATACTGAGACTCTGAGAGAGCTGATATCATGAGTTCAGAGTCTGAGATATTTAACAGGAGACCTAATATTGCATTCCATTTATGGAGTTGTTGGAAAAAATTGAACAAAAACCACTATGAGTATTTATAGTCTACAAGTTAAGTTAAACATGTGCCATGTAGTCATATTATATTTATTGAAAGGTTGCAATGCTTTTGCCTGAAATAATATTTTCTTGATGATTAAATTAAGAACAATTTTTGTGTGTTCCATAGTTGTTCAAAGTTGGGTTGAAAATATGGTTTTAGCAGATGTAAAATTAAAAATAAAGCTACATGCCACATCCAACCCAAATTAGATTCTTAATTTTGGAAAATTTGCTTTACCATGCTAAGTCTCAGTTTTAGTGAAGATTCAATTAAATCATTTTAAAAAACAGCCAAATGGCAGACCTAAAGTAAATACTTAATAAAAATAATTTATTATGGAAATTAGAGTTACCTGGAAAATCTTTAAATAAAAGGATAAAATTAAATACCATATCATTACTATATCTTGGAAGAGATTAATACTAGTAATAACCCACATGAGTCTTACCATGTCCTCTAAGAACTTCCAGTGCAAAGTGCAGAATTAGATGTAAGGTCGGGCTCCTTATAAACTCAGCAAATATTGTTTATTTCTTCATGTACCTACCAAAAATAACAAAAATAATCTCAGGAATATATTTGTTTCTCAATATGGTAGCCCCTTTTTCTGGCCCCTCAAAGGACAATGTTGTAAACAAAAGAAATGCTATTTCAAAGAGTTTAAATGTAATAAAACTTGGATCAGAAAATAAAGACTGAGACAGCATATTTTTGAGTAGAAGAATCTTATACATAGTCATTCTCTGTGTGATCTTTTTTAAGAGGAAAAATAATATTTAACTGAACCCTTGGATTATTTTAGCCGTATTTTGGACATGAATCTGCTCTTAATGATCTTACAATCTGTCAGATCCACTGCCCCCCAAATCAGGCCATCCTGGATTTCTGTTTGAATTCACATTCAAGACACTTCAGACCAGTGCATCTACTTTAGTAACTGTTTTTCTTTCAGCGTGTTTAAGGTTATACGAGAGTTGTTTTCTCATTCCAGTTGGTTGACTGTGTTTTGCATTATGATTTTGTGATTTATGTTAATACACTTTCAAGCTATGGTCTAGATTATTCTTTAAAAAAATTTCCATTAGGAAATTGCAATACTGAGTTACTAATAATCCTGTGTGCTCACTGTTAGCATCATGGCCTTGTCAGCATGATGAGCACTGTAAAACCTCCTGCCAGCCCCGTGAGACAGCTTTAGGAAGCTGTCAGGCCGAGTGCAGAAAATCGTTTTGTTTGCTGTATGGAACTCCTGCGATCGCTGACTACACACGCGGGCAGCGGAGTGTGTGCTGGCATCGGCCTTCCCTCCTGGGTGCAGTGTTTGGGGCACTGCTGCCATTTGTATGCTTGAAATAGAATGGATCCAGTTCCAAGCGGCATGATTGGTACAGGCAGTGCAAGTTTATTAGAGAGACTGAGGTTTGCCCCTGGTCCTGAAAGAACTAGAGAACTATTACTTAAGTCTTAAACAATCTTTACTGTTGTGTGAGGGAATGAGGTCTAGAGCATCCATTTTATGCTATAGCAAGAGGCAGATCGCAGCAGCATGAGTGTGGACGGCATGATTTAAACTACCCAAACACAGCTTAACGTGACATTGCTAAGAAAACCAAACAAACGTATTTATATCACTAAGTTCATGTTTAGGCAATTTAATATTGAGTTTTATATGCATTTGATATATTTCTGTCATATGAAAATGATCATGTATCTTGCTAATGATTTTTAAAATTCCATATTGAGATGCTTTCCTTTGGCACAAGATGGCACTTTAACTTCAGAGATCCAATGTAATCTCCCTGAGCTTTCTCCTTGCAAAAGGAAAACGTGCAGCTCACCCTCTGAAAGCAGAAAGCAGTTAGAAATAGGCAGAGAAAAGCAGAGAATAGTTTTGTAATAGAGAAGGTGTTTTCATTATGATGCAAGAGGTGGGCAGGGTAGGAAAATAAATGAAAGAATCTTTTGTTTAATGAGTTTGAAATTTGAAGGATAAGTTAATGTTATTTCATGTGTGAACAAAGAATACTTCATTTTCTTTTTAAAACTCATATAGTCCCTTATCAATAGAACTTTCTCGAAACATGTCTAGGATACTCCATTGAGAATAAAAATCCTGTATATTATCATTGTATTTTGTTACCTGATGAGGTACTTGTAGTCATACTGCCACCACTGCTGTGGCTCTTCTTGGTTTGAGTGTGTCTTTTTTCTTTTTTACAAGCAATGATGATTTTTGTCCCTAGTTGGTTGCTCTGGGAGTTGACTGTTCTTGTTTACATGCAGGACAATATTTCTGTATTAGTGCGCCTCATAGATGTCTCCATTGTCTAATGCTCTTTAGGCATCCCCGTGGGAAGGAGCATCAAGTTGTGCTGAATTTAAGATGCATGAGCTTGTAGAATCACTCTTGCCCTTCTCGTTTGCATAGTTATCTGAAAGCATTGTTAGCTCATGGCATTCTTTGCTACTCATTTTATCGAGTGGTTTCAGACATGATACTTAAAATCTTTGGGATGAATGTGTTCTATTGCTGTGCCCAGTAATATCTATTCTATAATAAATTATCCACTGTAAAAAATAGTAGAGCCAAAAAATAGCTAAGAACCTACCATAATTGGGTTTTCATAAAATATACGCTATTTGCTTCATTGCTTTTACGAAACACAAGAAACAAAAGAATAGTAATTATTTAAGGGTATGTAGTAATCACAACAAAAATAACACCACTTTTTATTTATAAGGTACATAAAGGTATACCGAGCATTTTCATATGTATCTTTTCTTTCTTTTAAAAAACTTTACACCTACAGTTGTCAGTCCTTAATTGGAACAATGGAAGTCATGCTTGTAAATTTAAGTACGTGGTGATGGATGTCATGATATCTCATGGACTCCCCCACGGCTGGGGAAGCGAGGCGTGGATGTTACACCCAGGAGGGAGTGGTCAGCAAACCTGCCCAGCACCCTGCGGGCTGTCGGCAGCTGCTGCTCAGGACCGGTCACTGTGTGCGCACATGGGCCACTCTGGAAGAAGCAGACACCTTTGCCATCCTGCTTGCCAGGTGATTCTCCCACATCCACACCTAAGGAAGTCAAGTGAGTTTGGAAAACTTAAATTATGTGACTGCTAAAAGGGAATCTGGGAAACAGTTTGTTTTTTTCTCCTTTTCTCCCTTGGCAAAGTAGGTGCACAGTATGTGAAGTGTGACAATATGGACAGATGTTTCAAAAGGTTTTGGGAAGATGTGAACTTCCCTAAACTTTAGGTGATTTAAAAAAAGTTTTGTTATTCTGTTGTTTCAGGGGAAAATAATTGAAACTCAGAAATTTTGAAGTCCAGTTCTTATGAAGAACTTTATGAAGATTTGCCTTGCAATTGTTAATATATTCAAAATTAAAATACTTTAATATTCAAATTATCTGTATTGTCAAGACCTCTTGGGAAATCTCAGCACTAACTGAGCTTACATCTATGTATTAGAAACATTCATTTTAAAATGTGAAACCTCAGTTTCATTTTAGTAGAGAAATGCTCATTATGTATATCTATCCCTAAGGCTAGAAGAATTTCTGGCATGAAGGCAAAATCAGTTGGCTTGAGCAGAGGCAAAAAAATAAAAAATCAAACTTCGTGCCAAAATAAATATTAGCCCTGGTGTTTCAGAAGGAATTTTTATTTTAGGAAAATAATTATTTGGTAGTATATCTTGTTGAGAGAAAAAAACAATAGCCTAAAGTATGAAAATTTTTAATTCAAACATTCTCCAGTGCTGCTTTTGGTTAATTATATCTAAATACAAAATTGTTGCTATCTTTTTTCATGATTTCTTGTCTACCTCATATAAGAATACTCACCCTGATCTTCCCCTCCCTTCTTGGCTTTGTCTGTGAAGTCACGTGCTTTCTATACATTCTTTTCTTTGTGTCCTGGTAGTGGTTTTATAGTTAGTATAAGGAACAGCCTGGAAATTCCACCTTTGATATAGTCAGATCTCATTAAAAATCTAAAGTTTTAGAAGTGTATGGCAATATCTTTTGTAGACACTTCTACATCTGCTTATTTCTTAAATATGGAATTTTTATCATTGGCAGAAACCTAATCCAACACATTTATACAAAACAGAAATGATCTGATTCATGAAGCTGGGGAGAATATGGTAGAGCTCAGAATGGATAAAAGAGCCTCAAGGATTGCAACAAGGGTCTCAGTGTGACCAAAGTCTTTGCTGTCTCCACTTGGATTCATTTTGTATATGGTCTCTGTCCACATGGCAGAGACAATGACACGTGGCAGTGCCAGCTTCCTATCACCCAAGTAAGTTGCCCTAGAGGGATAAAAGTGTCTTACTCCTGGCAAGCAGATTACTGACCTCAGAAAATCATGTGTTTGAAGATATTTGGGTTACTTCCCAATGGACCTACAACAGTTATCAGCAGTCTAGGGACTAGACTTTTGGGGGCTTGTGTTAGATGACCATCCTGGGAAATAAATACTGTGGCTGACAACCCCACTAGGACCACAAGCAGTGAAGAAAATATTTCCAAAAAGAAAGACCTCTATAGAATGCAAACAGAATGAGATCACCACAATGTTCCCCAACATTCTGCCCTACACTCTCATTCTACATTCAGACAAGTCTTCTCATGCCATTAAGTACAGGCTTTAATGTCTCTGGTGCCTTTATCACCTCAACACATAGTTTAGTTTGTTCCCATAGTTTCTAGGGGAAGAGTTTATAAGGAACAGAGATAAGCCATGTGGGATACAGTAATTGAATATCCACTAGGTGAAAGAAAACATCAGAAGTGTTGAGAATTACTTCTACTGCTGCATTTCTCTAATGCTTAAGTCTCCATGAATTTAAGGTACATTTAGGTATAACCATTTATCATTCCCTTTGCCACTGAGAATCACAGGATTATATCTTCTTTATGCTCCGACAGCACTGTTTTTATGATTACATCCAAGGAAGATGGAGAAAAAGTAAAGTTCTTAGTACTTGTGATGTCTAGTCCTTTTCCCTCCCTACTTATGTGAGGTTGATCAAATTAAGCAGTACATAAAACTAAGACCCAAAATGAAGTTTTAAAAACAGGTACATTATTGTATCCTTCCGCCTTACCTATAGTACCATTAGATACTTCTTGTGAATGTGTCTTATTAAGATTGGTGTCCTATAATGGAGAAATGGTGGGAAAAGATTTTCTGAGATGCCTCTTCAGTGCCTATCAGGGGTGTCCCACCTGCAGCCCCTGAGCTGCATGTGTCTCATAATGTCTATGAGCGCAGCCCAACACAAAATTGTAAATTTACTTCAAATATTATGAGATTTTTTTGTGATTATGTGTCTCAATGTATGTAATGTGTGGTCCAAAGCAGCTCTTCTTCTTCCAGTGTGGCCCAGAGACACCCAAATGTTGGACACCCCTGGCCTAGATGATATAGGCTGGCCATAAAAATTAAATTAGGAGTACCCTAAAGAGGAGAGTCTGAGTCAGATTCTGAGATCAATAGAAGACACCCATCAGTTCAGCATGGTTAAGGGTTTAGATGGTTTTAGTGCTGATATTTGACCTGGAGAGTATAGACGTTCTCAGATTATGCAAGGAGTAAAGGCTCTGGATGTCACTTCTGGAATTTTTTTCATAGGGGAAGGGTAGATGGAGTAAGTCTAAAAATAACCTTCTCCTACACACTTCCTAGATACATAATCTTATCAGCACATCTTCACTTTTCTGTACAAGCCATTCACATACATGCTCTTGTCTCAGGATGGTCCAAAGCATCAGTGTTCAGTGGTTGGTCAGTATTTCACAAACACAACTTGGATCATGATCAAATATAAGCTGGCTAATCATTTCTGTTCACAGGGGAAACCCATATGTGATGCACAGACAATAATTAATGAGACGCATCTTCAGGTTAAATATTTTTTTGTGAACATTTGGTTCTTTGAGAACCTGGTATATAACCTAACAGTAACATTTATAAAACTTTCATGTCCATTGCCTGTGCATCCTTATCTGCCACTAGCTTATAATACACATTTTAAAAACAGTTTTATATTAGAAGGCAAATATGCATTTGAAGATTATATGAAAAATAGTAGGCTTCTGTTAGAAACCTAAGAATGAGCGATTGTGCCTTGTCAAGTATCACTTAGCATAAATATCTGGACCAGAGTAGTATTTTAGCAAAATGTTTATTAAATAAACACATAATTTTATCAATAATAAGATCATGAGCATTCTCAGAGTCAACCTAGTGAGTTCTTTGTGTCTTTTTGTATTTTTTGGCTGGCAAAATACCACCTATTCATTCCCTTAAGTGGACTGAAGTGAAAACATCTTCAAGTGACTCTCAAACTGAGTTGTAATAATCATTAGGACTTTTCAATAATATTCTGATTCTGCCACTTCCACACTCAAGTTTGAATTGTACTTTTCCTGCCCCTTGGTATGTACATGAGGGCATGGGACTGGTTTTGACAATAAGAGAGGAGTGGAAGGGATGTGTGTCATTTCCAAGTGGTGGCACTAAGAGCTTGAACTTGATTTACCACATTGGCTTCTAAGTTGAAATAAACTTTACTGTAGAAACCACGGAAATGAGATAACCAATTAGTGAAGAACATCATTGAAAAATATTCAGTTATGAGTAAGACTTAGAAAATTGATGTTTTAGACATAGCTGGTATTTATTAAACTCACAATCAAAGTTTTAAATTACGTATAGACTTATTTTGTTCTTAGTTATGGGACTTAAGCTATACATAAGGTCACAATAGCTTCTTCTTCTAGCTGTTGAGTATTATGTTTACCTTCTTAGAATAACCTAAAATTGTTGCCAGATTATAAATGACCACTTCATTATTTATAATATTTCCATTAGTCATCACCTATAAGCTGTTGCAGTGATTCCTTATATTTATACTTTGCTTTGTAAGAGTTTTCTGTCTTTTGCTGTGTTTCTGCTTCTTTTCACCAAAGAACAACAACCAAAGGGACATGTCTCTTGCTCAGGACTTTTCTTCCATTCTGCAGCCTTCCACAGCAAAGAAAAATCAGTTATCAGTACAATTTAAAGCATAGGCAGTTTCTAGTGTATCTTTTCATTAAGTTCTTTCCTATGACTCTTTATTTTTACAAACAAGAAATGTGTTTTCATAAAGAAGTTGGTGATATTTAGTCCACTAATTTTTAATTCCCATGTGAGATATTTTTTAAAAATTTTTCATAAAACCTAATACCTTGCTCACTTTTGTGTGAGTAGAAAAAAAAACTCTTGTGATCACAGGGATTTTTTAAAAAGAACTTCTTGGTCAATATGAAGTTACAACATTTGTTCTTCCAAAGTTAATTTTACATCCTTGATTAGGCAAACCTAGAAGATCTCACCAATCTATTTCCATGAACCATATATACAGTTAGCTTCTCTGCAGCAGATCAGAATTTCTGTCCCAATTGTGCTATACCCTTTATTTTCTGTTTCCATAACAATGAAGTTAGAGACAGAGCCTGAAAATTGGGGCAAAGTTTGAGCTCTTAATTTTTTGAATGGTGACATGATTATTTAGAAGATAATGAAAAGATGTTGGAGAAGAATTATAAAGTGCTATAGAGAGTAATTAAAGACTGATCACCTTTAACATGATTTGCTGGATAGCTCCTAAAACCACTCCCTAATTTCATGATTCATTAGGAAGATTCATAAGATACAGCATATATGCATGGTAAAAATTTCTTCCAGTGAAAGGATACAAAGCAAAAGCAGTAAAGATAAAAAGCACATAGGGGTATAGTCCATTGGAATCCAGGCACAAGCTTCCAAGAGTTCTCTCCCAGCGGAGTTACACAAGATGTGTTTAATTCTCCAGTGACAAGCTGTGACAACACCAGCGAATTGTCTTCTACTGGAGAAGCTCAGTAGAGACTCAGAGGCTGTGTAGGCACTTTTGGCCTGTCATGTCCCTGACTCCCAGAAGGAAAGTATCCGTACTAATCACGTTACTTGTACAGTTTACACAAAGTGGAACACTCTTGTCCTGTCATTGTGAGTAACTGTTCACTAGTCAAGTTCCTGGGCAGAAGCCAAGGGCCCATCCTTGCAACAGGACTGTGAATGGCAGCAGTCTCGGGCCTGTTGTGTTAGCTCCTTTCTGTACACGTGTGTCCCTTTCCCTACTGGCAGCTCCCTTTATTTGTTTTCTGTTATGTTTGAATCGATTTGTCCTAAATTATTATTTTTCTAATTACCGCCATCAACTTCTTTTATCCTTAAAATGTACCTTCTGGGTACAAGGTACCTTTTGTGGGTGCTAAAAATGTTCCAGAATCAGTGGTGATCACTGTGCAACTTTTTAAAAATACTAAAAAACCACTGAATGGTACCCTTAAAAAGGTGACTTTTATTGTATGTGAAATATATATTAAACATTTTTTAAAAGATACCTTTCTTTCAGATCTATCTTTAAAAGTTTCCTTGATTGGTTGGTTGTTTTAGCAATCTTTTTTTTTTTAATAACTGCACCATTTAGTTCCCCTGGTTTCAGATTAAATGTTTTCCAGTCTGAAATTTTCAGAAAGTGTTCATGAAAGCTTGACAGCAGCCAATACCTTATTTTTGG
The DNA here is from genome assembly GCA_028533065.1 of Trachops cirrhosus. Lineage (NCBI taxonomy): Eukaryota > Metazoa > Chordata > Mammalia > Chiroptera > Phyllostomidae > Trachops > Trachops cirrhosus. The sequence continues at coordinate 168,006,336 of CM052539.1, read as the reverse complement.
CACATATTTTATATTTCATAAAGAAAGTTTATGTATGTAATTTAACTTCATCTCCCAGTCTCCCTGTTCATTAGGCAATTGGAGGATCAAACATATAATATAACTATTTATTATTGTAATAGTTTCCTCAAAGGGCATGACTAGAAATTTGTCATTTAGCGAGGTCATTAAAGCCTGATGTCAGGACAGGCCTCTGGCTGTCTACAGATTTGCGTGAACTGCTTTGAAAAAGCAATTTAGGTTTCTCCCAGGTGGAGACAAGGAATAGTTATCCGGGCTGCTGAAAAGGCACAAAGTCTCTGTCATTGTTCTGGTTATTAATTGCTGCATAATAAATTACCCCCAAATGTAGTGGCTTAAAATGGAAACCATGTCATATTATCTCATAGATTTTGTGGGTCAGGCATTTGGAAAGGGCTTGATGGGGTGAAACATCGGCTCCACGCGGCATGACAGAATAAACCTGGTGCTATTCCATGCACTGCTTGTCTAGGCTAGAAGGTCTCTTTCAGTTTCATTTAAATGCTTGGCATCTTGGTTAAGACAGAAGAAAGACTGGGTTCAGTTGAGCCCTTCTTTCTCTGTATGTAGTATCAGGACCCCTTCATCAGAGTAGTCAGACATTTCACAAGTACATTAAAGTTCCAAAACACTCAAACAGAAGCCTGTTGGTCCTCTCGAAGGCTTCACCAAGAGACTCATAGTGTTATTTTGGTCATTCTGTACAGGTCAAAGCCATCCCTGCCAGGCTATACACAAGGGGAGAAGACAGCCACTACCTCTCAATGCAAGAGGTGTCAAAATATGTGTGGTCCTACTAACTTTGCCTCGATTACTCACAGAGGATTTTGTGGCTTTGATCACACTTACCTTTGGTGTGGAATCTCAATGCCTTCTTCTTGCTCCTCAAACATTAGTAGCCCCAGGCTTGATAGTTGAAGACTTTTCTAGAATATTCTTCCTTGGTAAGTAACAGGGTAAAACAGTGGAAACTGGCTTTGAAATCTTCCTGCACAATTGTTAAAATAAACACTTCAGACTCCCCAGTGCTGACCTTCATTGTTGCCCCCAACCAGTTATTAACCAGCATTAATGCCAACCCTTAAGTGAAAATTTAGAATAAACAATACAGTGAATTTTTTGCTTGTAGCTTGGTTAATGTTAAAAATTTATCAAAGATTGGATAAAATATACCTAGTGCATCAGGGAGCTGCCCTCTCTGTAGTAAGTCAGGGATCAGTTTAGGCCATGACCTTTCTGGAGCCCTGGAATAGATGAGATAGAAGATGAATATATGTTAAAGGAAAGGGAGTTCAGGGAGTAAAGTGAACTGCAGAGATTTAGAATTTATGAAAAGGAGAATTCCAGGTTTTAAAAAGTGCGGTCTCAGGACAAGCATCTGTCTAGGAAATTATTTAGAAAGAACAGCATGATGAAAAAAAACAAATTTCATTTACTTTATACTTTTAACTATGACATCCTCTGGCTATGATCTGAGGTAAAATATTATGACTTAGTTTAAATATGTACATTCTCCAGCATCACAGATAATAAATGGGGATACAATTATTGATTCTGCCTTATCGTACAAGTTTTGAAAGCCTCAGAGTCAAGGATTGTTTTGGAGTCATTGATAAAACTGTTCTTTGACTATAAAATAGTCTATGTATCATGAAAATATTGCTCCGTGTTGATCTGTTATGTAATTTACTATATATTTGTGTGTGTGTATATATGTATATATATTAAATGCTTACTGTGTGCAAGGCCTTGTAAAATTAAATTAAAATTGGAAATTTACAATGATTATATCTTAGTCACATAAATTGTTATTTTTCCCTTCATCTTTTTTTATCTTCCTTTTTATTTTTGGAATAGAATTAGCCTTTTAAAAATATTTGACCTTCTACAGACAGTTTCCTGTGCCTTAGAGAGACTAGACTCCATGGCTGATGCCTGGGGCTGTGAAGTGTGCAGTTTCCTAAGGTGGCAGAATTACTCTTACATAGCGTCTGTTGGCATTTAAAAATAAACATTGTCACATCTGAACAAGTGAAAAAAATAGCTCCCCCTGCTGCACTTCCAGCGCCCTTCTCTGTTCGCTGTCCAAAGGGTCTGCCTGAGGTGGAAACGCTGACTGGGTCTCGGGTACGTCTACATGTGTTCCTTGCTGTGAAGCGGAATGGAAGCTGGCTGCTTCTCATGGTCTGAATTTCCTGGCAAAGTTATTAACTCTTTTAACTTTTTATCCCAGGAGCCATGATAGGGAGAAAATAAATACAGCACATCTTTTGACATGCAGCATATTGTAGAATATAGTTTCCACATCTTTCTCTATAAGTCCTTATGAATCTATGACAATACAAACTTTCGTGAAAAGTTTTGCTTCATGTTTTATCTAAGTCTTACTCCACTCAGAGTCTATTACAGCATTCTGCTTCATGCCCCATGTACCACTCTTAACAGCATTTGTATCTCCATTCTGTTCCAAATTCTAGCAGGCTACTGAGTTATTATTTCATACAAATTTTTGGTGGTTGGTTATCAGTAAAGCAAGGATGCAGACACAGCCTTTTTCCAAGAAACTTACTGTGCATTTGAAAACAAATAGTTTCTGAGCTAAAAATATTGATACATTCAAAAGACAATTAAAATCCTGTTCACCACAATAATTATATATATATACATACACTAAGATATGATAAAAATAATGGGCCAAGTGTTAAAATTGTTAAAAATCTCAGTATGTGTACAGTCTAACATCAGTTTTATATAATGGTGAATAATTGATGTTACCAAAGATAAAGCTGAGGTTAATAAATGTTTAAAGGCTCTGTAGAATGTCTAGCCTTATTTTCATGATCCCTAGTCAAAAGATCAGCAGGGTATTTGTATTTAATTGTAAGTGTTTGAGTGTAAATATAAATTTCAGTGTTGCTATATACTACAGTATATACTGTATATACTACATTTAGTCTATACTTTAGACTAAATGTTGGGTTTATGGGGAGGTGCTTGAGAATAGAAGCAACACCACTTCTCTGAATCTATTCACCCTGGTCTCTTGAGCTACCCATGTCTGTAAAAGCCAAGTTCCAAGGAGTGTTGCAAAACTTCAGTTCAATTTCAGGCATGTGTCAATATAAGAAATATCTAGTCAGAAAAATCAGTCAATGACCTTATGATTTCTGGAATGTATCAGCCATCTTTATAAATACAGATAATGTTGCTTGCTGAGGAAGCCAATTTGGTATAAAATGAGAGGGACTGGAAAGCAGATACAAGTTCCCAGGAGATGGAATTGGGCAATGTAAAAGTATCCATCTGAATGCCAAAAATACAGAGTTGAAAATCCATAGATAACTTAAAAACACAAAGATAAGGATGCCCAATATTCATGCGCTGGTTTTCAAAAATTCTAATATCTATCTATATATATCTATATCTATATCTATATCTCTATCATCTATATCTATCTACATAGATAGGTAAGGATATATATATAAATATATCTATATATTTATACAAAAATATATAAATCTATCTATATATATAGGCACTGTGCCAAGCACTAGTGATGAAGTAATAAGGTATCTTTTGATTCATATTCCCATGGGAGACACAGACCCTGAATATATGGGGAGACAAATTATAACTTTATGTATAAAACAAAAATATTTTTCTGAAACCATAGGAGATACTTTTTTCACTTATGTATGAAATGCTTGCTAATGTTGAAAATATCGTGGATCCGTTGCCCTTAGGCATGAAGTCACACACATCTGTTTCTAACCCCTTTTGCAGAATTCTGCTGCATCACCAGGCAGGGTTTCTGGGTCCTGGTGAGTTGATTGACTGTAACTGACTTAAGACTGAAGATTTAACATCACTGGTTAAATCCACAAATAGTCAAATTTTCTCATGGACAAAATTTTAACATATGATTGTAGGCTTTACAAAGCTGTTTTTCTTTTTCCTATCCTGCTTCTTATATTATTCATCATCTCTTTTTATTGCATTAGCAATATTCATTCCTATTATTACCAAGATAAGTGGCCTATTAATAATGTTATACATTGAGAAAATATTCAATATTTGCTATTAAAATTCCACATAGATATTGTAGCCTTCTACCAAAAGTTAATTTCTAAGAATTTTGTTAAGGTCAATACTGCTATTCAACTATTTAAATAACCATCTGCACCCTGATAAATTGATCTAAGGTGTAAGTTGAAATAACATACTGCCTCTGTTAATGACCTTCACCTCTGCTTAAAATGGTGAGGTAATGGGTTTGAGGGATTCTGTGTTGTAACTATCATATAGGTTAATAAATTTAATATAATTATGACAAAATATCCCTTAAGTTGTCCCTTAATATTTAGACTTTTAATATTTTCATCATTACACAGTTTTTAATCTTTCCCTTCAGTATGTGTGATTAACATTTTCAGCAGAAGTGGAAAAAATTGTCATGGATAAATTGGTTCTTATTAAGTCACCTTCCATTACAAAGTGTGTACAGTAAAATCTCACTGTGCATAATCATCTCCAGGAACAAGAACCACTTTACGTTTTTCACTAATCACTTTCAGAGTTTTACTTTGAGTAATCTTAAGGTACTTGAATACTGGTTTCATAGCTGTCATTGGGGCATAGAACTAGCATATATGCTTCAGGTTATCTTAAATTGCCACATACAGATTTTAAAACTATCAACACTGTGGTAACATAACTGCTCTTTATGTTAGATTCAGACGTTTCTATAACCTACAAATAAACTCCTATATTTCCCAGTAATGAAACCATTTGAAATATATGCTTTTAAGTGCTCATGCCTAAAATATATTTGTTTTGTTTTAAAACTTTATTACTAAAATATGCATCTTAAAATGTTATTTTACTAATACGCTATCAAAATGATTCTATTTTAGTTAAATACATTTCTTGTTCAATCCCTTGCCCACATGCTCGCAGAACTGTGTTTCATGAGCTTCTGTTTGCTGTGCTCAGCCCTGGCTCTGCTTCTCTCCCTTTTACCTCATTAGCTATGTGGCTTGAGCTAAGTTCGTTAACCTCTTTGGACCTCAATTACTTCATCTGTATGAGGAAAGATTCAGATTAGAAGTCACCTATGCTCTAACCCAATAAGTACATACTGATGTACTTAGGATGAATAGCAGCCTTTTGGTTAATAGAGAAGCTCTCTTAGCATTCTGATTCTAAACAATTACTTTACTAAAGTAAATTTGAATTAAATGATCACATTCTGACTGCATGTTTTCCTTGGCTATACTATTTTTAGTTTTATAATACCTCAGTATGTTATAAATTAGGGAATTTAGTAAAGTAGATTAGTTTACTCCCTAAGAAAGGTAATATTTTCATATTCTGAATACATAAAATGCATATGTTTATAATTTTTGAATCTAAATAATTGACATGCTCATATAAAACTATTTTGCTCTCATGAATAATGGAAGTTCTGGAGGAGCCTATTCATTTATCCTCTTCTAATCCAGAGACTGAACTTAGCAACTAAACAATACATTACAGAACGGGGGGGGGGGGTTGGGGGGCAATTAAAATACGCTGAGCACTTCATTGCTCATAAAACTGTATTTAAGAACTTGACTTGGACCTAAAGCTGAAACATTGTGCTCTGTTCCCTAAAATGTGAACATTAGGACTTGCCAAAAAAAAAAAAAGAGGATTCTTGGAGCTTACCTACTCAGATAGAGGCAGAATATTAACTTGTAATGACCTGTCTTTCAGAAGATCCTTTTTTTCCATTGTATAGGAGGAGTGACCCCCCTGAAAACTAGAATTTATTTATAAAAATTGCATATTTATTCTTACATGTTTAAACCAGTCATTTTTAAAGTGTTTTTAATTTGATGCAGTACACATACTGAGACATTTTTTCCACTGCTCAAAACAGTTTTTGAACTCGTCTATTTTGATGCCTTATAGTGCTTTTGCTGGCTTTTTGTTTCACTTCTTCCACATCAGCAAAATGTTTCCATTTGAGGAATTTTCTCATCCAGGGAAACAAACAAACAAACAAACAAAACAGGCTTCTTGGGGCAAGATCAGGTGAATAGGGAAGGTAGGGCATGGGGGTCATTCTGTTTTTTGGTCAAAAACTGCTGAATAATCAGTGCGGTGTGGGCAGGTGTGATTGTAAATCACCCATCATGAAATAGGCAAACATGTTGAAAGAGTCTTAAAAAAAAAGCCCAACACAATCTCTCACAACAACCTGACAGCTGGTACATTGGTACAGATGGGTTACTAGAACACTCACCCAGTGGGGGAAGCCTGTACCACAAAGGGCCTGCCCTCCAGAAGATAATTTAGATTTTTTGGGGGGTCCCCATCATATAAAGTCAAGAGGAGAAGGAGAGAAAAAAAGAGCAAATGACCACATAACAGATAAAAATTGAGGCTCTAAAAGGACAAGTGGCTTTCCTCAACATAAAAGAAAGAAGGTGTAAGAATGGCCTCTTTGGTGCTAAAGCTGGTGCCCTTCACTCCCACACTCTTCGGCCCTGTGTCATCACTAGCAGGCATATTTCACAAGCACAAAACATAGACATGTACTTCACAGCCACTAAGCAAGCCTCCACTTTACACATCAATGCCTCCTAACCCTTTACAAAGAGAGCAAAAATCTCAGTGTGAATCACAACCAAGGAGTCAGAGTGATTTGGGCACAGGTAGATAACTAATGTAAAGTCAGATGCTATAGTCAAATAAAGAGCATTGAACTTTGTTGAGATGATGAGCTATGTAAAAATTAAAAAAGATATATTTTGCAATATGTTTGCATGCAAGATTTGGATATCAAACTAATTTTAACCCTAGTTTGTCTTCTGGTAAGCACTGTTGGAGAATGGGTTTGACCATCCAGAGCACTACTGCAGCTTGAGCAAGGGAATCCTTGGATGTGCCCCTGACTTTGACTCTTGCACACCCACCCTGTCGCCCCTAAATGGGTTAGCTACAAGGTATGTGATGTCTTACCAGGTTTGTGAATAGATCAATATGAGGTAGGTGTAGGCTGACCTAGTGTATCAGTGAATTAACTGCCTTATTTTCCAGTCTGTTGAACAAGCTGCCTGAGTGAGTGCTGTCAGGTCCCTTTGGAGAGAAAAGTAGTTGCTTCAAGTCAGCCAGAGGCCTCACTAGTAAGAGAGGCCTATCCGGTGCTTCACTAGGCTAACAGACTCCCCTTAAGTAATCTGAACTGGGGAATCACACTATGAGATCAATTATATGCTGAAGCTATGTTTTCATAAAAATATTTTACTATGCAAAGAGTGGCTTTATAGAATGGCCAGGATAAAATGAATTTAGAGTGAATTGTATTTCTCAGTGAACAAAGTTGTAGCAAACATGCCTCAGAGCACTGGTGGAGCAAGTACATGTTTGTGAGTTCAGTGGTTTTCTTTATTTAATAATAATCTTTAATATATTATAGTATATTTATCTCTCACATTTATATTCACATATATTTTATCTATATTATATATTCAATAAACTATCTTGAAATGCCAGATTAAATTATGCAATATATTAATCTTGAAAGTGGTTAACCTATATTACCATGTATATAGGCTTGCTAGAACTTGGGAAGAATATTATCTCATAAAATGACTAACTAGTGTGACTGTTAGGAACAATAGCCACAGCAACAGATAGAGAGAAAGTAAGAAAAATGTTTGCTCATATATTAGACAAAATAATTGTTTGGTTTTAGTCGTTGCTCCCTTAATTAAAAAATCTATTAACTTGTTTCTCCTGAATGAAAATTAAGAATGTTTGGAATAAAAAAAAACCTCAACAAGATGAAGCTAATGTTCAGAATGAATGCCAACGAGGGCCTTAGGAGAAGTCAACTTTAAGCATTCGGTTGCACTTTCAGGAATAGCTTGTACTAGCTTGAATGAAAGAACTGAGATTCTTAACAGGCAGGGTCATTAAATTCCTGTTTTGCTGTCCTCGGTATTCAGTATTCCTGCCAGGTTATAGTCTACAGATGACTTAAGATATTAAAGTTATCATAAATTGAATTTTCAGAAGTTCCACTTATATGGGAAATGAAATTGGGAACTGTGAAATTAAATACATATATATTTGTATACATGTATCTTACTATATTTTTCTTTTTAATCTCAACAGAAACAAAGAAACTGAAATATATAAAATGACATCTTATTTTTGTAGACAAATCTTCAAGTCTATTCTTAAGCATTTCTGGGAAGGAAGACTCCCTGTTCAGATTGTACAGCTGTGCACTTGAATACCATTCTTTGAGAAGGTACCACTGATGAATGGGAAGTCCAGAAGGTCTCTCCAAAGCTTTAATGTATTGCCTATATTATGTATAGATAATATTTCTGTTACTTTTGCCTAAATGCTCTTGATTGTTGTTTTGTTTCATTTTGTGTTTCTTTTTTTTTGAAGGGTGATTAACTGATTTATATATTTAGCAGGTTAACTTTTTAGCAGCCACATATTATCATTGATATATATTCAGTATACTTAACTTCTTTCCTTTTTAATTTTTTCTATCTCCTATTGTTTCAAAAGGTGCCTATGTTTTTCCTTAATAATTCTACAAGTATCATTTTGTCACTTGAATTTGATTACCAACCTTTTTTATCAAAGACTCAATTTTGATCTATATTGCTTGACTATCTAAGGTTCAGTCCAATTCTAGATTTCTCATACTCTAAAAATACACAGTATAGTCTAACTCTATGGTCTATGGTGCAATAGGAAAATAGTAATAAACAGGGTCTTCTGCTCAAGTGAATTTTACTTTGAGTTGATATGACAAATAATTATAAATACAATAAATAAAGGTCACATTGTCTCTCCCTTCTGAGATGGAAGGCATTCTTCCCCAGTTATCCTTTGAGGGAGAGAATCGTGTCTCATTTTATCTAAACTCTCTTCTATTTGTAGTGTGTTGGTCAAATGAAAATAATATGTCACAGAAAAGTGTCACTAGTGCTATGAGACTAGTGTCACTTAGTCACTAGTCACTTTAGTTAAGAGCTAAAATCCAAAATTAGTTCTTATTTTTTAGTAGCGAAAATAAGCACACATCATAGCTTTAGAATATATTATTTCTGCATCTTATTATGGAATTCCACAACCACAGTATTTATTGAGAAAAAAGATTAAGATATATAGTATTTGTTAACAATTTTAAAAATTCAAAGGTTCACAGTACTCCTACATGTATCTCTATTTAAAGAGATATATTATGGGCTCTTATGAAGCAAAGAGAAGGGGAATTTTATATTATTTTCCTTCTTGTCATGTTTTGGCTAATAAATGTGATGGAAGTGACAGTGGAACAGTTCTATGCATAAGCCTCAAGAACCTTGAGACTATCTAATCATTTTCTTAGAACTTTGCCATCACCACGGGAATAAACCCAGGCTAGACTGAGACCATGACCCTCTATCTTGATAGCCTCAGCCTGATGCCAACTGAGTGCTTGCAAGATCAACTGAGCCTGGCCCAGAGCTAAAGAACTGCCCAGCTGATCTGCCAACTTATGAACCAAACAAATGCTTATTGTTTCAAATCACTAAGCTTTGAGATAGTATGTTATACAATAATAAGAGCTTAAAATAACTGAGCATATTCCAAACACAAGGTGGGAGCACCAGATGACATGTTTTATTAATAATTATACATAATTTGTTTCCTACATGTGCTACATTCCACCATTCTGTCTCTGAACATGTTTCCGTCTGGTATCTACTACCATTGCCTTAACTACTTAATTCAACTAGTTAATTTTTGTATTGTTAAAATTATTGCTCTAAAGGTAAAAAATTTTAAAATGTTAATTAAATGCTTGTGGAAGCAAGCCACAAAGGAGTTTTTAATTCCCCCAAATCTGATTAGGTAACCAGCGAATTAAGTAGAACTTTGAAGCTGTCTTTGAAAGTTGAGAGCACTTGCCACAGTGAGCTTCAACTTCACATCTCAGAGCATCAGAGAAATCGGGTGGGACCCAGCAGGCTCACGTAACACAGGGGGTCTAGTAGAAGAGTCTCTCCTAAAAAAAAACATGCAAAAGTCTATATTCTTAGATAAAGGATAAATAAAAAGTAAACCTGCCCACCCCAGTAGGGGCACCGCTGAGGAATGGAAAGCACAGATGGTCCCTTTCTTGGTTTATAATATGAAATCACCTTAGCTGCTGGTACCAAAACTCATGAAGATTAGAATTTAATTTAGAACTATGGCAGAGAGTACAGACAGTACTGGTTTGCTCAGTTTTGTTGTACAAATTTCTTTCATACAATAGAACATAGCGTTTAATGGATTAGGGGGAACTCTCAAGTCAGTTTTTCTGGATTTGAATCCTGGTTCTGTTTTTATTTTACTTATGTGATGTATACTAAATTATTTAATCTCTTTGCTTCATCTTCCTTATTTGTTAAATAAGAATTAAGTGAATTATTTTGAATGTGTTTAGAACATTGCTGAATACATAATACATACTAAAGTGCTGTTTCAAAATATAAAACATGTTACAAATAGTATGCATGCCATCATGGAATGACTAGCATTATAGACAAGAAAAAGATTCTGATGATAGAAACTTGAGTTCTGGATCAACTAGCTCGGTGAGTAAGACTTTTAAAAAATACTGGGCATAAATGTGTAATTGACTAATATAACATCTATCAAATTAATTATTTGAAATATTTATCTGACAATGTTTCAAGGTTTTAAACATGTCTCTTGAATAAGGTAGTTGTAGCAGTTGTACTAAGGGATTTGGATCACATTTACTTGAGAAACAATTTACTATCAGAAATAATCAATTTAAATAGTTTTTTGCAAGGTAAAAATAGTGTATTTTTAAAACCTGGAGAAATGATTAAACAGCAAATAGAATGTGATATCAATGGAGAAAATAGTAATTTAAAATGCTGTTCTACCAAAATCCTTTTCTGAAACAAAATAGCACATGCATGCATAATTATGGCACAATTAGCAATTTAAATATTGAATTTACTAATACCAAGAAGTAATTAATGAGCTTAGCCCAGAAGCAATAATAGAAGACTTTACAAAGTTATGGAAATAGAAAAATCCAAGTGATTTAGATTCTTTTGGAAGACCATATGTTTGCATTTTAAAGTCTCTTGAATATTATACTAGAATGATTTTTGTATCTGTACAAACACACAGGAAATGAGGATCTAAAAGACAATATGAATTAATTATAATTTATTGTTCCACAATTAAATTTAAAGAAACTTATTTCAGAATTGGCTTTAAGAATAATCCTTAAAGAGGATTTAAAAACATTACAAATTCATTATAATGACCAGCTCTTGAGAGTAGTTGAGAGAATGTTTTATAGACAGACACTTCTACTTAAAGAGAGAAACACTTAAGATTATTGCTTTTAAAAATCCTACAATTCAGCCAATCACTGTTTACAATTAGTTACATGTGGTAATATGTGAGAACCTAAATTACATTATACTAATTAAATAAGCTTCTCAGTTTTAATAAACATTAATTTTATTCTAAAATACAGGGTGATGGAAGGAGGCATGATTTCTTATGTAGTTATAACAATAGCAAAATATCATTAAGTTGATTATAATATACTTGAGTTCTTTTAATGTTCTTTTTAAGTGCAGTTTATATTATCGAACTGCAAATATTTTTAGAAAATGTAAATATAGATTGATTTTAATTCTTGATTCTAAATGAATGAAAATTAAGTTGTACTGAAACTCTGATATCATTGAAAAGAAATTTAGTCACTTTGTTTTAATAGCAAAATAAGATACTTGGAAATAGTAAAATGTTATTTGTAATTTAATTTCAAAAAGAATACATATATACTATGGAAACTAATTCACAGAAAACTTAATATTCTTATAAATACTGACATAAGTGGCATATCTTTCTTTGCCGACGGTTTAGACTTCAGTGAGGAAAAAGAAATTATTCCATTCTAAGAAATCAGGAAAATTTCAGTCTAGCCCTGAGTCATCTTTTTTTAATCTAATAACATTAGCAATATTGTTGAAGGACATGGAGTGCATGCACACACCATTATGCCCATCAATCAGAATAACCACTGCTTTTCTAACTTGAACTCTCAGAATGTCAAAGTTTTTTCAAATTCAATTCCAAATAACAAAGTTACTGAACACAGTGGCATTTGTTTTTACAAAGATTTTTTGGGGTGGTGAAGGGTGACAAGAATATAGCTTTTCTTTTTAAAAATTGATGTGGGAAGAAAGTTAAGTGTAAGCTGATTAATAAAAATGTTCAAATAGAACAAAGCATGTACATTTATTTTAGCTGGACCCTTTCTTTCCCTCTATCATGATATGCCATTTGCTTTTGTGTGAAAGCAGATGTGGTGAAACTTTATATGTCTATGTAAGTAGGTGCATTTATACATATGAATGTTTTATACATACATTTATATATACTGTTACACGTATGCATTTCATTATCAAATAGAAATTTTAGAGATGCAAAAAACTCTGGCCTCCTTAAAATATGGGGAAGTTGAATACTAATGAAGATACCAGGTTGTAAAACTACAAGGACTGAAGCACAGGAAAATTTTTTACAGTAAAAATCTAGGGTTCTCCAAGGAAAAGATGTAGAGAGGCAGAGATAATAGTAGATAATAGGAACCAAATGACTTGGGCAGCCAGAAACTGACCTTGATGGTATTAAGGTGAGATCTGAACCTGGTGATCATTCCTAAGGTGGAGACACAAACCACCTGTCTTTGATGGAGGAACAGGGTAAGAGCATAGAAGGTCAGAGTGCCATGGAAGTTTCTTGGGCTGATAAATGAATGCCCCCAAATATCAGTTTAATGGGCTAGATAAAGCACTGGGAAGTATTTTGGGGGCATCACAGTGATGAACTAAATTGCTCAAAGGAGACCATTAATGGTCCCAGGCAACTTTTGAGTAATCTTCAAGTTTTCCCCAACTAAAACAGGCATAACTAGCAGAGATTCCAGCACACACACACACACGTTTAAGTGGGTGAATGTGAAAAAATAGGTTTAAATAGTGTTGTATATGTGGAAAATGTCTTATCCAACTCTAGCTAATAATCTGAAAGTAAAAACTGGTGCTGCGGGGATGGAGGTGGGTAAGTACCTAAGGAGTGCCCCGGGGAAATGAGCTGGGTCTGGGACAGCCACCCGCAACCCCATCAGATTTCAAGATGATAACTCAGAGCAGAAAGTCAGAGCATTTTCTTTCACAGACCAGACAGATATTTAAGGAATATATATTAAAGTATCTTTGTAGTGTGAAAAGTTAATTATAAATTAATGTAATTTTATAAATAGGTCAAGTTTAAACTTTTTTCTTGTAAATACTCAGGTATATTTTAATTTTTCAAAATTACATTAATACTATTCTTTTGACCATGTCTTAAACCATTTAATTAATTATATCATGATTTATGTTTAGAATGGGCTTGGGATTCATATATATATATACACACACACATATATATATATAATCAAAGAGCTTTAAATCACCCACTTATATTGTCATTTTCCATAATTTGTTTAACCTGATTTATTTTGTAAATAAATGCTGATTTATTTTGTAAATAAATGCTGTGCAGGACTTTTTAACTTGCTCTAATAAGCAATTGACATGTTGTATATTTTTCTTTAGTGAATACTATTTTCTTAGGGTGTTATTTTGAAACGCTGAGATCTGAAGCTTAATCAAGGGTGGATTGTAAACAGGTTACACTTACTATCTTTTATTTTCCCCTTCTCTGGTGAAATCTGTGGTAGAGCAGAGAAAGGAGCCTATGGCCCAGCTGAGCCATGTTAATAGACGTGGGGCTGTCCTCGAACATGGGGTAGGGAGGGCAGGTGTGCTGACTCCCCGGAAGCTGCTCAGGGAAGGCTGCCAGGCTCTAGCACAGTGGTCCTGGTTGCCCATAAAGGTCAGCTGGAAAACACTCAAGAATACCAATGTTATGCTCTATCCCTTGAACTTCTGATTTAATTTTGCTGATGGTAAAAAATCTAATTAAGTGAGTCTTTTTTTTTAAATTGTTGTTCAAGTACAGTTGTCTCCATTTTTCCCCACCCCAGCCATCCCTACCTCCCACCCTTGATCCTACCTCCTTGGGGTCCATGGGTCCTTTATACATGTTCTTTGATGGCCCTTTGCCTTCATTCCCCCATTATCCCCTTCCTCCCTCCCCTCTGGTTACTGTCAGTTTGTTCTTTACTGCAATGCCTCTGGTTAGATTTTGCTTGCTTGTCTGTTTTGTTGATGAGATTCCACTTATAGGTGAGATCATATGGTGTTTGTCTTTCACCGCCTGGCTTATTTCAGTTAGCATAATGCTCAAGATCCATCCATGCTGTTGCAAAGGGTAGGGGTTCCTTCTTTCTTTCTTCTGTGTAATATTCCATCCTGTAAACGTACCATGATTTTTGATCCACTCATTTATTGATGGGCACTTAGGTTGCTTCCAGCACTTGGCTATTGTACATTGTGCTGTTATGAACATTGGGGTCTTATAGAGTAGGTTGCAAGCCTAGTGTTTTCTAACTTCTCCTGAATCATTCTAATGATCAACACAGTCTGAGAACCACAGCTCTGGGAGAAGCCCTGCAGATGGTCATGTCTGGCAACAAAAGGATACTAGAGTAGCAGTGGGGTAAAGTGACTGGCTAGAAGCTCCTGGCTTCCCAGACCCTGTGTTCAGGGATCTAGAAGTTCCAGCATGCCTTGGTGAGGGCGGTGGATGTGTGGAAAGTAGGATCTGCTCAGGCAGGATCTCGATGATAACGAGCAGTGGTGTGGCAGGATGTTAGTAGTTAGCTCCATTAAATATCAAGGAACATGAAGGGAGAGATCCTAGTTTGCAGAACCTAGTCCAGGGTGCCCACCTCTACTTCTCACTCCCACTCACAGGTAGAGAATGACACGAGTGGGCCCTGCACTCAAACTTAGACAATTTTTCCAGTGCTGCATTAGCCTGCTGGGTGGAAACCTCCATGACAGAGTCAACTGTCAGTGTCTGCATTTGTATCTGCAAAGTCAGTCTTGAAAAAGAGATTTTTAAAGCCTGAAAATGCTGAGATTCATAAATATAAAGCTTATTCAATAGTGGCCCTTTCCTGTACAAGGTAGGGGGCTCAGAATAGAGACTAGAAAGAAATAACTGCATATTTATTGTTTTATATGTATAACACAGTTGTATACATCTACATTCCAAAAATAAAATTATCTTACATTTATTTTTTATCTTGGAGTCTGAGATGATTTTAGTTGGTAAGACTCAATGTAAACTTGTTGGATTTCAAGTTCTGGTAACTGGGGAAAATTAGTTTGGAGACTAAAAGCGTATGTCAGGTTTGCCGATCGCTAGCAACTGGAATTCTGCTATACCAACCCCAAGTTTCCACATTTGTAAAATGTGAATGATTGATATTTTTCCAAAATGTTTTTGAAAACTAAGCATGCTGACATTTATTTAAAAAGTAGTGTTATGGATAGTATATAGTATATAAATATTTAAATTATATCATACAAAATGTATCTTCTACTTGCCAAAGAATAGTAACTGTACTCTATAGTAGCTGGTAAATTGTTTGAACTTGCTTTATTTCAACTTGGTAAGATTATAAACCTCAACATGACATTTTACTGGTATAGGAAAATCTTCAAGGCAATCTTTTATTAGGGTAACCTCTCCTCTCAGTTCCTATCCAATACCCATATACACCCTCCCTCTCATAATATCTTTTTTAAAAAATATGAAAAAATTCCAGTGTAAGTGTTGAATAAATTTATAGCAATGTGACCTCCATCTATTCTGTGGAAGTATATATTCAAACAGATAAAACTAAAAAGAGGCAGGTTTGGCTATTGAAAATGGCTTAATGAGTTTTTAATGAGATATCTGAGTTGATCATTTCTGTTACATATTCAATAATTATTTCTTTAGATCTTGATCAGTAAATCCTAAAAGGGCCTTAAATTTTAAAGTAGAGCCATTGCTTTCAACTTGAGGGAGGAATAAAGAGGAACTCTTCATAAAGCATTGGCTTAGGCCAAGGCTCTCATGAATGTACCGAATCTGCAATCCCAGAAAACAAGTTCTTTGTTTCAGTTAGCCACAGCTTCCCTGTTGCAGTAATGACAGTGACCTCAGTAATGCTGTCCATTAAAATCCACAGAGGTACTGAGAGAGGGAGGCTAAAGCTAACAGTATTGACAGAATTACTGGCTCTATTCCACTCTACAATGAACACAGAGTTATTTTACTTTCAGGCATTTAGCCTTTCCTTCCAATTCCTTGTGTCATCTATCAAATGCAACTCTCTTTCCTTTAAAAGGCAAAGGGAATGCTCCAGCAGTATTCATATAGTTGCTTTCCTGATTAGTGACATACCATTCTTCTGTGCACAAGAATTAGATTCAAATATGGATCTGAAACTGGATATTTTCAACATTAGTGCCAAAAAATTTTATGAGGAGGAGGAGAAGTTAAAATTAAATTCTGTTCAGCATTTATTTGAAATATGAACCGACCCTCCCAGATAAAGAAACTAACCCAGTTCAATAATTGGCTTTCAAACAAATCTATATTATGATCTGCATATTGAATTAAACTTAATACACCTACAATTCATTTCATTTCAAACAAAGTTGGCAGTAAAGCTTTTCAACAAGATACAGGATAATTTCTAGAGAGTAAAGCAAACTTTAAATGAAAGTAGAGTACAGCAAAGATTATTATTTCCTCATGGTAGAATATGGATTGTGACTATGAAGATTTCATTACTCTTAAAATTGCATCCTGACATAGTGCTTGCAAATTTCTCATTGCTTGCCCCAATAACCACAATATTTGATATCTGTAGTTGTATTATATTAGCTCACACATGAATAAATAATTTAAAATTTCTTAATCTTTGTTTATAGAAGTTGAATGAATTCCCTGTTTCTCTTTAGGGATATTTTTTTTCAGTGAAAAGATTAGGTAAAGGCTTAATAAATGTAGAAAGTCATGGCAGTACAATTCTCTACTGCTGAGTTATTTGTAAATACATTCCCACATTTACCAAAATAGTGTATTTTACATAAATTATTAAATGAGTTAAAGAATATTTGAATCATAAGAGATTCTTGGACATGATCCCATAAAATCTCCTCATTAAATTGAGAAGTAATTATAGGCAAAAAGGTGGAGTGACTTCTGTCACCTTTCTGTCACTGACATCACCGAGTTTATCAGTGACAGCCTCACATCTTTTGGTTTCATACATTCCTTTGTGCTTGTACTTATTCATTACTATATATTTATTTTGGAAAGTTATTAAGGAGTAGGCTATCAATATCACATAGGCCTTTGAAAGTGTCTGCATACCTGTTCCTAATCAGATCCCACTCTTTTTTTTAGAGAGAGATTTTATTTATTTATTTTAGAGAGGGGAAAGGAAAGAAGAAGAGAGGGAAATATCAATGTGTGGTTGCCTTTCATGCGCTTCCTACTGGACAACAACCCCAGCCCACAACCCCGGCCCACAACCCCGGCATGTGCCCTGACTGGGAATCAAACAAGTGACCCTTTGGTTTGTAGACCAGCACTCAATCCACGAAGCCACACCAGCCAAGGCAAACCCCACAGTTTTTTCTTTTTAAATTTTTAATGTGAACTTTTATTATCTTCTGCTCTGGGTTGTGATATTTTCTCTATTGTATTTTTATTTGTAAAAATCAAGACATTTTATAAGCCCATTAGATGTATAGATGTATGAATTAGAGACATTTTAGCCTCCAGCATCCAAATTCTGATTTGAATGCTATTATCCCCTTGCTTTACTTTATAGTTTACTACATATGTATTTATTGGTAGAACACATGTTGTTAATTTTGCACATTCTAGAACTTTATATAAGCAATATTGTACATATAGTATTCTTCTGGGATTTATTTTATCACTCAATACTTTATTTTTAAAATGCAACTATAATGTGTAGGATGCAGTCCATTCATTTTTACTGCTGCACAGTATTCTATTTATGGATACACCACTTCTCATTCTTCCATTCTCCTTTTGATATATATTTCAATTGTCTCCAGGATCTTGTTATTACAGGCACTGTTGTTATGGCCATTCTTGTCCCTGTCTTATGTTAACAGGAATGAGGGCAGATTCTATAGGTTATACACTCGTGGATTTGTTGGCTCAGGGAATGATCTTATTAAGCTTTACTAGGCAATGTAAAATTGTTTTCCAAAGTGCAGGTTTTCTCCCACCTGCAATGAATGAAAGTTTCTGGTGATTTATAGCTGAACTACTAATGTCATTGTCTAACATTTTAATGTTGCCAGCCTGATGGATTTACAATGATGTCTTGCTGTCATTTCAACTGGCATTGCTCTGAATTCTAATGATATTGATCATCTTTTATTTCCTGGCTGTTCATATAGTCTCTTCTGTGGAAAAATAATCTATGTATTTATTTTACCTATTCTACTGCTTTATTTCTTATAGAGTTATATCAGTTATTTATTTGCAATACAAATTATTTATTTGGTAATATATGTGGCAAATACATTTTCCTTGGTTTTGTCCTGATCAGTGGCACTTACAAGGACAACCACTTTCATTCTATATAAGCATCATGAAATATGCCTTAATTTTTCAAAAATATTATCTACATTTGAAAAGCAGGATACTTAAGAAAGGAGATAAACTTTCTCTACAAGAAAACCTGTATTGGTGTCTTAGAGCCAGCTTGAAACTGTTAACATTAAAATGTTTCATTTTACTCTGTGTTCAATACGTTATAGATCTTGAACTTTTAAAATAATGGACAACCCCTGAAAATATGAATGCAAGAGATTAGTAGCATGATACAGAATGAAAACAATAGCAGATATCCACCTGCTCTTTAATGCTTCCTTTAAAGGAGGATTTTGGCTGCATCCTATTGTATTTTTCTGATGAAAGTACATGTCATGGAAGACTGAGGCTATCTGGTTCCTGGCAAGTGTTTAAATGGGAGATTTCCAGGTTTGTGGAAATCCTTTTCTGGATGAACTTAATTTTTACCTTTTTATTGGTGTGCAGAATTTCTCTCCATCCCCATAGACTCCTCGCCCCCAACACATGTACACATTCTGAACATTTTCCATTGTTCAAATGTGAAACTTTTACTAACTATGAACACATTGTCTTCCTTTGGTTTTGAGAGGAGCTTTTCTGGTTTTGAAAGGAAAATATCTAATTATCATTTTGTCTTTTATTTTGTAACTGAAACTTTTTATACAGAAATGAAATACTGATTCTTATTGTTTTGTGATTTAAAAAAAAGCTGCATAGCTGTGCTGGTATAGTGATTTTTCAGTCAGCATTTTGCTCACAAGGATTCAAACTTATGACCTGAAGGTGATAAACGTGAGTGTCCATCTCCCTAAAACTTATTCTTTATCATTTGTTTGTCTTAAACTGAATTAGGAACAGTCTGTCATTTTTGTGTCAAAATATATCTTTCTTTGTAACCAAGACTTTTAAACCAAGTAAAAATGTTTTTATAATGATCTCCCTTATAAATAAAACATTTTATCAGCTGGATTTTAGCATGTTTAGGGAATATTATTCATCATCATGGCTTTGAATTATATTTTGAAGAAATTTTTGTCTTGTGAAAACATGTAAAATAATTAGTAGAACAATTTAATTCTGTTAATTGAGTGTGTGTTATGCAATGCTTTGATTAGAACACAGATTTTTCTTTATTTGAGTGACCTACACCCATACACAAATACTGGCTCCCCCCGTATCACTGTGATGATGTTGAGAAATGATTAAATTTCTTTGAACCTTATTTTCTAGTCAGTAAAAAGGGTTACTGTGAAACATTACCACAGAGTGCTTTTGACCATTAAACAGATGATGTGTATGAATGGGCAGCTCTGAGAGCGAGAACAGTTCCACATTTGCTATCTGCAGACAGTTATGGTTCACAATTTGCAGGCCAAAATTGGGAACAACCAAACTGTCCATCAGGGAGTTAATGCACATCCAAAATATGAGCTACTATCTGCAGTTAAATGGAAGGCGTGATTTTACATTAACATTAGCGATATGAAAAATTAGGTTAAATAGAAAAGTGGATTAATAGAGTAGACACACAGAAACATACACATAAAAACTATGTCGTTTTGAATATATTTCTATCTGGCTAAAATATAAAGTCGGGAACAAAAAGAATGTTAAATTTATTATAGTTGTTTATCTGGTATGTTAATGAAGAAATGAAACTGAGGGTGAGTGTTAAAGAACTTCAGTTTTCTTGTGTAACCTTTTTTGTTATTGTTGTTCAACTTTGCTTGGGGTGATGGACCCATGATGCACTGTACAGATGATGTTTTATTGAGTTGTACACTTAAACCTATATGGTCTTATAAAATGACGTGACCCCAATATATTCAATTTGAAAAGTTCAAATCAAAAAGTATATGTATACAACTAAAGTATGTATATGGATATATACTGATATATATGTATACGTATACATTTATATATTATGTTTGTGTATATACATATGCATATATAAAATATGCAGAAATATACAGAAATAAGAGCCACAGGACAAAATGAAATATTTGAGGTTGAAACCTAAAATTGATAGTCCTCAATAACAAAATTATTATCCTCTCTTCTTGTTTTCCTCATCTCTCCCTTCTCATTTCTGCTCACTCCTCCTCTCTCCTCACTATTTTGTTTTGTTATCTCATAATTTTCTTTTCCAAAGAGACAGTGTAAATTATTGTTTCCTCACAACATTTAATAATTTGAATCCATTCCTTTTAACTTCTGTATCATATTTGTTTATGCAGATTTACCACTGTGTATTTTCACATGCTCACTGACAAAATATATTCGTATTTCCATTGGACCACACTGATATTGAGAAGTTACATATATTTTATTTTTATCTGCATTTTCTTAATTAATAGTGAGTCTGAACACATATGAGTTTCTTATATTTATTCATGAGTTTTTTTCCTGTAAATTACTTTTTAACATTTTTGTATAAGTTTTTCTTTCAATTTGAGTATTCTTCCCTATCTACTTTGAGATGCTTGCTCTAAGTCGTGTTTTCATGACTCACTCTCCGCAATATTTAAAATGCCATATCCGGATCATCTGCCTTATCTCTTTATTAGTAGTTATCACTGACTTTACTGTTTACATCCGTATGTCTATATCTCTGTGTATTTATTTACATTTTTGTCTCAACTCTGACATGTCAATTCCTCTAGCTCAGCAGGGCAGGGAATTTGTCTGCTTTCCGTGTGGTGATGTTACCTATTAGGAACTCAAAAATTTATAGAATCAGTAAATAAGTAAATGTTCAAAAAGTATAAATCTACTTACTGGTTTGGTACAAAGTTTTACATAGAATTATAAGCTTTTTAAAATTCAAATAGACAAGAACATGCAAATTATGATAAACACAAATAATCACTTCATATAGAAGTAAAACATGAAAATAACTGTAACATAAAGTTTTAGTAGGAAACATGGCAAAAAGGGCACTCATACATTGCTGGAATGAAGGCAAAGTATTACTGTTTTTTTTGAGAAAAATCTTATAACATCTGCTTAATTTTAAACCACTCAGTACACATTTGCTGGACAATTTATTAAAGATGCACATCATACTTTATGCTAAATTAACAGAACTAACATTTTAGGTTTTAAATATGGCATGATTTCTAAATTTTACTCATAGATATACATTTTTAAATTATAATAATTCTGATAACTTTTACCCTTGACATGCAGGTAGATATTGAGCAATTCAATTCCTAGAATTCCTCTAACTCTGACATGTTCCAGTTCTCTGGCATTTTCTAAGATCCTAAATAACAGTTAAACTGATTAATAAATGAGATTTAATGTCATGTGGTATCCTATACTGATATTCAATAGGGCTACTGATAAAAAAATTAAGAAAACTACAAAAGATAATGAATCCAGAGTAAGATTACATTAAATACAATGGAAAATTTCATAAATGTTTGCACTTCTCATAAAGACTATATAAACAATGATTCAATATTAACACCTTACTTTTTAAAAATGATTTTATTTATTTACTTTTAGATGGATAGATAGCGGGGAGATAGAGAGGGAGAGAAACATTAATGTGAGAGAGAATCATGGATCGGCTGCCTATCCCACCCCCACAACCAAGGACCTGGCAGGCCAACCAAGCATGTGCCCTGACTGGGTTCAAACTGGCCCACAGGACAATGCCCAGCCCACTGAGTCACACCAGTCAGGGCAATGTTAACAACTTCAATAAAAATGCCAAATTACTAAAATAAATTTATATTAGAGCTTTATTTCTCTTTGCTCTGGAATTAAAGCTAATTTCTATAATCATTTCTTCAGCTTTATATTAAACTCATCTTCAGAAATTAATACATATTTTGGTTTCTGAATCATATATCTTTGCTCATAATTATCAGAATTCTTAAGTTTTAGATTTTTCATATGAGCAGGAGTGAAGTTCTGGTGTAATATTTCAAAATGTCAACTAAAAACAATAAAGTTAATAATAAACCTTCTATGTTAATAACCAACCAATCAACCAACAACTTATTTGACAAATGTTACTTCTGGCTCTTGTATCAATATAGTGTGACATAATTTATGTAATTTTATTTACCTAGGAGCTATTTTTTCAGATGTATTTATATTTAATTAAAATAATGCCATAGACTAGGTATGTTATAAATTTTAGTTTAGGAAAAAATCCATATAAAATGTTTCTATATATTATGTGTACATATAATATAAGTGCATTGATAATTTAGCTCATACTGGTTCTTAACTTGTGACTTCTGAGTTTGAAGGACTATATTTCATGATCTGTTATTTGATACTCCTTCCTCAAGTTTAAGTAGAGAATTATGATTAAATTTATTTTAAATACAGTTCAAAATCATACAGAGAGGCTGCTAACATATTTCTAGATCACAAATGTTGCATGAAAAATATTTCAAAAATGGGTATGGCACGATCCAAAGGTCTTTCATTCATGGTTTTACCTTCACCTTTTTTTTGAAGGAAATAAACATTTTTTGTCAAATTTAAGACTGAAAATAACATGTTTGCTTTTAATGGAAACATTACTTTATAGAATGATGAAAAGAAATTCAGCAAATTCATCATTTATGCCCTCTGTTTTTCTTATTTCTCATCATTAGCTTGGCATGAGGCCTGAAATAAAATACATTTTCATCTGTCTTTCACTGACAGGCCACTTTAATCACCTGCATGCTGTGCTGGTATGCCATAGATCAGGATGTGTGAACTTGACACTTCCATCGTAAGATGTGACACCTGTTGAAACAGTGTCTACACAAGTCACAGAAATTATACACTAAAATTAGAGCAGGAGCTCTGATCCTGAGAGTTCGCTATAAAGATAATTGTATAAAACTCTGTTCACCTTCAAAAAGGAAATTCTATAAACACTTATAGTGGAGGAAATAAATAACATGAAACTCAGTTTGCTTGGCATTCTGATAATGATGATAGATTAATGGTCTTTTTGGAGGAATTAGAAGTGAAGTGATACGACTCCTATAAGCACCAGCTCTTTTTCTAAAAGTATAAGGATTTTTTAAAAGAGATTTTATTTATCTATTTTTAGACAGACGGGAAGCGAGGGAGAAAGGGAGGGAGAGAAACATCAATGTGGTTGCATCTTGTGTGCCTCCTACTGGGGACCTAGTCCACAACCCAGGCATGTGCCCTGACTGGGAATCAGGCAGAAACTCAATCCACTGAGCCACACCAGCCAGGGCTAAAAGTGTAAGGATTTTTAAGACTCCATTCTACCAAGCTTTATTTTATTGATCGCCTATATTCCACAAGTTCTGAAAGATTCTAGGATGCAAATAAGAACAAGACTTATCCCTGCCTTCAGAGAACTAATAGTCAGTAATGCTAGATGTTTACATAGATATTAACAGTTAATTTTGATTAATTTTTGACAGTTTACTGAGAGTTGAAACATACTATGCATTCTTGTGAGCACTGGGAAAGGGGAAAAGCATGTTTGTTCCAGGGCCTTAGGAATTGATTATGGAAAGCTTCTTGAGAGATAGGAATATTAAAGAGATACCTGAAGGAATTTTTGTAAGCACAAGTATAGAGCTTATACATTTCTGAAGTATTTAAATGCACCTGCATTTGGGACATCTCTTTCCTCTTCTACTCCTCCGCTGGTTCCAAGGAATCGGTGATCTGGTCTATGAGTTTAGTCACATTGATCTAAAACTCCTGGGTGTCACATGTTTCTGGAAGGGGATCTTGAGCATGTTCATGTAGTGTTAACTGTGAGATATACTGTGGCACATAGACTTGTACTGGAGCTGATCTTTTAATCTTGTAAGAACTGATTATTAAATATTTAGCATTATGCAATTTTTGGCAAGCCAAATGTGAAAGCTTGAAATCTACCATGGTGGTAATATTTACATGATAAAAGTTGGTACATGCTATAAATCAACCCCCTATCCTTTCCTGCAACTGATTTGCCAACTTACCACTATGTCTAACAAATAATCCCACAATTGGTGGCCTGGGCAGACAATATTTTGGCATCTATTCAAACCAATCTTCTTAATTTTTACGACGTTAATGTAGTAGAAAGTGAGTCATTGGCCTGTCTGCTAGAGCTGTGTTGATTTCTGATAATCCATATTAACTGATAAATATTACAAGATAATGTGTAATGTTAGTTGAGGTTACTCTTTTAGTTCACCTTTCCTATGCTTCTTCTTCAACATTACCACATAAAATACCATATAACATTATTTATTGTTAATCTGAATTTAAAATTTAACTGGGCATACTATATTTTTTACTTCTAAACTTGACAGTCCTACTCCTCTCTAAATTTCAGTCTAATCCCCAGATACCAATAGAATTTTGGAAAGTTTATAAGCTTTTCAGATTTACAATTGAAGGAAGTGGAAATGAAGGAAAGATGACCTTTTTAACCTGCTGGTTCTCTGTGAAAAGTTGCAGAAGCTTACAGGCTCACATCTAAAAATCCTATTTTTGAATGTGTTTCTAGTATAGTTTAACTTTGTAAAAGGAGAAAATCAAGTTTAAATTGGAAAACATAAACATTTTTTCTCAGAAGATATAATCTCTCCCAAAACAAATAATAATAGTGAAAAAGAAAATAACTCTAACATATGAAAGTGCTCTATTTAGAAGTGACATTTCTAGGTTATAATGTGAAATTTAAATTTATACTTTAATGTAATTATTTGAAATTGTGATATGTGAGGTTTGAAGCTTATTAAAAACAACCTCTTTTAAATTATATTTTATTGATTATACTGTTACATTTCCCCAATTACCCTTTTGCCCCCTAGCACCCTCACTCCCTCAATCAATTCCCACCTTCTGTTCCTGTGCATAGGTTACATGTGTAAGTTCTTTGGCTGCTCCATTTCCTACACTGCACTTTACATCCCCATGGCTATCCTGTGACTACCTTATTTGTACTTCTTTTTTTAAGCATATTTTATCGATTCTGCCATTATGCTTGTACCAATTTTTTCACTTTGTCTCCCTTCATCAGTAACCCCTTCTCTCTAGCAAGCACCTCAGTTCCTGTCCATGGGTTGTATGTTTAAGTTCTTTGGCTTCTCCCTTTCTTGTACTATTCTTAGCACCCCCCCATCCTGTCTATTTTGTTCCTACCAATTATGCTTCTTGATCCCTGAACCATTTCCCCTTTTCTCCTCCTTTCCTCTCCCAGCTGATTACCTTCCAATTAATTCCCATACCTATGGTTCTGTTCCTGTTTTAGTTGTTTACTT
This sequence comes from Trachops cirrhosus, assembly GCA_028533065.1. Taxonomy (NCBI): domain Eukaryota; kingdom Metazoa; phylum Chordata; class Mammalia; order Chiroptera; family Phyllostomidae; genus Trachops; species Trachops cirrhosus. The sequence goes on along the minus strand of CM052539.1, from coordinate 167,980,393 downwards.
AGTTTGTTTTTGTTTTTATTTTAGATTCAGTAGTTGACAGGTATGTGTTTATTGCCATTTTGCTGTTCATATTTTTAATCTGCTTTTTCTTAAATAAGTCCCTTGAACATTTCTTGTAATAATAGTGTGGTAATGGTGAATTCCTTTAGCTTTACCTTGTCTGGGAAGCACTTTATCTGCCCTTCCATTCTAAATGATAGCTTTGCTGGGTAGAGCAATCTTGGCTGTAGGTCCCTGCTTTTCATGACTTTGAATATTTCTTGCCAGTCCCTTCTTTGCCTGAAAAGGTTCTTTTAAGAAATCAGCTCATAGTCTTATGGGCTGCTCCCCTGTAGGTTACAATCTGCTTTTCCCTTGCTGCTTTTAAGATTTTATCTTTATCTTTAAAGTTTGGCATTTTAATTATTATATGTCTTGGTGTGGGCCTTTTTTCATCTGTCTTGTTTGAAGAAGAGAAGGAGCAAAAAATGGGAAATTTGTTTGAAAAAATAATGAAAGACAACTTCCCTATTTTGGTGAAAAAATAGCTTCTTATTTCAGTATCTGTATATTGGTTTCATGAAGGTGGTACTTTGCAGTGGTTAAATTTCAGGCTTAAAGTTCTTTTTGTCTCAGTATGAATTCTATCTTAATTTCCTATCTACTGTGAGCCATTGTGTAAATTACTTATTTTTCTGGGTCACAGTTTTGTCATCTTTAAACTAGGGTCTTAACAAAAGCATCTCACTCATAGAGTTTTTGTGGATATTGAATGTGTATAGAACACAGAGTATTGCATGATAAAAGATTTATACTCAATATACATAAAATATTATTATTAACATTATTATAACTTGGTAGAGGAAGAATAGACACCAACCCACTGTGAAAAGTGTGGTAATGGTTAATAAAATGTAATTATAAATGTCTACTGTGTTAAATCACAGCATAGAACATTCAAATATTATGTTAATGTTTAAACAGTAAGTCCACGAAACATACTGGGAGAGTCAGGTGAAAATCTTTCAGCCATCTGACTCGACCTTCTCCCTGGAGTGTGTCTTTTGTATTGGGTAGTGAAATATTGATGGAAAACCAGAAGAGTGCATTTTCATGTTGGAAACTGTATTCTTAATTGAGTCCCTTTTTAAAATACTATTGCTAAGGGTTTATTGAAATATCTTAATAGCTCAGCATATCCCTCCAATGTTAATAATATATTAATGGAAGAACTGGCTAAGCAGTCCATAATATCAATGCTTTTGTCTATTAAAATGAACTATAGAATAATCCCAATCAAAGTACAAATCACAAAATGACTTATTGATGAATAAAATAGAAGCCTTTGAAGTGGCACTTAAAAATCACGATTATGTTAAATGAATGGTTCTATAGAACGTTAGCAACCTGCTTTTGTTCACAGACATGTTTCTGATATTAGCTAGAATGCCTGTTGTCGTGGCTCCATTTCCTGCAGAACATATTATTCCTTCTAGCAGTGCACGTACAAAGTAAACAAGGAAACTGGACCTTGTAACAGGACCCTAGCTCTGTAGCTTCTTCAGTAAATTTAACAATTACAGTGATGGTTAACATGGGCACATAATAATAAGCAGAGTGACAGCTCAGCATGGACACGTTTATAAAGAGGGATCAGCCTGTTCAAGATCGTCTGCCCTTCCTTTGATGACCATTAGCAATATTTCTCCATGAATTATGGAAAATGACATGTAGTCTTTTAATTTAGAAATTTTTTGAATTGGCCCTACATACTTTGAGCAGGGGGATGTCTGCTTTATCCTACTCAAAAATTGAATGGACATGTCATTCAAAATAAACTACATGATAGCTTTTAATGAGTTATCTTTTCAACCTTTAATAAACAATTCTCAGTTTCTATGTCAGTTTCCATTCCCATTTCTATTTCTCCTTCCTACATGGTCTTTTCCCTTTCCCCACCTTAAGTCTATTCACTACAAGTTCAAAAGTTCCGGTGAAGATTTTATTTTTACCTGTTTTTTGAAAATATTCTACACTACAAAAGTAGAGTTAGGTTATGCTTATTTTGGTTCCTTAGAGTGAAATGCTTTGTACTACCTGATTGAAGATACAATTATTTTAATTATTTTTGTTTTTAAAAGGTTATTAGGGTATTAATTTCTCATGAAATAAATTTAACTCTATTCAGTTTTTATTCTTATTTGCTTACTACTGTATCTAGAAGAGTATCTATAGCATAAGCTGCATTCAATAAATACATTTGCTGAAGGTATCAGTTGAAAAAACTATATATTTATGTCTCTGTTTTTAATTCATGACAACTTTCCTCAACTATTCTTTAAGTTTTTCTGTCTGTATGCTTTCTTTTGTTTTGCATTTTAAATAAGAATAATTTATTTTAGAGAAGATACTTCAATTCTTTGCCCTCAATGTGAATCATCTTCCTTTTCATTTTTCATAAATTTGTTCTTTTCCTCTGTATTACAGTAGAGACTATCAAGTTTATCTTCTAATAACATTTCATATGCATTTATAATATTTTTGGAATATTGTAAATATATGTAATTGAGACCAAATGTCATTTATAACATAACACATCTGGTAGCATTCACCAGCTTCAATAATTATCATAATAATTCATTTTGGTTTATTTAACTACCAACCACTGTTTCTCATTCAATCAATGGATAATTTTGAGTCAAATCACAAACCTTATCTTACCTATAATTAGTTCATTCAAATTACTAAAAGACTGAAACTCTTTATTTTGAACTTAGCCGCAATAACATTGAAACACTATCCAAAAATAACAGTAATACCTCAGTATCATCAAATTTCTCACCAATGATTAATGTGATTGTGTAGGAATCTTTTCCTTTGTCTGGGAAGTTTTCTAATTTTCCATTTTTTACATTATAATGCACTTGTCAGAATCTAAAAATTATAGTAGAATTATACATAGATTAAAATATTTTTCTAAACATATATTAGGAAAAAAGGAAAATGACTGCAATATATATTTCCTTCAGTGATAAAGATGATGAAGAGAAATAAATTAAAGTGGAAAATAAATAAATGAAAATACGATTTAAGAGAAAACACTCTGAATAGGAGACTTGACTGGAAGTGGGGAACACACAACACTATATAAAGATGATAAGTTATAGAATTGTACATCTGAAAGCTATATAATTTCATTAATCAATGTCACCCCAATAAATTCAATAAAAAAGAAAAAATGAAAAAGCCATACATAGGAAAGATAACGAATAATATTTATGTGTCACTTCTCACCTGAAGAAATGTATACCCTAACACAGTCATATTGTTCTTATTCTGTCATCTCTGGAAATAATTACTATCTTCATTTCTTTTAAAATTCCCAAGCTCTGTTTTATTTTTTAAATTTTATACCAATGGGATGGTATTGTTTAAATGTATCTGCAAATTAATTTTGTAACTCACAGTTGTTTATAGCTCATTTATTTTCATTGATATATGGCAGCAATTTTCAACTGGTATTCTGTGACACACTGGTTGTTGCAAGATTTTTAGAAAACATGACACCTCACTATTTAGTTATGGGACCTGATCTGCTTCCCCTTAGACTTTCAAATAAAAAACAGTGGCAACAGCCAGCATAGCATTAGCTCTCTCTTGTGAATGAATCAAATTTATAGGAATATAATTTTTGTGAGAATAGCAAAGATATATTTTTTGCTGTTCCATAGAATTTTAGTAATTAGTATATGTGTGCCACGAGAAGCAAAAGATTGAAAAAATCACTACTATATAGAATTCTATTTTTAATAAAGTACAAAATATGCATATTTTTCTGTTAATGTAAATGATGTGTTTTCTATTATTTTTTACTTTTCCCAAGGCTTTGACTTATCTTTTAGGTTTTTATGATTTCATTTATCATTCAGAAAACTTGAATTTTAATGTTTGATTTTATCACTTTTTAATATATTATTTTAGAATTTAGAATTTCTTAGGAAATTCTCCCTACCCACAGATTATAGGAAGAATTTCCTACGTATCTTTTAGAAGTTTTCAAGTTGACATTTCATATTTAGTTTTCTAATTGGTTTGGAGTTGTTTTATACATTGCTTAGGAATTTAATTTCTTTCTTTTTTATGGTTAAGCAATTCATAAAAGCACCATTTAAATGTTCACCACTGATCTATAACACTTTGTCGTTAATAATCCAAGGTTTCATGGATATTTGGGTCTGGTTCTACCCTGGTAAATTAGGTCCATTCATCTATCTGTCTGTGTGCCAGGACCATGATGTCATAATTTCGATAATGTCTCATTATAGTAGTTCAGGCTCTACAAACATTTGCCTTTCCTTCTAAATTGATTTGGCTGTTAGTGACCCTTTTTAGGTCTTATAAATATAAGAATTATCTTGTTAAGTCTGTGTGCATATTCGATAATCTTTTGTTAATTTGAATTGCATTGAATTAATAATATGGAAAGACATTTGTAGGACCTTATGTTATTGTGTTTTATACATTAAAAAGGCATACTCAATATATTTAGATGTTTTTCATATTACGTTTAGACTTTTTCAATTTCCTGTTATTAATGCTTAATTATTTTCAAAATATGCATGCTCCCATTAAATTATTTAGCATTTTGAACTCAATATCTGCCTATGTCTTCATGGAGCCTATTTTGGGTTGAATTCTGACTCATCCAAAAGACATTTTGAAATCCGAGCACTCACTACCTGTGAATGTGACCTTATTTGAAAATTGGGTCTTGAAAGACATAAGCAAGTCGAGGTGAGGTCATGCTGAATATGGATGAACCCTAATCCAATGATTGGTGTCTTTGTGAAATAAAGGGAGACAGAGACAAATCAGGGACAATGGCCATGTGAAGACACAGGCAGAAAGTGACAGGCCAAGAAGAACCAAGACTTTCTGGCAGCCACAAAGAGCTTGGAAGAAGCAAGGCATGATCCTTTACTAGAGCCTGTGACATCTGGGTTTCAGATGTCTAGCCTCCCAAAAAGTAAGAGGATAAAGTTGTTTCAAGTCACTCAGTTAGTAGTTGTTTGTGATGGCAGCCCTAGGAAACTGACACAGAGTCATGTTTTGATTATAGCCTTGGACTTCTTGTTATTATAAAAATGTTATAATCACGAACAATCAATTTCACTTTGGTATTATTACTTCATTTGATCTAGCAAGTGCATATTATGCATGACAGAAAATGAAAGAGCACTGATATATTTTGTGCGCCTACTATATGCTAAGATCTGTACTAAGTGCTCCATGTGGGTTACTTTATTTACTATTTGCTGCAATCTCATGAAGCATTAGCTACTACAAACCCCTTATTTTAATAAAAGAAGTGATCAAGGCAGAAATTCTGTTTCCACCTGTAAAGCTAGTTAAATAACAGAGCCATGACACAATCTCAGTTCTGGCTAACATTCAAGTAAGAGTTTTTAAACACATTACCATATGCCTTTCCTTCAAAGTAGGAGTTCAAAGATCATTAGCAAATAAAAAGACATTATTGTTACCCATGCTTACAGGCTTAAAAAACAATATTTTATTTAAATAAATATTTTCTTATGACTCTAGTGTATGAAAGAGACAGAAGACTCTGGAGCTCTGCCTGCTTGTTCTATCAATTCCAGTCTAATGCCAGCACCACTCTACTAAGGTCCTATGAAAACTCATGTTTCTGCAAAACATAGAATTAAAACGGACATCTAATTTTAATAATAGGAAGTGAGATTTATGGTGACAAAGTGACTTGCCCACAATCATTGTATCAGATCCTGACAGAACTAAGATCAATGGAAGTCCTGTTGGGAAGGAGAGTAGCCAACACGTTTTTACAGCATAATTAATGTGGACCATCTGGGCTTCATATTTTTATTCTCGTAGATAAAATAGGAAACCCAGGCATTACTAAGCAAACTATCCCACAGCTGCAAGCAGTACCATGAACAGCTGTGAACAATGTGCATTTTATGAAATAATACAGATGTTCTCCATTATAAATATTGCTGAGACTTTAAGTGCCATTTTGAATAAAGATAAATTACAAAGGTAATAATTAAAAGTGGTAGAAAATGAACGTCTTAGCTATGCATAAAACACACTGTCTTCCATGTATTATTTATTAAGCTTTGTAAAATACAGATTTTTTGAGCCTGAGGAGGAACTAATAAATTTGAACCAACTGCTGAATATTTTCTTTTACTATTTTTCTTTTTATCTAATCATTGGGAAAAGACATTGATCTTGATGAGCATGAGCACATATCTAATTTTTGCCAAAACTCCTGAAGACTTGGAGCTTTGGAGTTTGGATTATGTAACAACCTGGTTTCCCTAAGGTGCATCAAGGCCTTTGAACATCAATCAGTTATATTTTGTGAAGTTTCACATGATGAAGTATGCTAGTTTGGAATGAGTATTCCCTATCCTACACCACACATGTGCAAATGTCAGAATATCTCTTGAGGTCCTATTTTCTGGAAATATTTTTGGAATGATAAATAGCCAAAAAAGTGTTAAAGCTAGACCTTGAAAATTATAAAATTGTGGAAGAAAACAAAATAATCAGGATAAATATATATCCTTTAATGCAATCAGTATACCAAACAACCAGTATGTAAGAAGCAACCAGTGATTGTTTAAGTGTCACTGGTATATACACCAAGCATTTTCAAATGTCTATACCTCCCTGAATTCCTCTGCATGAAGGAGTCAAATAACTCTCAAATGTAACCGGAGGGGAAGGCTATTATACCCATGTGTACCAGTAGCCTATGTCTCAGGCTGCCTATGATCTTGCAAGAGCTTAAAAACATCTTGTAGAAATCAATGCTATTGTAACAAATAGAGACTTAGTTTGACATTTACTGCAAATTTCACCCATATTTCTCTAATGCATTAATTCAGATAATAATTAGATAGTAAGTGTACTAAAAACAGCTTTCTCTTCTTTTTCTTCAAAATCTGAGTCTGCAGCTCCAAAGTTGAGATCAATGTTTGGAACATCCTGTTCTGAGTTGGCATGGTACTTTGGGTAGAATATTTGAAGAAACAATGGTGAAAAGATCTAAAGAGCCAATACAAATAAGAAAAGTTGTGTAACTTTACTAGATCATAAGAAATGCAAATCAAACTTCCAGTATGATACTATCAGAATGGCTAAAATGAAACAAAAATAGTGAAGTCTGATGAATGTGTGTAATAGTCAATACAATTTTTCTCCATCCCTGTGGGTGCCTAAATTATTTAAAATATTTGGGATTCTTTGGACTTCCAGTCACAATGGCAGTATAGGCAGACATGGCTCACCTTCTCTAACAACCACATCAAAATTACAACTAAAGGATAGAACAACCATTCTCAGAACCATCAGATACTGAGTTGAATGGAAGTCTGATAACTACGGAATAAAAGAAACCACATTCATCCAGACTGGTAGGAGACGTGGAACAAGTTGATCCTACATCCATATGTGGTGGATAAAAATTCAGGAGGGCTATATTGGAAGTGAAGTCTCCCAGCCCCACAATAGGTTCTCCATCACAGGGTTCCAGTGCCAGGAAGAAGTCCACAAACTTCTTACTGCCAAAACCAGTGGGGATTAAGTCAGTAGAAGAACCTTCTGGAGTCCCAAGCAGTACCTCTTAAAGAACTCACACATGGACTTACTCAGACTCACTCCCTCTGAGCTCCAGCACCAGGATAGCTGCTTGAAAGGTACCAGTGGCATACAGGGAGGAACTGAAGTGTCTGGCATCAAGGCGAGAGCTGGGGGCAGCATTCTCCCACACAGAATGGTAGACAGAGGCCACTGTCCCTTTTCTGAACCACAGAGCCAAGAGCCAAAGGCTAGTGCCATATTGGAGACTCCATAAACCTGGCTAACACCATTTGGCCCACCCTCTAGATCCCCTAATACCTCGCCGCACCCAATATATGGGTCCACCTAAGCTGTTAACAGTAATTTTTCTGTGTGAATGGCTAGTCTTGGCTCATGCTTCATCACTTCTTAAATCTTCTCATATAAGCAACAGCTGGTTTCTGTGAGCCCCCAGAACCTGTACCACTTGCTAAGTGGCCCCAGGTCTGACAATAGCAGCAGCCAGCCTAGATTCACAGCTTGGCTCTGCCTGGGACTGTCCAAACCCAGTACAAATAGCAATCACCTCAGATTGCTTTATAGTTCATGAAGGGTTGCCCAAGGTAGAACACAGGTGGTAACTGACCTAGGCATGCACCACCCAGGAAACCTCAGAGCCAGCTTCCCGAGTGGACACCTATAGGGCCACACTGGAGCGCCACAACCCTTCTCCTATGTGGCTGATCCTTATGGAGAGCTGGAGTTTGTGGTCAGTGGTCACAGCCAGTCCTTTCAGCTGACTAGTCTGGGTAAATCCTTCCAATTTACCTGCCAACAACAATCAAGTGTCAACTACAAGAGGAGGGAGGCTCCATCCCCATGAAGGGTGCAACTTTAGTACCCAATTTGGGTAATAGGGGAGGCTATACCACTTAACCCTACAAGACACCTACTACATTAGATCATGCTACCAAGACAGGGAGTAATAGCAGTTCTACCTAATATATAGAAACAAATACAAAGAGATTACCAAAATGAGGAGACAAGGAATCATGGCCCAAATGAAAGAACAGATCAAAACTGCAGAAAAAGAACCAAACAAACTAAAGATAAACAATCTATCAGATGCACAGTTCAAAATGCTGGTTATAAGGATGCTTATGGAATTTAGTGAGGACCTATATAGTATGTAGAAGGTCCAGTCAGAAACGAAGTACTCACCAATTGAAATAAAGAACAATTTACAGAGAAACAGCAGTAGAGTGGATGAAGCCAAGAATCAAATCAATGATTTGGAACATAAGAAAACAAAAACCAACCAATCAGAACAACAAGAAGAAAAAAGAAAAAAATGGGGTGTCTGGGATAACTTCAAATGTTCCAACATTCACATTGTAAGTGTGCCAGTAGGAGAAGAGAAAGAACAAGAAATTTAAAATACCTTTGAAAAAATAATGAAAGAAACTTCCTTAATTTGACAAAAGAAAGAGACATGCTAGTACAGGAAGCACAGAGAGTCCCAAACAAGATGGATGCAAAATGGCACACTCCAAGACACATCATAATTAAAATGCCAAAGTTAAAAATAAAGAAAGAAATTTAAAAGCAGCAAGAGAAAAGAAGTTAGTTACCTCCATGGGAGTTTCCATAAGACTGTCAGCTGATTTCTTAAAAGAAACTTTTCAAACTAGCAGGGATTGGCAAGAAATATTAAAAGTCAAGATAAGCAAAAACTTACAGCCAAGATTGCTTTACACAACTAAGCTATCATTTAGAATCAAAGGGCAGGTAAAGAGCTTCCTAGACAAGAAGAAACTAAAGGAGTTCATCATCATCAAACCATTATTATATGAAATGTGAAAGAGACTTATTTAACAAAAAGAAGACCAAAACTATGAAATATAAAATGGTAATAAATATATATCTATCAACAAATGAATCTAAAAAATAAACTAAGCAAACAGCAAGAACAGAGACAGAATCATGGATACGGAGAGCATTTTGATGGTTGCCAGATGGGAGAAGAGTTGGGGAGAACAAGTGAGGAGGTGAGGTAGATTAAGAAGTACAAATAAGTAGATATAAAATAGCTGTGGGTCTGTAAAGTACAGTGTAGGAAATAGAGTAGCCAAAGAACTTATATGCATGACCTGTGGCCATGAACAATGGTGTGGGGATTGCCTGAGAGAGTGGAGTGTGCTTAGTGGGGGCAAAGGGAGGATATTCAGACAACGGTAACAGCATTATCAATAAAATATAAAAAATTAAAAATTAAAAAAAACACATAGGAAAATGGTTAACCAGCATTTCCTAAAGCTGAATTACATACTTCATGATGCATCAACTGTATACCCAGCTATATGCCCAGATAAAGTAGGTATGTATATATGATTAACCAAAGTCATGAGGTAGAATGTTTATAGCAGTCTATTTATCATTGCCTTAACAAGAAATTACCCAGGTTCCTTATAAAAGAATAGTGGATGAATTGTGGTATATTGATGCAATGTAATATTATTCAGCAATGAGAATCAATGACCTGTAACCACAAACAAAAATATGGATGAGTCTTATAAAATGTTCTTCAGTCAAAGAAACCATATGCAAAAGCATACATACTGTGTAATTTAATATAAAACTCAATAAAAATCAGGTAAAACCTAAGTAATGCTCTTAGAGGCTAGGATAACGAGAACTTTTGGGCAATAGTAGTGACTGAAAAGGATTACTAAAGAAGCCTCAACAGCCCTGATAATATTCTGTATTCTTGTTTTGAGTTCTGGTTACTTGGTTTGTTAAATTTGCAGAAAGGTATCAATCTGACATTTATAATGTTTGTGCTTTCATCTTATATTACAATTCAATAAAATATTAAAATATATATGCTAGAGTACCTATAAGCACCTAACCTCAGCTCTTATTTTCTGGCCTAACTTTGTCTGTCCTAGGAGTCTGCTTAATGTCTATCACTTGAACAGGGGTTTATTCCAAAAGGTCAAGCATGTCGCCTAGACCTCTCCCCGTCCCCACGTAGTTTCTTTTTTCACCTGGAGCTGGATCCTGCTTCTTATAAAGCTTGCACATCACTCTGATGGCCTTTCTAGTGATAAGCAGCTATCACCACTGACCTAAGCTCCTCTGGTCGTAACAATTCCTGCCGGTTCTTTGCAGATTCGTGGGCACTGACACCTGGATGGGCATGGGTTTTAATTGTCCTCTCAAGAGCTGATGACTTGACCTATAAATTTCTCATAGCAAGAAACTAGTCCTTATTTCTGGGTGAGTTTATTTTAGTTCTACTTAAACTACCGCTAGGATGTTTCTCTTGTTCCCCCATGAGAAGAGCCCAGCAAGAATAGCTATCTATTTATTTATCTGAAAAGTTGTTAAGTTAGGTTTGTAACTTAAATGGTAAGATATATATGTAACCAGTTCCTATGTTGTTATTTAAAAGAAGGGAGGATTTATAATTTGTGTGATACTGTAACATTTAAAATTTAATGTTTTATATAGAACATTTTGAGGCAGTATAAAATAAGGATAGGAGTTTCTTTGACATTATGGAAAGTGATCCATGTATGAATAAAGATTCAAAATCATTGGCAAATTGCCTTATCTTTTACTGTTTACCACATTTCTTATTTTACATGTACCATTAGCTATCCATATTTGTGGGTTTCACATCTGCAGATTCAACCAATCACAGATAAGAAACATTTGAAAAAAACAATATTGTCTTGTTGATGTGCACTATGTAGTGATACCTACAATGGTTGTGTTTGTATTAAACTTGTACAGATTTTATTTTCTTGTCATGCCCTAAAGAATACTGTATATTAATTATTTACATTGCATTAGGTCTTCTTAGTAATCTAGAGATGATTTACAATATACAGGAGGATGTGTTTGGTTATATGCAAATACTACACCATTTTTATATAAGGGACTTGAGCATCCATGGATTTTGTTATCTACAGGGCTTTTGAAACTAATTCCCTGTGGATACAAAGGGATACCTGGACTGAATAGGCTGAAGTGGATGTTTATGATCAAAGAATCGTTTTATTTTTTCTGGATGCTTATTTCAAACATCCTTTTTCAGATGCTAGTTTCCACCCTATCATTGACATCTTAAGCAGATCCCATAATATTCTGTTTATTTTTAGATATTAAAAAACTTTTTTCAAGAATTATAGTTTAAGAAAATTTTAAAGCAAAGCTTTCTTCTCACATGCATTTTCAGTCAACTTCTTGAACCCTCACCTCAAGCCTGTTCTGTTTTTCTCAGGACAAGGAGTAGGTAAAAATGTAGTCTGTTTTCAACTCTCCTTGCTCCATTTAATTCCTCTCTTAAGCCATTCACCCCCAACTTCTAGCTCATGTAGAGCTGACCGGGTAAAGTGGCACGAGAAGAATAAGGACGAGCATATCTCTACTTATTTGATGCATGTGGTTTGATATTACCTGGTGAAGTCCCTTTTTCCAAAACAGGTGTCTATTGCTTGTTCTTTTGTTTGGGATTACTACTACATTCTTTTGAAGATTATGTGAAGTCCCCTGAATTTCACTTTTCTGTAACAAAGTGATAGGCTCTGTTGCAGACTCGAGGATTCTGACACACATTAGGAATGGTTGTTAGAATTGAAAATAAAATTGCAAGTGCTTATTTAGCAGATAGCTACTCAATAATTGGCCAATTCCCCACTGTGTTTTTTCACACTGTCAACCACTAATATAATGTTGATGTATTAACCCATCTTACTTTTTAAAAATACAAATTGTAGAATATCTTTGACAAAGATGCAGAAGTGGATATGCACGTGATTAAATGAAATAGTGAAAAGCTCTCATTTGAGGTGGAGCAGTGATCAGTAATTTTCCACGCTGGAGTTGGCATTTGAGAGGGTCTTGGAAGATTGTGTACAATGTGGTAATTAGAAGAGAGGAGAAGAGAAGAAAACAAGGAAATTTACCTCTTTATATGTTCTTACTGAAATTATTGGGATGCCAAATTTAAAAGCTTAAACATTTCACTGAATGTATTTATTTCTCCTTTTGGTCCTCATTATTCTTAACCCCTATAGTAGTGATTTGCCAGAATCAGTCTTGAACTGCTTGTGAACAGATTAAACAACTGTTGGTCTGCTATTTTTGTCTGGAAAATTGCCTGTGAGATTATAGTTGGAGATGACAAAGTGGTTGTTTGTTTGTATTTACTTGATAAGATCTTTATGATGTTATCCTAATATTTTTCTATCCTTTACTACTATACATTTTGGACACTCAGACAATGCATTTGAGATGAATAAATGGTTGATTTTTAAACAATTGTATAGAAAACTAGTTGTCATTTAGACATTAAGAATGGAATAAAGATTTGAGGAAAAAGCATGTGTATATCTCCTTCTAAATTAGTGACATAAACTACTGATTCTAGGCTTGAGAACAATCTGGTTCTGAATATATGGATTCTAGAGTAAAGAGAGTAATTTTAGGATGTAATTTCATTATCAGTTTGCATTGCTTTGTTGGACTATATTTGGAATTTGTAACATTTCATTTCAATTCTATTTGCTTCTGAAAGGTCATTTGTTTATAAGATGTAGAATGCAGGGTTTCAGTTATGGGTATATTTTTAAAAAGCAGTCAAAGAAATCATTAGTTAATCAAGGATTACATGAAAATAATGTAATTTTTCCTGAAAATTTATATATCATTTAAAATACTATTAAAAATCACAATATCATATTTTAGAACTGAATTTTTATCTTCTATTTTGTTTCATAAAGAATTGACATTCTATTAGAAAAAATGAGACTAAAGATATGATATTTAAACTCTTAGCCCACTTTACTGTTTTATCAGATAATGCATTTTATTTAAGCTGAAGAAAATAGAATGTTTGAAATTAGAATATTAAAATTAGCAGAAAATATAAAATGATGGAAGTTTGTTGTTATTTTCATGAAAAATTGTACATAGTCTTATTCATCTCCCAAATCCCTTTCCCCACAAAGCAATCGTTTATAGTTCTGTAAAAAAAACCCAAACTTTTGATTATAAGTTGCTCAGACCAGAAAATACAGCTGTAGGAAACAATCCTAAAGCCCCAGGCTGAGGCAGGATTAAAGTTCTTGAGAATGAAACAGGCAATGTAATATTTTTGGCATTTGGAATTTTCCAGACATGCATTGGGGTTAGGTAAAATAATAGAGTGATTTTCTTTTGAAAATTTTAGTACTTCAAAAATATACTGAAAACCTTCAAACACCAAATGAAACTTAGGTAATAAAGAATGACACCTAGCGAGTTTTGTAGCCCTGGGTTAAACCACTCAGGTTTTAAAACACTAGCACTAGTTATTTTTTAGCTAAAATATCTAAAAAGACAACTTCTGAATTGCTGTGTTACTTTCATTCTTTATCTTACGTTGAATGATTTGTTATAATGGTTGCAACGCATTTTAGATTACTTGATTTGGAGCTAACAGTGGGGGCAAATCACAGCTCTTAAATGTTTTAAGTCAATCCTGAGTTTAACCTTAATATTTCCATATGCTTTAGTATTCTCCATATATTATTCATGTCAGGAAGTTGCTAGAAGAAAAAAAATAAACCAAAAAACCTTCTCATTCCTGCAGGACTCAAATTACATTTTTTCATCTTTCCATTATTTCCTACTTGTCTCTTTATCTGAAGCTTTTCCTCTGAGCATGTGAAGCATATGAATCTCTTGAAGAACAACACACCTTAGTCTGTTACAAAAGACTATGTATAGTCTTATTCTATACAAAACCTTCCAATAATTCCTTTTTGTTTAACTGACCATGTTTAAACACATGGCATGGAAGCCTTTCTTCAGTTTATGCAACACATACACCTTCATCTTTTTTTTAATAAAAATTATTTTTCAATTAGGGTTGATGTGCAATGTTATATTACTTTCAGTTGTACAAAACAGTGATTAGACATTTACATGACGATCAGCCTGATAAGCTTACTACCCATTCAATACCAGACATAGTAATTACAATAATATTGACTATATGTTCTATGCTGTGCTTTACATCTCTGTGATTATTTTTATAACTATTTGTACTTCTTAATTCCTTTCACCTTTTTCCACCTATCACCCCAGCCCCTTCCATCTGGCAACCATCAATTTTCTCTCTGTATGTATAAATCTGTTTTTGTTTTGTTTCATAGAGTGAAATCAAAAGCTTAGCATTTTTCTTTTTCTGTCTGACTTATTTCACTTAGCACAATACCCTCTAGGTCCATCCATGTTGTCACAAAAAACATGATTTCATTCTTTTATTATGGCTGAGAAATATTCCATTGCATATATGTACTACTTCTTTCTTATCCATTTATCTATTGATGGACACTATTGATGGTCCATCTTGGTTATTGTAAATGATGCTGCAAAGAACATTCACATGGCCAACAGGCTATAAAATGATGTTCAACATCCATAATCATCAGAGAAATGCAAATCCAAACCATATCACACATACTAGAATGGCTATTTTCTATAAAATCTACAAACAACAAGCATTAGAGAAGAAGTAGAGAAAAGGGAACCCTCGTGCACTGTTTATGGGATGGACAATTGGGGCAGCTTATGTAGAAAAAGTATGGAATTTCCTCAAGAAATTAAAAATAAGACTTTCATATGACACAGCAATACCAGTTTTTGGTATTTACCTAAAGAAATCCAAAACACTGATGTGAAAAGATATATGCACCCCTATGTTCTTTGCAGCAGTAAAATTTTTACTCCCTCCCTCCACACTGATGTTTTTGTTATTATTTATTACTTTGTGTATGTGTTTATGCATATCTCTTATTGTAATTACACATGATCTTCTAGCTTTGCTTTTTAATCTTTGTACTAGATTTGTATTGGTTGATCTACTGATTTTAGTATTTTTTCTCAGTGAAATTGTTTTTCTTGCCTACATTTCTTATTTATATTTTAATCTTTTATTTCAACTTCCAAAATGTCCCTCTAACATTTTTTATAATATTGGATAGAGTATTCTTGGTTGTAGATTTTGACATTCATTATTTTGAATATTCCCTTCAATTCCCTTCTGGTCTGAAAATTTTTTTTTTTATGTTGAGAAATCAGCTGACAGTCCCATGGGGGCTTCCTTGCATGTACTTAACTACTCTTGCTACTTTTAAGATTCTCTCTTTGAATTTGACTTTTAGCATTTTAATTTTGGTGTGTCTTGGTGTGAGCCTCTCTGGGTTCAACTTGCTTGGAACTCTGCACTGGACTTCTGTGTCTATTTCCTTTGCCAGATTAGGGATGTTTTCAGGTATTATTTCTTAAAATAGATTTTCAACCCCTTTCTCTGCACCCCCTATGATATGACTGTTGGTGTGTTTTATGTTGTTCCAGGGGCCCCTTAAGGTATTCTCTTTTAAAAAATATTCTTCTTTTTTCTGTTCTGCTTGGGTATTTTCTGCTACCTTGCATTCCAGATTATTGATCCAGCCCTCTGCTTCATCTAACCTAGTGTAGATGCCCTCTAGAGTATCCTTTATTTCAGTTACAGTATATTGAGTTTTGATTGGTACTATTTTATGTTTCCTATATTCTGTTTCATGTTTTCTACTTCTTTGTTTAAGTCCAAACTGAGTTAATCTATTTTTCTTCCAAGTTCATTGAGCATTCCTGTTACCAGTGCTTTGAACTCTGTATCTTGTAGATTGTTTTTTTCCATTTTGGTTCATTCTAGTGCATGAACTTTATCCATACAATAAAAATGGCTAAATATTTTATTTTTCTAGTTAATATAAATGACTGTTGCTACCTTCAAATTACATGTTTAGTTCCACTGTATTAGTGCTGTCCTTCTGATAAGAAACATTAAGATATCATAAAATTGCCCTGCTATCTGAGAGAAGCCAATACAGAGTAAAGTTTTGCTTTCTTAAAGTGTTTCCCTAAAACACCTAACACAAGCTCAAATCTTCTAAGTTCACATGGCCTGATACTGAGACATCCCATGGATTCACATGGTGTGAGCTCTCTATCAATTAAACACATCAATAATTTCAACTACAGTTGTGACCTTGATTGTAGTCTTTGAGTGAAAGACTTTGACAGTTATTCTTTTAATAGTATATGTGTGACTTTCTTAGCCTTCCCATCTCTCCTTCCCACCCTCTCTGTATCATCATAAAATCTCTGAGTTTTCAATTTATACGATTCATTTTTATAGTAAGTTATGCTAGGGTACAAAACATTTTCTGAAAATGTATTGCTATTCCTAAATATATATTTTATTCCAGATGGGTGTGTTTTTCTGTCTTCAGCTTACTATGTTTCTATTATTTATTTGCCTGTAGTCTATAAAAATTTCCCTTACCATCTTTTTTCAAGTTGGTTAGGCTCCATTTGGCAGCACTATCCAAACAATATCTTCAGTATCATTCTTAGTTAGTATGTGTAAATTATTCTTAACACCCATCCCACCTCATCAGAGAACTGTTTTTCTTTCTCCTTTTACTAGTTTATGTAATGTATTATATTATATACACTTTGTAGTTTGAGCAATGAAAAACAACTTTGATTGACTATTGCTATGTAAGAAATATATATATATATTTATATATGTATGTGTGTATAATATTCACACACATGAATTCACTTCACCTTTATGGATTTTATTCATAATCATGGAGACTGTCTGTTTTATATAGATGTCTCATTTCAAAAATGAGCCTTTAAAAATAGCAGTCCCTTGTAACTTTTCTCTTTTGCTGAGATTCTGACCATCTGCAGTGGTTGTCATAGATTAATTTTCTGCAAATTAGGTAACATTAAGTGAGAGATATTAGGATTTTATTGATGTACTCTCTCTCTTTTTCCATCTTGGGTGGAGGGGAAAGAATAGAATCAGGAGACACTCCTGTCTGACTCTTTTATTTATTTTTTCTTTTGTGGTTTCTCTTACTACCACAATTCCTAATTTTTAGGCTATGAGTATTCCTTTTGCAATTTCCTCTGAATAATTATTTTAGTGATTTTCCTATGTTCCCCCAGTATTGAAGAAGTGATTAGCTATGATTTTCATTGGTGTGTGTAATTATGTGTGTACATCTTTTTGCCATCAATACTTATCAGTTCAAATGAAACTTCCCTCATATTTCAACTCACCAAAATATAATGTTTTCCTTTTTATGTTTTAGAAGATTCCCATATATGAAAATTTCCTAATTTTAATTGAAATGAAATTTTTCTTCTCTGAAATTCCAGACTTAATATATCAACAATTGTCCAAATATGAATTACTTAAGAAGATGATAGTTTATTTCCTGATCTTTACATATTATGTACAAACAGCCTGTGTACAAATTTATTAGTACACATGTTGTGTCAGAATGAGTGTTTGATAAAGAATTTTGGACAATGAACTAAATTAGCAGGGAATCAATGCAACTACTACATCATAATAGATATGTATTTTTTTTTAAAAATAATGTCTTCTATCTTTTTCATTGTCTATTTTCTGTTTTTATAATACAACAGTGTTGATGCCCTGAACAATAGCTTCTACTACCATTATGCTCATATACAAAGAATGTAACATTAGTACAAATACATATTCCTGCTGTATTCTCTTGTGAATTATTTTCATTATAAAGGGCTCAGTCATCATTATGTTTTTGCAAGTTGGTTTTCTTATTCATTAATGCATCATAAACTATCTCCCATCCATCCATTCATTCTCTCATCAAGGTCAATTGATTTAATTTTTTAATTAAATGATTTTAAAGTGTTTTATTTAATTACTGAATAATAGGTCAATTGAAAATATTTGGATTCTTTCTTTTCTTTTTCTTTCTTTCACTATTAGAAATAATACTGTGATATACATATTTGCATGATATTTATGTATATTTTTTATTTGAATGTTTATTTTCTTAAAAGTGAAGTTATTAGAACAAAGAGTACACACATTTGTAATTCTAAAAGACATTGCTAGGTTAAATTCCAGCAACAGCAGATATTCACAAATGATGAATCTATCATAATGTATGGCATTTCTTAATCTTTGAAGTCTCATGGGTGAAAAATTGATATATCACTGCATGATAACTATGTATTTCCCTTGTTACTGGACATTTCAGCTTGTTTTCAAATGTTTATTGATTCTTTGCAGATACTTATATTGGATTGTTCCTTTTTTTAATCAGATAGTATAAACTTTCTGAATATTAATGTCAACTCTATATTTCCTATATACATTTCCCTGTTTCTCCAGACTATTATTAATCTTTTAGCACTTTATAATTCATAGTTATATTTGTATTGTTTCTTTAACAGTTTTTGGGATTCTTGATTGGATGTAGTCTTAAGTTCTGTTCTAAAATAATTTATCATTCTTATGTTTAAAATTTTTAATATCCTATTATAATTGTGTGTGATATTAGGAAAGATTTTATTCACTGTTTTTTTTCAGATCTCTTTTATGAGCATTATTTGCTAAGTAAACCATTCTTTTCCTAATGCTTTGAAATGCCAAGTTTATTTGGTTACCAGCTACTTCTTATACACTAACACTTCTTTGTAGAATATTCTTCTCTTACATTAATCTATTACTATTTTTATTACTGTGATGATTACATCCTATTTTTCCTTTCAGTGGATCTATAGCTTTTTGTCCATTAAGGTACTCTTCCACAAATTTTTGACCATTCTCAGGTGTTTAAGTACATGAAGATTATTTGATTTGCAGCTGGAAAATACAGCGAGGTTCATTATCATGAGTTTAATCATTCATGGTCTTTCCGTGGAAAGAATTTCTAATTATAACTGCAGTAGGACACACTTTTAACATATGAAACATGCTGAAAAGGGGAAAAAAGTGAATAAGAGAAAAAAAGAGAAAGAAAAGTCTGTCAGCTATAGTGTTAATGTTCTCCATGCATTTTCTTTTATAAGCTCAAAAGAAGGTAATAAGCTTTAAAAGAAGGTATTATGTTTACTTTATGAGTAAATGTGGAATTTGTCATAATTTAGTATAGGTCATATAACACTGATGCTCTTATACTATTGCACAGTGTCTTTGTCAGTATTCTCATATATGCAAGACAAGCAGTCCTAATGTGTTACTCAAGAGAATTGTTGACCATTGTTAAATAAAGAAGTCCCTGTTGCTACTTGTCCTGGAATACCATGATTGAGCTGCACGCGTGAGAAACAGATAGACCGCAAGACGACTCTAGCATTTCTGAGCAGCTATCTTTTGGGGCTTTTGGGGTGTGAACTGTTTTGAAGTCATACCTTTCCCCAATAGTGAATTTCATATATGACACATGGCCCTACCTATATCCTAAGTTATGCATTACCTGCAAATGGGTAGGGGAAAAGTGTCCAATATTATTTTTGTAATATAGTAAAACAAAATAGAAAAGAATGTATTCTTTAGATTGTCTTAGTTGTTCTTATGATGAAATATTATACTGAAGGTCTGAACATCAATTGTCTGACCATTTGATTGATATATTTTCACTAAAATAACAGAAGTAAATTAGTATTTACTATTGACTGCATTCTAGAATAGTACAAGATCCTCATTCAATTGATTAGAAAAAAGCTTGAGAAAGGGTATTAAAGGTAAGTTAATTAGACAGTTAAGTCTAGTCCCATCTAAGAACTGTGCAGGATATATATATATATGGTATATATAGTGCAGGGTATAAATATATATACCAACAATTAACAATTAAATTATTGTTTGGTATCCAACCTCTATCTCTACCATTGTTGACATCTGAGCCTATTTCTGAATTGTATGAACAAATTCTAGTATAATTTTTACAACTGTGGAATGTTATAAAACTAGTATTATTGACTACTCTTGAGCTCTAGTTTTATCATTAATTATACCTTCTGTTTGAATCTTGGGTTTATTCATTTTTATAGATTTAGATACATAGAGATTAAGTAAATTATTCTGCCTTTTTATCTGTAAAATGTAATAATATTTTTTACTTAAATAATTGGAAGGGCACTATGAGGTTATATTCTCTCAGAGTAGTGTGTACTTATTTTTATAACAGTTGTAATTTTGCATTTATTTATTATAAACATATTTCCCTATAACTGGGAAGGTCATCAAGGTAGAAATCTTGTGTCTATTCTTACCATGATAGTCTTATTGCCTTCCATAGGCACCACACATAGTAAGCCATCAAAATCTATGTGTTAAATCAATAAAAACTATAAAAATAATTTAGTGTAGTGTCTGACATTTCATCTCTATTTCTTATTGAATATATCTACTCATTATAAAATGCTTAATATATTAACATTTGGCCTTTGAGTTTATAGACAGTAATTATACTATGAGGGCAATTTTTCTTCAGTTTTAAAATTTCAACTGGTTTAAAGTAAATGATGAAAAAAAATGTGTTCACCAGAAAAACTAGTTCATTAGGTTTTAGCCTGAATCTCCCAAAAGATTTCCTTCTAATCTAGTTGAATTAAAAGCATAAAAAATGGTGTTGCTATCAAGATACTGTGAGGCCATTAACTACAGAAATGCTAGAAGTCTACACAATAATAAATGAGATCAGTTGAATGTCATAAGCTCTCTTTGTTGACAGGTCTGTTTTAAATTATAGCAAACATAGTAATAATTAATTACATTTACTAAAACTATAAACACAATTTCTATACTGAGAGCTGAAAACAAATCTGGTATTTTATAGCAAAATACCAAGCGGCATTTGTTGTTTTGTAAGTGTTCCCTAGAATAAGGTACTTGAACAAGATAAAGATAAAAGAATAATGACAAAAAGGTGATTTATTTCCCAATTGTTCATTCCTTTCCAATAAGCAAACAACAATGTTACACACAGAGAATTCACTATATCTGACAAGGGAAAATAAATCTGCAGTTCATCATCATTTGTTTTCTTTTCATTTAAGAATTCAAGCACATTTTGGTATTTTGAATGTGTGGGTCATCTTCATCTCTCTGGACCTTAGCATTAGACTCAGTACCTAGTATGTAAATAATAAGTATCATGGAAGAGCTAAGTGCTTCTACTTTTTAAATAAATGTCAAAAACAAGTAGTCTAACAGGTCATTAATATGCAAATCTTGCTCAACAAACTCAAAGTGTAATAAATATTTCATGCCATCCAATGCTCTTGTTTGATCAAAATTAGTACTAAGTAGTGTTCCCATAGCAATAATATAAAAGTAAGATCAACTAAAATCAACTCTGATGTAGACATAACACAACTCTTATTTGGTAAGAGAAAGAAATTTCAGATTCTGGTTCCTCTGCATCTTCTCCGGCTAAATAACTCCAATTATTTCATAAGGAAATTACAACCTCTAGCAGTTTGATCAGGTCACTCAGAGAGTTGATGGCAGAGCCCAAATTAGTATCCAGGGTTCTCTACTTCTCACCCAATGCCCTTTTAGTGCACAGCAGAGACAATATTAGTGAGAAAACTGATCTTACTCCCTTGTCAAGGCAGATTATTTAATTTGGATATTCTCCTTTTAATAAACCCACATTTACCAAGGATATGTAGAAAAATGTATGAACACTTCTGAAGTTTTAAAATCTAATATTAATTTGTTCTCCCAACTGACAAAAAAAAGTTTTCCTATTTAGATGAACTTACAAAAATCATCAAATGATTATATGTCACAATACAATCACAACTCTAACATTAATTTATGAACTATTTCATTTTCATTAAGTAATTCACATTATTTAAAATAATGAATGTGTAATTTTAGTTTAGTAGAAATAGCAAATACACATATGAAGATAAATATTTGATTCTTTTTTTCATTTTACTATGTACTATTTGTCACAACTATAATTAATTCTCTATTTTTTTACTCAATTATTAATTGTTGAGCTTTGGGTTTCTTAGAACATATTATAAGTGATAGATGAATTTAAAGCAAGCATGGGGCAAGTTATATAAACTGTTAAAGTTGTAATTCCAAAGTTTACTCATTTTAATTTCCCTCAAACCATTTTCATTATGTGGAATTATGACTCTTTGTCTGTTTCTTGTGGTATTTTTTCTTCCCACTAGAACCCAGAATGTCAAAATAACTAATTTATTAATTTTTCTTAAAATTCAAGCTTTAATAAATATTTTAGGCATATGGTGGTTTCATGATCATATGCTCATGTTGTCTAGAATGTACACCCTTTAAACTTAAAAGTTGGAAAAATTATCATGAAGTGTTTGGGGAATAATAAATTAAAAATACAACCAGGGGCACTCTTTCTGTCCCTATTGTCTCACCAGTGCCATTGTCTTTTCCAGTAACCATTTTGGGAAACCATGAGATACAGCTGTTATTTTTTACTTTTAAGGCTGAAACACCTAGTGATTCACAGTGATAACTTCCTGCCCACAGTATTAACATCTCTGTTTGTAAGAAATGGCACCAACTCAAGCAGAGGTCTAGCCCCACAGCTCTCTTAGCATTCCTTTTATTTCCATGTCTCTGCATAATGTCACAATGTCATGGTAATCGTTCTCTGTTCTCTACTGTAGACAAGAGCTAAAGATGGGAACAACAATCAGAAATCATCAGTGTATTTGTAAATCCATGAAAAAAGGCTAATTTATTTTCTTACCATGTGTTTTTAACTGTTTAAGTTTGTTATCAGTATTTGAAAATCATCTGTGCTTTTTTAGGTTTCAAAAGAATACTAGCTTGTTGAATTTGTTGAATGTGCTACTTATTTGGTAGCCTATGGAAATTTCTTTCATGAATAATACTAAAAGGCAATCTGGCAGGTATAGCTTAGAAATTACTATAGTAAATGTGATGACAAAGTTCACAAAACTGACAAATTGATGCATTATACAGCCAAGAAGTATAATCCCAAGGATTTATACTCGTTTCCTTTTCATTCTTCCTTTAATTAGTTGTGGTACCTTTGTCTTAACTCTGATATTTTGCCCAAAGGTAATTCAGGTCTTAATTCACCATTCCTGTATAACTAGGTGGATGAAGGCTGTCTTCAAGGTGCAAGTACTGTTATGATAATCTCAAAGACCAAATATTAATGTATTGTGGACTATGGACCATACTATAATGTGTTTTTCTCATTGTGTGCTTCTTATGCAAAAACTGTGTTGTCCACATTTCTGAACATCATGCTAAACCACATCTTTAGGACATATAAACATTTTATATAAAGTTGAATTGTTATAATATATGACTTGGCCTTTCTACCTAAATAAAATATTTTTACAATTGCTTTCAAAGTTGCTCTGCTTTTTCTGCTAAAACATGTTTGGGTAGAATATTACATGCTATAAGATGTCATTTCTCTGATGTCATATTTTTCATTCATTGACAAATTTTTCCTTGGTTATTTTGAGAGGAAAAGTATGTTCCAAGAATAATGAAGTGGCTTATAATGTTTAGCTACATGGCTACATGGTCAAAACCTATTCAGGACTTGAAGGATATGTGGATTTGGAGAGAGGGGTGGTATCCTGAGAGCTCTTGGCCCACAGCCACCCTGACCAGTCTGTCTTTACAGTGACACTTCCTGTGCATTGTTACCACCACCTGCAGATTCCCCTCTCTATGGATGCAATCAAGACTATTCTCAGTAAAGAGAGGAAGTCCTCCTTATGTTTTTTTGAGAACTCTCCTGGTTTTTTGATTTTTGTTTTTTATTTTAATCAGAAAATCTGTTGGGCTTGTGTGTGTTTGTGCACTAGTTGTTAGAATGCCTTTCCAAGAAACAATAACTACATTTTCTCTTTTTCCTCCCTGTTTTTAGTCAAACCCTCTGCATCAAACCCACAGTTTTGTAAATGTATGCTACCTGCTGGGACAAGCTCATAACAGTCTTAACTCTTCTGATCACTTAGTAATTATTTAGATTCCTGTTATCCCTCGACACTAAAATATACACTACACAACCGCACACATTTATGACACACTGAGGCTCTCAAATAGCTGTTTTTTTTGCTAGGGAAAAAGCATCTAATTGAATGACTTCATTTAATTTGAATGCCTCTCTTCCTTTTTCATATATATATATGAAATATATATATGTGAATTCATATATATTCATTTAGTTTTGGGAAAAGCCAGAAGTTGCAGGGCACCAAGTATAAGCTTTAGGGTGCCTAAGTCACCTTGGTGATTTGATATTTCACCAAAAAACTCCACACAAGACATGATGCATGAGCAGACACATTGTCATGATGAAGCTGCCAATCGCCATTGCCCATAGCTGTGGCCTTCTGAATTATCCGAATAGTTTCCACAGAAGAATGTTCAAGCTTAATGCAAAATTTGATGCAGATTCATTGTTTTACTTCCTCAGTCATTTTAAATGTGATGGCCACACAGTATGCATGCTCACTCAACAGCACCTACCACCCACACTGACTAGTACAGTGAAGTCATCACTGTTCACACATGTGCATTCCAATGCACTCTCTTTGGCTGCCAGGTTATATTGATGTCGCACAAACCATATTTGTTATATTAACAATGGCTGGACTTTTTCCAGACAGACCCCATATATGTGTGTGTATACATATATATATTCATATATATACACATATATAATGCATAATATATATAAAATTATTATAATTTCAAATTTTATGCAACTGTGATTTAAAGATATCTTAAATAACTTGTTCAAGGTCACACAATCAATAAGTGGTAGTGCTCACATTAGAACTCACATCTCTCTGTCAGTAAAGCTCAGGTGATGTTATTGTAACACTGAACTCATTGTGCTCCAGAAGAGGGCAGTAAGTTGATGGCTTTGACTTCCTACAACTGCCTCTTCAACTGTGCTTCAAATTCACAAAGCATTGTCATCAATCTGATTCCATATGAGCCTCTCAACCACAGTAGGAACTGTGAATTACCTCTCTAGTTTAAACAAGGGAGAAACTGTGGGGGGAGGTCACAGGGCTATGGACTAAGAGAGAGGAATTCCAGGTTCAGTTAGAAGACTTGGGAGTGACATCCAAGATGCCATTGTATTTTACATAGTGGTCATAAAAACTGAGGGATTCACCTCTGAGAAGCTCCTGCTGTTGCAGAATGTATTAAAGAACAGATGATCAGATAGGGGATGGGAGGCTCTAGGTGTGTCAATGAGATGGCTGTCTCCTTTGCATTGGATTCATTTTGTGCCTTCAATCTGTGGTGAGAGCGCTCACCTATGACCAACCCATGACAAACCTAGTGGATGAATTTGTTTTTCCTTCCTCATTTATCGCTTTTGTTTTTCAGTGTATTCTTCATAAAACCTGTTCTTTCATCCATGTGGCCAAGCCTTCTTGCTTCCACTGAGCTGATAGCTTGCTCTATTCAGTCTGCCTTGCGATTTGATCAGTTACTCTGTCCCAAACCCATTTTACACACTTAGGGTAATAAAGTCATTCACTGTAACAAACATGAATTGGGTGGCCATCCCCTAACAGAACTTCATATTAGGAAGAAATTTCTAGGAAAAATGCCTCATTTCAAACAGCAATGATAATTGTATTCATTATAACTAACATTTCTCAGACTTCTGTGAACTATGGCGCTATCTGAACACTTCAGCATTATCCTCTTTAATTCTCATAAAAGCTCCATTGAGTTAGATATGATTTCCATCTTTCTTTTTTGTACATTAAATTTCTCTGATGCTTATAAAGATTAGGATTGCCTAAAGCCACACAGAAAGTGGCAGAGAGATTATTAAGAGTGATTTGTGGGATGTCAAAGTTTGTACTTGACACACTACACTATATGGGGTTGGCAGGCACTGTATGTTGAGAGTATACCTTCATTCATCCCATACGAGCCCATTTCAGCTTTGCAGGAGCAACTCTGATTTATAATAATTCTGTGGAGTTCTAATGTGTGTTTCTAGTCTTTTTCTTTGACATTTTTATAATGTCAGCTGACATTATAAAATAATGTGAGTTTCATTTGGTGATGGGCACATCAGTTTAAGGTGTGCAGACAGCACAGAAACAATGGCATTGCCATGTATTAGCAAGGCTGCAGCAACTCAGGTCTTCAAAGGTGGGGGCCTTGCCACCAATGGAAATTCTAGATAACCTTGCATCCCAAAGGGAAAAAAATAATCATCTGTAAAGGCAAACAGGCCTGACCCATGACCTTCCACCAATATAAATGTATTATGTTCTCAAGTGTTTATTTTTCAACATGCTGTAGCCTACATAGTCATCTAATCTACCCAGAACTCAAAAACTAGACTAAGTTAAATTAATTGCCTCAAAGACTCCATGGAAGGCTTGAACTCCTGGCCCTTGGAGGTCCTGGTGAATGATTGCTGCTTTGCCAGTTTGCTGCTGCCTGCAGAGTTAAACAGTAAATGAACAAATCTGGCTGCCTGTCCTGCCCTGTCTGACATACCAAGTAAGCATCTCTGTACATGCTGAAGTATGTCCTCCATTCCTGGATTTCATCCCCTAACAAGACATTCAGAAGCAGTGGTCTCTACTGCCAAGTCCTTTAATATCTGAGATCTTAGGAAATTGACTGTTATATGACAACACATAGAAGTCCTTTCCTCAACCCCTGTTTCTAAAACACTCTTTGGCTTCTCATTGCCCTAGGTTGTTCCAGACATCAGCCCATTGGCAGAGGCAGCCAGTTTTGGATTCGCTGCTCTGTGCCTTGGAAAAACACAGGTTCCAGCCCATCAGGGCAATGGCATTATCTGAACCGCTCACTGGGTTAGTCACTGCTTTATCACGCTTTGTTGTTATTTTTTCAGTGCACCTATCAACCTGTCAAATCTTGTTTTCCTAGTTCTGACAATCATTGAGCCGTGGCCAGAAGACAAATATGTACGGGGATTCTTTGTTTTGGGAGGAAAAAAGAAATCAGTCCTAATAGACTAGCTGTTCCTCACCCTTGAGGTCTAGCTATGCCACATACCAAATGGCTTCTGTCAAAGCAGCCATTCTTCCGGTTTAGGCAGCTCTCAAAGGTTTCCGGGTGCAGTACACTCTTTTTAAATTTGTTGATACAGCCTGGCATCCATTGAAAAGCTAAGCTCAACTTCTGTGACCCTTGAAACAAGCCTGTATTGCAAATAGCCACAGAACTTCGAGCCAGGATGTGGCTTGATGACCTGCTGACACTTCTCAGATGCAAAATGTCTATCAGGCTTCTTGTGGCTGGGCCTGAGTAAATGATGCCAAATGAAGGAGGCCTGTCACTTGATTCTTGGGCCACTTATCTCTGACTCCTCTGTACTTTTGTAAGATAATTTCTCTGGTCATGCTCACTGTTTCCTTGTTCAGTATTTCAGTCTGAATGAATTCAAAAAGTATTACAAGTAAAACAATAAACGGATCAGGTATATGCTTCACATCAGCAAAAAATGACTATGAAGTTTTTTAATTTTGATTTTAACATAACCTAAAAATAATAAATTGCCAAAAGTTTGGAAGAAGGATTGAAAAATCAAATTGTATGTTTTAGCAGGTCCATTTCACATTTCAGTTATCTTCCAAGTTTGTTTGTCTAAAGAACAGGGACATTAGGCATAATGTCAATAACAACTTCGTAAATTCCTTGTGTATCTTAAGTAATGCAATATAGTTTCATCTATGTAGGATGCCATTCCCCCAATATATGGCCACATCTGTGATAGGGGAGTCTCTCTTTAGTGTTTCGCGTGCACAAAGTCGTCTTTTGTCACGTCTCCTAAGTGTTTAAAGAAAACTTTATCTTAGAAAGTCAAAATCCAAATTGAAAATAAAACAAAAATGGGAGATTTTTTTTACCCTCTTTGAACTTACAGTTCATTAAAAATAGCAAAAGTATCTGCAATACTCATCACGAGTACTGGCTTATTTTAAGGCATGTGAATGTGTTTGTTCACATATGCCTCTGTGTGTTTGGGCATGCACATGTTCATGCATCCTGCTGTTCACAGCTCATAAGTTCCCAAGGACTATCATCTGTTTCCTAAACATGATAGGATACTGCCGTATGAGCCACTATTTCAGCATTTGCCAAGGACAGAAGATCTGATTTCTTTTCCTCATCCTGCTACTTACTAATATTGTGAACTCGACCATGCTATTAAATTTCTTAAAAACATTCATTTCATTCATTTTCTATTGAAAAAAAACATAATTGTTCCCTCTTTCCAACTCTTTCCTATACCATTTTAGAAATGATATAACTTTTGCTAGTGTTTCAATTGATACTGTTAAATATGCATATATTCTTATTATGTGGTTGGGCAACTCTAAGAGATATTTCTTGCCTTCCACCATAAGTGAGGCTATCAGAGAACTTCTCTTACTTGGTACATTTTTTTCCCTTGCATTTTAATTTGTTTCTAGTTGCACTATTGTTACAGAACAGCTTCATGCTGCTGCAGAACAGTCAGTGGGGTTCTACTGCTCACAGCTATAGGCAAACTCTGGAGTCAGAAGTTTGGTGAAAAAGGAAAGGAGTTTATGTAAAGATTATATAGTTTGCAACAGTGGTAGACTTTTGCCTCAGAGCCCTGCTCCATTTAAAACACCCAAAAATTAATAATCCTGCCACCCTCTGCCAGGCCAGACGAGTTCAAGGAAGTGCCTGGACTCCCTTCTCCCACTCTTGAAAGTACTGTCCTTTGGGAAACACATGTGTCCATAGCATGATTATACAGGCTGCTTTGCTGGTTCCCAGTCACAGTTTGGCTCCACGAGTCTCACATGAGTCTGTGTGCCCCTGGCTGGGCGGGGCCACACAGCACCAGCCAGCGCTAATATAATTTTCTTTGCTGGAGGGGCTCCAGGAACATTCCTCGACTGTGCAGCCTCCAGGGGCCCACCGGCCTCAGGAACTCAGTCCCGCCACAACTCAGTCCCACCGCAGTGAGGGGAAGGGATAAAGCATGTAGCTTTTTCATCAATGTTTGCCAATGTCTGCAATTTTGTCAGCTCCCCAGTGTCTTTAACCTCTTCTGGCTGTCATATTGTGGCAGTGGGCAGAAGTTTCCTAGCTGCACACAGGGGCACAAGCATCTTGGCCCTAGGTGGGACATCTGGCCCTCACGATTCACTCAGGCCCTGGACAAGCTCCCTTTGGCTGAGTCACAAACTTGCCAGTTGTTTACCCTCCCCAGGATAAAAAAATCTGTTCTGCAGGGTGCGATTTCAAACTGCCACCTCAGGATTTCTCCATATTGCCTCTGGGAGGAGGTGCTAGCTCTGGTGTCTCTACGAGTGTCTCCTTCTCTGCAGCCCAGCAATCTGGCCCAACTCACCCTGTTCCATTTTGTCTACATCGTCACTGGGCACTGTATATGCATCCTGAGCTGTCACACTGCACTGGACTCAGTTTATGCACCACAATGGATCTGTGAACCTGTTTGCTTTTTGAAGCAGTATCCCTAGCAAGAGCTTCCTCTTCTAATAGGAATGTAATTAAGTTATTATTGCTGCCATAGAGGTTATTGAAACCTCCAAAGACCAAAGGTTCTGCTGTGGAAGTTGCTCCTAGGTCTTTCCTGTCACAGAGAGAAAACAAAACAAAACCCCAGTGGCGTGTAGCCTGATGCCTGCTTCACTGGCCTCCCACTTTTAGCTCTGGGGTTTTCTATTGCTGCTGAGGCATGAGAAATGGCAGGATGTGCTTGTCAGCCAGGCATATCAGGCCAGGCACATGAGCCTGCAGGCACCATGGGGCAGGTAGGGAGTTCACTGACCTGTGCAGGGCCCAGGATGCCGTCATTGCTGTATTGGCCATTGGCTTTCACAGCAGCTGTTGGGAGCCCAGCGGTGCAATTTAAAAGCACTGGAGAGTTGAGGCCCTATGAAGTGTACTTTGACTAATAGGGTAAATTCTTCTTCTTCCCTATCCTCAGGGCAGATGGTCAGTGGATCCAATAAGGCCTCTAGGAAAGTAGCCTTCAGGAAAAGCAGCTTTAGTCAGTTCACAGGAATGCTCTGCCACTTTGGTTCGTTCTTCTTTTCTGCCTCATTCCTATTTTTCCTAGCTTCTGCTTTCCTGAAATTATATCCTGAAATAACATGTTTGCATATTTCTTTTCATTGAGAATAGTTTTACTTGGTTTTGAGGGTCCAAGGTGTAGCACAGATTAACTCCTCTATTTTAACCTTAAATCCATTTTTTCATGTCTTGTGGTTCATTTTTCAAATCCTTTGTCTTACCATTTTGACCCTGATTTCTTAATTTTCTGCTCTGTGATCTTCTTTAATAGAAGCTACTGAATCTTTACAATTGTGTCTCAGTTTATTCATGGTAAAATGTTGTCATAATTTCACTCTACTCCATGGAAATATGTCTTTATTGGGCAACTTTGGTTCATTTTTTTACATTTTTATTTGCATTTAAAAGATCTTTTTGTCAGTTTGTTCTTATTTCTTCTAAACAAAGAAGTGGGTTTTCTGGTGTGGTTGTTCACAGGAGGTTTAGGTGTGGGATAGAAAAGGGTTGCTCAACTAGGAAGCTCCTCCTTTGCAGTCACAGAGGTAGTAGCTTCCTGTAAGAATCGCTAACCTGTGTAACTTTTGTGTGTAGCTTTGCCTCCCTTGCATCCTATCCAGGAGGACACCTGCCAAAGGCCAGTGAACCTTCTGTTCCATGTTCCTGTGTGAAACAAGAGACCAGCTTTTGCACTTCAGGGTGAGCCCCTCCCCTCTGCAAGATAATTTATGTCGACAGTTGTTTTTAAAGTTTGGTTCCATCAGGCCCTTTGGACACATTTTGCTTCTTTTATTTCCTTTATTTCCTTCTGTATATTTTCAACTTTTTCCAACCTTTACATATATTTTGTCATGTGCAAATCATATCTGAAAATACATAGGTATTTATCATCTGCTTTACATATTGGTTAGATCATAGCAGGTGTTCCCTAGTCTTATAAAATATGAGAAGGTATATAATGGCAATTTTTGTTCAAGAATGCTAATACACATTTTAGTAACCATATTTTTATTATTTTTTAATTTAAATTATTTTATTATTGTTCAATTACAGTTTCCATATTTTCCCCTAGTAATCATATTTTTAAAAGAAAAATGTTTAAATACTGATAATATGTTAAAACAATAATATATTGTTAAACTGTATGTTTTCTATTTGACAGACATAAATATTCATTTCTATTCCTATAATATTTTTAGAAAGTAATAACTAGTAATTATAAATTCATAGAGTATATCTATAGAAATTAATTTAAAATACTCCATAATTTAACCAACTCCATATGTTACCTTCTAGAACCATTTTAATATTCTCTCAAAATTTCTGTTTGAACAACTTCCATGAAGTGGAACTCAGTATTTTAGAAGGCTGTACATTTTGTTTAGCTGTCATTTAAATAAAAATTATTAATTGAAACTTTTGAATCTTTGTTCTAAATACTGTGCTAGGCTTATTAATGACAAGGAAGGCAACTATTTTCTTAAAGGATCAAACTAACTAAAATTCAATATGATACTACGATAGATGTATGAGAAACCAGTGACATATTTCCCTAAGTTTTTGAGTATATAACTAAATGCATATATGTGTATTTATAAAATATGTACACATACAATATCTCCATGCATATTTGGTATGAGTAAAGTTGAAACTCTTTTTATTGTTTCAGACAAGATAAATATAATTGTGATTCTCTCTGTGCATATATATGTGTATATATAACACGTAACCACACATGCATGCATAGTCCAGCACCTTGTGCACACATGGTATATACTCAGTGATTGTGGGAGAATATGACGTGTCTTTAAAAAGTCAACTTTATGACTGTTTTCTTTACAACTGTCCCCATAGAGTGTAACATAGTGTTCACATAAAGTAGATATTAAATAAATATTTGTTGCCTGACTAAACTGAATGAAAAAGTGCCAAGACAAAATAATAATACTGTATATTATTTCTGCCTAGAGAATTAGCAGTCTTTGTAGTAGAATGACTCTGAGGGTGAGCAGTTTTAGGAAAATTACAAATTTCTGCTGAGAAGAGCTGCTCCAGGAGAGGAGATCTATCATGGACTCAACTACACTCATGCATGTCTGCACCTCAAAACACTGGGAGCTGAAAAAAGTGAAAACAAGTGTATTTTTGTTCTTTGTACATAGACAATGACATACACAGAGCTTCAAGGGAATCACCTTGAATCTTACGCATAAATAAAGAAAATTGATAAGAGATTTTGTTTCTGTATGCTATAATTTTGTAGGGAAAAAAGCTATAATGCAATTTTTCTGTGCATTTTCCCCATTACCATAAGGTTTCTGATGAGACTACTATAATTACTGAAGTTAGAAGTTCCAGCTGGATCTTTTGTATCTAGTAAATAAAACAAATAATATATTTACTTGAAAAATTAGTTGCTCTATTCACATTTCTTTCTTCATTATTAATTATATTAATGTTCTTTACACAGAAAGTACAAACCAGATTAAAGTTGGACCTTTATGTACTCAAAAATCTAAATATGTCCTCTTAAATGGGTTTTAGGGTTTTAATTATGCAACGTGTTTTCTTTCTTTAGTTTGTCATTTTCTTATGTTAGACGATTTTACTCAGAGATGTTCAACAATATAAACAAGGGTTGATATCTCTTAAACTACTGGTGTGTGTGTGTCTACGAGAGTAAGACATCAGAGTGTCAAACATATAATTACATCAAACAGACCATGGGAAGTGTTTTATCAATGGTTATGGGCATTGTGAGGTAGAATAACTGTGTTCTCTTTTGGGAGAGAATATGTTCTTATCTATCTCTTTCATTCAGGATTGGAAAAATTTCATTGAGAGATAAGTAATGTCCCCAACAATATTCTGTATTATCTCTTTCCTTCAGATGTTGTAAATGGTTTGCATCAGAGTCATCGAGGTCCTTTTTAAAAATGTGTATTCTCAGCCTCTCCCAAGTGAAAAAATGCTAAGTCAAAATGAACCAGTTGTCAGAATCATCAGACGT
Organism: Trachops cirrhosus; assembly: GCA_028533065.1. Classification (NCBI taxonomy): domain Eukaryota; kingdom Metazoa; phylum Chordata; class Mammalia; order Chiroptera; family Phyllostomidae; genus Trachops; species Trachops cirrhosus. The sequence continues at coordinate 167,946,824 of CM052539.1, read as the reverse complement.
AAACTTTAAAGCAGTTTAACCGTGTTCTGTGACATAAGAGTGCAAACTCTTAAAACGAATTGAAAGGTGTATTCTAGCCCAGAAATGGAAACTGTAAAAGAGAAGGAAATGTAAATACATACCTGAAATAAAAATTTCACTAAAAGAACTCAAAAGCAGAATGTCAATGATAGAGAAAAGAGTCAGTGAACTTCATAATATCTTAATGGAAATCATCCAAATTGAGGAGCAGAGGGCAAAAAGAGAAAACAAGAGAATAGAGACTCAGTGTCCACTTGGAAAATATCCAAACACATGATACTTTTGTCATTGGAGTTTCAGAAGAACAGAAAGATACTATGGCAGAAAACTATTTTTTAAAAATAATTGCTAACAATTTCCCACAAGACAAATTTACAAATTCAATAAAATCAGTGAATATCAAATGGAAAAAAATATAAAAAACACTCTGAAGCATATCATATACACACTATGAATCAAAAATAAAGAAAGATATCTTGCAACTCCCCAAAAAGGACGCATTAAATATATGGAAACTCAATGAAAATGACTGAAAATTTTATGTAAAATATGCTGTACCTATAATGAAAAAATATATATTAAGTTCTGAAAGAACATAAGTATCAATCCAGAATTCCATATATGCCAAAATAATTTTGAGTAATAAAAAAATAAGAAAATTCAATAATAGCACATTCATTTTACAAGAAACACTAAGGGACTTTCTTCAGTGACAGTCCCTTTGTGCCAGAGGGATTCCACACCGCCTCGCTGACCAGCTACAAAGCTGCTCTGGTTACACTGAAGATTTGGAGAGCAGATAACCACATTCTCTATATTATGCATTTTCTGACACAACTCCATCTTGTTTTTGTGTTGAGTTTTCTATGTAAATTGTTCCTTACTAAATGTCTACATTTACAGAGACTTTTCTCCTGGCATCTTTTAAATCTATAAACTAAGATTCTTCATGATTTTTATTCACAGCATAAAAAATAAAACACATATATCCCTTCTTATCCAAAGTTGTTTTCGTTTACTAAGTCCACTGAGATATCAAAAATTGTCTTTTCATCAGTTTCCAAGGGTGCAGAATACAGTCAGGTTAATAGTGTCTTTTTAAAATTTTTTAAGTTAAAGTTTAAGGTACATTGGTTAATAAAATTATATAGATTTCAAGTGTACAATTTTATATGCATCATTGGTATATTGCATCGTATGCCCACCACTCAAAGTCAAATCTTCTTTTGTGATCATATATTGGACCACCTTTACCCTTTACTCTCTTCCTACCCCCTTCCCTCTGGTAACCACCATACTATTGTCTGTGTCTATGAGTTTTGTTTGGTTGTAGTCTTATTAAAGAGAACAAAGTTTACAGAGTATGCTCTCCTATAGTATCACACAACTCTTAAGTAAAGAAGGTAATTAACAGATGAGCAAAGCAAGGTTCAAAGGGAGACTAAGTGACCCGCTCACTTTCACATAACTTTGTGTCAGGTGTGGGCATACAAAAGTCACTGATTCTCTATGTGGGTAGAAATCTTGCAGTGACTGACTCAGAGAACTGAAAGATCAGAGTTACGGACTGCAGTGAGGGTGAAGGAGAGAAGCAGAGAAGAGGTTACAGGTGCTGTTTCAGATCAAGCAGGGGCTATCAGGTAATGCTAACTGATCTGTTTTCTCTAAGTACAAATTAAAGGGCATTAAGAGAGTGGTGTGAATTCACTAGCCATTTAAGAAAGGTCATTTTATGTGCTTTGTGGAGAATCAGTGAGAATACAAGCATGATATCTGTGAAAGCAAACAACACAGTTTATTGGCAGCTGAGGGGAAAGACTGTGGTTTCTTGACCCAGCATACTGGCAGTGGAGGAGAAGAGAAATGATGGATGACTTGAGACAGAGACAAAGGCTGTTTAGTGGACAGACTGTATGTGGGGGTTTGGAGGGGAAGAAGCAGTTCTTTAGCCTCAGGGGTCTGACTGGAAGAAAAACTCACAATCCTAGGGGAAGAGCAGGCTTAGAGAGTGGGTCCAGAGGTCCTTTAATTTTTAGGTCTCAACCACTGGCCACATGGTGAGTTATGGAGGAGTCTTGAATTTAAGTGGAGGTGCTAGGATAGAAATACAGAGTTAGATATCCTTAGCATATACATTATGTATTATTCAACAAAAAAACTTACATGGCAGGAAGCTCTTCTAAAAGAATTCATTGAGCCAAATGTTAGCTAGAAAGAGACCACCTTCTGGAGAATTAAGTGTAATCTATGAGCAGCAAGGTTAGGTAGAAAAGACGACTGTTTCTGTTCTCCTTGAATTGATGTGTTTTTAAAAAATATATCAACTTGGGCAGAAGAAAGATGTAAGCTGTTTTGTTAGGACTCACATTAGCTATAGATACAGGGGGTGGGAGAAGGTGAAGCTGGGCTATTCTGGGAGTGTTTGCTCCTTTGGATTGACAGTCTGGGGAGTTCCTGTGTCAGCAGGAAGTGGAGGCTGCTGGGGGCAGGGATGGTCAGTGGATCCTGGCTATTCTTTTTTGATTATCACAGAAGTAGGCACCCGGAAGTTAATTCAAAGTTTCGACATACATTCAGAATGTAAGCCATCCTGCACTGGTTTTGCCCTGCAGTTGTTAAGTGATTCACCTCACTTGTCTCTCCCTTTTGCCCCCTTGGCCTGCTATAATTTAATTAGGGCATCTCAGAATTTTTTTCTTGTCAGTATGAGCACATGAAAAAATATTTCACCTGGACCAAGAGAGAATGAGGACCAAAACTAAAACAAAAGGACACCAGATATAGAGTTGGGTTGCAGAGAAAGCCACTGGAAAGGAAAGTTTAAAATCAGGAAGTTTAATTAGTGGATGTCAGGAACAAAAGAGACTGGCAAAGATAGAAGATCCCTGTGTCAGACACTGACTTGCTCCCGACCTGCCACGAACAAGGTTAACAGTCAGCCTCTAGTTGTTAATTTTGTCATGGTGTGCCCCAACTTTTACTGTGAAGTACCCTATACATGACATAACCCTTAGTCAGTAAATCGTAAGCAGTTGGTTCAAAGGTTTTGACATTTGTGGGGGAGGCCATGTCAAACCCCTCAGCCAAGCTAAGACTCCTCCTGCTGAGCAAGGCTGGGTGGTTGAGCCTAGCTCACCAGCTAGCCTACACAATGGGGAGAAATAACACATTATTACTTTAGGTCAGTAACCATATGCAACCATAGATAATTATATAATTGTGAGCAGAAGAGCAATGGTCTAGTAACATAAGGAGGAAAACACTTTCAATAGTCGATACATGTGAAAATAAGAGCTCACCAGAACAGAGTGAATACCACATTTTTCTCTAGGGAAATGTAAAAAAGAAGAGACCAAGTAAGTGTTTGTATTATTTGAGGTAGATAGCATCAGCTGAGGAAACCTAAAGGAGTTCACATGATATGTTTTTTTGTATTATTTACATTGTTATTGTATAATTGTTATATTGTTATAAATACATGTGTATGTAATTATATATGTGTGCACATATTATTGCATAATTGTTTATACATATATAGGTGCATGTTTGTATAGGTAGATTTTGGGTCAATGTCCTTGCATAATATTAATTCATCACACACAAGCTAAAACTCACATTGCCAAAAATTACACTAACATATGCATCTTTCTCCAGCCTTCTGAAGGCTGAAGCCAAAGCCAAATAATTGCTTTTGGCAAATGCTAAGGTTGTAGCTGATTTTTAACTCAGTTAAATTGTAAAATAAATTTCTAATTGTGGGTCATGGTCAAAATATTTGAGTGACACTACTATAAGGGTTATCCAAATGGGTCATAACATTGTAGAGTTTTTGGGCAGATGAAAGTAGAAGAAAATAGAAAGTTCCAGAAAAGAACAAGTTGTAGAATGGAGAGTGTTTACAATTAGTTTATATTATGGACTTTCTATCTTCCACACACAATGCTAAGCATGTTTATACATTTTTCCTAATTGCCCCCAAAACACTCTGAAATACACATTATTAATTATATATAATATGTAAGTAAATTGAAAATTAGAGAACTTTCACTTGTTAAGTGGCCATAATTGTACGAAGTAAAAAACCTCAAGCTTACATACAACAATACTGATTGTAAATTCACTTCCACTCAGACATGATAGAGAACTTAAAGTGCTTGAGGAAAAGCAGAGAGAGTTGTGAAAACAGATGTAGCCCCCATATCTGCTACTTCACTGAACTCAGTAGAAATAGGGTTTGTTTAGTATCTCTGGGCCATGTTACCTTCAAGGCCTCTGTGAGAGGATCTTTCTTGGCCTCTTCTAGCTCTGGTAGCCCCAGTGATCTTGGTTTTCAGCAGCATTAATTGTAATCTTTGCCTGTGTTCATGTGGCTGTCTTCCATCCTCCTGTCTGTGTTCCTTGGGTCTCAGCCTAATGACTTTATCTTAACTTGATTATATCTACAAAGACTTTATTTCAAATCAGGTCATAGTGGCAGGTACCTGATTGGGCAGAAGGCATATTAAAATTTCAGCATACCATTTTTGGGCATACAACTCAACCCATAACAACGATTACTATAAAGGTCTCAATATACAATCTTAAAACACAGAATTGCACCATTCTCTCAAACTTTGAAGAAAAATAGCACCATGTGGTCCAGTCACTGTAGTCAATGTTTCTAGAAAAAAATGAATGATTTTAAAATCTAGCAGATTATCAAAATTACCTGGGGACCTCTTAAGTATGCATATATGTCTTTCTAGCTTCAAGAAACACACACATACACATAGATTGAGTGATTCCTGAAGCCACCAGAGGCTTTCTGAGTCAGAATTTCCAGATAGATACATTATAAAGAAATTTCCCAGATGATTCTGTTTGTCAAAACAAGAATTTGAAAATCATTGTCCTAACAGGACTTCAACTTATATAAATGAGATGGGCATGTTAAACTTAAGGCAAAGACATATCATCTTCTTTGGAAAGTGTTCTTGAAGAAAACTTGCTGAATATAACATGGCAGAAATGTTGGATCATTGACTGTAGGGTCAGCTGAGAGAGGGCTGAAGACATTCAAATGCAAACATCCTGCATCCTTTGATTTTCTACCTCCAGTTTTCACAAAATTCCACTGACTATATATTATTTAGAAAGATAATAACAATATTTAAAGTTGTAGAAAAAATCAATGTACATGTGTTTCCTCTTAAAATAATTTATAATAAATTTTTATGAGGATTTTTTGTATGTCATTCTAAAACCCTCCTACTTAGAAGAAAAAAGAAATGAATCCTTAATTTAATAAACCAAATAAGGGTCATCTTTCTTTTTCTTTTCCAATTTCAAATATTTATTACATAAAGAACATGTGAAGAAATTGTTTTGTTAAAAATTCAAACAAGAAAGAAGAGCTCATCCTAGGAATTCATTGTTATCAATATGTGTTTTACCCATATATCAACTATATCTGTATGTAATAGTTGGCTACATGTGGATATATGCATAAAATATATCTTGATTTTGATTATTGGTTTTATACCTTAAAACATGTTAGAGGTCTTTTTATAGCAATATATTTAGATATATTTCATTCATTAGAACCAATTTCTAGTATTTGTTTAACCATTACATTTTGGTAGTTGAAACACTGATGTCCAGAAGAGCAAAGAATGTTTCTCTAAGTAGAAGTGAGCACTGGGTCACATAGGGTCCTGCGGCAGTGTTCGGTCCTGCTTCACACACAGTCTTGGACCTAGCCTGGATGCGGCATGAGACAGCCCGAGCCTTTCCAGCAGGGTTCAGGGAGCTCAGCCGTTCTTCCTCTGGAGGAAATGGCCTAAACTTAAGGAGCAGGCCAACTGATGTGCACAGTAGCGGGACATCACCTTTGATACATTAAACTCCAAAGAAGAAAAAATAAAGATGCAATGCATTTTCTCACACGCTTCATTGTGCACACACGCCAGTATTTCTCTATACTATATAAATTAGACGCAATGTTTTGACCATTTTTAATTTTAGGGGAAACTAAATTTCTACATTTAGTTTACACATAAACTAAATGCCCTCCAAAGATATTTTATCATGTTTACCCCTCAATTTCACAGGGTGTGAGATTAATGACTTCCCAAATATTCACTGACACTAAACATTTTCAGTGTCTTTATTTTAGCAACTTAAAGGTTAAAAGGATATCTTCCCCAAACTTCACCTATACTAGATATTATCAATCCATTCATTTTTGAATTATGAATGTTAAAAATATTATTGCCATTTCAATTTTTATTCCTGATTTTTTATTTGATAAATAATTTTTCATAAATATATAGACCGTTAATTTTTCATTTTTGGGAATTGGTTGTTTTTTATTATTGCATATCTTTCTTAGATTTTTTAATATTTATATTTTAATTTCTAGGTTTTCTTTATATGTTTTGGATTTTGCCATTGTTTTGGATGGAAGTATTCCCAGTCTGTCACTTTTCTTCTATTTGGTTTACTGCATGTTATCAATAAGTTAATCTTTATTAACATTCATCAATGTGTTTTCTTATTTCTATGTAAACTAAATTAATTATAGAAAGAAACATTAATCAAAATGAACTTAGATTTATTAAAAATAAAATTAAAATTTTCTAAAAGAAAGCCAAAGATGACTATTCCAGAATTAAGGAAAACAATATAATCAGTTATTGTCCATGACCAAATTTAAGCCCTGGATAGAATGCTTAGATAAAATGGGACTGGGTCCAAAATGAGTTGAAAGAGAATTTGAACAGGTGTTTGTATGCATCTACTCTCATTTTTAATGGCTGAAAAGCAAGATCTCTGATTCTGACTTTGCCTTGTAATTTATGCTTATTAGTCTTAGAAATGTAAATGCATTGACCTCTCTCAAATTTAAGAGTTCAAACATTAGAAACAATGAAGCCTTGTGTTTTCAAAAACAGTACTTTTAAATAAGAACTGTTGTGATGTTGAAATGGTTCTTTTAGGATTTAAAACATTGTTTGCTTGGTTATTCAATAACTGATTTATACATATTAAAATACCTTTTCATGTTAAAACTCTTGTAACCATGTGCATCAACTAGTGAATTGCACTAATATCATAAATAGAAGAGGAAAGTATTGTTAAGATAACTGAATTCTGATTTAAAATATACCATTGATTTTTTGAAGTTTTGAAAAGAACTTCTACAAATTATATAATAGAAATTAGTTTTTGTCACATTTAAAATTTTGCATATTTGATAAAAACATGATCCTTGGCAGGGACAGATCTCTTCTACGAATGTCAGGTCTGCCATGCGGACCTGCCATTAATTCTCCAAGCACCATCCCCCTATTCGTAGAGCAGAGGTAATAGTGACTTATCCTGGGGTAATTTTGAGGATTCAGTAGAATGAAGTGTAAAGCTCTTAGAACAATGCCTGATGCATAGCGATATATTTCAGTTGTTACACATGTATTTATTAATCCATTTTAAAACTTGCCTTCTTATTGTTTGGTAAACATATTTTGAAGACAATTTACTTTGAAAGTTATTTATATTAATTATTTAATTCCAATAGGCTATTGACACACTTCTCAATGTCTTCTGATGAACCAAAGTGAAGGATTAAGGAAAAAATTGCCCTGCGAAATGTATTTGAATTCTAGGATTAGGTATACGTTTTAATGAGAGATAAAGTCATATTATTTCACTGAATTTGTGGTCAGTTTATCAGCTGTAACACAATTAGACAATTTTGCTCTCATCTTGGTATGAATAATTAAGTGTAGTAATGAATCTAACACTAACAATATAGTAATTGCAAAATCAACATGCAAGTGGCTTTCATCTTTTTTTCTTAAACCTTAAACTTTCAACTGCCTAAACCATCCATCTCACATGAGCAGAGTTACTTGAATCATTTCTACATGGCTGCTCAACACTGTACAAAGGAAAAGAAAAATCACTGAATACTAGGACAATAACACTTTGCAAGCTTGCATTTAAACTTAATTAGAAAGTGAGCAGTACAGTTCAAAGCTTACTGAAATTGACTTGAGTACATTTTCTCTTTATTCTTTTATTTATATATTTGATATAATTTTTGTTTCTAAGAAGTTAGACTCTTTCCATGGGGTATACATTCAACATAATGTCAGCGATAAAATTGTGTTAGAAGAATAGAGAATAATGGGTAATAATAGATGCCCCTGGCTTCCTTCTGAAGTAGTCCCTGAACAATAACTTAATTTGTGAGATTTCTGCTATCCAAGAAGGAATTAACCTCTTTTCAGTCACTTACTCCTGCACTGCGCTCCATTCTCTCTGAGGACTGGGGAAGGTAATATTACTTGTATGTCTGCTGCCTGACATCACACTTCCCATTACCCCTTTCCTCCAGTGAGGTTTGAACACTTGACACAACATGACTATTAGGAGCACACTTGAGGTCTGTGCAGGGCTGCAGGGACCCTAACTAGTTAAAAGGGGTAGAGGAAGAAGATTGTAGAAAATTGTGCTTGGACAAGTAGTCTGAATTGAAAACACACCGATTTGGAGAGTCAGAGGAGGACAACATATAACGGCAATTAGAATAAAAAGAAATCTGCTGAGAGGGGAGGTGATCTCTTAAAACTCTGGAGAAATGATCAGGAAAACAAAAGTCTGTCTAGATTTAGAAGGAAAAGAGTTTTAAAAGGAGACTTGTGATTCTATTTACTGATTTGTATTTATCAATGCTGTAGATGAATAAAAGTGATAAAGAAAGCTGCAGGTTCTGTAAAGAGAAAGGAATAAAGTCGTGTATACATGGATCCATAGCCCAGTCATTTGGGGGAAATTTTTGTGTTAACTTTTTGTTCACCTGCTTCTTATCTGCAGGGTGGTATGATTCACCTTTGAAAAGTCTTTGTGTGCATCGCATTTTACAATCTCTTTCTTTATCTACAATCTTCTGTGTTTTTGCCCTTCATCTGACACCATCTTTGCTTTGAATAGGGAAAATGCAGCAGGAGTTCCTAAAGCTGGAAGGGTAGAATGTTAACAAATGGAGAATCTCAGCAAGAATCCTTGCTCTTGGAAGAACTAGGGCTGTTATGACATGATCATGATTTATCTGAGTGAGAATGGGGACTGTAGAAGTCTGACTTTAAAAGGCTAGAGAAAATAAAAAAAAGGTAACTTGTATCAGTTAGGGTCCTGATGGGAGACACATATCATAGACAAATTTTGAAAATAAGGGGAGTTTCATAAAAGAACTATTAAGAAGACAGGGCTAGGGTTAATGGGGACCATCAAAGGTTGACCTAAACTATTTGGAGCTTCGACTACTCGGAGACTTCAGATGCACCTGGAGGGGAAACAGTCACTGAGATTGAGAAAGAAGAGCTGGATCTGTAAGAAATGCATTACCTCCCCTGACAGAAGCTGTGGTCTTTGGTGCAGACATTGATGAACTCGGATGACCCTCTGGGAAGGGAGAATGTAGGAATAAATACTTATTCCCATTTTCCACTGTGTTGCCAATGACACCCACGGATTGAATGAAACTGGAAGCCAGGGAGCAAGAGAGCTCTGTGACGAGGCCCGTGGAATTGGCTCCACATGGCACAAGAACAGCGAAGAGTGGCCGTTGGATGTTAAGGGCCAACAGAAAATATCCAAGACACACAAACCAAATGCTTAGAATATAAAACCAGGATTCACAGTAGTTTTAGAAATGTTTTCCTTCTGTGATATGTACCTGTAAAGGTGTGGGGAACACAAAGATGAGAAAGTAGGCATAGACCTTGTCCTCTTTGAAGCTCACATTCTACTGAATGTATTTAATACAGTTAGTTCCTGTGCACGTGTGCATACTTGTATCACTATGTGAATACATATATATGTATGTCAACATATAAGATCTTAGAATATGTACTTTGGGTTTTTTCTCTCTTCTACAATTTCTGAAAATCCCTTCTGTGCAAAGAATAATTCACCTTGCCTGGAGGTAAGTTAGAAGTGTATTAGCAAGAATAAAGGAAGAAACTAATGTTCTGTTTTTGTTTATTTTTTTAAAAAATTTCCAAGCAACAACTTGGAAAATTAAAAAAGAACACACTTGAGGGGAGATGCGTTTTCAAGTAATGCCACAACAAGATTGAAAAGCAGTAACAGAGAGATGGATACAAGTCTACCATGACCTGCACTCCCAAGTGAAGGTCCCCAAGGCTTTGAGGGGAGCCATCTGGTGGCAGGTCCTGACCACTAAGGATAGACAGGAGGAGTAGATACAAGAAAGGATGTTAAGATGGCTGAGTGCATTTTGGGAAGTTTCAGGGTCTACCTTGAAAATGAAAATGCTTGTGCATCATTGTCATTCAAGTTATCATGTGACATGATTCATGTGTAAATGCAGTGGTCATTTTTGTAGTTATTGGGCGAGGATCTCAGTAGCCTCACTAGTTACATTCTGCCTATGGGGCCTGCTTTTTATCTGGCAGGAGAATAATGTATTCTCTGACATTTCCTCCACACCCATCAACTCTGCCCCATGTCAAGAGTCCAGAACATGTATTAGCTTCCTCTGAATCTTCTAAAAGCTCAAGCGAGGTCTTTGAAGCACTCATAGACTGGACAGTCACGATATGGAAAGCAAAGTCCCACCGTACAGTGCAGAAAGGCCCCATGGTAGACTGGCATGTGAGCGGGTACCCTGGTGATGTGTGAAATGTCTGTTCCTGCTCTGTTCCCAGAACAAAATTTTGAAAAATGTAATCACGTACAATTAACTTATTAGAACTTGTTTGAATTTTTTCCTTCTTAGTAATTGTAATGTTCTTAGAAAATAGCCAACAGTAGATGTTTTTAATGCTAATTGAAATAGAATACTAATATATTTATGTTTATTTTTAGGGTTCATTGAAAGCAAGCAACCATTTAAAGAAGTTCCTGGTTGATGTAGAGAAAGACCTATTTAGAATTTTGGAAAAAATCAACTGTATTTGTATCCTGACTTCAAAATTACCACTTTTACAACTTAGGTAAACTTTTCCTAAACTTTACTTGTTTGCATTTAAAAAGTAAGAGTAATAATGCCAAGTTTTGGGGGATGTTGGAAACATTAATTGTGCACAAAATTTAATCCTACTGCGCTGCTATTCCTCTTTTCCAGTTACCATCACCAATCTGGCAATATTTCTATGGGGCCTGTCATTAAGACTGACCAGTGACACAGTTTTCTCTATTTATCCAGTTCTGGATTGCCTGTAAATATGTTCTGTCATTCATGAAGACTTCAATAAGCTAGGGGTATTAAAGCTTGAATTGATAAAAAGCTAATTGTCCCATAATTTGCTTCCTTTTGTCTTGGCTCATATCTTAAAAAATGAAAAATATTGACCACATGCAAATGTGGGTTTTTTTTCCTCTAAGTTTTCTTTCATCTGGACACAAAACTAAAGATGCCAGGCATTTTGCATTTGTTGCCAGACTTACGATGCTTCATAAACAAGGCCAATTTTGAAGAAAGTCAAAGCCTAAAATAAAAATCTGTGCCTCCCTACCCATGTCTAATTAAAGGGATGCACATGTAAAATAGAGCACATTGGATATCAAATTGAAGATTACTTAAGCAGACAAAATGGAAGGAAAAAATAGAAGCTTTGTTTTATTGTCAATTTCCCATCAGTGCTATAAATAACTGATTCTACAACTACTGGAATATAAAATTTAACTGTAACATTGTCATGAAAATTGTAAAATTAATGGTGTAAAAAATTACCTCATAAATACTGTCATACAAGGATATTGGTAACTAGTACTGGAAATGACAATGAAACATTACACTTTAAGTAAAATTCCAGGAGGAAACTACACAATGTTATTATATATTATTGATTTCCTGAAAATTGTACATGAGACACTTGCACAAACTTCTTCAAGAGCAGACACATTTCTAAAGTGTTCTCCCAATGCAATATCCCTGAGGATGTTTTTGGGCACCTGAGATAATATTAAATTCACCACATTTATATTAAACCTGAAGAATGAATATTTTCAAGTTAATTTTTAAAGAAAACTACTTTTTGAAAATGTAAGGCAGGCAATGAAAAAATAATGATAAATGTATTATGATTAAATTATTTAATTATGAAAGTTTTTTTAAGTGGAGGAGCCAATAAGTGTTTCAATTCCATGAAAGAAAAACAGAAGATACAGCTAATATTCAGATATTTTATACAGTTGTATATATACACATTCATACATGCACACACTTATGCTCATACCTGTGTAAAAATATATTTGTGAGAAATTTAAAAGTTTTACAGAAAATTATTAACTCTTTAGTTCAGCAAGAAAGAATGAATAACAAATGCAAACTTCCTGGTTTTGATGTGCTTTATTTATGGAAGATGTTAACATTGAGACAGGATGAAGGAAGGTATACAGGACCTCTCTGAATATTTTTTGCAACTAACTGAATTTATAAAAACTTCAAAATAATTTAAAAAATGTGATAATATTGAACTGAATGATTTTTAAAGTACTGTATTTTTCCATGTATAATGTGCACTTTTTGCCTAAATTTTTGAGGGAAATAAAGATGAGCATTATACATAGGTAATACCAGTTCCATATCTATATAAATGTGTTTAATTCTTGTATTTATGCTAATGTGTTAAAAATGTAACTCCAGAAAGCAATAACAAAATCTGTATGCAAAATAATACCCTGGAATACAATAATCAGTTTTGTTGAACTTAATGATGAACTTGCAGTGAAAACAGTTTCAGTCAAAGATGGAAATGAAATGAAGAGCGACATATTGTTAAGCACAGAGTAAGATAGATGATCCTGATTGTTATCCACTTAATACAATAGGTGATGCCGGCTTTATTACTATAAAGCGAGCAGAGCGACATTTCTCTTCATATACTTTAGGTGGGAGAAATTATTGGAAAATCCCTTGGAAAATGTCAAAACAGTTTTTGTACACTGCAAGCTTTAAGCTAAAAGTTATTAAATATGCTAAAAAAGCATGACAACAGAGCTAAGAGACACTCTGGACCTCCTCTCATGGAGAGTACCATCAGATTATGGAGGTGACAGGAAGAAAAGCTTCTGCAGATGCCAAGACAGAAGAAGGCAATGCGAGGAAAACCTCCAAAGGTGGCCAGAGGTGGAGCAGGAGGTAAAGACCTGGATTCTGGAGCAGCCTCAAACTGGGATCTCTGTTTGGACCAAGATGATACAACAAAAAGGTAAAAGGACTGCATGAGCAAAAAACCTTGATGATTTCTCAGGGACACCTTGTGGTGCTTTAACTTTATAAAGAGCGAAGGTTTGAGCATGAGGATGTGAAGAAAACTTGTCAAAAACTTCCATCAGCCTATGAGAATCAGGTTTTGGAATTTCATTCTTATGTTGTCAATCTTTGAAGGACTACAACTCAGAGCTGTCTCAAATCACCAATATGGATGAGATCCCACTCATACTTGATGTGCCATCCAACAGAACTGTGGTGTCAAAGGAGCAAAGATCATGGTGGTTAAAGCTAGTCTAGTGATCACGAGAGAACACATGTCACTGTTGTTCTAGCCTGTTGTGCAGATGGGACAAAGCTACCACCTATGATCATCTTTCAAAGAAAAATGTTTCTTAAAGAAAAGAGTCCAAGTGGAGTTATTGTCCACATGCATGAAAAAGGATGGATGATGCCCTGGCTGGTGTAGCTCAGTGAATTGAGTGCAGGTTGCAAACCAAAGGGTCACTGGTTCAATTCTTAGTCAGGGCACATGCCTGGGTTCTGAGCCAGGTCCCCAGTGGGGGCCAAATGAGAAGCAACCACACATTGATATTTCTCTCTCTCTTTGTCTCTCCCTTCTCTTCTCTAAAAAGAAATAAATAAGATCTTTATTAAAAAGGATGGATGAATGAATAAGGCATGAAAATTTGGTTTAACAAAGTCTGGTCATGAAAACCTGGAGGATTAATTAAAACAACAGCTTTGCTTGTTTTGGATCATTTCAAAGACCTTGTTACACAAAGTGCAAAAGCAATCACAGTGGACTTGAAAACCCAACTAGCTGTGATACCTGGTTGGCTAACCAGCCAACTACAACCTCTTGATGTGTCAGTAAACAAGCCCTCTAACGCCTTAATGAAGAAAGAGTGGACGTTGTGGATGCAGTCAGCTGGTAATGATTTAACAGCTACAGGCAGGATCAAGACAGCATACATCGCCCAGGTTTGTGATTGGACCCTAAGATAGTGGAACAGTGTCAAGAAGGAAGTGGTTGTGAAATTGTTTAAAAAATATGGCATGAGCAATGCTCTGGGTGGAACTGAAGATGATAAAATTTACTGGGATGAGGACAGTGACTGTTGAGAAGACTCTGGTAATGTAGAAACTGAAGAAGATGATACTTCTGATATTGATAGCGATGAAGAGTTCTTGGCCTTCTATGATGCATAAATACCATAAATTTGTTACCAGTACACAAAAGGTCTTGTACCTTGTGTCTGTTCTTGTGTTTTGTAATTTATCTGTTACATAAAACTTCTTGTATCACAAGATATGTTCAAAGATAACTGCTAAAATTCCTTTATAATACAAAAACAAGCATCTAAATATAAATAAATAATTGAATGAACAAATTAAAATGGAAGATTTTTTTCCTGAAAGTTTGGGACAAAAATATGGCTGCACATTACACATGGCAAAATACTCCAAAAAGAGCATGTACAGAAAAATTATGCTATGGTTTTGAAAGCAAGATAATGCTAAATAGGAGTTCAAATTGTACAAATAATTAGGGGCATTAAATTTGATCATAGGATTTAACGTAGGAAATAAAAGATCAAAAGGGCTTTAAAAGTTTATTCACCTTGTGTAGAAAGAGGCAGTTATTTTATGCATTTACTTAGAGTTTACCATTATAATTACAATGTAGAATTTTTTATGAGAAGCTTAGGAGAAAGAAATAGGGATATTTCATTTGTGAAACTGCATGTGAAACATTGGAGACAATTTAAAACAAGATTATAAATTACATATTCAGTTTCCTCTTTTAATAGAAAGTCCATTTTGATTATATAACAACATAATAAATACTTTATTCTGAGTTCACTAAACATCTTAATTCTATATGGTGTACTTAATCCATATGGTGAGCAATATCCTCATCTAAAATCCAAGACAATAATGTATTTTTTGATATGTTATTTTTATATTCTTTAGCACTGTAAAATATTTGTAATTAACTTATAAGTTAGTAGAAGCAATGAAACATAAAATGGTCAGATAAACAATTAATGAAACACAGCAAGGATATACTTTAAAACTATATTAAAGAATGAAATGAAGTTGCATGGATTCATTTGGGACATTAATTTATTTTCTAAACAATAATTGAAAAATGAAAAATGAAATCAGTGCACAAAAACAGGTAATGCAATTTTGTTTTTTATAATCTTTTATTTGAATTCAATATGGTTTATTTGTATAAAATAGAGATAATATGAGCCATTATGAATTAACAATTTTCTGTCCATAGTTGGAGAGTAGCAGAATTTCCATAATGGGCTGCAAGAATACCTTAAGTATATCATCACAGAAAGAGCTCTTCAAGGTGACTAGGCCATTTGTATAATCTCCTTTCAAAGTCTTAGCTGTGATCTCATCATCTGCTAACTTCTGTTTCTCCATGGTACATCATCAGGGTAACACAGGTTTGAATTCATGTTTTCTCTTTTTCACTCTGCTCTGATTATCCTGGTTAAAACAATAAATTTGCTTTTAAATTAGATTGAGTCACTTGAAATATAATTTATGCTAGCTTTAGTGAGGTTTACAGTCCACTATTTTAAAACGAACAGTATTCCTCCACAAAACAATATTTGGGCAGCTTTGTGAGTGTATGTAGACATTAATATGAAAGAAGAGTTGGAACGAACAGCATTTGAAGTGCTGAGATAATTACCATCAGCTGTAGTGCTCAGAACTGGCCTGTGTCCATCTGATGCCTTCTGGTCCTGTAGTCTCACTGAGGGCAGTGTTCTGCATATTATCTTTGATCGAGTTACACTTGAATGATTTTGGCTAGAGATGGAACATTTTCCCACTCTTCAGAACTTTACTTATTACACTTTCTAATAAACCCATGGACTTATTGATTTTCCTCTGTAAGTTAGTTTTGGTTATAGTTCTGGATTTTAAATTCATAATATATATATTTTGATTTGTAAGAACAGAAAAAATCTATAATATTTAGACATAATAACCCAATTCAGTATTAGTTTTTTTTGTTCTTAACTACAAAATTAAAATGCATCATCATCATAACATCTCTTACTGTCTTAGGCTGCTAGGGCTGCTATCACAAAATACCATACTCTGGCTCTGGAGTCTAGATATCCAGATTGGGGAGCCAACATGGTCAGTTATTGGTGATGGCCCTCTTCCTGAATTAAAGAAAACCACTTGCTTTCTGTCTCCTACATGGAAGGAAGAGAGAGAGAGAGAGAGAGAGAGAGAGAGAGAGAGAGAGAGAGAGAGAGAAATAGACAGAGAGAGAGAAAGAGAGCTCTTATAAGGGTGCAAATCTCATTATCAAATCATGAAGGTCCCAAGACTCTCATGACTTCATCTAACATTAATTACCTCCCCAAATCCCTGAATCCAAATAATACCACATTGGAAGGTTGGGCTTCAACATATGAATTTGCGGGGGGTGGAGGGGATACAAACATTTAATCCATAACATAAACTGTGTTAGAAGTTCTCTCAAAAATCTTTTTAGCAAGGAGCAAGACATTTTCAAATGTCCAAAGAGATAGCACTGCATAATATCTGTGGTGCTTAACCATTCTGAGAGCATCACACTAGTTTATATTGAAAATAAACTTTTAGAGTTTATGAAGGTCTTATAAATAATTGTGACATTTGCTTCCAGAAAATACTGAGAAACAGGAAAAGTCTACCTGTTCTTTACAGTTGATGAAACTGATTCTGAGGGTTCATGAGTTGGCTATCATGGTAGCAGCAAACAGGAACTCAAGTTTTCATGCTGATTTCATGAAGACGCCAAAGTTCCAGACAGACATTTTATTAGTCTGTAATAAAATGTTTCCCAAAATTTCTGTTTGTTTTCTCAGTATTTTCTTTTTTAGGAGCAATAGAAAAATTTTTTGACTAAACCTAGCAAATATAAATGTTTCTAGATTTTACTTTCTCACAACAAACTTCCCTTTATTTACTAATGATTTGGACAGTATTTTTAAAGACATACTTATCTAAAATCTTCAGAGTTACGGCTTTATAGGAACCTAACAAGAGTGGGTAACAAGTTTCTCTAACATATTTTACCAGAGCATTTTTTGTCGTTAGAACAGTGGGGAAATTCTCACTGATCTGCTCAAAAGGTATTAAAAAGAGAAGCAAAGTTATAAACTAACTTTGATGATATATTTTTTCTTAGTTCTTGTTTCAATATTTTATCTAAAGTGTCAGATTTGTATGTTTCTCTCAATATGCAAGACCTCAAACTAAACAAAAACATTTCAATAGGTATCTGATCTCGTTCAATTCACAGTATCTAAATTAAGCACTTTGGGGTCAAATAACATTTGGTTTGACCTTGAAGTGTGACCTTGAGAATTTTAATTGTTGTTGCACTAAAATTTTTAGCTAAAAATGATAATCACTACTCTAATATTTACTATATAGAATTGAAGCTAAAATTAAACTGCTTAAATGACATATTTTATTGAGTAGTAGGCATATATATGCTAGAAAGATAATTTAGTTAATTATCTGTCTTTATTATTATAATTTTAGTACTGGTTTCTTACACATAGCATTGCTTTGAGGCCAGCACAGTGTTTTCAGTTCTGAAAATAGTAAAATCCAGAAATTTGTTTTCATATTCATGAGTTCTTTCTCTCTTTTTTCTTTTTTGTTCAATTCCTCCATTCCCTCAAACCCACTGGAAAGCCATCAGCAAAGCCATCAGCCAGGTCACAATAAGAACACATTATTGTTGTTGATAAATGAGTAGTAGTCATCAGTACATTTTAAGTATTCATTATATTTTTATAATTGAAAATAGAAATGAGAGCCAGTGCTTAATGGTTAATGTGAACATCTACTTCAATGAGGTCTTAAGCCTCCTAGGGAATTACAATTTCTAGCCTATTGACTATAATGATTAATATCCATATTGAAAGATCAGTCTAGTAGTTTAGCCTGTATTTTTTTTATTTTTTTATTTTTTGTTTTTTTACTGCTGAAACAAGAAACAGATTTTATTCTTAGATACGTATGTTATATGCATTCACCTCATTATTATATATACATTAAATATTTGAGTATTTGAATGCTATTGCTAAAAGTATTTTTGAGGTATAATTTACATACAGCAAAATCACCCGACTTAGGTACACAGTTCCATGAGTCTTAACAAATGCTTACAATAGACTAACTATCAATGCGATCAAGAGATGATGTCCATCCCTGCTCCTCAGCCAGGCACCTGGCAACCAGCAGTTATTTTCTGTCCTACAGTTTTGTTTGGCCCGACATATCATAGAAATGGAGTAATATAGTATGGAGAGTTTTGAGTTGACTTCTTTCACTCTGCATAAAGTGTATCAGGGTCATCCCTGCTGGAGCTTGGGTTATTTTGTTCTTGTTTACTGTTGAATATATAAAATGTATGGCTGTACCTCCTTTGGTTCATCCATTCATCAATTGGTAGACTTGTGGGTTGTTTCTTTTTTTTTAAATTATCTTATTGTTGTTCAAGTACAGTTGTCTGCATTTACCCCCACCACCACTCCCCCCACCCCAGCCATCCCCACCTCTCTCCCCTGATTCCACCTCACCCCGGTTTTGTCTATGTGTCCTTTACCATTGTTCCTGAAAACCCTTATATTTAAATTTTCATTTGGTCAAACTCACAAGCTTTCATCAGGAGGTATCTCAGGGTTAGAAAGGACACTAAGCCTGTCTTCTGTTTGTGTGCCAGGGAACAAACAGACTGGAGGAATAGACATTCTCAGCACGATGTATCCAGAGTTCTTAGATTAGGAATTCACCTAAAATAACATTTTATATTAATATTTTATACTGACATACAAGATATGATAGTAATGTGGCACTAACAAATAAACCTATGTGTGTTTTTTTCAATTTAAGTACTGTGCATGAATAATATCATCAAATGCTATGTATAGTGTCTGCTCTGGTCACAATTTTCTTTGACAGTGACTCCTTCAAACATACAAAAAAAAGATTCTCTTTAAGATGGAGCTCAGTTCCTCATTTCTCTGACATTCATGTTTTCATAGCTTAACCCCAGAATTTAAGAGTATAGTATGCTTCGAGGATAGGCGGGGGGGTGAATTGTGAAATGTGTTCAATTTGTAATTGATCAAATGCAGCATGATGGTAATTAATTTGAAATGGGACGAATGGATGGAACTTTCAGATCTAATGGATTTTATCCACACCCATCCAAGTCTGTTTTTAAGCACTTGAATAAATCAATTAATGTTATTATGCCAGGATGGTTGTCCTTGCTGAGGTTAATTTGTTATACATTTAAGGTAAAAAATATTAATCAGAAAAAAACCTGGGGAGTAGTGTATGCATTAGATTTATTTCTTCTTTACACTGTTTGTACATTAATTCCTTTGCATTTAAAAGGAAATATATTCTCAGAAATTAGAGACATTCTTTCTTAAACTTTTTCTTATAATGCCATTGGTAAAAATGAAATGATTTTTTAGCCTAGACCCTAAATTAATTTTATATGCTATTTATTAAGTTATGTTGCAGCTGAAAGACTGGGCCTATATATAATTCTTTAACATAGTTACTGAAGATTTGGATTTGACCATATAAAGTACAATCAGAGTCAAAATTTAAGAGAACAAAAAATAAGAAGGAAAGCAAAAAAATGATAAAAATAGGTTATTTTTAAAAAATGGTTACTGTTGGTAGAAATATCAAACATACACTAAATTATGCACATTGTTTTTAAATTACTTTTATATCTGTAATGAAAACGGTTTTTTTCATTTTGAGTCTCGATTGAGTGCCTGTGAATTTAAAATTTGTCTTTAGAAAATCATAATTCTTCTTTCCCCCACCACCATGATTCATTTATTTATTCAACAAATATTTGTGACACATCTATTTTGAGCTAGGCACTAATGGGTGGCACTGAGTAAAGGTGAGCAAAAGGGTGGGGGGAAATAGAGACAGCTGTAATAATGTCAGTAATAAATATAAAGAAAAAAATGAACAGAAGACATAAATATATGTTACTTTCATGAACACAAGTTTAGTTACATAATTTTGAATCAACCAAAAAGAATGTGTAGAATACAATAAAGGAAACATGGATTTCCACTTCTAGACATAACTTTAAAAATATTTTGATGCATTTTTTCTTTAAAATTATTCTATGAAATTTCTCTATTCTCTTTCTCATCTGTTTTTGTCTTTCTCTCTAAAAATATGTCAGGTCATGTTACACTTACTTTCCTCTATGCTCATATTTAAATATGTTATTGTCTTGTGAGCACCATACATAGGTGCTCACAGACTTTTAAAAAATGTATGTTTTTAAATAATAGATGGACCACATTTTACTTATTTATGCATTTCCTTTTGTTAGTTACTTAGTGATCACCATCTTTATGTTATTATGAACAGGACTAAAGTCATCTTTGCACAGAGTATGAAAAGCATTGTACAAATTGCTGTTTGTGTTCTTAGGATTAATTCCCATGTTTAAAATTACTAGATTAAAACAAGGATAAAATCCCTTTAAAAACTTTATATTTGTTTGCATTTTTCTTCAGTGTAGAAGAGTTCTCATATTACCACATTCCCAAAAATGCTTGGCATTTATTTTAAAGTTTGAGCATTTGATATTATAAAAACAGTTTAACTTTGTTATTTAAATACTTTTATTATGAGAAAAGTTAAAATATTTTCAATAAGTATTATTCTTTTCTGTTTTTTCTGTTTATAAATTGCCTTTTAATATAATTTGTTGATCATTTTATCATGCTCCTTTTTAATGATTTATATATTTTATACTACTTCAATTTATAAGTCTATTAAGAATTTCAAAATGTTGTATGCTAAATTGGACATTTTATGTTTCAATTTATGAGTGTGTTAGTCAGGATTTTCCAGAGAAACAGAACTATTTGTGTGTGCGTGTGTGTGTGTGTGTTTGTAAGGAGCTTTATTATCAGGAATTGACTTGCATGAATATGGAGGCTGAGAAGTCCAGACCCAGGTGAGCCAATGATGTAAGTTTCCATCTGAGTCTGAGGATGAAGGCAGGAGAAAACTGATGTCTCAGCTTGAAGACAGGCATGTGAAAAGGGAAACGACTCTTCCTCAGCCTTTGATTCTATTCAAGCCACTAGTGGATTGGATAAGGCCTTCACATCCTGGGGAGAGCAACCTGCTTTACTTAGTCTATTGATTCAAATGTTAATTTCATACAGAAACACCCTCACAGACAATCCAGAATACTGTTTAATAAAATATCTGGACACACCTTGGACTAGTCAAGTTGACACATAAAATTAACCATCACAACTTGCCTTTTGATTTTTAGCAATTCTTGTTGCTTTTTGATATTCTTGTTTTATGTATTAAACAGATCTGCCTTTTATCTTGTCTTTAATTATTTTCTTTAATTTTCAAAACATATTTTCCACTGTGAAATTATTTGATTACTTCTTCTTGTCTTTATGTGATGTTGGTATTTATTATTCCAATATTTTAGTATAAAGTAGGAACTAATTGTGTTCACTACTATGTTTTCCAATTATTTTAGCATTATATTGTGATAGAAACCATACTTACTGGAAATAAAATTTTTCTTATTTATGGTATCTTATATATTGAAGAAGGTGTTTTAACATGCTTTGCTTTCATTTTTATTCCATTTCAGGTGTAGATTTTAAATAATTGAGATTATCAATCCACTGAACTTTGGTAACTATTATTAATACTCTTTTTATTAAAGTATCATTGGTTTATAACATTATATAAGTTTCAGATGTGCAGTATTAATATTCATCATCTGTGTATATTTCATTGTGCTTTCATCAAAAGCCGGGTTTCCATCTTTCACCGTACAATTGACCCTTTTTATCTGTTTTTCTCTCCCATCCCCCCAATTCCTATGATGACCATCAGTCTGTGCTGCATTTTTTTTTTTTCTTTGTGTTTAGCTGTTTGCTCTCCCTGTTTTCACATTCCCTTGCCTGGAAATACTGACTTTTTGGCCTGCTTTACTGCTTTGTATATCTATTACATGCAACCTGTACTGTACAAACAGATACCTGTTTCCTGTCTGCCTACACTCTCTCTCTGGTTCTCAGCTTTCTTTTCTTACTGGTTATCTGAGTGCTTTTATAACAATTTGGATTTACTTCTATGCTTGCATTTCTGAACTAAGGTCTTTCTTTTGGAATGCCCGGTGCCCACGTCCACTTACACTCAGGCACTGCGCACCAGCACTCCACTTTATCGTTGCTCACTTAAGTCCTTTCTCCCAGCTCTTCCTGAACCGTTTCTAATTCTACAGAGATTTTTATTCCGCATGTGTGTTACTCTTCTACTTTAAATTCTGAGGTCTTGGAATGCTGTGGCCTCGTGTCCTAAGTCTGAACGAACTCAGGATAGATGGCAGCGCTATCAGGAATTAAGAAGTACATCTTTCCCTCATTATTCTTTCACTGACAACCTAAAGGCAACTTTTTTCCTCCCTCAGCTCACACTGAAATAGAAATATATACACTAAAATTTTCTGGCTTAAGTAGACAGTGGTAAAATTTGGAAGTATGCTTGCCTGAAATAGATAAAATTAGGGCTGGGAAAATAAGAAGGATGACCTGGATTGAACAGAAAGAGTGGAGACAGAGTGGGAAAGTGACTTTGCATTTTGAACACA
>CM052539.1:167875767-167923357 GCA_028533065.1 Trachops cirrhosus | reverse complement strand
TGGATTGAACAGAAAGAGTGGAGACAGAGTGGGAAAGTGACTTTGCATTTTGAACACAGGGAGTAAAGTAGAAGAATGTACCATCAGACTCTCCCGACTACCATCTGCCTGAACACACTCAGGCTTCTCAAGACAAGATTTAGATAATTTTTCAACCTAGTGGAAATGACAGCATGAACGAAAACCCTACCTTCTCACCGAGGTGAAACTTTAAGTTAGGAATTATCCTTTAAGCTAAGCAGTGATGGACATAACCCTAATATTATAATAAGATAGATTGTACTTTTGTTTATAATGACGTGAGAATAAAATCTTATCTTCTAAGAAAGAAAAAGAAATCACATATTTTCAAAACAAAAATAATTTTCCCCTACTGGCTTTCATTTCCATGTTTTCTCATGGTTTGAAAGAAGATGCATTCCACCATTTTACTATTATTTGTCACTGGCATTTTAAGATTATTAGGAATAAACTTAACCAAGGATGTAAAAGGCCTATACTTTTTGTCTTTCATATTATTTATGTGATGAATTACATTTATTGATTTGCTTGTATTGTACTATCTTTGCATCCCTGGGATTAATACCACTTGATCATGGTGTATGAGATTTTTAACATACTGTCGGATCCGGATTGAGAATACTTTGTTGAGGATTTTAGCATCTATGTTCACCAGAGATATTGGCCTATAGTTTTCTTTCTTTGTTGTGTCTTTACCTGGTTTTGGAATTAAGGTGATACTGGCCTCGTAAAAAGAGTTTGGGAGTCTTCCTTCCTCTTGAATTGTTTGGAATAGTTTGAGAAGGATAGGATTTAGTTCTTCTTTAAATGTTTGGTAAAATTCACTTGTGAAGCCATTCTGTCTAGGGTTTTTGTGTGCCAGGAGTTTTTTTTTTTTATTATTGCTTCAGATTCACTAGTTGTTATCGGTTTATTCAGGCTTTCTGATACTTCTTGATTCAGTTTTGGAAGATTGTATGTTTCTAGAAATTCCTCCATTTCTCCCAGTTTGTCCAATTTCTTGTCGTATAGTTGTTTATAGTAATTTCTTACAATCCTTTGTATTTCTGTTGTGTTGGTTGTAACTTCTCTTTCATTTCATTTTTTATTTTATTTATTTGGGTCCTCTCTCTTTTTTTCTTGATGAGTCTGGTTAAAGGCTTGTCGACTTTGTTTATATTTCAAAGGACCAGCTCCTAGATTTGTTGATTCCTTGAATTGCTTTTTTAGTGTCAATGTTATCTAATTCTTATATATCCATAAGGATATATATCCATATATCAAAGGATTCCTGAAAAAAATTGAAATAGAAATGAAACTTTTAAATGTCCTAAAGCCTTACAAGTGAAACCCTGGAAACTTTTGGCTTTTCTTTGCTACCTGAAGAAACCCATAGGTTAACATTTAATTTCACAGTTTCAGGGCTCTAATAAAATATAAATAGCAAAGCAAAACACAGGTGCATTCTCCTACATAATTAAATAATTCGTGAGTAAGCCTGTTAAACAATGACCTTGAAAGAACATGCAGTCATTCTCCTGCTTTATTTCCAAGTTATGGATTTATTTTTCTTAACAAAGTAAAGGCAAAAAGGAATCTTGCCACACATAAAAAGCTTAAGCAAGGTCACTCAAACACAGAAAGCAATTCATTTTAACTTTCACAATCTGGCATGATATTATAAATTTCCAAGGGAACTATTTTATCAACTGCTAACAACCACATTTGTTAAGTAAAAATAGAGTATCTAGTTCCAGCCTACAACTTTTATTTAAAAATGTAAATCATTAGTAAAAATATTATAAATAACTTTAATTAAAATAAATAACAATAAACAGCAAAAAATAGACAACGCCCAGAAAATGGTAAATGAAGAGCATGTATAAAGGCATGGAGTTTCTAATGGGCATGGAGTCAATATCTCTTTGAAGTTGTTTGACTGGAACTTTAGATATGTAAGGAGGAATGATTGTAAAGTTAGAGAACTGAGCATATTCTGAAGGTTTCTCAATGTAAAACTAAAGAGATTTTTAATCAGTAAACCCTCTGGAATTATCTCTACTATAACATGATATATGTAGATTTTGAAGAAATTAACTTTTTGCAGAAACTTGAATTAGTTATGATGGACTACAATATAGAGACTCCCTATATGTATAAATAATCAGGGATCTAAAATTGGGTTAAGAAAGTTTTCTTAACTTTCTCTTTTTGCTTTCCTTCTGGCACTCCTATGATGCAAATGTTGGACCCCTGAAGTTGTCCCAGAGGCTGCTTTTACTACCTTCAATTTTTTGGATTATTTTTTCTTCTTGCAGTTCTGACTGGTTGCTTTTGTCTTTCTTATGTTCCAAATCATTGATTTGATTCTCATCTTCATCTACTCTATTGTTCATTTTCTGTAAATTGTTCTTTATTTCAATTAGTGTATCCTTCATTTCTGACTGGATCTTTTTTATGCTGTGGAGTTCCTCACTAAGTTTCTTGAGCATCCTTATAAGCAGTGCCTTGAACTCTGCATCTGACAGATTGCTTATCTCCATTTTGTTTAGTCCTTTTTCTGGAGTTTTGATCTGTTCTTTCACTTGGGCCATGTTTTTTTGTCTCCTCATTTTGGCAGCCTCCCTGCATTTGCTTCTATGTATTAGGTAGCGCTTCTATGACTCACTGTCTTGGTAGTGTGGCCTAATGTAGTAATTTTCCTGTAGAGTCCAGTGGCACAGCCTCCCCTATCACCTAAGTTGGGTACTCAAGGTGTGCTCTCATTGTGAGCTGAGTACACCCTCCTCTTGTAGTTGAGCCTTGGTTGTTGTTGGCAGGTCTATGAGAGGGATTTACCCAGGCCAGTCAACTGCAAGGGCAGGCTGTGACCTCTGATCTTCAACTTCAGCCTCTGTGGATGTTCATTTGTGCAGGGGTCCACTCGAAAGAGCAAGAGTTACTTCAGCAGTGCTGTGATGCCTGCAGATTCCACTCCTTGAGCATGTCACTTGTGAAGGTCATTGGGTGGTGGTTTTCTGACTTGGTCTATAGCTTTCCACTAGGTACTGAGGCTCTGGGCTTTCCCTAGTGATTCAGGCCAAAGAAAGGCACTGCCTGTGTTCTGTCTAGGGCCACTTGGCATCAGCTAAAAGCAATCTGCAGATGGTTGTTACTTGTGATGGGCTTGGAGGTACCCAAGTGAGGCAATGCAGTAAACCAAGGCCAGCTGCTGCTAGTTCTTGGCCTGGGGTCACTTAGAAAGAGGTATAGAGGCTGAAGCTCACTGAGGCTGGCTATCGCTGATTTGAGAAGATTTCGAAATATCTGAAGCACGAGCCAAAGCAAGCATTCACATGGAAAAGTCACTGTTAACAGCTTGGGTGGGTCTGTAATTTGGGTGGGGCAGAACCTCAGGGAATCACCAGGGCAGGGTTAACAGTGTACCCAGGTTAATGGAGTTTCAGATATTCCACCTGCCTGCTGGTTCAGTGGCTCTATTTAGGTAGGCTCAGCAAAGGGACACTAGCTTCTGCTCTCAGTTCTATCCAGGCAAAAGTTCTATCCCAGCTCTCGCTGAGATGCCATATACTTTAGTTCATCCCCATAGGTTACTGCTACCTTTCAAGCTGCTACCCTAGTGCTAGAACTTAGAGAAATGAATCTGAGTAAGTCTGTGTGTGGGCCCTTTCAGAGGAACTGTTTGAGACTCTGGAAGTTTCTTCCACCAAGTCAATCCCTACTGGTTTTTGCAGCCAGAAGTTATGGAGACTTACCTTTCTGGCACTGGAACACAGGGCTGGGGGCCAGGTGTGGGGCTGGAACCCCACATTCCTAAGGTAATCCTCTTGAATTTTACTTACCACACGTGGATGTGGAACCAGTCCATTCTACATTGCTTCATGTTTCTGCATTTCGTCTCCTCCTACCAGTCTGAATGGTTGTAATTTCTTTAATTCCGTAGTTATTGGACTTCCATTTAACTTGATTTCTGATGGTTCTGAGTGATGGTTATTCTACAGTTGTAATTTTGATGTATTTGTGCAACCTGCCAGCCCAGGAATCACAAAGGGTCCAAAACAAGATGGACACAAAGAGGACCACACCAAGATATATCATAATTAAAAAAAAAAAAGAAGTTAAAGATGAAGAGAGAATCTTAAAAGAAATGAAGAAAAGCAGTTAATTATAGGGGAGTTCCCATAAGACTGTCAGCTGATTTCTTAAACTTTTCAGACAAAAAAGACTGGCCAGAAATATTCAAAGTGATGAAAAACAAGGATCTACAGCCAAAATTGCTCTACCCAGCAAAACCATCATTCATCAAAGGTTAGATCAAGAGCGTCTCAGACAAGAAAAAGCTAAAGGAGTTCATCATCATGAAGCCATCACTATATAAAATGTTAAAGGGACTTATTTATGAAACAGCAGATCAAAATTATGAACAATAAAATGTCAATAAGCACATACCTATGAAGAATTGAATCTGAAAACATGAAGTAAGCAAACAAGCAGAACAGAGACAGAATCATGGATACTGAGATTATTTTGATGGTTGCCAGAAGGGAGGGGTATTTGTGGGAATGGGTGAAGAGGTGAGGCAATTAAGAACTGCAAATAGGTAGTTACAGAATAACCATGGGGTTGTAAAGTACAGTACAAGAAATGGAGTGTCCAAAGAACTTACATGCATGTAAGTTCTTATGTCTTACATGGACATAAACAAAGGTGTGGGAATTGCCTAAAAGAGTAGGAGGTGATAGGTGGAAGAGGAAAAGGGGTAAAAATTGGGACAACTGTAATAGCATAATCAATAAAATATAATTTAAAAAAATAAACTGGGTTAGGAGAAAGATAATGAAACTGTGACAGAGGAGGTAGCAATGGGAATGGGAAATAAAATGTGGATTTTGGAAATTCTTCTGAGTATAAACTGATGACCAGATGGCAAGATGTTTTAACTATCTCAATGTGTTTTATGTTATTTTTTCAAAATGTATTTGGTTATCTTCTAGGAAAGGTCATTCCTGAGTAAAAAATAGAGTCAATTACTTGTTTACTTTTTTCTAGGACCTAGTTATCATTAGCTCAGTTCCTGTTTGTTGCATTTGTGGAGCCTTTTTCGGATGTTTGGGTTAGGGAAAGGTATTAAATTCTCAAGACTAATGGTGTTGCTTTAGAGAATGTGAACATTCAGCAAAATGGAAAATTATTAAAATATCTTTGGTGTATTGTTTTTGTTAAAATAATTTTCCATATTTATCACTTTTCGGATCAACTCCCAAATGAAGTTCTTACAAAGGAATTTACAGGGACACTTCTAAAGAGCACTTTTAAAGAGTACTTTCTACTCTCTACTTAGAAACTAGAAAGGTCTCAGAGTGGTGATTTTTAGCAAAATTATACTGAACATAACTATAAAAAGGGTATCTGAACTATCTCTGTGTAAGTTGCTTCTATTTGCTTCATTTGTACATGCAGGTACATTGCATTGCAGTTACATGCAGGTTCATTGTACTGAATCTGTATTCATTGTGGCATACATGTGTATTCCACAATATTACAAGAATCTAAACTTCTGAGGGCCTTTTTAGCTAAAATTATTGTTTTTAAATCCTCACCAGAAAATATGTTTATTGATTTTAGAGAAGAAGGGAAAGAAAGCGAGAAAGAAATTTCCATGTGAGAGAGAAACATTGATTGGTTGCCTCCCGTACATGCCCCGACCGAGGATCAACCCCACAAACTTTTACCACTCTCCTACCATCTGAGTCACCTGGACAGGGCTGAAGTGATATTTAAAAGATATTTTTTTGTTTAAATATACAAATTAATTGAAAGGACACTTAAAATTGAATGACTTCACTTAATTTCTTGTTGAGATATAAGAAAATACATATATTTGCTTCATAAAGTTGTACTATATAACAGTAAACATTTTACATACTTAGTACTGTACTCTGTTCTTTAAAAATTATGTCTTCTGAGATTTTATGTTTGTTCTAGTTACTGAAATGTCTTATTTATAATGTACACAAAGCACCAAATTACATGAATTTTTTGGCTAACTACTCATGAAATAATGGTGTTAGATGCTATATGTTTACTTGTAGGATTTGCAGATGCATTCTACGATGAATTTTTATTTGAATGGCTCATTTTAGTTTGCTTACAACCCTTGGAACATTGATGTTATTAGTAAGATATTATCATTCTATTTAACAAGTATAAAGATGAAGTTAATTGTCTTATCTAAAAGATGAATGAAGTGTGTGGTTTCACTTACCTGGGAAGGGATCAAAAATGAACATTGAGAGGGAGAAGCCTACTTAATAAGCAATATGAAATTAACTTATCATTTATTTACCTAGAAAACAGCAGTGTGTGTGTGTGTGTTGTATGAAAGTTCTACATTAGTAGAAGTTGTTCCATAGCTTATGGAAGCAGTCCCATTATTCAGAATTAAAGAATCAAGATATTTGCATGGGAAAATATTTCATGTCCTTTTTGTGACAATAATGGAGACTTTTCCAGATTAGCATCTGAATAGCACAGGGTATATGAGGACAAAAACCAGAAATTTCAATATTTCAAACAGGGAAGATTATTATGCATTATATCCACCAAAAATCTTTAATTCTACTTTGGTTTTAGTACTTAAAAATATTTAACCCAGATAAGCTTTATAAGTGAACTATATTAGGGCAATTGTTCTATAACAACTCCAAAATCTCAGTGGATTTGCACAGTAAAAAGCTTTTCTCATTTATGCAAATTCCAATGCAGATATGCCTGGTTGAGATGGCGCTCTTTAATGGAATGACTTAGGAATCTAAATTCTTTTCACTTGGGAATACTGTCCCTCAACATGTGACCTCCAGGGCAACCAGGAAGGGGAAGAGCGAAGATCATGCTTAGGAGATTTTTTTCCCCATAAAACATTATACCTGGCAGAAACATACATAATTGTATGATGTACTTTTCCTGCACTATATTGGCTACAACTATTTATGGGCCCTATCTAGCTGCAAGGGTGCAGGGCAATGTTGTCTTCTATGTTCAAAAGGGAAATAGATGGCCTTTGGAACAATTAGCATTGTATGTCATAGGCAACAAAGGACTTGCACCCAGTTTGGGTTAGCAGGTCACAGAAGGTGTAACAAGAGCCTGAGAGTGAGAATGCCATGGTGAATATAAAGTGGCCTGAAGAAAATATAAAATTTAAAGGAAAAAGATAGAGACTCAGCTATCTTCTGTGCTTTAAACATTAAGTATTCATTTAAGAACAGTTATAGCTTCAAGTCTAAAGCTCTGCTTTTTTACTCCTAGTTTTTTTTTGTTTTAGCTTCATAATACTGCTCAAATTATTTTATACTGCCAAGAGAATAGGAACTTCATAACAAAATTAAACAGCATATTTTCAAAGTGATTTTTTTAATGAAATGGAACTACTTACACATGTAATATGTCTCACAACAATAACATTTATATCTGATAAATGTTTGTATCAGAGTTGGGTTTTAAAAAAGTTAAAAATCATAATGTATACTTGCTTAATCTTTTTATTTTTGATTTATGGTATTCAAAATTCAAGGTGAGTTAATGTGTTTAAAGGTGTTCAAGTTACATTTTTAATATTCCTTTGATTACCTTATAGAATTAAAATATGGCAATGTGCCATATTAAAGTTCCCCAAAAAAGTAAAAGGAACTGTAATGATTCTAAATTAATTAATTAATAAATTAATAGCTTGTCACATGTGACCTTAATAAGTATATTCAAAGCAAACAACAAATTTTATGTTTTTGAATTTAAACAGAAGAAACAATGTAATCAACATAAATATAAAATTTTATACTATTTTAACTTTTAATTATAAACATTCACAATTCTTACTATAAAATATTGTATTGCTTGTAGTGAGTGATGTTAAAGTCAACCTTTAAGTAAGTGTTTAGGAGTCATTGCTGATCTCTTTGGGATATTTGGTATAATAATTTGGGTAATTTTTTCTGATAACATTTTCCACTTAAACTTGTAATAGTTTAGTGAGAGTTAATTTTATCTGTCAACTTGCTAGCCGTGTGGTGCCCTGTTAAACATTCTGGATATGTGTGAGAGGGTGTTTCTAGATGAAATTAACATTTAATTGATATATTCAATAAATCATTTTGCCCTCCCTAAGGATCAGAAGGATCTTATCCAATTACTTGAAGACTAGAATAAAACCAAAAGGCCAAGGAAGAGGAAATTTTACCTGCTTGACTGACTGAGCTGAAGCATCGATCTTTGGCCCTCAGCCTAGAACTTACACCAGTAGCTTTCCTGGGGATCCAGCTCACCAACTGAAGACGCTGGGATTTTGCAGCCTCCAGAATCATGGAGACAACTTCCTTACAATATGCATATCTATATTCATTTCCCATTTGTTCTTTTTTTTCTGGAGAATCCAGACTAACACAGATGTGGTATTACTGAGAGTGGTTCTAGAAGAACAGAATTTTAAAAATGAGTTTTCTGAGTTGGTTAATTCTATTAAATTTATACATATTTAAAAGTTTTATTTATTGATTTTTATAGAGAGGAAGGGAGAGAAAGAAAGGGAAAGAGAAACATAGATTTTTTTATTGCATTTATTTATGCATTGATTCTCATATGTACCCTAATTGGGAATCAAACCCACAACCTTGGCGTGTTGAGACACCACTCTAACCACCTGAACCACCTGACAAGGGCCAATCTTATAAGATTTAAAGATACTCATAACTTTATTTTCAGTAGTAAATGGAGTGCTAATAGTCCATGGCATGATCTAACAATAGAAATATGGAAAATATATCCATTGTTTACCTTTAGCAACCATGTATAAGAAAAAAGAAGCCACATGATATTTTCAAACATTTCAGGAAACTAACAAATATAATGTGGTTTACTGGTTGTTTTTAATGTTACTCAACAAAGTGGTGAAAGAAAATAAGGTCAGGAATTTAATTTCAAGTTCAAATGCCACATAAGTGACCTGAAAACTTCTATGTGCCTTGAAGGAAACTCTCATCTCCTAGAGCCACAGTACTCATATTGCTGAAAATGTAATGTAGAATTTTGTCCTGTGAGTGGCTAAATTAAAGACGCAAGTTGAGCTCCCAGACTTGCAAGATTCCTACTGTTTAAGTTAGCAATATCTTATTCCTAGAGGGATTGCTGAAATTAGTGCCACTGCCAAGGACTTGAAGGATGCATGGGTGGTGATTCCTATCACACCCACATTCTCCATGCCTATTTGACCTGTGCCAAAGACAGATGGATCTTGGAGACTGACAAAATGACAGTAACCTTAACCTTAACCAGGTGGTGATTCCTACTGTCACTGAAATGTCATTGCTTGAGCAAACTAACACCTCTCTGGTTCCTGGTGTGTAGCTGTTGATCTGACAAATGCATCTCTTTGTCCATCACTGTGCATAGGCCCACCAAGAAACAGCCTGCATTCAGGTGGCCAGCAATGCTCTTTCACTGACTTATCTCAGGGTTCTTTTAACTCCCCAGGTTCATACTATAATTTAGTTTACAGGCATTGCCTTTCCCTTTCACAAGCTATCACTGTGGTCCCTGACACTGACAACATTATGCTACCTGGGCTTCATAAGTGAGAAATAGCAAGTACTCTAGACTTTTTTTTATTGGTCAGATATTTCCATGTAAGAGGGTGGAAATAAATCCAACTAACATTGAAGGGCCTTCCACTTCAGTGATATTTGAAGGGTCCAGTGGTATGAGATATGTCAAGGTAGACCTTCCAAAGTGAGTAATGGGTGGATGCTTGCAGACCGGAAAAGAGATACGATGTCCACTGAGCCCCTTTAGATTTTGGAGGCACTGTATTCCTCACCTAGGTGTGTTATTTCAGCTCATTGCTGAGTAACCTCAAAAACTACGATTTTCAGTGGGGTCAAGAACAAGCAAAGGCTCTGCAACAGGTCCAGGCTGCTATGTGAGCTGCCTTGCTGCTAGGCCATATGATCCAGCACATCCAATGGTCTTTGAAGTGGCAGTGGCAGACAGGGACGCTGTTTAGAGACTTTGGCGGACCCTTAGAGGTGAACTCCAGAGCAGGCCCTTAGGATTTTGAAGCAAAGCCTTGACATCCTCCACAGATAACTGCTCTCTTTTTGAGAAATGGCTCTTGGCCTGCAACTGGACTTGAGCAGAGACTGAATGCTGAACTATTATCCACCAAGTTACCATATCACCTGAGCACCACATCGTGAGTTGGCTGTTAACTGACCTACAAAGCTACAAAGCTTGACATGAATTGGTGTATAATTGTGTGGCTGGCCATTCCTCCTACCAAGCAAAGTGAACATCCTGGTGTTCTGCTTACAGTGCTGCCCTGCCGGGGTCCAGCCTCGGTGGGGTCTCAGGGTCCCCGAAGGATGCACGGCTCAGGCGAAAAGACAGACACCAAGTAAGGTGCCAGAGGACAGCCAGGCTTTTTGGGCCCGACTGACTCACTGAGAAGAATCAATTTTTATTTTTATAGGGGAGGTTATACAACATTCAATGCATAGTGTGATTATTAAAACAGAAATGGTTACCATAGAAATAATTTCGAAAAGTACAGAAGGTTTTACAGATCAATCATGTTAAACAAAGAAATAACCGAAAAGTACAGGTCCCACAGATCAACCATGTTAAACAAAGGTTATTTTGACCAAGAGGGTCATTAATCAGATAGACAAGGAAGCTATACAGGCACA
Source organism: Trachops cirrhosus (assembly GCA_028533065.1). Taxonomy (NCBI): domain Eukaryota; kingdom Metazoa; phylum Chordata; class Mammalia; order Chiroptera; family Phyllostomidae; genus Trachops; species Trachops cirrhosus. Next base: position 167,912,621 of record CM052539.1, on the reverse strand, counting down.
AACTTTTAAGTGCCAGTTAGTAACTAGGTGTCTATTAAGATTCTAGGAATTGGTCTAAATTAAAAGGGTGCAAAGGGTGATTTATAGGTTATATAGAATTTAGCTGTTGTCTGTTGAGGTTAGATTTGTCTCGGTTAGGTAACTGGTTTTTTGCCTAAGTTTTTTGATTTGTACATTTTGGAGGGGGGCCATGTTTTGTATTCGTTTCCAAGTATTGAGATTATTGTTTTCAACTCCTTGCTTCTTTACATTCCTGTCCAGGGTATGGGAGGGGTAGTGGCTCTAATAAATCTTAAATTTTTGAGTGGTGACTCCTTAAGAAACATTCCTAGCAACAGCTTCATTCAGCGTTCTGGCAGTTGGTCTGCCCATTGTTTAATTTTGTCCTTAACCTCCCAGGTGGGGTAAACAGGCAGCATTAGGGTTGCTAGGGTTCTCTATTCTGTGGCCAACAAGTTATTTTGTGCAGAATCAGAGGCATTGTGCAGAGTTTTTGTTATAACACACAGGTATCCAAAAATCCCACCACCTACTGCTAGCAGGGACAGGCTTACAGGAAGAGATAGACAGGAGATCCGGCCACAGTCGCCTTTGCTGTGCAGATGCGCCTCATCCATCCCAACTGTGTCAAGGGTCGGCTGTTGGTCGGCTCCCGACACTGCCCACAGAAAGGATTGCCCTTTACCAGGGTCCTTCAGGACTGGCCCAGTGCTGAGGGGCTCCAGTGCTGCCACTGTCCACCTTCCAGTGGCATCTGCATATCATGCAGAACCATTTATAAACTAGCTTGAGTCATCTCTTCTTCTGTCAACTTGTATAGGGAATTCCCATAAGGCCATATATTCAGGCTTGGATAGACAAGGCAGTGTTGCAGAAATGGAAACCATGTGCGTTTGAGCCACTTCTTCATGTTACTTACTTTAGCTTTCCAAGAGGGTCTGCTCAGGCCTGATAATGTATAACCCACTTCCATTCTCCCAACATATATAGTCGGCAGGCTGGATACCCAGGAGAGCTTTCAGTTCCAGCGTAAGGGCAGAAAGCCAATGTTTTAGTTCAGTCAGTCAGGCAGATGAAAATTTCTCTTCCTTAGATTCTTTTGGAACAAAAGTTCCAGTCCTTAAGTAATTAGATGAGGTCCCTCTACATTAGGGAGGGCAAACTGCTCTACTCAGTATACCTATTCAAATGTTGACCTCATCCAGAAATATAGCGCTTTGCAGTAATGTATGGTATACATTACTTTACATCATCATTTATTTATTTATTATAAAATATATACCAAGCATTCCTACAATGGTGTCCAAACTTTTGGTGTTTCTGGGCCACACTGGAAGAAGAATAGTTGTCTTTGGCCACACATTAAATAGACAAACACTGATGAAAACTGATGAGCAAAAAAAAGTTTTAAGTAAATTTATGATTTTGTGTTGGGCCACATTCATAGCCATCCTGGGCTGCATGTGGCTTGTGGGCCATGGGTTGGACACCCCTGATTCAGAGGATGCTCACAAGGGCACCAAAAATAATTATTATTCATGCTACCATGCAGAAAAGTAAGTTACATGTAAAAATTCTGCCAATCTAAGAACTTATGAATGTTAGTGTGCCTTTGTTCCTTCAAAATACATGTTGTATGTAATTGTAGAAAGTAAGACCAAGAGGATATTATAAGTTAGAATAATAAAACTACTACAATAGTAGTTTGACATAAAAATATTTTATACAAATCTTCTTTTATATAGCATCAAAATCTATATTGATTTCTTCTTAAGAGAACTCAGCTACTTAATACCTTCAGATAGATGTTTTGTTCTTATTCATGTTTCTGGAGAAGGTGAAAGAAAAAACTGAAAAAGAAAGTGAGGAGGGGCATCGTTGTATAATGTTACAAGGACATGTTGGAAAGTTAGTAATAAATATCAAGAACCAAATTAGAACTAGGTGCTTTAACCTTCATCACTGCGAATTACTGAAGTATACTGTTATCTTTGATATTCTAATCATTCAAACATTATCAACAATATTATCAGTATTAGTTAAAAATGCCTAAATAACTAATATTCATGAGAGAACAAGTTCAGATATAAATATTATAGGTACAACTGATTAACAAGGTTAACTGACCCCAAAGCCCCTAGTATATAAGACCCAACAATTTCACTTCTTGTTTTTGTCCACAGAGTAAAAAAAGCCCTCACATGAGGTCAAGTAGGCATGCCTAAAGATGTTTGTTGAAATATTGCCTGTAATACACAAGAAATTATGCTCCACAAAATCAGGGAATTTTGTCTGTTTGACTCCCAGCTCTATCCCTTATACAAAGGAATGCAGAAGATTCATGGTAGGTACTCGTGAATATTCACAAAACACTATATTCTAGTTATTGAAAATATGGGTTAAGGCTGCGCTTATTAACATAATTCATTTTTCCTGTTTTGATGAAACCATATAATTTGAAATCTAATCTGTTAACAAATTTTTACGTGGACAGTTAGTTAACTCTATGTGCACTGTTGCACATCAGATTTGTAGAAGTATTTCATCTTGCATGATTGCAATGCTATACCCTCTGCATAGCAACTCCACCTTTTTTCCCTCCTCCAAACCCCTATAATCATCATTCTGTTCTTTGCTTATATGACTTTGACTACTTTAGGTACCTCATAAAAGTGAAATCTTACAATATTATCTTTCAGTAGTTGGCTTATGTCACCTGTTGAAATGTCCTCAAGGTTTATTCATGTGGTAGCATATGACAGGACATTCTTCCAGTTTAAAGCTGGGTAATATTCTATTGTATGCACACAGCATGTTTATCTGCAGATAGACATTTAGGTTTTTTATAACTCAAGTATTCTGAATAAGGCTGCAATGAAAATAAAAGTGCAAATATTTCTTTATTATTCTGATTTCAATATTTTTTTGATAAATACCCAGAAGTGGGATTGCCAAATCACATAGTAATTCTATTTTAGTTTTTTGAGGAGCTTTCATATTTTTTGCATAAAATTTTTAGCATTTTGTATTTACACTATCAGTGAACGAAGGTTCCAATTGTTCCATATTCTCATCTACATCTGTTATTTTCTGTTTATCGTTTTTCCTTTTGATAATGAAAGTCTAAAGGGTGTGGCTTGATATCTCATTGTGGTTTTGATTTGCATTTTCCTGTTGATTAGTGATGTTGAGCTTTTATGCATATACCTGTCAGCCAATTGTACATCTTCCCTGGAGAAATGTTCCATCAAGACCTCTTTTCATTTTTTATTGTTGTTGGGGAGCTTTCTAAATTTGTTCATTTGCTTCTAAGTCACAGGAGTTCATGATTCATTTTGGAAATTAACCCCTTAGCAACTATATGGTTTGAAAATATTTTCTCCTGTGTTGTATGTGGCCTTTTTACTCTTTCGACTATTTCACATGCTGTACAGGAACATCTTCAGTTCACGTAGCCCCACAAGTCTATTTTTACTCCTGCTGCCTGTACTTTAGGTATCATATTCGGGATATGATTGTTAAGACCACTATGTACTCAGAATTCTCCAGAAAAACAAAACCAATAGGAATAGTAGATGAGTAAATGAATGGGTAAGTTGATTGATAGGTAATTGGACTAGTTCAATAGATAAATAGATTAGATAGATAGATAGATAGATAGATAGATAGATAGAAAAGAATTTAAAGATAATGGATGCTGGGAAGTTTTACAATCTGCTGGAGTTGCAGGAAAGTTGCAGATGCAGGAAAGCTCATGGTATAAATAAGTTTGATTCCAAAGGTATGAGAACTTGGGGAGCCAATGGTGTTAAAATGGTGTTAATCCCAGGTCAAGGACAAGCAACAAGACAGAATGTTCTAGCTTAAGTAATGAATCAGAAAAAAGATAAATTCCTCTTCTCTCTACCTTTGTTCTATTTAGGGCCTCTATTCTGTTTGTTTATCTGTATATCTCTTTATTCCAGTACCATATTATTTTGATCACTATAGCTTTGTAATATGTTTTGAAATCAGAACGTATGAAATGTCCAGATTTTTCCCTGAAGATTGTTTTTGTCTTTGTGGTTTCATGTAAATTTTAGGAAGTTTATTTTCCAAATCTATAGAAAAAACAACATTGGGACTTTAATAAGGATTGCATTGAATCTATAAATCACTTTGTAAAGCAAGGACATTTAAAAACCATTGTCTTTCAATCAATAAACACAGGATGCCTTTTCATTTACTTGAGTGTTTTTTTAATTTATTTATTGACTTGAGAGAGAGAGAGACATCAATTTGTTTTTTCACTTATTTATGCATTCATTGGTTGATTCCTGTATGTGCCTTGACCCAGAATTGAACCCACGACCTTGGCATAACAAGACAATGCTCTAATTTATTGAGCTATTGAGCCAAGACTACTTGTGTGTTTTAAAACTATTTTGGTGAATGTTTAGTTGTTTTTAGTATACAAGTCTTTCAGTTCCTTCGTTAAGTTTATTCCTCAATATTTTGTTCATTGTTATGCTATTGTAAATAGGATTTTTTAAATTTCTTTTTTGGATTGTTCATTGTTAGTGTATAGAAATGCAAATGATTTTGTATGTTGACTTTGTATCCAGCAAATTTGCCAAATATGTTTATTAGGTCTCAAAATTTTATTGTGGGATCTTTAGAATTTTTAAGGTTTAAGATCATGTTATCTGTAAACAGACAATTTTAGTTCTTCCTTTCAGATATTAATGCCATTTATGTATGTATTTGTGCATGTACTTACCTAATTGCTCTAGCTATGACTTCCAGTACTATGCGGAGTAAAAGTGTGAGCGTAATCAGCCTTGTTTTGTTTCTGATCTTAGCAGGAAAGCTTTCAAGTTTTTAACACTGGGTATGGTATTAGCTGTGGGCTTTTCACACATGGCCTTTATGATGTTGAGGCAATTACTTTGCGTGTCCTATTTGTTAAGTATTTTTTTTAAAGTTTTAAAATCAGAATAAAGGTGTTAAATGTTGGCACCTGCTTTTCTGCATCAATTAAGATGATCATGGGGTTTCTGTCCTTCATTCTCTTAATGTGGTATATATTGAACCATCCTCGTATCCTAACTTGGTCATCCTGCACAATCCCTTTAATGTACTGTTTAATTCAGTTTGCTAATACTTTATTTAGAATTTTTTATCAATATTCACTGGGGATGTTGGTCTTATTTGTCAAGACCAAGCTAGATATCAGAAAGTCCATGGTGAGCAGGTGGATATAATAAACTTTGAACAAACAAAGCGCCTACTCTTTTGTGATCCACAAATACAAATCTGCATGTCTTTTCGCAAATACTTATGGAAGGCCTGACTCTAGAAAGGCTTTGTAGTATTAATGGAAAGAGGACAAGGGTAGGCAGGAGGACAGGGCACTGAAAGGCATGAAAATGTTACACATTTCAATCATTAATCACAAACAGACTAATGCTTAGACTAATATCTTTCGGTCCTTTATTTCTGCTGTGACCTTGTTTCTTGATGCTTCTCTCTTTGTCTTTGTCAATAACTTCTTAATAAATCTTTCTCCTCCATTTCCACCCCCTACTGTTTATTCCCTTTGATCAACTAAAATTTTCTATTAACCACTAAGTAATTATTCTAAAACATTGATCTGAGTTAGGTATGAATTCATTCCCCCACTTAGACCCTTCATAAATTCTTTTATCCTTCTATATGAAATCCTACAAGGACCAAGAATATGAAATAAGATTTGACCCCAGCCTAATTATAACACCTTCTCTCTTACCATGTCTCTACATAAAACTCTTTGCTCAGGTATAGTGGAAACCAAGCAGTTTTCTGACTGTGGCATGTTCTCTCTCACCTCTCCTGTGCTACCTGAAAACACCCCTTTCTCACTCCGGTTTCCTGACTATCTCCTCCTTCTCCTCTTCCAACCCCTCCTTAGGTTTTACCTACAACAGCGCACCTTCTCTAACTTCCTCGGGAGCAACTGTTCTAGGGTCTTAAATTTTTATTTTCTTCAAAACTCTATTTTCTCTCTTCCCCAGAGGTTCTCATCCCTGAGAAACTTACATGTATGATTCAGAATTTAGTAGAAAGAAACAATCTAGATTCTTTAAAAACCCATTGTTTCTGAGCAAAGAAGTTGAACTTCGGTGGTTGTTTACTTTGCTCCTGGGTGGTGGAGTTTTTGTTACGGTTTGCTCCCAGGCAGATATGTCTTCTCTTTTGTCCAGAGAAATTACTGACCTCGTTTAAAAGGAAGATCTTGAGATTTAAAGTACTGAAGAAGCTGCCTTTGGCACTTCCACTTGCATTCTATTTGAGCCACTGAAAAGAAGTTTCAGGGTGAAAGGATTATGACCATCCTTATTATTCTCCTACTGTAACCCAAAATGTGTAGTTTTATTTGTGATACTGACCAGGAAATAATTTCTTTAGCCTTTGTCTTAAAAGAAAAAAACAGGGATACCTACCTGGACTAATTTCTATGTAGTTGTCTAAAGAGAAAATGGTGATTATGTATGTTCTCAGTAAAATAAAATAAATTCTAAATGGAATTTTCACATTTGAAATTTACCATATGGTGATTAGTATTGATAATAAGTTTGAAGAATGATAGAATTGAAAATCAGTGCTGGGCTTTGAACACTTAGAACACAAAGTGTGCTTTCCTTGGAGGAAAAACAGCCGGCTAAGAAATAATTATAAACTGTAGTTGAGTATTAAATTTCAGATATAAGCTACCTGGTAAAAATAAGTGAAAGGAAGACTAAAAAATTATTCCAAAATGCAAATTTAGAAACTAAAGCAATGAAATAAGTGAAGTCTTTTATTCTAAATTAGATCCCAACACTAAAAACATTTACTTTCTCTTTTGTAATAATGATAGTTAATGGGACAATTGGTGAGATTTGCATATAATCTGTAAATTAGATAATATGTCAGTGATAATTTTCTGATTTTGGGTTATATAAAAATAATTTCAGAAAACACACTTTAAAAGATTTAGAGGCAAAAAGGCAACATGACTGAAACTTATAAATGTTTCAGGAAAATGATGTGTGGGGGACGGAGGGGGAGGAGAGAGATGAAAAATTAGAAATGTAAAATGTTAACTCTGAGAAATTTAGGAGAAAGGTAAGTAGGCATGATGCTCTTTTTGCAACTTTTTGCAAGTCTGAAATATTTCAAAATGAATAATTGCATTTAAGTTGGCTATCAGTAAGGTACATTTATGAGATGTAAGAATAAGTCACAGTATTGTTTGGAGAAAATTTAATATTACTTATTTCCTGTTAAATGCTTTAGTGCATTTCTGTCTTTATTTGCACTCAATTTTTAAAGGAAACTTGTATACGACTTCTTTATCAAAATAATGATCTGTCATAACTAGCTTATTTTACTATTTACATATATACCATTTCTAGCAGAGAGCATTAATAATAGTTATGCCTATGCAAATTATGACTAATAATTAATATGCTTTCCCATAATTAAATTATTTCTAGGTAAATAAAAAGTATGGATTATTTTATTTAAAATGAAGGTGAACAATGGGTGCAGAATTGAGTAAAGATGCAGAAACTAATACTATAATGAGTACAATAAAGGAAAAAAGTATTTAAAATTTGTTACACTAGAGAAAAACAATAATGCTATTTGTTATGCAATTTAAAATGTTATAGTAATAAAATGCACAATATTAAGAATTATCTTCCAACTGATAAATAGTGAAATCGATGTTTTTTCTCTCACCAATCAAAAACAAAGAAATTTGTTGCCTAAAATAATGTTTATACAATTCAGTTTCTGAATTTGTAACTTTAACCAGGTTTTATTTTTGCACAAAAGGAAAGTCATTTTCAGATAGAATAATGGCAAAAATTTAATAATGTTTTGTTAGAGAAGATGAGGAACAAACTAAAAAAATATTTCACCAAAAGTTAGAAGTCTTCAGCTAGCTACCCAACAGCTGACTGCACAATACAAGGCTTTTCTAATAATATCGGAGATCAGCTGGTTCAAAATCAGTAAGTTGCAAGTAATTTTCTAGCTTTAGATTAGTCATGTGCTAAAAGGACACTGCCCAAATAATATCTGCACTCATTTCAAAGATTTCCATATTTATGAATAAATATTATATTGTCAATAAATTTGAAATCTTTAATATAGATTTTGTAGCATAGTTTTTTTGTATATTTTATTTGTCAAGGAAGAATTTCAACTATATAAAACAAAATTAGTTTTTATCATGACAGATGGTACTCTTTCTGTCAAGCCAAAAATTAGGATTTATTGGAATTTCAAAACAAGAGACTAATGTTCCCATTCTAGTTTTATTCCACTCTGTGATACATAGTGAATATATTTATATTCGGTTTTCTGAAACAGATGCTTAGAAAAGTGTCATGGATGTAGTTGTTAAATCTTTCAGTTTATATATGCAAATGTTATGAATCATCACCAGTTTATAGAAATGTTTAGAGAAACAGAAGACAATGAATTTTAATGATCTGTGTTCTTTGTCAATGCTCATTGGTTGAGTCATGCAAGAGTGTTATAAAGATTTGCTTGTTCTGCTAACTTCAATTCAAAATTTCCTTGAAACAAAAGGAGTGCTTGTCAAATATTCAACAATCAAGACAAAAATGTCAGTATAACTTGTTTTCTCACCAATATTATACTGCATACAAATGAAGTCCAAAGAGAGAAAAGACTTATTTGAGACCTAACTAGACAATATGAAAATTTATGTAGAAAATAAAACTTTTCATAATATAAATCAAGAATAATGATTTTACTCATTTTTAAACATTGATGAATATGTAAGCTTAAATTTTAATTGTTAATTGATACAATTATATAATTTTAACTGGCAGCATTGCATTCACTTTTGATATTGACATATTTAGTATTTTGATTCAATATTAACAATACTTTCAATTCAATGCTGATGATACTGATTTGACAAAAGTGTCAATGTCAGAGAGATGCAGTTTTGAAATTGATATCCTTTTGTTTCAAAGTAAGATCCATTCTCTAAGAAAAGGTGCACTGGTTCATCAGTGTGTGTACGAAAGCCAAATGAAAATAATTTTTGATACTTGTATCAGGCATTAAAACTATGTTTGGAACAACTTGAGTATATGAATCTATTTTTTACAACGATAAATTTTATGAAATATATTTACTGATCTTATATTTCCAGCAAAATTTAATATCTGAATCAGATTCAATGTATATGTAAAATATATATTAGAATGTTTCCTTTCCATTGTGTTAAAAACTATAAAATATCTCAGTGTTTTACATTAATCACTTATTAAAATGAACATATTTTAGGTATATTAGGTATTTATTAGACATATATTGCCTGTTTCCTTGTACATTTAAAGATGTGGATACTAAAACATTTTAAATGACATATGTAGCTCTCTCATTACATTTCTAATCAATGGCATTACTTTATACCATACCCAAGAGCTTGATGTTAGCGAATGTACTTTAAACAGTCTCTCTGAACACCAAATAATAACATTATTTTGAATTATTTCTGCCCTGTTGAATGTATCTGTGGCAATCAATTCTGCTTCTGGTTTGGTTAATTTACAGGGGTTCTGCTTGTTTCTGGCCTTTGATCTGTGGGAATGATGCTGTGAGGTGTCCTGCGTTAAGATTTGGTTACTTTACAGTGTGTACACCTCTAACTTCTGTACTTGTATGTGGATAGGGTTGTAGTTAAAGGTCCACAGAGATGTTCATCTTTGAAAAACTAAAAATATATTTTAAGAAAGCAGTAAAAATAGTTATTTCTGTTACCAGTTCTTGAAAGAAATTGAGAAGTCTACAATTACAAAAAAAGTTGTTTTTTATTAGTAGTAGATAAATAAGAGTATAGTAAGTTTTAATTATTCATAAGAACAAGATATGGCATGTAAAAATGAATAGTTAACAGTACAATATTAATTATCTGAATCCAAAAGATGTATCTTGTAAAATCACTGCTGAATAAATACTTGAATTAAAAAGCATAGGCAGGTATTATTACCATTGATAAGGCATTTTTTGATTGAATGACTGAGTACTATGTTATTTCTTATTGGCATGCAATTCTGTCACAAAAGTAACAGTGTCTTAGCTGACAGATGGGCACAGCAGAAAAAGTCCAGGCGGCAGCACGTCTCTTTAACAGGGACAGAGTGTTCACTGGCGGTGGAAGGGGAGCGGTGCTCTCCGCCACTGGGGAGTTTTCTAACCTCGAATTGTCACAAAGGCACCCTACTGCCCAGGTACTTGTAAACCCAGTTTCAGTGATAATTATACTATCTTGTTCAATGCACTAATTTCCTCATAATTTAAGCCCATTTATGTCCCTTTTACTCCTGCAGTATTTTAGAGACATAGACCCGCTTGACTCCTTTAAGTGGTAATTGGTAACAGTCCCAGAATTTCCCAAGTATTTGTTGGACATATTCACCAGACAAAGCTTGATTTTGTAAGTGCTCTGTTGTTTATTTGGGAGGTCAGATGGCAAGAAGGGAGCTGGTGGCATAGGACTTAAATAGTCTTTGTTGGTTAAAGGACACTATTTTCTGCTGCCATGGAATAATAGTCAATAAGATCACTCATTAAGGGCTTTTTACTTCTGCATACAGTTTTAACATAAGGCCAGTTTCCCAGATTTTTGAAAACAATAATTGGTTCTAAGACTTCTATTATCCCAAGTTAATTAGTAACTCAAGGGGCAGTTTTCAAGAAGAAAATGACCAGACGCATTTCAACTTTAGAGAATCCAAACAAAAAGAAAGATCTCTATACTTAATTTTTTACTTTCTATGGGAAGAATTTTAATTTAATAGTAATTTTCTACCAAATACTGTCTAATTACTGTTTCACAGAGGGACAGTCCCTGATATAACCCAAACCTTCACCTGTCAAAAAGTCTCTAAGAGTTGGCAAGCCCATAATAGGAAGCATTTTGAAAAATCAAAAGGTCAAAAATGTATATTAACTGCAAGACAGATTTATCTTACTTCATGTTTATTTTTCAAGTTACTAAGAAAAAAACCAAAACATCATTAGTAGTTTTGAAGTTTTCTGCACGATGTTGATTGAGTGAAATGGCAAGTTTGTTCTGATATTAAATAATTATATAATATTTTTTCAAATTTCCTCCAAACTCCTTCAGCATCAATAAGTGATCATCTTAAAAGTGCCAGCAATTATATTCATGCAATTGAAAAATGGATTTTTCCCAATATCTTTTTCTGGTTCCAGAAAGAATCACTGGAAATCTCTAATGATGCATTTGAGCTTTTCTAAAACCTTGGTCTCTTGGGTTATCGTGGGGGAAGGTACATTAGTGAGGACCACTTCTCTGACGTTAAGTTCAGCCTTCCTTTAGCATGAACATATTTCTTTTTGCATAGTCTTTCACATGGTGTAGCATAATAAACATCCCCTTAGAGTAATTAAAAATTGCATTTCCTCTGTTTGGGATCTTTCTAGGACTCTTCACTTTTTTGTGTATATTTCAAAGTTTCTGTCTAGTATTATAATACTTTTGCCTAAATAACTTTTTAAATAAACATTTTGGCATAGGTGAACAGGCAATGGATTCTCTCAGTTTTTTTATTAGAAAAAAATAACGTTCTACCTTTTCTCTTTTTAAAAGTGATATTGTTACTGGTATGGAATTCTGCACTGACAGTATTTTTCTTTCAACATTTTAAAAGGATATTTTCACTGTCTGCTTCCTTATATAGTTTCTGGAAAAAAAGTCAATTGTAATTAGTTAAACTTTGTTCTTGTATAAAATTCATTTAAAAAAATCTGTCTGCCTTTTGTTTTGTTTTACAGCAGTTGGAATATAATATATCTAGGCATGGGTTTTCCTCTGTGTTCCTTAAAACTATGATTTGTTATCTATCATTAACTTGGAAAAATTTTAGCTATTACTTATTTAAATATTTATTCTGTTCTATCTGTGTTCTCTTTCTGCTATTTCAATTAGAAATATGTGAGAGTATTTTCATGTGATTTCACAGCCTTTTGATGTTTTATAGTATTTTTTTCCTTGTGTTTCAGATTATTGATGTTCACTAACTAGTTCACATCGACAATTCTTATAGTCACTGTATTAAGTCTAGTGATAAGTCCATCTAAAACAGCATATATACTCTTGAATTAGGGTTTTGGGTTTCTTTGGATATATCCCCAGCAGTGGATTTGCTGGGTCACACGGGAGTTCTAGTTTTAATTTTTTGAGGTAAGTCCATACTGCTCTCCACAGTGGCTGCACCAGTCTGCATTCCCACCAACAGTGCATGAGGGTTCCCTTTTCTCCACATCCTCTCCAGCGCTAGTCGTTGGCTCATTTATTGATGATAGTTATTCTGACAGGTGTAAGGGGATATCTCAGTATGGTTTTAATTTGCATTTCTCTGATGATTATTTAAGTTCAGCATCTTTTCATATGTCTGTTGGAAATCTGTATGGCCTCTTCAAAGAAGTGTTACTTCAGACCCTTTGCCCATTTTTTTGACTGGATTGATTTTTTGATGTTGAGTTTTATAAATTCTTTATCAATTTTGGGTATTAACCCCTTACCAGAAGTATCATTGAGAAATATGTTTTCCTACTCAGTGGGTTATCTTTTCATATTGTTGATAGTTTTCTTTACAGTGCGAAATATTTTCAGTTTGATGCAGTCCCATTTGTTCATTTTTTCTTTTGTTCCCTTTGCTTGAGGGGTATATCAGAAAAGATATTACTATGAGAAACATACAAGATTGCAGAGCCTATGTTTTCTTCTAGGATTTTTATGGTTTTGAGTCTCACATTTAAGACTTTAATCCATTTTGAGTTTATGATCTATGATAATTTTGAGTTATTTTCTGTGAAGGCTATATGACCTCTCAATCACTTTTTGGGGGTGTGAATGTCTAAGTGTTTCCATACTTTTGTTGAGATGACTCTCTTTGTTCCGCTGTACTGCCTTGGCTCCTTTTTCACAGATCAGTTAACTTATTTACGTGAGTCTACTTCTAGTCTCTCCTTTTTGTTCCACAGATCTATTTGTCTATTCTCTTGCCAACATTGCACTGTCCTGCTCTCTGTACAGAACTATATTGTAAGACTTGAAGGCGGGTAGTGTCAGTCCTATGACTTTGCTCTTCTCCTTTAACATTGAATAGGCTATTCTGTGCCTTTTGTCTCTTCATGAAAACTTTAGATCCATTACCATTTTTGTATATTTTACTTCCCAGGTATAGACAGTTTATTGTGACTTTGTTGTTGAGAGACATTTTTAAACCACTTGTAAGTATTGAACTTTAGCAAATGCTATTTCTGTATTAATTAAGCTAACCTCCCATATATTATTTATGGTTCAGTTTTCACACACAGACAACAAAGCATGCATTTTTGTTGCATTCTTGCTCCCATTGATAAACCCGCTTAGTGTGTTAAAAAATAGGATAATCTGAAAACAAAATTGGCCAACAAAGGTAAAAATGCAGCCAAAAAAACAAAAAGAGAAAGAAAATAAAAAGTGATAATGCTGAAAGTGAAAATCAAATTGAACGTAGATAGGCTCAGATATGGAGGAGCATGGGGACGTTGGCCTAGCTTCCCCCGGGAAGACCCGATGTGCAGCCAGAGGAACTTAGGGATGGTGCAGCTACTGGCATAAGTGAGGGAAGTGGATGAGATAAAAAGATGAGGATATCCCAGAGGAAGCGACATTGGCACTTAGCTTCACATAAAAGGACATCACGGAGACATTTATGACATTGGAAGGCTCAAAGGATAAAATGGTGGGAGCCTATCCAAACTTTTGAAAAAGTGTATGACAACGCTTCAAGGCCTTGAAAAGATACTTACTCAGTTTTATTTTTAAAGTTACATAATAACAGGAGGAAGGTAAGCTATTAAACTATTTTACAATAAAATATGAACTCAGTGTTTCTAATGTTCTAGATTACAGTGTACTAAATAAATACAGCTTTATTGTATTTTTATTTTGATACATTAATAGTGAAATATAAAAACAGTTTTTTAATATTCAACAAAAACTTTTAAAGATTACAGAACAAAGTGAAGACTGACTGTAATTCTGTTCCCTGTTAGGGTCCCAATTAGAAAATTTGGTGAAGGAAGATAGCACAAATATTTTATTATTTCTATTTTAGTAAGAATCATTGATCACATCTCATTTTCCCTTAAAGGAACTAATTAAGGTTCCCACAGAAACAAGATTAAAACTTTTAATTTTAAGATTTGTAGACTAGATTGGTTTCTTACGATCATTTAACATTTATTTATTGTGCCTTATCTAACTATATAAACCATTTTGATGAAAATTATGTTTTTGTTTGGTTTACTTGAAAAAGAAGCATTATCAAGAATGCTTTTGGTGATTAAAATGTAAATATTCCCTTTCATGATACATGAAATTGCAAAAGACCCTAGAGGCAAAGCACTCATGCGATAAGGCTAAAAACATAAGTCCCAGAATATAACAACCACAATAAGAACAACAGTTTTTGGTAACAAGGTAAACAAACACTTTAGCAGCTTTGCTGTGTGTACTTCCCTAGAGTAGTGTCTTAACATCATAATCAGTTCATTCTATATAAATAGGTTACATATATATAATAATTTGGATGTGCTTGTTTACATACTTAAGACTCATAGTAAACTATCTTCACTGAAGACTGGTGACACTCTGAACATTGATATAATTAAGGCTCTTAATTCTTAATAAACAATGCAATCTGCTATGTTATAAGATGTGACTGACTTGCATAAGTTTATCTTATTGAGAACTCAACCTCAATTTCGAATGTTTGAACAAGCTCATATTATAATAAGGAAACATTAAAAAATTAATCTGCTGATAATAGATGTTCCCAAATAAATACATTTCAGCAATCAGCACAGGATATTATGGATATCCTGCCATTTCTAACATCTGAACTTTAGTTTAATTTTCTGAACCTTATTACTGAAAAGTGGATGATTTGCTGATTTGTACTATCGAGAGTTTTCTTAATTTAGTAGGTATCTTATGTCACATCCTGTATGGGTTATATCTGCTTATAAAATAATCTAAGCAGCCTAACATTTTAATTAGTAAAAATCTTTAGTCATTCTCATAAAACCAAGAAAACTGTTTTAGTATTGTATTTATTACTAGCTAGCAGATATAACTGATTTTTCACATTCCATAGAAAATTTGGGAATAAAATATCTAGAGGTAGAAAATGAAAATTGTGAAAATATGAACTCAGTGATGGAACAAAGTATTTTTAGCATAGGATAAAAGTTGGGAAGTATTGCTCAGAAGAGATTTAGAAAAATGCTTTGGTGGAGAACATTAATTTATTTTATCAACATCACAGATAAAATATAGTGGTATTTTTAAAAGAAAATACATGCCTCTTTTAAAAAAATTTAAGTACTGTAAAGGTATTGCCTGAATTAACCATACTTTGAAGTTTACAACCTTTGAAAATATTTAAAACATGGCAGATAATTTAGATGCAGAAAGGGAGGAAGTTCAAAGTTAAACAGAAACCTGTGAAATATATAGTATGCTAATTAATAATTGATCTTGGCATTATCTTGAACCTGTAGTGACTAAATGAATATAAACTAAAATAACTTTCTGAGTATTTTAACCATATTTGCCATGGAAGTATACAGTATCCCCATTGGTTATAATATCTTCTATGAACTGAAAATATCACAAACTATATCTTCTATGAACTGAAAATATAACAAACTATTTAAAGTAAGGAAATTTAAAGTAAGGCTGTCAATAATTGTCACATGACAATTAGTTTGATTAGAATCAACATAAAAGATAGTAAATATGTGGTTCTACCTGTTTGCTATCATATTTTATATTTTACTGACTCCAGCCTGTACTTTGCCTTATATTCAGTGAATTAATTCATAGAACAGCACATTATCTTATTTATGGTAGTTTTAAAATGAATATATGTGGAATGAGTAAATGAATGAATGTCATAAGTAATCAACCATATCTACTGGGTGTCTCTGATGTGCAGTCACAAAGTGTGATGTTTGAGATGTTGTCATGTGCATGGCAGACAAAGTCTCTGTCCTCGTCGAGTTTACAATCTGTCAGGGTGGACACAGTAATCAAATAACTGCAAACGCTGAAGAAAGAAACACCATACATACACTAGCAGAGTTTATAGTATTAGAGGTTAAGAAGTTGGGGGAACAACCACTTAATCTCGGGCTCAGAAGAGTAATTTTCAGCTGAGGAGTGAGGAAAAGTAGGGACCAGTCAGGTACAAGGGTAGGATGTTCTGGGCAGAGAGAACTGTGTGCAACAGTAGGTTCTAAAGTGAGAGAGTACACTGTGGTCAGGGAATGGGAGGAAGCCCAGCACAAAGGTGAAGAGAGAGACTCAGAGTGAGGGGTGTGCATGAGGAGGAGCCGTGGGCACAGTCCGGTCATACACATTCCAAACAATGGGAAAGTTTGGCAGAGTTCTGAGCAAGAAAGCAACATGGACAGTGTTCTGTGTTAAAGACCTTCTGACAGAAATAAAGAGAGTAGATGGAAATGGACAGAAGCAGCTCGGAGAGACTCAGACAATGTAAGTCATAGTCATGGTGAGAAATGAGGATGACAATGGCGATGGTAGCAGTTGAGATGAAAATAAATGTAAAGTTTTAGAGAGAGCAGTTGAAGTAGAAAAGATTACTTCTAATTTTTTTCAGGTGGGTAATGGGGCAAGGTGTTGAAATTAAACCCACAGCAAAAGTAAGAGACATGGAAGGAAGATCACACAAGTTGAGTTTTGGGGAATTAGGGCTTAACATGAATGTGAAACCTCCAGGAACAGATTTCAAGAAGGTAAGGAACACATTTCAACTTGGGGTACTCTACAAACCAAGAAGAATACAGCATGGGTGCATCTGGGGCACTGAACACAGGGGTGCCGAAGAGACTGTGAGATTGCCAGAAGAAAGGATGTAGAATGGGCGCAGGAGGGGTCTGGGACAGCACCAGAAATTCTGCAGTAACACAGTAGCTTGATTAGCAGAGTAGAAATAGACAAAGATACTATGACTATCTGCCACAGCACAATTACACTGAGAAACCTAACATAATTCTCAGATTTCTCCATTAATTAGAGTCACGGCATATGGTTTGCAGTTTAAGCATTGAACAGTGACTTTCAGCTCCACTCACCAAGCCCAGGTCCCTGGTTAGAGGGTCTTTCAGCTAAAGATATGTGTTTCTGTGATGCATCTATAGGGATCGCTTTTTTAAATTTCCATAAAGGTACAGTACGTGCTTATCACTATCCTTTGTCTAGTTTTGTTTCTTCAAGGCTGAGAAAAGGCTTTCCTATATGCATGCATAAGCAGGACAGGCATCTAATTTCCACGATTAAAAGTAACCATTTAAAATATCACAAAAAATATAAAAATGAAAGTATACCTTGGAAATGTATGGGAACCCTGCTCATCATTCACAATTCAATTTAACATATTGGGTACTTTTTTAAATCAATAGTCAGTAGGATCGGGGAGATTATGGGACACAATTAAAGGAAAAGCCTAAAGATAAAGCTGCAAAATGAAGAAAAAGTGCCTGAAAAAGGAATGTTTAACATTTCTGATGTGCATTACATCAACCTCTGTTCCATG
The DNA here is from genome assembly GCA_028533065.1 of Trachops cirrhosus. Lineage (NCBI taxonomy): Eukaryota > Metazoa > Chordata > Mammalia > Chiroptera > Phyllostomidae > Trachops > Trachops cirrhosus. The sequence goes on along the minus strand of CM052539.1, from coordinate 167,894,937 downwards.
GTTTGGACACTTTCCAGACTCTAAAGCTGTCAGGGGTCATAAGTGTCAGAGCTTGGAGTTTATAATCATTTTCCCAATGTTTGTACTTATTTGTTTTTCTTTCTTTTTATCAGATTCATTGGATAACATTGTTTGATAAGATTACATAGTTTTCAAGTGTACATTTCTATGATACGTGATCAGTATATTGCACTGTGCACCCACCTCCTAAAGTCAAATCATCTTCTGTCACCATGCATTTGACCCCCTTTACCCTTTCCTGTCTTTCTCATCTCAAATTATACCATAGACAAATGGACTTTCTCACAGCTGAACAGATAATTGAAAAAAGTGAGAAAAACAGTTGAGGAGCTGAAGAGGGGAATCTAGCATTTTGTCACCTCAGACATTTATGAAGGAGTGCACAGGCATGATGTTCTGGAACTGGTCCTTAGGAACCATCGAACTCATTTTGAACTAAGGATCCAAAAATGACTAGCATAAAATTATACTTCAAGCTCATGGCAGAACCAGGCATTGGTTGGTTCCAATTTCATGTATTCTAATTTAATCATCTGAAAATGGGATAATATTATCTCATTAACTTGTCCTTCAGAGTTTATGTATTAAGAACAAAAGAAGTAAAAAGAATTTTGAACAGTACTTTTCAGAAACAAGACAATGAACCTGAAGGCCTTTGTATTCATGTTAAATACAAATGCTTCTCCAGATTAAACCCTTACTGATACATTTTGCAGTTAGCTAAATCATTGTGTTATAATACTTTGCCAAGTTAAAGGGAAGCACCACTAAATATTTCCAATTAGTTATATTACAATTTATCACAGGGAGTATGAAACTGTTGGTGTTTTTTAAGTGGCCAAAAAGGAAATCAGCACCATGCTAGTAACATGTTTGAGGAAATGGAGCAGTAAGGAAGTTATGTATGTGTTACTAATATAACTTATTTCCATATATTCCTCCAGCATTCCATTCTCAAACACAAGTAAATCCTACTGAGAAAATTTCCTTTGTGTAACTTCTAAACAATTTGTTTTCCTCCTAAATTACTTCCATCAGAAGATGGCACTAAAATCTCACAATCCATACTGTTTACAAGTCTTCCACCAGTAGTCAAATTGTTTGGAATATTTATAAAATCTATTTTATTCTTACACTGCTAATCTGTTGAAATGCTGTTTGGTATGAATAATGCGATACCACACTGAGTTTTGAAGGCAGTGAGATGAGAGGCACCTTCTTATTTGAACAACTCTCCAGCAAAAATAATTTTTTGATCCTTTAAATTAGTGGAAATGGATGCATTACATGTTTAAGTTGTTTTTTAATTTTCTTCAAGAAGTACTTTGAAAAATTACTGCAATATGGATACTTTTAAAAACAAATCAATAACTATTCGATTTATTTTCTCTGAAGAAAAAGTAAAACAACACATATTTTACTTTGTAAATTTAAAAGTCATTTTGCAGTGAATGAAAATATATTTTGGTTTTTAAATTATCTAGTTGTTACTTTAAATTGATCTATGTCATTATAGTCCCTTTTCTAATAATATTGAATATGCTATCAGCAACTTATACTTGAGCATAAAGAAAATTTGGTCTTGATAAGGTTATTGTAATAGTGAAAGTATATAATGAAGAAATAGTTAAGAACCTCATAATGAAAATTCCTGTGCCCTAAATTATGGGATTTGAGCTTCATGCCTCCTAATTTCATAATCTGGTGAGCCAGACTATTACACACATCTGTTATACATTATGTCACATATTGTTTATGCACATCACTGTGTATCAGTTACTCACATATCATCTCTCAGCCCTTCTCTCCCCCTTTGTATCATTTGATATGTGCCCCGGGAGTCTGCAAACCACATCTCCCGACTATCATCATGTTAGCCAGGTTATTCTTAGAGTGTTACCAAGGAGGCCCTGGCAAATGACTGTGGGTCATTTGTGGGAGGGGTTCCAGCTTCTTTTTTCACTCCCGGCACCAACTAAGCTAGCCATGCCTGCTGGGGTCAGCTCAGTAGTTTGAGCAGCAGCCGTGCCAGGCCCTCCGGGGCTCTGTGCACCAGCCTCAGTGTGACTTCCCATAACAGCCAAGCACTGGCTATGCTGCCTCATATGAAAGTGTAAGAACATTATGCCTTCTCTTACCTCTCCAGCGCTGGTCATTTTAGCTGTTTCCTGCCATTACAAAACCTGAGATTCCTCTCCTTACTCAGTTTGTTCTCTCAGCTTCTAACATCTTTGTGATCAGCTTCCGTATTAAATTCTCTCCATTTGAAATACCTGTATGGTTTGTTTCCTTGAATGGGTCCCTATTACCCAAGAGGAGAATATTATTAAAACCCAGCACGATAGTGAGTTATAAGAAGAAAGGACTATCCCTAGTTTGTATTGTTTAGTTTCATTGCTATTTGGTTCAGGTTTATTATCTTTAAAACCATCCAATTTATTTTTGTACTGCAAGAAAAATTCCATTAGATTAATACTACAAAGAATATCCTATATAATAATGCTTTTTACTCCTATGATAAGCTCAGAGTATATACCCTAAAATTCAGTCTTCTATGAGAAATGCTCTCACTAATGTTTTAAAAAAGCCATTTTAAAAATTTTGTTTTCATTCCATGAATGTCTGAATGCATGGGAATGCACAGTCAGGGACTGGGATATCTTGAGATTTGAACAGACTTTTTCAATCATTTTCTGTAAGATAAAACCAAAGGTGGTGTCGTTTTGAGTTTAAGCATTATACATTACTTTTGCTTTCTAAAAAGGGGAAGACTCCTTCCTTAGTTAACCAAGAGCTATATCTATGGGAAATAACAAAAACCGAATGAACTCAAGTAAGAAGGTGACTCATGGTCTAAGAGGATTTCACGGAGTGTTCCAATAGCTCAAACATCAACTGACTGGGACTTTACACGGTACGATATTTGAAAGTCATGAGGCAAACAATCTGCATAAAAGAGGTAGGTCCGATAGTACCGAAGGCATTAAGAAAAAGAAAAGTATTTGAGAACAGGTCTGTAATTCATTTAAGAGGAACTGGTAATATCAAGGCCAAGTCTTAAGAACAGACAGAGCAAAGACAGTTTGCCAGGTCATTTTTAAAGCTGTTAACTGTATTTACAACTGTGGCCAAGGCTACTTAAGGCATTTAGTCCTTAGAACTTGCAGAAACCTGTTTCTCAAAAAGGTGCACAAATTTAGGTATGATAAGAGGCTGAGCCACAGAATGTGAGCTAAAGAGTGATTATATGCTTAGATTCATCCTAAGAACTGGAGGTAGCACCTGGAGGAAGGGAGTGAATCCAGCTTTCAGGAAGAGAGGTTGGGATGTAGGTAGGGGGAAAGGGATTGATAGTTTAACAACTGACACTAAACTATCAAAAATAATCCTGGAATATTATAGTATATAAAAGTTCAGGGATGAGTATCATTAATTTTTTTACCCAAATCAGAGCTTTGAGTACTGTGTATTCTATTTCCACCTACATTTGTTTACATGTCATAAGCAGCTCAAGCAACAGCACATCAGTGAGATTAGACTTAAGAGTATTTTGCTTCTTTCATTTCTGTTTAAAAGCCAAGGCTTCTACCTGATTCTCTTTTAATTTAAATACTTCAATATTTAACCTTGGCTGGGGTGGCCCAGTGGATTGAGCATCGGCCTGTGAACCAAAGAGTCGCTGGTTTGATTCCCAGTCAGGGCACATCCTTGGCTTGCAGGCCAGGTGCCCAGTGAGGGGCATGTGAGAGGCAACCACACATTGATGTTTCTCTCCTTCTCCCATGCTTCTTCTCTGTCTAAAAATAAATAAATAAAATCTTTAAAAATGCCACAATATTTATTTAATCCTAACAATTGCCAAAATTTAATATTCCCAAAGAACTTCAAAATATTCTTTATAATGATCCTTCTGTGAAATGAATGTATTCCTTGTAAATAATTTTCTTTTTTCTACTTGTTATATTTCAAGCTCTTTTTTTTTGGTCTCCTTAATTTTTTATTTTTTGTGACATCTAAAAGAGAGTCATTTATGACATATACATATTGGAGGAATTCAAAGAATTATAGAAAATGAGTGATCAAAACCCTAGAATTTTATACTCCTAGTTTTATGCTTGTTTTTTTAAAAATCTCACACCATGGGAAATTAATTTAGCTATAACAGATTAAATGCATTTTATTTATTTTATGCATATAAAGCTCAACTGTGTCTTTAGATTGTTTTAATTATATTAAAAAGAACAATTCATTTATATTGCAAAGAAGAAAAAGAAAAAAAAACTATTAGAAGAGATCAAAGTGCCTTGCTTTTCTGAACTTAAAACGATGCATTTCATTTACAAAGATACTTGTTATTTCAGATGCGGTCATAGTGACATTGTAATCGCCACATGTTGAGGGCCATGGACAAAACTTTTAACTAGGTTTTTATCTAACACATAAAATAGCTTGATATAGAACAACCAATTAGTAAGTGACGCCAGAGATTATTGAAAATTTGAAAACCCTTATGCTTTTACATAGATTTAAAAAATTGCTAATGTTCTATTGACCAATAAACCTTGCTTTAAAATCACACATGCTACAGGACAAAAAGAATCATGTGAGTTAAAATAAGGTATTGTTCACTAAACAGGCTTACCTTCTTTGGTTTCATGACTCCATAAATATTTCAGAAAATATATTCGATTCCAGCAATTGGTTCACATAATATCAATGTCTTTCTCATGAGTAATATTCCATTATTTTACAGCCTGTATGTCTGTGCACACATAGGGACCTGATGACAGGCAGGAATGTTGCTCCACTTCTCAGAGTGATGGCAGAGCAGTGCTGACTGCCCAGGTGGAAAAGGCACAGATGTGGAAGCTGCCCTGGTATAGATTCAAACGCTCTGACTCTCTGCTCCATCCTGGGCCTGTGCACGGATGCTAAACAATTCAACAGAACCTCTCTACTCTTTGCCTTTTTGCATGGCTGCCAAGGTTTCTTGGAATTTAAGAATTTTTTCTATTTTTTTAGTATTATTTTTGTTTTGTTGGGATAAATCTTTTTTAAATTGTTTTGTCTTTCAGATTGTGCATATGTGAATGATAGCTTATCTAAAAATTTCCTTAATTAATTGAGTTTATATATATCATTTTATGTTCAGAATTATTTTCCCATACAATTTTAAAGTCATTGTTTAATTTGCTTCTATTAGTCTGTTTATTATTAGAGATGAATTTGGTACATTTTTTCCTCATGTCACATAAGGGGACCAAAATCCAATTCCTCTTTGTTTTAATTCTTTCAACATGCTCAAGTTTGTGAGAGCATGGGTAAAACTCTGTATCACTTTAATGTTATTAATGAGATTTTTAGACACCCCACCCTCGCCTCTAAATTATTGTGCTTTCTTTGTTTGTTATTTTACTTGTTTATTTGGATTCTCTGTTTATGTGTTATCTATGTGTTTCAAATTTCTAGTTATTTTCTCTATTCTTTTATTTTTAACAATGTATGTAGTGAGTATGAATATTTCCTGTCATGTAATGAGCTCTGTATCTAACATAGGCCTTACTTCTGAATGGAAAGTCCACTCCGCAGTGCTGTACTTGTGAGGTGCTTCCATTGGTTGTGAAGTCCTCCTTGTCCCCGCACACAGTTCCTATTCCTCCTGCCCTACTTCATTTCCTCCATGCCACTCACCCATACATGCAGTTATACACTCTATTTGTGGGTGTATTGACTTGCCCTCCCATTGTCCTTCATGTATAATTCAGGATGCTTGGGATTTTTCCCATTCACTTCTTTATCCCCATTACCTAGAAGACTACCTGAACAAGTATTTGGAAAAAGAATAAATAAGTCAATGGTCAATAATCAGGCACCTTTATCCCCTGTGCAAAAATGCGGAGAAAACCTCTGTGGAGCATCAGCACCCACAAGATGTCTCTGATTTCTCCCAGCTGTTTTTTCCAAGGCCAAACCAAGAAGCTAACTTTTGCCAGGAAGTAAACTCCATGCACGAGTAGACAGGTCTGTTAAACAACAATCCCTAAGGGGCAATTGCTGCACGTTCCTGTCCCACACACTTAACCTACTATCTGTCCTTGGGGTTCCTAATTTGTAGCCACTCCAAGTCTCTGCAGAAAGGCTGGTTCCCATCTCTGCCTCAAGTATCTTGTAAGACTGTAGTTTTTGCTTGTTCTTGATGTTACTGGAAATTCGCCATCATCTTGTTTTGATGTTCATTTTTCTTCCATTTTCCTTGCTGTTTTTGTGGTGGTTGTTATATTTTAAGCAACAGAGCAGATCAATCCATATGCTCTTGTCTGCAGTTTTACCTGGAAGCCCAGTGCTTATCCATTGATTGGTTGGATTTTTGTTCTTCAAGGCAGCCTAAGAGAGAAAATTGTATACACTAGCACGGAGTATGATTTCTTTAGTTAAGTTAATACAACATGAAGAGAGATTAAAGAAACCTAATTAAAATAATTGAATTAAGAATGTTTCTGGTGATGTGTTCCTTTTTGTACACTGGCTGGCTACAGGATTTTACTAGTGGCACATATAGCCATGTGACAGCCCTCTATCGTAATGGACTTGCAGACCTATGAAGTTTCATAGCAAGGCAGAATGACATAACCAGACTGGGAATACTTCTGGACAGACATTATTTCATAAATGCTGGCCTGTTCTTAAAGATATTTGAGTTATTTTAAAAATAAAATAGTACTTATTATCAAGCTGTCAGGTAAAAAAGAGGTTTAGAGAAAGAAAAAGAGAAAATTATATTCTAAATGAGCCTCACATTTTGTTTTCTTCATATGTCTAATTTTACTATGAGAAGACAAGATGCAGTCCTAATTTTCTTCAGAAAGCACTCAGAGGAGGGCATACGGAAAATCATTATTCAACTCATAAAAAATTCATTTATGCTGACCTATCTTTTTAGAATAGAGACACTTCTAAAAGAATTTTGTTCCCCTCAAGAATTCCCAGTTCCTTTATCTTGACATGCCAAAAATGAAGTCGAAAGATGATAATATCTTCTATTGACAGGTGCCTTGCTGTCTCATATTTAATATTTTCTGTATTTTGGAGAGAATGTTTTTTCAATCTATCACTCAGGAGGAGGCAAAAATTGTCTAGAGAGTGATTTCCAATAAGTCTCTGAGCTGTACTAAGAGAATATATTTGAATCACTCCTGTGATAATGTTGAACAAGGAGGGCATTTATTGCACTTACGGCGTGCTAATGATAATATTTTCTTACCCCAATGAAATATGTTAGTGTTCAGCATACACATTGCATAAATGAAGAAACCAACATTTACAGGGGCTATGTAACTTTTCAAATGTTACGCATCTTATAAATTGAAGATCATGAATTTAAACAATGTTGTGCTTGAATCCAAAATAATTACTCATATCAGACTGTATCTCCAATTACCTGATATGACAATTTTTCATTGTTTCAATGTACGAGAAGTTATGTTATCTGTCGATATATGAGAGAACCACTGAGAGAGAGAAAAAGAGTGTATGAACAAGTTAATCCTCCCAATTGTATCCCTTGATAGAGACCTTAAAATTGATCTGAGAGAATTGTTGAACAATTCTCTTTTATGAGTTTCAGTATTGTAACAAGCTACGATGTTTCCCATATCTATGGGGGGTGGGGGGACCATTCTCCCTGTTATGTATTAGCTAATCCCTTTGCTGATTATCCCTTCAAAGCTCCAGCAAAGACTCCTTTAATTAAAATTGAGGACTAGGTATTTTAAATTCAGAATTTTTCGTAATGGTTAATAAGTAAAGCATAATCTTTATACCCTAATTGGTGACTCTTTTTGGCTGGAGTCCTAAATTTGAGTGCTGGAGAGTTTCTTGCTAATTATAAAGTGACACACTTTATTTCTGTGAAAAATGAAAATTATAAAGCCTATAAATTTTCCTCTTTTTGTCAATGATCATAGTGTTAGCCATCTGAGAATGCTGTTACGGTGATCTCTGAGCTTTCTTTTCCTCTACCTTTTCAGGCTTTAAGTCATTGATTTTCTTAGAGCTCAATGTATAACCTATGTCGTTTTCCTCCAAGGCAGCATATGTAGTGGGAAGAGCATTAGGCTAGGAATGACAGAGATGGGCTTTCCAGTCAAACCCTGCAATGCGTTAATGGAGTAAGTAATGGAGCAAGTAAGTTAATGGTAATAATAAAATAATAATAATAATAATAATAATAACAACAACAACTCAAAACCTGTCACAGGATTGCTATGAGGATTAAAAGAGATAAAAATGTTGAGCCTAACATGTAGGAGATGTAAAATAAGTGATGGTGTTTTGCTTTCTTAAGTGGACTTAATTAGCAAGTAATCATTACAAAGTTTTCTGTGTGCATCAAATAAAACAAAAGAACAGGGGTAAAAGATGTCCCTTTAAATCTTGAGCTGTGCTGCAAAATGTGAATGCTTTATTTAATTCAGGGGTGTCAAACTCATTTTCACTGGGGTCCACATCAGCCTCGAGGTTGCCATCAAAGGGCCCAATGTAATTTTAGGACTGTATAAATGTAACTAACTACTCCTTAACAGTTAAGCAAGAGGCTTGGCCCTGCCCCTGGGTAGAAACAAGGTGCTAGGCTGGATACAAGAAGGTGGAGGGCCGAATTTGGCCTTTGGGCCTTGTGTTTGCCACCTGTGATTGAATTGAAATGATACTCACATCAAAACGTTTGAAATTACCATGACTGTCATTTTTTCTTTAACTTTGAAATAATTTTAGAAAATAGTAAAATTAATGAAATAAAAAATAAAATTAAGTCCATGAACACATTGGACTGAAAATTATTTTCTAAATGTATATTTTGGCTGTACTTTCTCTACCTCCCATTCATATCTCATTCCCTTCTAATCTGACTTCTGCCTACAAACACCACTGGAAGCTAACTAACTCCAAGGTACTACTAATTTTACAGTTGCTGAATTCAAGGGATTCTTTTGAGGTACTTTTATTTCATCTCTCAGTGTTGGGAAAGGTCTTGCTATGGACCGAACTGTGACCCCTAAGGATTAACATGTTAAGTCCTAAATGCAGCAAGATGGTATTTGGATGTGGGGTGGAGGAGAAGTAAGTAATCAGATATGTGAAGGGATGAGACAGGATCCCATATGATGGGATTAGAGCCCTTGTAAGAAGAGACACTAGAGAACTTGTCCCTCTCTCTCTCCCTCTCCAACTCTTCCCTGTCTACCTACCATATGAGATCACAGAAGAGGGTAACTGTCTGCAGTCCAGGAAAAGAGTTCTGATCAAACCCAACCGTCCCAACAATGCTCACACCATGATTTCAGAATTGCAGCCTTCAGATTTATAAAAAGACAAATTTCTGCTGTTTAAAGTTCTCAGGTTAAGTCATTTTGTTATGGACTTGAGTGCCTCTGTGTGTCACTGAAACAGCGCAAAGCTCTGACCACTCTGCTCTGCACCTTTGTCAGTGTTGTGTTTATAAGAAACATGCTTGGGAAATGAGATAACTTTCTGTCTGGGACAAAGGGCAGGCCTGCTTATCATTTGCTATATAATGGCAGGTTCTTCAAACTGCATGTCCCTCAGCTACAATGCAAAACCAATGCATATGCACATCCTTCTGTGGCTGTTGGAATCACCACGTGGGACCTGGGGACACAAGGACCTGATGCACATACCGATGCCTAGAATAGAGTGCCTTGCCCAGCAGCATACCAGTACTGTTTCATGAGCTCTTTATCATGGATTTAGCTCTCATCTCACTGGATGGAGTGCACATTTTCCACCATGAAAATTACATTCCACTCCTCTTTGTTAAACACACCAAAAGTCTATGACCACCTTTCCTCTCCTCACGACTGTTCAGGTGTGTTCACTAGGTCCAGCAGCTGCTTCACGGCCTAATACCTCCTTCCTCCAGCAGGGCCAGCACTCCCCTGGGGAATCTGGAGAACAACTGCTAGAAATGATAAGTGAATTTAGCAAGGTCACAGGATTGAAGAGTAGTGTACAAAAATCAATTACAATCTACTATGCAGAGGATCAGGAAACATTTTCTGCAAAAGACCAGATAGTATCTATTGTAGGTTCAGAGGCAGTATGCTTCTGTTGCATACGCAGCTCTGCAGCTGCAGCACGAAAGTGGCCTTGGACAATATGTAAACAAGCGAGAGTGGCTATGGCCTGTAAAACTTATTTACAAAAACAGGGTAGGGCCACATTTGGCCCATGGGTTGCAGCTTGACGACCCTTGTTATATAGTTTGAATATTGATTAGAAGATTCAGTATTATATCTAATCAATCAATTTATTTAGGCCTCCTTTAATTTCTCTCATCTATGTTCTATAGTTTTAAGCGTATTGCACATCTTTTGCTAAATTCCTAAATTTTGATGGTTCTAATGCTATCATAAGTGGAATTATTTTTCTAAATTAGTTCTCTAATTTTCTCCACATGCTAGTATATAGAAATACTACCTAGTCTGCAAGCTTGCTTAGTTCCCTTATTAGTTCAAGTATATTTTAAAACCCTAAAGATTTTCTGTGTAAATTACTATGTAGTCTGCCAATAGAAAGTTTTATTTTTTATCTGATTTTTATGATTTTTTTCCCTTACCCTAGCAAAACATGTAGAAGCTCTAGAATAATGTTGAGCAAAATGTTCAGAGTGTGTATTCTTGGCTTTTTATTTTAATATTGGGGAAGATATTAATATTTAACCATTAAATTGATGCTATTTGTAGGATTTTAGTATATATGCATATTTTTATTAGATTTAAGAAATTGTTATATATCGGGTTGGCCAAAAACTTCATTTTTTTCCTGTACAATGTCTCTAGTAGCACTTAGTTGTCCTTAACTTCATTCAAAACAATTTCATTAGATTATATTGTGACAGTTTTCATATTTGTGTGCATTTCAAATAAATTATCAAAAATAATAAAATAAAATAAAAATCTTATCAAAATTGGTGATTTTTGGTAGCCATTTTAATATTGAAGATGAGAGAAAATATGCAATGTTTTTGGCATATTATGTGCTATTATTTCATGAAAGGTGAAAACACAACTAAAAAGCAAAAAAAAATTGTGCAGCGCATGTAAAAGGTACTGATCCAACATGGAAACCGTGGCTTGAGAAGTTTCTGCTGGAGAGCTCTCGCTGGAAGATGCTCTGTGGTCAGACCAGCTGAAGTTGATAGCAATCAAGTCAAGGCATTAATTGGGAACAATCAACGTTGTACCATGTGGGAGATAACAGACACAATAAAAATATACAAATCAATAAATTGCTGAAAATGAAAAATGTGTTTTTTATTTTACAAAAATATGAACTTTTTGGCCAACCCAATATTTCTAGGGTGCTGCAAATACTGACATGATTATCTCACTTTTTTCATGAGTTATTTCTGTGATTACAGAAAAGATCACATTCCCTTTTTATTCCCTTAATATGGTAAAAATATTGATTGACTTTGAATGTTAAATCAACTTTGTATTTCTTGTATAAGACCCAAATGGTTAAAAGAAACATTTTTTTGGTATGTTTCCAATTTCATTTAATATTTTGTGAGCATTTTTGTGTCTATATTAATAAGAACTATTGGTCTGTGAATTTTTTTTATTTTTTGGAATGCCATTCTATGATTTTGGTATGAGGATAATGCCAGACTCATAAAAAGATTTGGGATTGCTTCTACATGTGCTGTTTTCTTAAAGAGTTAGTGTAGATATATACCCAGAAGTGAGGTATGGCAAAATTTTTTTGAGGAAACACTACACTGTTTTTCACAGAGGCTGCACCATTTTACGTTACTATCAATAGTGTATGAGGGTTCCAATTTCTTCACATTTTTGCAAACACTTGTTATTTTATTTTAGTTTATTTTTTATACTAGTCATCTTAACTGGTATGAGGTGATAGCTCACTACTATTTTTATTCGACTTTCTCTGATGATTAGTGATATTAAGCATCTTTTTTTATACTTGATGGGTGTTTGTATATTTTGGAGAAATGTTTATTCGAGGCTTTTGCCCCGCGTTTGCTGTGGTATTATTCACAGTAGCCAAGATATGGAAGCCAGGTCAGTAGGGGAAATGGAGATGCTGTTCGATGGGTACAAAGTTTCAGTTATGCAAGACAAATGCATTCTAGAGATCTGCTGAGCAGCATTTCATCTATAGTTAAGAACAAACACCCTACTGCCTCAGTTTCTACAGTTATAAATTCTAACTTTATGATATGTAACTTGTCAGTAGAGTAATTAAGACTAGAAAGTCTATATAATTTTTAAAAATGGAATCAATTTTATTTTTCCAACTTACTGTTTTCCATCTACACACACAGAGAAACTCAAGTATGCATATATAAAACTTTAAAGGAGTATTTTGATCACTCTATTAGTTCTTATTTTACTGTAACTCAACAGGGCCTTGGTTTTCTTTGGATGCACTATTGAGCCCCAACCTGCTTTCTTCAGCAGTGAATACCTACAAGAAAGCAGTGTGCCCCAGAATTATTTCCACTAACTGGGTCTCCAAATGAAGTGCATATATCAGTGCCTTCAGCCTTGATAGATGGACACTGTGGGGTTCTTTCTCCTGGTAAATGAAGCACTGTTTTTTTAGAGCACTGTGCATATCAGTAAATAGGAGTCTGGGGAAAATAGTGTTGACTGTCTTAGCATCTAGTCTAGAAAAGAAGTGAATCAGGATGTAAACTTCAACAGATAGAAACACACTCTAGCTATTTTTTAAAAGGGATGAGGCTATGTTTACAGTGGGAAGGTCAAACAATATAATTAACTGAGTTAGGGTCAGATATTCTCATTTCAGTGAATATCTCATTGGCCAAACCCTATTTATTTTCTTTACACACAATTCTCTTGATATAATTGACATCTCCTTTTTAAAAACCCATTGGAGAGACAACCAAAGAAGATGATGATTAAATATTAGGGTAGATATTGGTTTTTATTTTCCCTAAACCCCTCAGGTATTAATGTTGCAAATATGCTTAAAGGTTTCATTTTGTCTTTAGAACATGGACTAGAAAAGTAAACAGTGCTTGTTACTTAAGAACACTTCAGTGCTTCAGTGCTAAATGTTACTAATAGCTTTGTTGTTCTAATATAATTCTCTAGGTGCTCCTCCTTCCCTTTGTAATCTGCCTTTCATTAATTGAAGCAGACAGTCTTATGATTTGAATTCAGAAGTATATGAGGTGTGAAAATATATTCACATGTATCTGCTAATGAGACTGATTTTGTAGCAAACACACCAGTCTTTATGAATCTCAGTATGTGTTTATTGTCACAAAAGTCACTTTAGGTGAATGGTACCATTTTTACCTAATCTGTTCTTGCTTGAATTATCTTTTTGAGATTTGCCTTCCTAATGGCTTTGGTTCTTGTTCTGAATACCTTAAAAAAGTATATGTATATGGCATACTTCAATATTTAGGATTTAAGATAGATTTATCTTTTTTCAAGTAGTCAAACACTTTCAAAGTGAAAACCAGCCCATGGGGTGTGTGAACAATTGGGTTCTTATATTCTGTAGTCACTGATCATTAAATTCTCTTTGTGAGCATAAGAGTGAGAGGGCGAGGAGCAACAATGCAGCAGCTAGTCCCACTCAAGTTGACCCTGGGGATGTGCTCAGTAAATGAAGTTCATCAGCTCTATTGTACTCCATACAGTGATTCCTGCAGATAGGAGAGGTATGTTTTAACTACTGTTTTCACCACTAAGATAACAAACAAAAACAAAAACAAAAACAAAACAAAACAAAACAAAAAACAGGGGTAATGTCAAAGAGAGTCTGGGGCTCTCCTGTTTGTGAATACATTTTATTTGCAATTCCAAAGTGCCTTTATGTATTCACAGACATTTTTATTCTCTGCACTATGTTGGTATTGTATTTCCTTTCAACTCTTCTTTTTTGTCTTTGAAAGTATGTCAAAACTGTGCCTTCTTATTTTCATGCCTGAAGTTCCATGTGCTTTGCTGAGCAACACTTTATTTTTGCTATGTGAATTATGGCCAGTTAAATAATGTTTTAAATTATGTTTGCACAAATTGCAAAATTTATATAACCACACAGTTAGCAAAATTCTCTTTAAATATGCATTTTAAATATTTATTAGTTAATTACATACTCTGACTTTCTTGCATTATATTTTTTCTTGGAACAATGCATCCCACTATCTTGCAGGCTATAAGATTAATTATAATAAAATAACAGGGATAGATTATCATAGATATAATTCCTGTCATCCCTCAGGAATTAAAGTAAATGACAATATGCTATTGGCTGTATACAACTTGATAATTAAAAGATATTTCTTTTTCTTTCACCAAAGCTTAATAAAAAAGGATATAAATTGGAATGTTGCTTATTACTATTTGTAACCTAGCTTAACTGAGGGCTACATTCATACATATGTCAGATATACATCAGAAACTTCCCCCAACATCTTTTCACCACACAGTTTTAAACTTGACTTTGTTGAAGAAAACATAATAGAACTTACCAATATTTTTTAAGTTAGCTTTCTGAATTTCTTGTTTTAAAGATTTTATTTATTTATTTTTAGAGAGGGGAAGGGATGGAGAAAGAGAGGGGTAGAAACATCAATGTGTGGTTGCTTCTCACATGCCCCCTTCTGGGGACCTGGCCTGCAACTCAGGTATGTTTCCTGACTGGGAATCGAACCAGAGACCCTTTGGTTTGCAGGCTGGCACTCAATCCACTGAGCCACACCATTCAGGGCAGCCTTCTGAATTTATTTATCCAGACTACAGTAGTGAAAGTTCAAGGTCATGATGCTTTTGTACCTTCCACTCTAAACTTGTTTTTATATATTATTTTCATCAATACAATTTTTATTTTCTGTTTATTTATAAACACATAGTGTACTGAATTGATCTGAAAATTCGAGGGAGATACTATTCCATACCATGTGAAATCAATCAATAGGAACAATTAATCCTTATTTTCTCTTATTTTGACAAAATCCTATTAAAATTTATCTAAGATCAGTGACCTATATACTTTTGGCAAACCATCATTTATAATGTGGTTTAGTAAAATGAAAAATATCTTCATTCCAGCACACAAGCCTAGGCTTTTCCTTTGACTATAATGTAACTAGGATATAGAGATGAGAGACAGTGATTCACAAATGTTTGATCAAAGTATATAAATAAAAAAGCAGTGGGCATTTAGACCCTACTTATCAAAGATATTTGATCTAACTTAATGATCCAGATAAGGGGTCAACAAACTTTTTGAAAATGGTTGGCTATTAAAAAAATATTTGTCTTTGCAGGCCATGTGATCTGTGAGAACTGCCCGACTCTGCCCTATAGTGCAAGGCAGCCTTAGACAACATACCAATGAATGGTCATACTTGTGCTTCAATGTGTCTTTGCATATAAAAGTAGTCAGTCAGTGGGCCAGATTTGGCAGAGGGGACATAGTTTGCCCATTTCTAGTCTAGAGGAATGAAATAAAATATGTTTTATCCATCTAAAATTAAAATAAATGCACCTAATTAATTTGAGATACTTTTATTGGCCCCAATCATTACACTTTCCCCTTGTCTAGTAAAAACAATTGTTACCATATACTAACATCTTATAATGCACAATATGATGAGATTAATTTACTTATTTCCCCTGAAAAGTATTTATCCTTACTGATCAAAAATGATGACAATATATTCAGCCCTCCACATCTGTGGGTTATGCATCCATGGATTCAACCAACCACTGTTAGAAAATATTCTAAAACACATGTTAAATTGCTGCTAAAATGTACTATGTAATTGGGCCTATGATGTTTGGGTCTGAACTGAACATGTACACTCGCTATTTTCTTTTTGTTGTTCCCTAAACAATACAGTATAATAACTAGCTATATAGGACTTCCATTGTGCTAGGTATTATAAGTAATCTAGAGATGATTTAAAGTATGTGAGAGAATGTTCTTAGGTTATACGCAAATGCTACCCAATTTTTGTAAGGAACTTGAGTATCGGTGGATATTAGTACATGCATGTGTCCGGGAACCAGTCCTCCACGAATACCAAGGTACACCTGTACATTTATAAAAAGGGCCTGGTTAAAGGGCATGCTGTATGTATTATTTAGAATTCATCATCTAGGCTTTTTAAAAGTTTTATTGAAACATCATTGCCCTTTGATGCTTTTGAACTTTTAATTACTATCATGTTATAAGATCTTCACTCAGCCTCATACAGAGGTATGCCTCACTATATCCTTTATTATACCAAAATCCCTATACTTTCAAGTTAGATATTGTAATGTTTTTAACAGCAAACAAGTAATCAATAATTCAGCAATTAATTTTTTATTGATTAATTTATTTGTGATTTCTCCTTGTCATCTACAGAAAATGTAGTGTTATAATTATCATTTTACCTCAGAAGGTAGTTCACTAGCAATTTAGAGTTCTTAGAGGAGCTAAAGGGAATAAAAAGATATTCATCCTTTGTACTTTTAACAAGGGTGGGATGCTATATTAAAGAACCCTTATAATCAGGGTTTTGCCATAATTATAATTTATCTACATTGATTTCCCTTTAGATAAGATTTATCTGGAGCCTATTAGAAAGTCTATCCCTTTTCTTCTATGTAACATCACTAAAGAAAATGAGCATGAAAAAAACACATGCAATATTTTGAACTGTATTTCTTTGCTATCTGCTTGTAGAGAATGCAACACATACAGGGGTGGGCAAAAGTAGGTTAAAATACCAGCCATCATGACCTGAAAGATAAATCATAAGCAAGTATTCAAAAGAATAACAAGAATACTACTAATAAGAAGACAAATCATACAAATAAATAATACATTAATTAAAAAATAATGATAGAAAAATAAACCTTCTTGTACTCACAAGTGTAAACCTGCATTTGCCCACTCCTTTATATATATATTTTAACCTATAAATTCTAAATATAATTCCTTAGGTTAAGAAGTAGACTTTTAATATCAAAGCATTTTCAAGTGTTTCATAATGGAACCAACACTCTCTAAACTACATTTCTTCTAGCCTTGATGAGAGAGCTGTGCTGATATCCCCGGTAAAATGCTGATGGCAGACACTACAAGGATGATGCTAATGTAAATGGAAGAGGCTTGACTTTTATTTTACAGCTAATGAGGCTGAGTAAACTTTCTTCTTGGAATGTATTTACTATATTTTAAATACTATTAAAAAACTCACTGCACAGTTAGTTTCCCTGACTTCCCAAAATAATAGAAATATATTATAAAAATGATACAGTAATGTATCTTAAAAACCAATAAAGTGATTAATCAACTGAGAAATATTTTGGAAACAATACTCATGCTTTGTGTAATGGAAAAAAATGTGTGCTCTAAGATCAATGACCTAAGAACAAATATAGGAAATATAGGTCCTTAGCTATTGGAGAGAAAATGGCACATTGTCTTTTAATGTTTAAATCTTCTGTTTATGATTCTAACTTAATTTTTCCATACATTTCTTCCTTCCTCCCCTCTTCCTACTGTTTTAACCATGTCCTCCTATCCCTAACGGGGATTCACATGCTAGTTAAGGGAAAGGACAAACACAAGCCACCCAATACTGGCCAGGTGAGATACAGAGAAATTTAACCATCACATACTCACAGCCCTGGGAGTGAACACTGCTCCACACAGGGTCACACAGAGCTGCATTTGGGGAGCAGAGTGAGAGTGAGGGTCAGTGCGGGACATGATTTTGCCGGATCAGAGGGTGAGGTGTCCCCTGGCTTCCACAACACTGATAGAATATGATTGGCTTGTTTGAATAATTCTCTGGTTTAATTTACAAGCCCACTCATCTGGAATAAGCAGGAACTGTGTCTAGCCCTCTTTATAAGGAGGCTTGTTTGGCTGGGGGGCTCTATCCATAGGACCAGACAAGGGAGAAAAAATTTGGCTTAGGCCATTTGAGGCTGCTAAAACCCACCAACTGTCAAGGTACCACATAATATTGACCTTTAATTATAGGTCTTATACCACGATTGACCATTTGATATTTTGACATTAATTTAAATGTTGGTGATTACTGAGACTTTCAGGGAGGTGGAGGAGTACCCCCTAAAGAAGTAAACTAGGCACTAAGCCTGTTTGGTGAGTGACACAAAATGATCTTGTCAAAAAAAATAAAAAAATAGATTAGAAGGTTTAGAGGGTTTTATGGCCAACAAAGACAACTAAGGGGCCTGTGAGATACTGGCATAGGCAGTGCATGTGCTCAGGGGGCATGGATTTAGACTAACCGATGCTATGGCAATAGTAATGCCGAACTAATTCGTCACTATGTGAGTGACATAGATGTTTTCTGAGAAGCACATTATGCCACACCAGCCAAACACCTTGAGACTATACGGGAAGTATAAGTTCCATTAAATTCCTTCTTCAAGAGCCCAGCGTTGTGAATTCTGAGTGTAAAATGAATGTCTTGGTCACTATCATGAACATCAGGAACTCCAGAGAGAGCAAGGAGTGTCCTGGTATGGCTTGGAGTTCTGGTCTTAGTATACAAGATCTGTCCAGAAAATGTCCAATCATTGTTAATATAACAAGAACAGATTGCAAGACATCAGTGTAACCTGGCAGCCAAGGAGAGTGGATTGGAATGTGCGTGCATAAATAATGATTACTTCACTGTATAGGTCAATGGTGGCAGTAGATGCCATTTGAGTGGGTATGTGTACTGTGTGGCCATCACATTCAAAATGACAGTGAGTAGAGCAATGAATCTGCATCGAATTTTGAGTTAAGCTTGAACATTACTCTGTGGAAACCATCTGATGATTCAGAAGGCCACAGCTATGGGCAACTGGTGATCAGCAGCTTCATCAGGACAATGCTCATGTATCACACCTTATGCAGAATTTTTTTGCAAAATATCAAATCACCCAGGTGACTCAGCTCCCCTACAGCCCAGATTTGGTGCCCTGTGACTTCTGCCTTTTCCAAAAACTAAAATCACCTTTGAAAGGGAAGAGATTTCAGACCATCATTGAGATTCAGGAAAATAAGATGAGGCAGCACTGGTTGTGATAGGGAGAACTGCGTGAGGTACTAAGG
>CM052539.1:167832123-167875267 GCA_028533065.1 Trachops cirrhosus | reverse complement strand
GAATTTTTTTGCAAAATATCAAATCACCCAGGTGACTCAGCTCCCCTACAGCCCAGATTTGGTGCCCTGTGACTTCTGCCTTTTCCAAAAACTAAAATCACCTTTGAAAGGGAAGAGATTTCAGACCATCATTGAGATTCAGGAAAATAAGATGAGGCAGCACTGGTTGTGATAGGGAGAACTGCGTGAGGTACTAAGGTGCTACTTTGGAGGGGGCTGATGCATCATTGTCTTATATACAATGTTTCTTGTATCTGGTGTCTGCTTCAATAAATGTTTCAGTTTTTCATGTTATATGGCTGGATACCTTTTGGACGGGTCTTGTATATAATGTCATCCCTGTGATGCTGGAGACAGGTGGATGCCGTTAACATTTTGATGGGTGAGACAGGTGAAGTGGAAAGACCGTGGAGGTAGCCTGATACAAATGTATTGTGCACTTTCAATATTGTGAAGGCAAATTATGTCTGAGCTAGTATTGAAATAGGCACTGAATAGCCAGATCTCTAATAGCAAAATATTTCTTTGTTGGATAGAGTCAGTACTTTTAATAATTTTGGGTATTGGGGGGGGGCATACTGGGTGGGATAACATTAAGGTTGTGGTAATATACCATGAGGTGTTATTTAGTCTTTTCATGATTAAGAACAAGCCAAATTGGGTGAAGCTGTGGAGACAATCACCTCTTCATTCATTAGGTCCTTTATAATAGATTTCAATGCTCAAAAGCTCTATTTTAATTTACATTGGGCCATCTTAAGTATTTTAACTGGGGAGTCTTTGATGTACCAAGACCTACTCTGCTCCCTCAGATAAGACCCCTTCATCAAATAACCCTCCTTTTTTAGGATAACAAGGTCCCGATGCTGCTTAGCCCTGTGGAGTGGGTTCGGTTCTCTGTCAGCCTGTGAAATTACTCAGGCAAGCCAATCACATCCTGTTATGGGAACCAGAAGGCACCTCACCCTCAAAACTCCAAATCCTGCCTCCTGCAGTGCCTGGTTGTTCCTTCCGTTCCTGAATGTGACTGTGGCCCTGCATGGTGCAGTGCCCTCGTCTCCCAGACTGTGAGTTTATGGGACTAATCAAACTGCTGTCAGTCTCATCTGTCCAGTGTTGAGTGTTATGTATCTGGCTGTCTGTCTTTCCTTAATGGTGAGAATTTTTTCCTCCTCAGTGGAATGAATAGAAGGCCATTAACTGTACGTGAATTAAAAGGAAGAAGATAAACAGGAGCCGTTCCAGCACAGCACCAGGCACTCTCGCGGCTCATTTTCAGCCTTCACTTCCCTGAATTCTAGGCCAGTGCATGTGCAGCTCTGGGGCGAAAAGCACCAGCTCGTCCTATGTGGCAGCCCCATCATTAAGATTGCCTTGCTTAGCCGCTGCATGGGGGTCTGATTTTTCAGCCTATGATCCAATTTGTTCTCCTGACTTCAGTGTGTCCTCACAGCTTCTAATTATTCTTTGAAGTGTCCAGTTTCCCTTATTGTCCCCAACTCACCTCCATTCTTCCTGCCTGATTGGCAGTCCAGTGACATCAGGCTCAAAACTACACAAAGAAAAGCCTTACACACAGTTTAAACAGTTGAGCAAGGTTCAGTCTCAATAAATCCTTAGCTCATATTGTTCTTACGGTTCCACTTTTCTCATTGAACCAAAAATGATTAAGACACACATTCTCTATGTTCCATTTTAGTAGGTAATGCCAAGTGTTGAAGTAACAATCCAAGGATTTTTCCCATTTTTTGATGAGTTAACTGACTTATTTCTATTGACTTGTAGGTGTTCTTTAAGTATATTGGATAAGAGTCCTTTTAATTTGTAGTGTAAGTAATGCTTCTCAATCTATGGCTTATTTTTAACACTCACATATTAAGTGTTATTGCTGAATAAAAATCTTTTAAAAAAATTTTTATCGTTGTTCAAGTACAGTTTTCTGCCTCCCCCAATTCCTCCCCACCACCCCAACCCTCCCCGCCTCCTTCCCCCTTGTGGTTGTCCGTATGTCCTTTACATTTTTCTTGTAAACCCTTCCAATTTCTATATAAATAAAATAAATTTATTTATTAGGTTAAGTGATTTCTATCTTTTAAAAAATCTTTCTCTATACTAAGTTCTTAAAAATATCATGCTATATTATTTTCAAAAAGTCTTAGTTTTTTTTTTCCTTTAAACAGATCTACATTCTACACTGAATAAATCATTGTGTATAGACATGAGGTGAGGGTGGGATAAGAGTTTCATTAGTTCTTTATGGATATTCATGCTATCTAGTATTAGTTATTGAGGAGATAGTTCTTTCCTCAACACTTTTCAGGGGTGTTTTTATCATAATCCAGGTACCAACATACAGGAGTAGGTAAAAGTATGTTTATAGTTGTGTGCATGGAAAACAATACAACAATTAATAATAATAATACAAGTATTATTATTATAGGCTCCATGTTCTGTGTACTCACAACTATGAACCTACTCTTGCCCATCCCTGTACACCTGGGCTGTTTTATGGATTCTTCTATTCTGGTTTGTCTATTCTTTTAACACTACCTAGTGTATTTACTACAGCTGTATAATGATTATTTACACATAGTACTTCCAGTGGAATTGGCTGACATATTTTCTAATTTCCTCAGTGATATTATTCTTTGGTCCCTAAGGTTAGATGTTTATTTGAAAACATATGGGTATTTTCTAGTCATCTTTATATTATTGATTTCTGTTTTTTTTTCCCACTGATGACAGAGAGCATATCATCTATAAATTTGGTCTCTTGACCTTTGTAACATCTTGATTTGAACTATTCAAACCTGATTTTTTTAAATGTTGAGTGTGATCTTGGCATACATGTGTACAGTTGACCCTTGACCAGTGCAGTGGTTGGGGCGAGTCCCTGCACAGTCAAATACCTGCAAGTATTTAAGTCAGCCCAAACGGCCTCTGTGGATTCCCAGAACTGCAGACAGAAAACTCCAGTTTTAATCTGTGACCGTTTGCATCTGTGGATGCCACACCCAGGGATACAGAGCACCAACCTTATACTGACTTCGTGAAATCCACATGTAAGTGGACACATGCATTTCAAACCTGTGTTTTACAACAGTCAAATATATTTTGCTGTTTGAGAGTGTAATATCAATTATAACAATATTTTTAGTCACCTAGTTCAGATCGTCACCATTCCCATTAATAATGTGCTTGCTTTTCTATTCATTTAAAGACAGGTGTGTTAAAATAGCCTGCTGTGATTGGAGATTAATCTATTTTTTTCTTATTTCTTTAATTTTGCTTTATATGGTTTGAGGCCATGCTATAACTTTTGCATAAATTTCAAATTTTTACATTTTTTAAAAATTTAGCATTTATAATCAAGTCTCTTTTTTTAGTAATGTTTCTTGCTTTAAAGCTTACTTTAATAGATATTAATAAAACCATACTACCTTTTCTTGAATAGTTTTCTGAAAAGTAAATCTTTTTTCCTGTCCTCTTAAGCTTGTTATATCTTTATATTTAAGATGTGGTTCTTAATCGCTGTTCATTGTTGAAATTTAACCTGTCTATTCTTATTAATAGAGCATTTAGTTTATCAAAATGGAGATAACCAACCTATCAGATGCAGAGTTCACAACACTGGTGATCAGGAAGTTCCAAGAACTCATTGAGTACAGCAAAAACAAAAAGGAAGAAATGAAGGTTATATTAAGTGAGATAAAGAAAAAATCTACAGGGAACCAACAGAGGAAAGGATGAATCCAAGAATCAAATCAATGATATGGAACACAAGGAAGGAAAAAACATTCCATCAGAACAGCAGGAAGAAAAAGGAATTAAAAAAAAAAACAAGGATAAGCTTAGAAACCTCTGGGGCAACTTTAAACATACCAACATTTGAATCATAGGGGTGCCAGAAGGAGAAGAGGAAGAACAAGAAATTGAACACTTATTTGAAAAAATAATGAAAGAAAACTTCCCTGATTTGGCAAAGGAAATAGACATAGAAGTCCAGGAAGCACAGAGAGTCCCAAAAAAAGTTGGACCCAAAGAGGAGCACACAAAGAAACATCATCATTAAAATGCCAAAGATTAAAGAGAAAGAGAAAATCTTACAAGAAGCAAAAGAAAAGCAGAGAGTTACCTACAAAGGAGTTCCCATAAGAATATCAGCTGACTTCTCTAAAAAAACTTTGCTAGCAGGAAAGGACTGGCAAGAAGTATTCAAAGTTAACAAAAGCAAGGATCTACATCCAAGATTACTCACTCTATCCAGGAAAGTTATCATTTAGAATGTAAGGGCAAATAAAGTGTTTCCCAGGCAAGGCACAGCTAAAGGAGTTCATCATGACCAAGCCCTTATTACATGAAATGTTAAAGGGACTTATTTAAGAAAAAGAATATCAAAACCATGAACATTAAATGGCAAAAAAAAAAAACTCACAACTATGAACAACTGAATCTAAAAAAACAAACTAAGAAAACCAGAACAGGAACAGAATCATAGATATGGAGATCATTTGGAGGGTTATCAGGGAGGGAGGAGGAGGAGAATGGGGGAACAGGTACAGGGATTAAGAAGCATAATTGGTAGGTACAAAATACACAGGGGCATGTCAAGAATAGCATAGGAAATGAAGAAGCCAAAGAACTTATATGCATGACCCAAGGACTTGAACAAAGGGAGGGGCAATGCTGGAGGGGGGGCAAAGGGGGAAAATTGACATAACTATAATAGCATGACCAATAAAATATATTAAAGTGATAAAAGTATGAAAATAGATTATCAATATTTTTAATAGTCATTGAATTTCTGAAGTTTGTAGCTAACTTTCTTGTATCCTTAGACTTGATTGTTTCTACTCGCTTCAAAACTTTTTTAAGAAATAAATCCTTACACATGTTGAATCTGAATAAAATAATGTCTCCTTTTTCCAGAAACCATATATTCTTGCTCTCAGCAGGGCAGCGGCATGACTGGGAGCATCTGGAACTCCAGATGATCTGCATCCAGTTTCGGTGTTTGTGAAAACTCAGAGACGACTTGAGTTCCTGACGTTACAAAGATCTGTTTTCTTTTTTTTTTCTGTCTTCAGTAACTTTATTTTTCAAGAAGTGGTGAATAAATTTATTATGGTGATTTTTTTATTTTTATTTTTTTCACATTTTCTTTTATCTTGAACTGCCAACCTGAAACCATGGATTTTTAGTAGAACAAGTCTGCTTCCTTCTTTGCTTCCTGGCATACCCTAACTCCATTTGTTAAACCACTAAAGCAAAAGGCTGCTGAAACTTTTCTTATTTTCCCATACTCTTAGATAAAACCGTCAGACAGCCCAAGGGAAAAAGCATTCCCTAAAGTCAAGGCAAAGTTTTTTCCATTAGGTTGTCTCCTTGACCTTGTCAATGCAAATACATGCAAGAGGAATATATATGTAATTTTTCCCTAGTTATTCTCAGTAGCAGGTTTTATGCAAATGTACTAGTCCATCGTTACCTGAAGATGAGATTCTGGGTTTTCTCTTTTCCACAGTTTAATTTGCTGTTTGTCCTATCCATTAGTGCTTAATTTAACTGACTATGCGATTTTGTTTCTAATTGCTTTTTCTTGAATTGTTTTGAGAAAGCCACTCCTTTATAGTTTGTTATTTCACTAACCATTTTAAAATTGTAAACATGAATATTTTATAATGTAGAAAACTGTTCTGTTATCTACTTCTGTGGGAATGCTACTTTTTTATATTTCACACTTTTTAATTCTCTCTCATAGTGTGTGATTTTCTTATGTGTTTTGTTAGTTTTTCACTTTGTCTTCTTCAGCAATATTATTCTTCTCACGGTACCTTAGGAAATTCATTTCAAGTCAGACCATGTTCGCTGAGCACATATTAAGTATTAGGTAGGCATTGATAGATGCAAAAGATACAGAGATGAGAAAACTCGCCATCTGTTGCAGAAAACAAGAGTATACAGAATGAAGTATAAAACAGGCATGAGGGGTATATGAGAATGGCCAAAGGGCCACGGAAGCAGAGCAGAGGAAGCCGTTCATTCTGACACAGGGAGTCAAGTGTGCTTCATGGCACAGGCGGTGACAGGATTCAGTAATCACTCCACTGAAGAAATAATCTTCTTTCCAATCCATGTACCTGCTGCTAGAGTTTCTTAGACCCCTCTTGCTGGCAATATGAGCGTTTTCAGGCTCCTTTCAACACCAACTAAATCTTTAAATACCTATAAGTTTTAAAACATTCCTCTTCTGGCCCATCAATAGTAAATTTAAAACCTACAGGTCAGAATGAAAAGCTTTCCAAAGTGTAATTGACAAATACCGGAAAGCATCTCACTTTACCCCAGAAAACTTTAAAACTTCAAAATAACCTGGCCGACGCGGGGCACATTGCCTTCAATCAGGGTCACTCCGCTTTTTTTATCAAACTCTGTGGGAAGGTAAGAACAAATTTCAGAAGGCCAAAAATAATCCTAAAATCTTCTTACAATAGCATGTAGCAAGCAATACTGAGTCCCCACAGTCTCAATATGAGACATTTATTTCAGGTGTCAAAATCCTGTAACTAATTTTGTAACACTCTAAATCTAGTGCAACTTCAGGTTTCTGTCTAAAATTTTCTTTATACAGCTGTATTCTCCAGTTGCTTTAATATTCTGTCCTCATTAGGAAATGTTTGCAGTTAGTGAGGAACACATGCATTAGTTTATGATGCTTGCTAATTAGATTAATATATGATATTACTGTTAGTTCTATGTCACTTTTGTGTAATAAATTTTTTAAATTTTCTTAAAATTTTTTGATGTCTATACATGGATTCTGATAAAATTACAACTTGTTTTGGTATCAGGCCTATACATTCATGATTGATAAAGTCAATTGTACATGAAAATAGTAATTAATCCACAGAAAACAATGAGCTGAGAATTGTAAGTCAGCAACATATCCAGAAATATAACAGTGTTGGTGCTCTGTTCTTGCTATGGGGGGGTCATTTTTAAAATACGTACTTTGGGATCTAACCATCATTTCGTTATTGTTGTTGTCATTGTATTAACTAGGTAGTCTAAAAGTTCTCTTTCTTTTAGAGTTCCTGCACTTTTAAATACTGAAATAGTTTCTTGCAGCGTCAACACAACACCATGTAAATATGAACACTCTAAAAGTATACGTTTAGCTTGTAAAATTTCAAGTTAAACCTTAACTATATAGTTGGGCTGGATCCTCCTTTCTACTGTTTTTCATATTGTAACCTCCGTGTCTGTAGAATGTTCTCGGCTCTCTGCTGCATCTCGGAGAATAGCTCCCTGTGTGTTCGTGGGGAAGTTCAGTGAAGTTGGCCTCACATGCATCTTTCCTCGGTGGGGGCTCCAGGTCCTGCTTTGCAATAACTCTTCTGAAGTATCTTTTCAGAATATATTTTTTCAAACTTTGGGGAAATTTTCTCTCTATTTTTGCAAATGTTTATTAAATATATTTTCAGAGATAAAATACATGTAGAAGCATATATATGAATACTTTTCTAACAGTATTTAATCTCTTACAAGATGAAATTACATTGTTTTCAACATTTTTCTTACTCGGTTTGTATTTAGGTAAATTATACTTTTGAAATGAAAATCATAATACATATCTATGCATATACCCATGAACATTTTTCCTGATACTTAAAAATAAATGTTACATTTTACTCAACTTTCATAAGGAGGTAGAAATTATGTTTTGAAGCTCCTTAAGCATCACTAGACTGTGTTTTTCTTTCCAGTAGGATAATAATAAACATTAGGTTTTAAATGAAATCTATGTAATAAATAATATTACTTGATTGATAATACTTCTCCCCTTTGTCCTTTACCTTAATTAGGACTGAAATGTTATTCTCTGCATATATATTTAGTAAAGATTTATTGTAGCTAGAAATGCCAAATCCTGCATTGATAAGTAATTGTCTCTCTGGTTTTCAGAGTGGATAAAAAACTATGACTAAGCAATAGCAGTGCCCTATTCTTCCACCTCAACGTTACCAGACCAAAGGTTCATTTGCCTGTGAGCATTAGAGCTCAATAAGACCTACACAGGAGCTTGCAGCAAGGAAATTAAGGGTGTATTTTAAAAAAGTGGTCCGTGCCCAGAGACACGAGAGTGAGTACATGCTCAAAGACCTGAATTCCTGATGGTTTCCAGGTTTGGGTTGTATTGGAGGAAAATTATCAGTCATGGTGACTAAAGGAATTAGGGTCATAGTTAGGATTGTGGGCTCTACTGACCGGTTGGGGTTAGGTAGGGGTCGTTGATGAATACATCTGGTCCTGACCTGAGCCATGGCCTCAAGCTTTGTGTGGGTTCATGATTTGTGGGCCTAGAGCTGAAACACAACTGTGTGAGACCTAGATCTTATCTCTAGTTTGGTTGAAACTCTGTTTCTGTGGACAATAGATCTGAGGTTTGTTTTTTTTTCTTTCCCCCTAGGATTATTTGATGCTGATCAGAACCTCATTGTTTGGAGTGCTTAAAGATTAAGGGAGTGGTAATGCAAGGGAAGAGGTGTGGGGGCGGGGTGTGTGCTGAATGAGACCCGTTTGAATTGAAAGGAAAGAAAGGAAAAAAGAATGTACTAATAAATGAAGTTCTACATGATTACATCAGATCTACCCCTAAAGAAGAACATAGAAAGCAAAAGCACTTAATAATAGAGACAATTCATGTCATTAGATTGATTTGACCTTGTATTAGAGAAAGCAAAGTTTTGAGCGATGGTGGGAGGGAAATTGCCCTAGAGATATAGAGGTAAGAAAGGGAATATTTGGAAGCCAATTAGTAGAAGGGGTTTGGTCTATGAAAAGCAAGGATATAAAGAGGAAAGAAGAGAAAAAAGAGCAGGAACAGAGACTCTGAATAGGTGTGATTAGGGGGAAAAAAGCAACCTCTTTGCACTCTTGCCTGGAGCTGATCTTCCCCTGAGGCTTGAATATAATTAGAAGCCAAAAGAGACAATCAGGATCTGCAGATTTATATTCTACCTCGGTTTCTACTTAGCTACTTTGCCTTTTTTTTAAAGGAAGTCTAAATATGCATGTTTCAAAACATGTCCTAACCTCATTTTTCAAATGGCATTTACAAAATTAGTTCTTAATAATTACTCTTCAATGGTGCTATCAGAAAAAAGACACTTTAATAGCTGTTTTAATTTTACTAAGAAACAATTACACAAAACATAAAGCTACTAGAATGTATTTGCTAAAAAAAAAAACATAATCCAGACCATTACTATTTATTAAAAATTAATGCTTAAAAAGATTGAGGAATTATTAGAGCACAAAACACAAATGTTGAATCTTAAAGGAAAAGTGTGACTAAAATTTTAAGAGGATTTGAATGTGAAAAGCGTGTCTGATAGGCACAGATTCCTGCTTTGGAAGAAAGTGGATTTCTATCAGCTCTCTTTTCTGGTGGGAGTAAAGATAGCTTATCCTTTGATGTTTGAGCTGCGACTCTTAATGACTTTTTGGTATTAAAAATAAGTAAATGCTCTGGGTGATGACATTTTATAAATGATTTTGAACTTTAATAGCCGACTTGGGCTTACTCCTCTCATCTGCTAGTGTTAAAGACCAACACAGCACTTAAGCAGCCCACCAGCTCGTACAGGATTTGCAGAAGGGGTGAACCTGCCTTGGCACGTGCTCTCCGAGCTCTGAGAGGTGGTTTCAGGGCTGTGGTGGAAAAATTAACTCCGTACAAAAAAAAGATCTAAATATTCCATCCAAAATGTCTTCCTTTACAATTAAAATAATACCTCTGAGGGCTATTGTTCTCTTTTTATTAGAAAATGATAAATTTAAATAATATTTCCAATCTCTATTGATTTTGAAAAGACAAAAACTGAAAGCTCTTGGTGAGGAACATGATTTTAAAAAGTAACATTTTGAACTCTTGACCATTCCCTTCTGGTTAAGTCCCCGCAGCTCTTCCTCCTCCTCCTCGCATTTCAAAAGTGCAGGAATGAGGCCCCTTGTTAGACTGCTGAGGGCTGAATGAAACCAGAGGTATATTTATCTGTGAATGTTGTATAGCAATACTGTGTTTCCTGTCAAAATGCTACTTTTACTAAAACTGATGTTTGAAATCAAGACAGCTTTCCACTGACAAAGGTTTATTTTGAGGCAGGTCATGGGGTGGTTAGCAAATATAACTCGCTTTTATTTGAGTTTTGCATCACTGAAAATATAACCCATGTTTATTTTTGTTTTATTGAAATTATGATTCACATGACTAGAATTGCAGAGTAAGTAACAATTGGGGTTTCAAAGTGATTGAAACTGTGTAAAGTTATTTTTACGTATGTGATAATGAAACAACAATGACAGCTGATAATGAAGATATAAGTAACCATTCAAAATTATCCATGGATAAACTATTAAGACTGTGCTTCTATGTGAAAAGTTGTTTAACTTCAGACGTAGTTATTATGGTTATAAACTTGGGAAATGACTATAATCAATGATTATTAAATATTTTAATATATTTTAAATGATGTATGATGTACATAGTACTATTTAAAAATAAATTTTGTGATAATAAATATTAAATTATATCAATTTTTCATAATATATTTACTTAATATTATTACCATAAATTTTATGTAGCAAACCAGTTGAATACTCTTGTTATATTAAAATTGTGTCTATAGTGTTATCACACCTATGACTTATCATAAAGAATAGATTTTGAAAGGGAGGTAATAGCTGCCCTGGCTGGTACGGTTCAGCAGATTGAGAACCAGCCTGCTAACCGAAATGTTGCTGGTTCGATTCCCAATCAGGGCACATGCCTGGGTTGCAGGCCAGGTCCCTAGTTGGAGACGTGTGAGAGGCTACCAATCGATGTATCTCTCACACATCGATGTTTCTCTACCTCTCTTTCTCCCTCTTTTCCTCTCTCTATAAATAAATAAATAAAATCTTTAAAAAAAGGGAGGTCATAAGTTGGGAAATTGTAGTGAATCAACCCTTTTTGAAACATAGTATATTAAAATCAAGACAAAATAATTCTTACCAAACAGGTTCAATAAGATTATGAACTCCGAAATCCACCTCTTTACCATATGGCCACCCATTATTGTGACATTAGTACCAAACTCTGTGAAAGGCTGTATGATTTAAATTTTGAAGTTCAGTAACCTGTACAATGTTAGCCATAATATAGACATGAGAATGATTATTTTAAGGTTCATATTCAGGAATAAAGATATTTTAAACAAAGCACTTATCGAACTGTGATCCTTAATGAGTCAAGAGAGCTGTATCCCCACAGGACTAACCCTCATGAGTGTGTAAACAATTGCAAGTAGTTTCAGAGATAAATTAATCTAACATCACCCTTTGGGTTTGGTAATTATTCTCATGATTTATGATTACACCTGGAGTTACAGACATCTAGGGATTTTAAGACCCAGATACATATTTAAATTGGCAAACATTGGCTTTTGATAATATAAATCCTTATTCATCATTTATTCCTCATATCCATATCTATCTAATCCAGTTAATTGGTAATTACATCAAAATTATATATCTTTTGATGATAGTTAAAACGAAATAAAAATTATATTATTACCTCCCCTAAGCCTACTGAAATGGTCAAAGCTGGGCCAATTAGTTTTTTAGGGGGATTTTAGAAACTAGGATAAATTCAAAGTAAGTAAGTAGCAAACACTATATATTTTTAAATTTGTATATTACTGTCTATGTTTCTCACCATACAGAAACAAGCTTTCAATGTGAAAGAAAAACAAGAACAATGCAGATAGGACCAGTTACTATATCATAGTGGACATTTTTAATTTGTTTTTATTTATTGATATTTAGTTATAAATTCTATTATTTTATAGTTTTGTTGCAAATGCTATTCTATGAGCCTGTGTGATGTTCTTTTCCTTAAGCTATTTTATGTTAAATTACTGTCAATAGAAAACAAATGAATACTGTTCAAATGGATGATGAAGAGAAATTAACCTAAATAATTTTTCATCAATGAGTTAAAATGAAATATAGATATATAAAATAATAAGGTATACATTAAAAAAATAATAATGTTCTAAATTCTTAACTATATTGTCAAAGATTTAAAA
This sequence comes from Trachops cirrhosus, assembly GCA_028533065.1. Taxonomy (NCBI): domain Eukaryota; kingdom Metazoa; phylum Chordata; class Mammalia; order Chiroptera; family Phyllostomidae; genus Trachops; species Trachops cirrhosus. The sequence goes on along the minus strand of CM052539.1, from coordinate 167,863,136 downwards.
GTAGTTATTCAAAAGGTAATATATTTATTGGATTAACATTTTAAAATATTGAGAGATGATTTAAAAATGTGAAGGTAATCATGATTGAATTGGAATTAGGAATGGTGAGCATGGGTACATTTATTTTCCTTCTGATCTTAGAGAAAAAGTTTCCAACCTTTCACTGTGGACTGTTATGTTAGCCCTGTGCTACGCCTATATGGCCTTTATAATGTTGAAGTATACTCCATCTATACCTAATTTGTTAGGAGATATTTTCATGAACAGATGTTGAATTATATCAAATACTTTTTCTGTGTCTTTTGAGTTGATCATAAGAATTTTTTTCTTTCATTTTATTAATTTGATGTCTTTTATAAGCAGCATATTATTGAATCTTTTAATCCAGTGCTCCTATGTCTTTTGATTAGAGAATTTAATTCACTGATGTTTAATGTAATTACTGACAGGTAAGGACTTACTATTGCCATTTTCTGAATTGTGCTTTGGCTTTTGTTTCTTGCTTCTTATCCTGCTGTCTTTGTCTATGTTTTGATTTTTTGGTGTCACTATGACTTGCCATTTTATTGTGTTCTTGTATGTGTGAGCATGTAATTACTACTCTTTTAGTTACTGTGAGGTTTAGATAAAATATTACAAAAATCCTATTTTAAACTGAAAATGGTTTAGCTTCAACAGCTTTCCTAAATTATACTTTTGCTTATCCTCCTACTCACATTATAGTTTATGTATGACACAGTTTACTTATTTTTATATTGTATCCAATAACTGATTACCATAGTTTTGTTTATTTTTATTAACTTTGTTAACATTTATTTATTATGTTATTTATTTAATCATTTATTTACCTTGTCAGAGTTTTATGTTACTTTCTTAAATTTTTATGATGTTAATTAGAGTGCTTTTACTTCCACCCAAGAATTCCCTTTAGCATTTCTTATAATGTGTCTCATTGTGATAAACTTCCTCTGTCTTTTGTTTATTTGTTTTCTGGACCAAGTCTTTATCTCTCCTTCATTTCTGGACAGCTTTGCCCAGTATAGAATTATTGGTTGACAGACTTTTTTTCTTTCAATGTTTTGGAACATTGTCTCCTGGCCTAAAAAGAGTCTATTGAGGTATCTACCTAAAGTCTTATAGTGGTCCCCTTGTATGTAACATTTTCTCTTGTCACTTTAAAATTTATTTGTCTTTTACTTTTGACAGTTTAATAATATGGCCCAGCATAGTCTCATTTAACTTTAGCCTGATTCGGTGCTTTGGCTCTCTGAGACCCGGTTTTTATTTGCCCAGGTTTGAAAGTTTTCAGCCAGTATTGTTTTGTATATATATACTTCTGTCTTTTCTCTTTCTCATCTCCTTTTGGAATTCCTGTAAAGCAGATGTTGTTTCTTCTTATTGTGTCCCCAAAGCCCCAATGTTTTCTTTATTTAAAAATTTTATTATTCTCTTCTTATTGGATAATTTCAAATATCCTTTTTTTTTGTTCCCTAGGTCAGTGATTCTGTGTTCTACATGTTTGAGTCTGCTTTGGAAAATCTTTATTAAAATTTTCATGTTAATATTATATGTTATAGCTTTAGAATTGCTGTTTGCTTTTTTTAAATTCTCACTTGAGGACATTTTTTTTCACTGCTTTTAGAGAGAGAGGAAGGAAGAGAGAGAAACATGGATGCAAGAGAGAAGCATTGATTGGCCACCTCCTGCACTTGCCCAGACCAAGGATCATAGGTGCCTGGACCAGGAATGATTCCTGCAGCCTGACTAGGTGTGTGCCCTGACTGGGAACAAAGCCTGCAAAACTGCAGTTACAGGATGACGCTCCAACCAACTGAGCTACACTAGCCAGGGGTCTGTGCTTTTTTAACAGTTTCTATTTCTTTATGAGTTTCCTGTTTTAGTGACAGATTGTTTTCCTGATTTCGCTTGTTCATCTATATGTTCTTTCATTTCAATTAATCTCTTTAAGAAGATTATTCTGAATTTTTGACAGTGCATAGATTTTCATTTTTTAGGGTCAATTATTAGGGCTTTATTAGTTTCCTTTCATGATATCATGTTGACCTGATATTTCTGTGATTCTGTTCATTGTGTTGGCATCTGTGAATTTGAATAAGTGGTCTCCTCTTCCAAATTTTACGAGTTTACTTTGGTAGAGACAATTCTTCACAAGTCTACACACTTTGGGTGTGTCTCCTGATAATGTCCTTGGCAAAGTGAGCTTACTCTAGGGATCTATTTTGGGCTAGGCTACTGCTTGCATTCTGAGATTGAGGGTGGGGGTGCCATTAGTTGAAAGCAGTTTAATGAAACTGCTGCTTGGTTTCTACCAAGGAAGTCTGTAGGATGGGCTGCAAGATTGCCTGAGTTCTCTGGTCAGGGTTCTTAGATGGTGGGGATTGGGTACTGTAGTCACCAGTGGGGCTATAAATTAGCTCCTCTGATCTCGCAGTGTAGCAGAATGGGCCTAAGAGTCTGCACAGTCTATTTTTTCAGGACTTGTGCTGAGATACATTGTGTACTACATTTCCTGGCCATATGGTGCCACCTGTTTTGCTTTGCAGGTGGGTAAAACCATAGGCTGTGCTCTCTGTTCAAGTGCCCCTTGGGTGGTCTATGTAGCTTATTGCTCTGGTTTGGTTCTGTATTCAGGCACCCTGAAGGCTTTACTCAGCAATGTGCAGGACTATGAAGAAATTTCCCTGCCTGGTACCAGCAGGCTCTTTGTTTGTGGTCTTAACACAAGATTACCCATTCCTGAGGCTTCCTGGTAGAGCAGGGCCACTGGCTATACTTTGGATGATCAGCAATATCTATCAGACTATCTCCTTGAGCATTACTGGGCTATACAGTTTGGTCAGACTTTTCTGGTCAAGCAAGGCTGAAAACTATACTCAATAATGGGTGGGGTATTGATTTGTAACTATTGCACTAATCCAGAACACATAACTCTGAGAGCATATACAATAATCCAAAAGAAAGCCTGGTGTGCTTGTTTTAACTCTTTTATTCAGTTCCCAGTTTAAAGTCATGACCCTTCTATAAGGTCAGAGACTAGTTTTCAGTCAAGTGGCCTTGGAAACTAGGGCAGTAAGGCTTATGTTGTGTAAATTCATGGGGGGATACCCAACAGGTCTACAGAGCAGTGTGAGTTGATTAAGATTAGAATCAATATATTTGTATGGGAAAATAATCTTACTTGCTTTTTGGGTATGGAAAGTGATAGTGTAGTGTTGATGGGCACTGCAACACTATCTCTGATGTGTAGGACCATTTCAAAATGCCCTAGTTTGCTGTGGTGCTTCTGATTAACTCCATGAAAGAGACCCTTTTTGAGAAATTATATTGCATACATGTTTTAAAGTTGAAAACTGAACTACTTAAAAGCATGAGATTACAAAATTCCAAAATAACCTTCCAAACAGATAGTAAATCAACATCTATAAAAATTAGATGACAAAATGATCAAAGAGGCCAAAATGGGGTGGGGTCTTTTTTACTTCTAAATGAAAATAGGTGCAATAAAACATGTTCTGAGTGTCAAATTGTAGGTTTATCAAAGGAAGCCTTTTAAGTTAAAAGATTCTATCATTATTACTTTTCAAATAACGTAAATGTAGGGTCATGTACTACTTTTGTTTTCTCAGTGACCATTTACAGTGTTGTAGCTTTATTGTGATGTCACCCTTCCTAGTGATTTAACCAACTCAGCTCAGTTCAACCAACTTCACTCCCTACAGGCAGAACTACATACAGCATCAACAGATTTTACAAAATCAACTTGGATATTCTAAACAGATGCTGCCAGCCAAGATGGAAATAAATTCTCATGACTCATCAGTATGCAGCTCTTTTGGAAAACAAGGCTTTGCTCACGAGGAACAGAGTGGTTTTTATGAACTCTTACTGAACACATGTTTTATTTCATGGTAGTTTTTTCCAGTCTTTCTTCAATGTATAACATGTATGTGCATTTTCTATATTTAATATTATGGTAATGCACACATACACACACATGCTTAGTGTACATACATAGTAGTCCTTCTGTATCCACAGGAAATACATTCCAAGACCCCCAGTTTTAAGATGGCAACCTTCCTCCTATCTTCAAATGATCTTCCCCCTGTGCACCTATGGAGAGAGGTGGCAGGTGGGTGGGGCTCTGGTGTTTCTTTCTGTTTTTATAAAGACAATAGTCTCAACAGATTAAAGCCTCACCTCATAGCCTCACTTAACCTCAATTACCTTCTTGAAGACCTTACCTCCAAATACAGTCACATTGGTTGCTAAGGCTTCAATGTAAGAAATTTTGGGCGACATGATTTAGTCCATAACAAATGGTCACATCAAGTGGATAGTCTCTAATATTACTATTACTTACTGGTGGATGTGTTTTAAAATTTTAATTATTATATTGAAAATAACCCTGAATTAAATAGATCATATAATGCTTTTCACACAGGTCTTAATATTTTTAAATGCTGCATTTCTAAGGTTTTTAGTGCATATTTTTAAATCCATTTCCAGAAATAATGAAGTGGTTATATTCCTTATTAAGAATGTCCAAGAAAACTAAAATAAAACTGTAAGAATAAAATGGTGAAATGGTATTTGTTCTTACCTCTCCCTCTCAGACCTTTTCTGGAGATCCCAGGAAAGCAAGGGTAAGGTAATAGGATCTAAAAACACTTCAGAAAAATTATGCCAAATTTATACAATATCAAGTAGTTTAAGAAAACAATATTTAAAAGACTACAACAAAATTAAATTATGTTATTCTTATTAGTTAGGGTACATGTCAAATTGTTACAATTAGGAAATGAAATATAATAGTTAAAACATGATGGAAGTTCATTTCTTTTAAATAAGATTACAAAATTAGTTAGGCACTTATGGCACTTAGAATCTCTTCTCCATATACTTATCCAGAGCACCAGCTGATGACTCTCTGTGTCCCACTGCCTGCTCTCACACCTCTTCTATTGTATCCTTTCTCATTGCTGTCCATCAAAGAGACACACTCAAGAAATTCAGGAAGTAGAAGAGAGAGAGAGGGAGGGAGGGAGAGAGAGACAGAGAGAGGCCATTACTTCCCTGGGGGCTACTGCAGACAGGTATGAGGATATAATGTCCTAGGAAGCTTCCAAGTATGCCTCTGGAAAACCTACACATTGATTTGTGCTGCATAAAGCGTGCCAAAAGTGTGACAGTCTGTGCAAATTTACCAATTTCTTGAGATTTGTTGTACCTTCAGTGAGAGTTCTTCAAAACCAACTGCAACCTTCTCTGACTTTCAATGACCTGATGTTAGTAGACTTCTAATTCTCTGTACTACAATTCTTCATATTTGTTTTCCTAAACAGATTCTAACTGACCAGCATTTTGTACCATAAGTGGCTCCAGGAAACAGAAGCTCAATTTCTAGAATCTATAACTGCTTCTCTGTTCTGATTATATTTGATGACAGTAATAAATTCATTGCTAATGGAAAATGAGACCCTGGTATTTCATGGCATTGACTGGAAAAATACTTTTTTAAATTAGCACATTGAAATGCCTGCAATGAACTGCCTATGGAAAGCAAGGCTTTGGGAGACCTATTAGATCTCAAATTAGTACATTAGGGAAATAAATAATATAAGATTATAAGAACTGCAAGTTTGCAGTTGGTACCGCTTGAACCCCTGAAGAATTTGAGAGAAGAAAATAACAAGTTTAAGGTTTTTAAATTACCAACTAAATGCATGGGTAGGAAAACTAAAGAGCTTTTCTGATTATCCTCAGAGAATGCTAATTTCTTGAAGCCAAAAAGCTATAGCCTCTGATAACCATATAAGTTCAATTCTACATTAGGCTAAATTTTAATATGCAAGTTTAAATCAAAGCCTCAACAGGTCTTTTAAGCTAAAGTTACAATATTGATCAGAAGAGACTGGGGCCTTGAAGTGCAATGTGGACATTTGGGTGGATTTTGATGCATACAAAGACCTTGAATTTCCTGCTGAGCTTCTCTTGCTGGTGGTTTTAGCTGAATCTTCCCCATTCAAGGCATTTGCTAAGTCTTGCCCCATGATGATGTGACTTAAGACAGTGGTTTTTTATGTGGATGCCAATTCTCAGTTCCTATGTCCATTACTTTTCCCTGCTTTTAGACTTATAATCAGACACAAATCCCAGCACACATGATAATAGCAACATGAATAAATCTCATAATAGTTTGAGTAAAAAAATCAACATATCAATATATACAAGTCAATACCACTTAAAATATAAACACACAAATTCAAAGTATTCATTCATACTCATAATTACAACAGCTATTGTGAAGGTGGATTGTATAAGAGATTAAATAAACCAAAATAAGCATCTTTGGAAAGAGGTATGGAAGTGAAGAAAGAAGGCAAGTAGTATTAAAAGCTTTCATTTAGAATGGAAGGGCAGATAAAGTGCTTATCTTTAAGATAGCACTTTAAGGTCAGATAAGGTCAAGTTAAAGGAGTTCATCATCACCAAGACCTTATTGTATGAAATGTTAAAGGGACTTATCTAAGAAAAAGAAGATAAAAAACATGTATAGTAAAATGACAGCAAACTCACAATTAACAACCACACCTAAAACAAAAACAAGAAGAAACTAAGCAAACAACTAGAACAGGAACAGAACCACAGAAATGGAGATCACATGGAGGGTTAGCAACAGGGGAGTGGGAGGAGGAGAGAGGGGGGAAAGGTACAAAGAATAAGTAGCAATGAAGGTAGATAGAAAATAGACAGGGGGAGGGCAAGAATAGTAGGGGAAATGTAGAAACTAAACAACTTATGACACATAGACATGAACTAAAGGGAGAGGGTGTTCTGGGTGGAGGGGAATGAAGGGGGTAATGGAACAACTGTAATAGCATAATCAATAAAATACATTTAGAAAATAATGAAAATATAACAAAGGAGTGGCATTGCACACTTTACTATTGTCTGTCATAAATCTATGGATATAGTTAATTAAGTCTCTTTACAGTTTGAACAAACTTGCAATAAAACTTGGAAATGCACCTAATGGTATTGAGAGTAATCAAAAAAAAAAAAACAGGTCTTAAAGATTTGTCATAGTTCTCTAGTGTAGTTTTGTGCCCCTTGGTTCTAATTAATATCTCCTCCTGCTCACTATAAAAGTAGGGTTCAATTCAATAAACAATATGGCATACCTATGATGCCACAATTAGTTATATATAAGTGTCCCCTAATGAGATACACTACCTAGTCTAGCTGACAAGGTAACTGACATCTAACAAGTCCCTGAAAAAATTTTGGGTGAATAATATAAAATCTTGACTGGGTTGTAATTCAAGTATGTATACAAAAGAGTATTTAATCATTATTCAAGTTCCCTATTTCTGTCTTCATCTTCATTCATTTAATAATAGGCAGATGTGCAATCTTAATCCTGGAAATCTTGCAGACATATTCAGGAGCCATTTTGTCAGTTTTGTAGTTTATTTATTTTATTGTTAATCTATTTTGTTAGTTATCTGCAATGTCACAGAGTAGTGTTGCATATAGCATGGCAACCACAGTAAAATAAAACAATGGAAACATACTGTTCTGGGAATGTGATCTGGTTTTACTGTGCATCAGTGACAAGTGACAAAGAACAGACAAATCAGTCACCAGTAACATGGGTTTCCCTTGACTGAGCCTTTGTCAATGTCACTAAAAATTGCAGAACACTGGAGACTTGGATCACATAGAGCTGTAAGCCTTCAGTTTCTCTTTTGTGCTTTTCCCCCACCTCATTTTGTTGTATTTAAATGGAATCTGTTTCAATCTCCAGCTGCTGGGTTTCTTACTAGAGTAAAATTCTGATGCAGTGTTTTCAAAAGACTTAAACAACTCTAGTGATTTTTTTTAGGCTTAGCAGTTTGTAAAATAAGTTAGAGTTTATCACTGCCAGCATTTCAAATGAGTGAACTTCATTTAGGAGTGAAGAGGTCAGTACTTGAGAATGTTCTATTTCAGTTGGAAAAGAAAAGTAGATAGCAAAAAGAGTCCCCGTAGACTCCGCGATGCGGTAGAAAACAGAGGATGGAAATTGGGAAGGCTGCAAACCTAAGAAGCTGTAGCATTTCCAAGAAGAGAGAAATAAAATGGAAATAAAAGGTTGGTAGGAAGGATACCCTTTAAAGGTACCCAGGAGAAATGACTCAGGAGTTCTGAGTGCTGATCCATTCACGAACACAGAAGGTTGAGTAATAAACTTTCATTTGCCATTGCAACCACAATTACTAGCCTATCTGCATTTTGCATTCAAATGAAAAAAAAACAGTTTAATTTATTTTTGGTAGTTTTGTTCTAAATGTTCTAAGAAAATCTAATGATCCTATGCCTGTGATTTTTCTGTTAACAGGTCAGAATAAGTGTATTCAGTTTTGAGTGTATAAATTAAGGTTTGCTAATTTGATTAGTTATGTTTTTAGCAAGAAAAATTGAGGAAGTCCTTCTCAGGAAATGTCAATTAATGAATAACAACTACTAGTATTTCTTATTTATCTTGTTTCTCACTATAGAGACCAATTGAAGATAAAACAAGGATTTATCACTTATTTAGGAATTAATAAAAGCACTATCTCAAAGATGCTTTTAGTCATTGTAGGGGGAAAAACATGGAGAGACACACAGAGAAACACAGAATTGTAAATTGAAGAAACAGCAGTCAAAACACTATACTTTATGTATTAAATTGTCTTACAAATCATTTTTATTTTCTGTTCAAAGCTTACATATAGTCCTACCACTTATTTTACATCCATAAGTTCTAACAAATAAAAAGAAGTAAATTTAGCATTAATTTAACATTTTATCACATATAAACATTCAAGAGGAATATTAATTAAGCTCACTAGAATGATAGGGGTATTATTTCCATTTTATTATTTATTTTTAAAGATTGCAGTTTTCCTAGATTTGTAATTAAAATTTGTATGGGTAACCTCGACATAAATCCTGTTTTTCTCTCTGAAGTAATTGTTAATTCCATAACATACTTTCTGTAAGACAAAACTACATTTTAGTTAACCCAAGTCATTCTGGGTTTTCAAAGACTGCTTTGGGAAAATTCCCCCATGATTACCTAATTCTCTGATTTCTGTGGACAAAGGATTAGCAATAAAAATTTTTATTGCAGCATTATTGAGGTGAGTACATCAATAGTCTTTAGAATTATCTAAGTAATGGAAGATGGAGTGAGATAATATTAAGTATTAACTTATAATATACATTTGATGTCAATTTGCTAAGACCTAGGGAATTTGAAAATTAATGAATTTTACTTATTAAAAACTTTAGAAATCTGATTATTTGGCAAATAGGTCCTAATAGTTTTGGTAAAAATATACCAGTACTCATGTAACCAAGAGCAGCAGTTTCGGCTGCCTGTCAGTGCAGAAGCCAATTCTTGAGAAGCAGGTAGGTGCTAATGTAAAGTGGTTTATTTGCAGGTGCTGGCTATCTGGAAAATTCGGGACTCCATGTCTCAAGACCCATCTCCTCATCTCCGTGGAGGCAGAGGTTTTTTATATAAGGGGAGAGGGTAATAGAACGAAGAGATCAAGTGAGGAGGCTGAAAAGTTCTCTACTTGTGGGCTAGAACAGTCCCTTCTGATAAGGCAAGTGGCGGTCTGGTGTGCTTCATTCTGGTTTACTCATTCTGAATTCACATTGTCCTCCTTCACACCATCCTGGCTCCACGGCTGAAGGTCGGCAAATCTCCTGAAACTGAGATACTTGAAGATTGGAGTCTGTATCTTTTGAAATTAGTTCCTAGAATTCTTATACAAACAGGCTGTTCACCTATTGGGTTGGCCAAAAAGTTCGTTCAGGGTTTTGTTTTTTGTTTTTTTTCCTGTATGATATGTCTAGTAGTGCTTACTTGTCTTTAACGTCATTCAAAGCAATTTTGTTAGATTGTATTGTGACAGCTGTCATATCAGTGTGTATTAAGAAAAACTTATCAAAATTGGTGAATTTTTGTGCAGCCTTTTTAATACTGAACATGGAAGAAGATATACAACATTTTCAGTGTATTATACTTTATTATTTCAGGAAAGGTAAAAGCACAACTGAAATTCAAAAAAAGATTTCATGCAGTGTATGGAGAATGTAACTGATCAAACCTGTCAAAAGTGGTTTGTGAAATTTCTTGGTACTATTGACATTTTGGCTAAATAATGCTTTGCTATGGGGCTGTCCTAGGCATTGGAATATGTTTAGCAGCACCCCTGACCTCTATCCACTAGAAGCCGATAGCAGGAGATAGCTGACGTGCTCAAAATATACAAATCAATAAAGCTGCTGGTGAAAATGAAAAATGTGTGTTTTATTTTACAGATACAACTAAACAGACTTTTTGGCCAACCCAATACCAGCCACATATTAGTTAGAGTCAACACTTATAGAAACAATATCAAAAGATTGGTTCAGTAGGTTACAATTTCCCAACATCACAATTTTCCACTATTGTAGTAATTGGTTTATATTTTCATGGGTTAACTCATGCACTTAAAAAAATCTTATGGTATTTGTCTTCTGTGTCTGACCAACCTCACTTACTCTCATGTCCTCAAGTTCCATCCACGTGATTGCAAACGTCAGGGTTCCTTATTTCTCATGGCTGAATAAACTTTTGTTATATATAATATATAATATGTAACAGCTTTTTTATTCATTCACTTGTTGACAGATATTTAGATTATTTATTTTGATTATTGTGAATAATGCTGTCATGAACATGAAAGTGGCTCTGTTTGTTTTCATTTCCTTTGGATGTATACTCAGACATGGAATTCTGGATCATGTAGTTCAATAAAAAATAAATAATTAAAAATCTTACAACCTAAAAATGGTGGTATAAAAAAGTGTAAGTATGTAAAGGAATATCCATGTGAAAATTTAAATGAATTTTATTGTGTTCAGGAAAAACTACTTGTGTTAAAAAGAATTTGGTTTTTGTCTGTAGTAGTGTCAACAATAAAAATGAGGTTAAAATTTTTTTAAAAAGTAAAAAGAAAACCTTACGGGAAGTTTTAAAAACCTGTTACAAAAAATGAAATGTACAGAATAGACAATGTAAAGAGATAGAAAGTAGATTAGTATCTGCATAAGGATGGAAAGGGGTGGGTGGTGCGGGGAGGATGTTGAGAGATTACTAACAGGTACAGAGTTTCTTTGGGGGAGGGTCAAAATGTTCTAAAATCAGAGCGATGGCTGTAGAGCCTTATCAGTATACTAAAAAACATTGAATTGCAGGTTTAAAAGTGTGAATTATATGGTACGTGAATTTTATTTTAATTAAGCTATTAAATGAAAACATATGAGTTTCTTTGTTAAATACAACGAACTGATTTACATACATTTTGCACACATTGATGACTATTTGGAATAGCTAAAATTGTATTTACCTCTGTTCTGTAAATATCTCACTTTGAATTAGAGTCTAAATAATAGCTTTTGGTAATTATTCTGAAAGGAAATATAATGATGATAAAGTTTGGGTCTGTTTAAAATATGGCAAGATACTTTTATTTGAACTAGACAAGTTATATGCAATATTAATTAACTTTGCAGATTTAAGAAATGTTCATTAAATGATATACTGCATCAAAAAATATGGTTTTCCTCTAAAAACAATTACATGCACACATACAAACATGCATCCACACATGTGAATGTGTATAGTGATTTATCTCTTAAACTGAGAACACGCACATGGATGTGTATATGTACATATGAATATACACACACACGTATCATTATACATGCATATGCATATGCATGTATTTAATTTAAATATTTGGTTATATATTTTACAGACTTTTCTCTAATTCTAAAATAGTAGTGGGTTCTTTGCAAATGTGCTATTTCAGTATTAAGGATCACATATAATTTAATGGACTATTCAATTAATCAGACATAATAACTTCCAATTAATACTAATGAAATTAAGGTTATATAAAGAAAAATATTATATTGCAATAAATGTTAATTAATCTAAATGGGTAAGTACTTTATTTTTCACATTTAAAAAAATATTTATTTATTTTTAGGGAGAGGGGAAGGGAGGGAGAAAGAGAGGGAGAGAAACATCAATGCGTGTTGCCTCTAGTGCTCCCCCACACTGGGGACCTGGCCTGCAACCCAGGCACTTGCCCTGACTGGGAATTGAACCTGCAACCTTTCAGTGTGCAGGCTGGCACTCAATTCACTGAGCCAAACCAGCCAGAGGTATGGTCTGTATTTTTATATAAATATTTTGTTGAAATAGTCTAGCAAAAATAATAAGCTAAATGATATTTTTATCACTATCATTGTGAAAAAAGAAATACATTTAAAAATTTTTGTCACTTATGGATCTGCTTCTTGACCCAGCAATTCCACTGCTGGGATTATATCCTAAGAACCCTGAAACACCAATCCAAAAGAACCTATGCACCCCAATGTTCATAGCAGCACAATTTACAATAGCTAAGTGCTGGAAGCAACCTAGGTGCCCATCAGTAAATGAATGGATCAAAAAACTATGGTACATTTACACAATGGAATTCTATGCAGCAGAAAGAAAGAAGGAGCTCCTACCCTTTGCAACAGCATGGATGGAGCTGGAAAGCATCATGCTAAGTGAAATAAGCCAGGCAGTAAAAGATAAATACCATATGATCTCACCTTTAACAGGAACCTAAACAACAAATCAAACAAAGAAACAAGTAAAATATAACCTAAGACACTGAAATAGAGGACAGATTGTCAGTGACCAGAGGGGAGAGGGGAGGGAATTTTAGGGGAATTTCAGAGGAGAATGGGAAGGGTTTACAGGAACAAATATAAAGAACATGTGGACAAAAACTAGGGGTGGGTGGAAATGAGAAGGAGGTGGGGAGGAATGGGAGGGTCGCTGGGATGGGAGTAAAGGATAGAAAGCTGTACATGAACAATTATTAAAATAAAATTTAAAAAATTTTGTCACTTAGAAAAAAAAATTTTGTGTGTCTTTTTGTATCTACCCAGAGTTGGGTAGGTGAATATCACTTCCTGTACCCATTATCTTGAACCTTTTTAAGGGACCATGGCTATGGCTGCAGGAACTAGCATTTTGCATTAAGTCCACTGGTCACTTTTCTCAGTACGCATTGTATCTCTAGATTACTTTCCCCCAGTATTTATCTGCCATCACTACATGGCTCATCTGTAAAACTTGCTCAGTCATTAAAATTCATACACAAACTTGGAAATGTAAGGTAGTTAATAGCTCCCACAGAAACCCTTGATTAATTGACAATGGAAGTCTCTGGATGAATATTTTACTGTGCTTCTGTTAAAAATCCTGAGGTGCATTTTGTAAAGCTATTTGAAATGTTTCTAGGAAGCTCATGTCAGTCAAGTTTCGAACCAGAGAATAGAACCAGTGGAGACAGATTAGATAAATGATAGATAGATAGATAGATAGATAGATAGATAGATAGATAGATAGATTATAGGTAGACGGATGGATTTCTTGCAAGAAATTGGCTTATGCAGTTGAGGAGGCTGGCTAGATGACTTCAAAATCCATGTCACAGGCCATTGGGAAGGGCAGTCTGAAACTCTCAGGAGCTGAAGCTGCTGTCCATAGTGAAGTTTGTTTTTCCAAGATGAGTCAGTTCTGCTCAAGGTCTTTCAACTGATTGAATCAAGTCCACCCAGACTATCTAGTATAATCTTCCTTCCTTAAAGTCAACTGATTATAGACATTTGTCACATCTACAAAATACCTTCATAGCAATACTTAGATGAGTATCTAATTGAATAATTTAGGACTGTAACCTGGCCTAGTTGACACCTCGAAAAGCCTTATTTGTTCAGGACAGAAACCAGCTCAAACACATCCTTGGTTTGGTTTTCTTGTTTTACTCTTTGCTGAAACCCTGGTCCTTGTCCCTAGGAGAACTTCCTCACATAAACTATCTGCATGTCACCCTTGTCATAAGGTTCGATGCAGCAGAAGGAGAGACCCTTGAAATCATGAAATCATTGGTATCACAGTGGCCTTAGAAAGCAGACCCTCGATATGGGATAATGGAAAGAAATCACCCACAAGCAGGCAGCTATAAGAACTCCATTGCTGTTGATAGCAGTGATAATAAGCCCTGGCATGCAAAAACATCACCAAGATTCTCACTGCTGGAACATTTTAATGAGGTGTGCATTTGTTGCCTGTGGCTGTCATAACAAATTACCACAATTTGGGTGGATTACAGTAACAGAAATTTATTCTCTCACTGTTCAGAGGCCACAAGTCTGAAATCAAGAAGCTGACAAGTCTGTGCCCCTCCAGAAGGAATCTGCTCCATGCCTCTCTCCTAGATTTAGAGCTCCTAGCAATGCTTGGTGTTTCTAGGCTTGTAGCCACATCACTGCAATCTCTGCCTTCTTTACTCAGCCTTCTTATGGGTGTATCTGCCCGCAAACAACCCCTTCTGTATTCTTACACAGATACAGCCAATTTGTTGTAGGATCCTCATAGGTAAGCCAGGATAAATTCCTCCAAAGGTCATTAACAATAAGGCAACTTCATAGGTTTAGGGGACATACACATGTATTTTTTAGGGCCAACTTGCAGGACCCTATAAGGTGGGGTGTGAAATGTTGGCTATAATGTAGGGATTGCATTTGGAACATTTTGGGGGAAATGGATATTATAAGGTTTGGATTGGAATGGCTCTGGATTGGTTTTAGAAGCCCTGAGAAAAGAAAATGATAGTCTCAGGTTAGCCACCTACTAATGCAATAAACACTGTATATGTCAGAACACCTCTGTGGGAACATATCAAGAAACCCTGTTACCTAAAACTTCAAGGTACACTGTGCTGAAAATCAGGCTGAAATTTGATTGTAATGGTGCCAGAACTTCAAAGGACATGAAGTGCACATCTGTGTAGTTGCACGCCTAAGTTCTGACCCTGATAGGAAATAAGTAGGATGCTGGTTATATAGAGTAAGAAAATTTGTGTCAACATACTTGAGAACATACCAAATACCCCTGATATTCCCAGCCAAGGAAAATAACTCCCTCCTTCTTGTTATACTACAACAGTCTTCTCTCATTGGAAACCATGCGGAGAACTCACCAGGCAATTGCCACAAAAATTTTGTGTCTGCCTCAACGCCTCTGTTTTCAGGCTTACCTTCATGCTGTCTTAAAATAAATGCATAGCCTTAAGTTACAGCAAAGACCAATTTTTGAATAACCACAACTGTATTATGTTCCCAGGAAGGGCTCAAAGAAATAGTTTTTTTTTTTTTTTAAATAAATGCACTGGGGAAGGCACATGAGAATACTTTAGAAACTAAATAGATCAAAGTTGACAGTAACAACTGGTTGACCTTGGTATCCCAATTACCATGACATGGGCATGAAAATTGTTTGCTTCGTATTGACAGAATTGTTAGTATTCTCCAAACACTAAATTACCAAAATAGACTTTAGGTTGGAATGGTAACTGGGATGTCTTGATGTGCAGGGATCTACACCACAATGTTTCTAGAGGTGAGGTGGGCAGTTGACCAGGGCTTTACTTTGCCTACTACGAGAGACATCAGTGTACTATTATAACTTATCATAGAAAAGTCCATTAAGTATATTCTTTCAAAGAATAGTGGCTGAATTAATAAATAAAAATGGTAGTCTATAACAAGTTACCATCAATTGATATTAAATTTAAAAGTGGTTAATTGCCTTGGTATATTTTATGTTTCATGCTGAAGTTTGTAAAGATGTGATCAGATATGAAGAGGTACTCCTGTAAACTCATATGTAAAATAATTCTGAAGACTTTGTACACTTTGCACTTTGCATTATTCTGAAGACTAGAGAGGCCTATTCTGTATTTCTTCTTCCAGTGCCCCAAGGAGTTAGATGACATCTATAACTATGAACCCATAAATCTTCAGTGAATTTTGCCACTGGCTTTTTAAAGAAAAAATTGCTGAGAAAGGAATTTATTTGCTCAAAATTTACAAGTAAAGATATGAAACATTTCAAGGCTTTAACTCTGAGAACTTAGAGGAGGATTATAGCTGATAAAAAGCTCTTTTCCTAAATGTATTATGCATCTTAATCAGGTTTTCAATTCTTTCTAAAATCTATGTAAGACACATTCAAAGAAAGAAAAATTCTAACCATAATTTCCCAAAAATATTTTTCAACAAATGGATGCAATTATGCATATTTTAAATGAAAATTACCTAAAGTTCAGTAAAAAGTGACATTTTTACATTTGAAAATCAATATTACATGGCACGCTAATTTTCATCATTAGAGGAATATTAGATCAAATTAATTCCGTAATGAAAAGAATGCTATTTAAAATATCAAATAATTTAAAAACATGAAATGCAGATTTTATACAGAATGTATTATCATAATGCAAATTGTCTATCATTAATAGAAGTCAATATGTATTTGTTTATGTTTATTTCAAGTGGGTACTTTAATTATTGGAAATAATATTCTCTATAGAGTGAACTAAAGTTTTATAGAATTATGCAGGAAAATCAAAAGTAACTGCATTAATGTTGTCTCCTGAGAGCTGTGTATCTCAAATTATACTGACAGCTTATTATGAACAGGTTTATGCCTTGATCCTATGAGCCTGGGTTCTTCTAGTCTATAAGTCATATACATGAAGAATAGATTGCCCTACTTACAATCTCTCACCTGGGAATGTTCATGGTGACCAGAGACACACTGAAAATTTATTGAAGAAGCATCATCTAATGTTAAACCATAAATAGAAGATCCATAATTTCATGCTGCTTAATTTCTTTTCTGTCTTTCTTTACTTCTGGGTCTGCTGTATTTCTTTTCCTTACTTCTGGTTAACCACATATTTCATTAGTCTTGTGACCGTGTGCCCTATATAATATACATCAAGATTTCTATTTTTGTTGTGGATAATTCTCTAATTTGTTTCTCAGTTCAAAACTCTCAGTTCTAATTTTCACAATAAACAGGAAAATTGATTTGAGGCATAAAAGGGGTTAAACTCTTTAAAATGTTTTATTTTTATTTCATTATAAAGTAGAAAAATTACAATTAAGAGATTATAATATCTAGTTATTTCAAGGATATTAGTATTTAGAACTAGGCTAAGGAAAACAAAATGAGCCATTTTCAAGAAAACTTAGAGAAAATTATTAAATGGTATACTAGGAATAACAAAAATACTTGTTAAAAATTATTAAATTTAGAACACTCATAAGATGTTAAGAAAATGAGCCAAATATGATGGTAATATAGATGATACTCTGTGCCTAGATGTATATGTGTGTATGTATGAAGAGTTGGTGTATATGTATGTTCCAAAACACCCAGAATTATCTTTTTAAGGGTGGGCCCCTTGTAGTACAGATTTCCCTAGCTTGGTGAGTGTTAGAGGAACCTATCTGTACCGGTGTATCAGCTGGCATTGTTGTGAGAGGCTGTGTTAGGTTTCAGTGAATTTTTTTGAAGACTTTCAATGCTTTGCCCATTTCATGATGGGTGATTTATGAGCATACCTGCTTATATTATGCTGAGTGTTCAGCAGTTTTTGACCAAAAAAACACATGACCTGTGTGCTCCACCCTCCCTGATCTTTCCTGAAGTGACTATTCTTTTTTCCCTTGGTGAAAAAATTCCTCAAAGGGAAAAGTTTTGCTGATGTGTAAGAGGTGAAACAAAAAATGGCAGAAGCACTAAAAGGCATCAAAATTGGTGAGCTCAAAAACAGTTTTGAACAGTGGAAAAAGTGTTTCAATAGATGTATTGCCTGTATCAAATGAACAATACATTGAAGGTGACTGATGTTTAAACATGCAAGAATAAATACACAATTTTTTATAAATAAATTCCATTTTTGGGGACCCCCCATATATAGATTCAAGCCCATGGAGAAAAAATATTGACTGTAGCTACTTTCATTTGGCTTATGAATAATTTCTTTTCTTTGTTTAAACATTTTTATGCAAAAACATTTCTATGTATAAAATGAAATGCATGAGGGAGATCAACAACAAAAAGAAGTGCTCCATCTTCCTGATCTGGTTATCCATGCCTTTTGTTGTTATCTCCCTCAAACACTGGTGTTTTTATTTTATATTTTGTCACTGCATTTCCTACTTAGTTCCAAGAGAAAGACTTTTTCCCTTTTTTCATCCCCTTCTTTCCTTCCTTCCTTCTTTCTTTCCTTCTTTCCTTCTTTCCTTTCTCTCTCTTCCTTCCTTCTTTTTCATAAATAAATAATAAATAAATAAAAGCAAGCTTTCCCCTATGTTGAAAAGTTTTTATGCTACCTACAGTGCTTGCTGCATTTATAGTCTCATAAGTAACTCATTCTCATACTAGTGGTCACTTAACCTCCAACAGTTCATTTAAGCACGTAAAACTCTTTTTCTAAATTCTATAGAAAGTTCGATCCTTCTACTTCATTTGTTAACATTTGTAAAAAGCATAAAATATCCTTAATTTTATATATATATACTATATCAACTTTAAAATCCTAATCTACAACACACCCTTGAGAAGAGTACTCTTTTCTACACCGATTCTGGCCTTGGAGCAGTTCTTTGGAATGGAAGAATCTGTCCCCATCTCTCACTGCATTTAATGGGAGAATTATCGTATTATCCACATTTTGCACTACAGAAGAAGACAGTGGGACAGACACCACAAGCAACAATTTTTTCATATAGAATACTGATTCTCAAACTGGCAGCCCTACAGAATTACTGATTTCATTGATTTAAAAAAGGGGGGCCCAAAGTGATTTTTCCTCATTAAGCTTTCAGATGATTAAAATTTACAAAATGAGGCAAAAGCCAGTGATATTTTTGAAATATTGAACTTCATCAAAAGTTAAAAATTTACTAAAGAAGATATAGGAATGGCCAGTAAGCACATGGATAGATATTCAACTTTATTTGTCATTGGGGAAAATGTATTTTAAAACCATAATAAGATAACAATTCACACTTACTATAATGGCTATAATAAAAAGTACAGATAATAAACTGTTGGCAAAGATAGAGAACAACAAATCCTCATATACTGATGATTAAGATATAAAATGGTTGAGCTACTTTGGAACACAGTGTGACATTTTCAAACAATGTTAAACATGTATTTACTCTGGAATCTTCTCCTAGGTACATACCCAAGAAAACTGAAAACATGTGTCCACACAAATACTTACATGTGAATGTAAGTATTTACATTCTTAGAAGTCTTAATCCTAAAATAAAAAAGGAGAAATAATCTATGTATCTATCAATTGGAGAATGGATAACCATAATATGGTATCCAACATGGGTAGAAAAACTTCAAAAACATTGTTAAGTAGAAGAAGCCAGGTACAAAGGAACACATTGCATGATTTAATTTATATGAAATGTCCGGAAAAGGCAAATCTATTGAAACAGAAAGTGGTTTAGAGTTTTCTAGGCCATGAATGGGAAATAACATTGACTGCAAATGACCTAACCACAAGAGATCATCTCGGGGCGATGAAAATGTTCTAAAACTAGATGATTGTCCAAGTATAAATTTATTTAAAAAAATCACTATACACTTAAACTGGACAAATTTTTATGGCATGTAATTTATAGCTCAAGAAAGCTGTTAAAACCACTGATACAGAATGTGAGAAGAGATGAATACTAAAAAGTGGCATGCAGTGATAATCTGTATACCTGGCAGAAAGAAAATTACATAATATGAAATCACTATGTATTCTGGGAATTCACATATTAAAATGGTAATGTATACAAAAAAAGATACATCACTACTATCATTTCACAAATGAAGATGAAATACATTAGAAATTAAAAACTTGTCCCTGGCTGGTGTAGCTCAGTGGACTGAGTGCAGGCTGCAAACGAAAGGGTTGACGGTTCGATTCCCAGTCAGGGCACATGCCTGGGTTGTGGGCCAGGTCCCCAGTGGGCGCCATGTGAGAGGCAACCACACATCGATGTTTCTCTCCCTCTCTTTCTCCCTCCCTTCCCTTCTCTCTAAAAATAAATAAACAAAATTTAAAAAAAGAAAAAAATTAAAAACTCGAGTGCCTCTATGTATGGCCATTACTTAGCAGAGGTAGATTTTGGAACTACACAGAGCTAAATTGAATACCATTTCTAGTATGTGATTTCTTTGTGATTTGCTTTCTTTATGTACAAACTAAGGATATTATTCTTCTCCCCATTGTACTATTTATAACCAAAATGTAAAATATTTAAATAAAAATGCATTTAACACAGGCCCTGGAATAAAGGAGAAAGTACTTTCCAAATATGTAGATTCATGAACAAGTTCCTAGCAGGTTGTACTGGTTTCCTATGGCTACATAATGAATTACCAGACAATGGGTAGATTAAGACAATAGGAATTAAAATAACAGAAATTTTTGCACAGTTATGAGAACTAGAAGTCTGAAACAAGAGGAAAACAAGGCCATGCTCTCTCTGAAGATTTTACAGTAGGACCCTTCCTTATGTATTTCTCCCTGTGGAAGGTTCTCAGCCACGTCTGGCGTTCCAAGGCTCATAGTCACATCAGTCCAATTTCTGCTGGTAGAGAGCCTCCCTAACTCTCAGTCTTCACGTTGTCTTCCCTCTGCATATCTCTGTGTCCAGATTAATCTCATTATAAGAATGTTAGTCTTAATTCAGGGCTTACTCTAATTAAACACATGATTTCACTTTAACTTGATTGAATCTTCAAAGCCCTGATTTTTAAATTAGGTAACATTCATAAGTGATGGGGGTTGGGGATGAGGACTAGAACATATTTTTTTGGGGGGAGTCACATAATTCAATCCACAAAACAGGTATCAAAACCAATTAACCAAACCTGACTTGATAAAAACTACTAGTACTAAGACAGGCTTAAACAAATGGTTAATGGTAATAAATTGATTTCCTATAGGGCTTCTTTGAAGTGAGCTCTCTTATTAAAATGTATTTGAGTCATTAAGATTTTATTTTTACCCATGTACATGAATGTTTCCTGAGAACTCAATATTTTTGGTGTTCAGTATTGGGAGTTTCAAATGTCTCTTTATATAAAACTTAATAAATGTTTCCAGAATATTATTTAAATTACATATACTTATACAATATCAGTTTCTTGAGTACATTTGAGAAACAAGATTTATAAAACAATTTAAATATGTTTGAATAACAAAATGAAATGTAAGAGTGTTCAAATACTATTAATTTGGATATGCCTTTAAGGCATATTTTATTGCTAGCTGGCAAATAAATTGATTACAAATACAGATGCAAGAGACTGTATAATTAATTTCACAGTCAGAAATTAATCTTGTCCTGTGTTTGGTTTTTGAAAGTTCAATGAAACTTCTGTTGGGTCCCTAATATAACTTAGTTTATAGTTGACTAGTGAAAATGAGGGTCATGGGAAATTTTTATTCCAAATAAATCAGAGAAAAACATTATATTGTTTGTATGGTTTATTTTGGGAATATAAAACACACAATCAGATTATTCATGTGCATATTGCTTCAAATTTGGCATTTTTATACTTTTCAGAATAACTGTATTAAGATCCACTTATGGAGATAAGCCCATCTGCAGATAAACTGAGTTACTGAGAGGTGGATGATAATAACTGCTGCAGTACATTAATATTAGATAGTTTTAAAGATAATTTACAGCCATTATGATGTTAAAACAATCTCTCATTCAGTTATAATCAGTTTAGGAATTTTAACACATTTCCTTATTTGATACAACATTAATTCAAAAGCCTCAACTTAATAATGAGTCCTGAAATGAGAATGCTTGTATTTGTGAACTATTTATTCCATGCCTACTCTGGATCATCAAAATCACAACAGTGAAGTAGTGGACAATTTAAGAATGTCTAAACTTCTCTCACATTTGTCAGTTGTAATATATACCTCAGTTTTTGCAGTGGCTGATATTGCTCTCCTCAACTTTGTTATAAATCAAATAATAAAGTAATACATTTAGTAGTGAAATGCATTAGTGAAAGGCACTTAGGATAAATTATTAGTGGCCTTATAACTCCAATTTAACAGATTTTTTCACCACAGAGGTAGACAGGTATCTGCAAATGCTCACATGCACACACATGCACAGGGCTGAGTTCATAGTTGCTAAAGATGATGAGCTCCTTCAAAAGATACAGCTCTGCTTTGCCAGCGATACGCAAAATTATTAGTGTTGGTTTCAAAATATTGCCCCCAAATACTCCTGTTTTCACACATCTTTTATATAAAATCAAGAGCTGTTATTGATTCAGTAATCTCTCTTGCAGAATTTGTGGTCTACATCATAAGTGATAGTTCATATTCCAAGAAAATTAGGTTTTGGTGATTTCCAAATGAAGTGTATGTCAGTTAATGCTATACAGTTTCTTAGAGACCTCCTGGAACTGTGTACAGGTCTCTGAATGCAGAATAATTTTTATCTTATTTGTTGCTAAATGATTTTAATACACAACTATGATTGCATTATTTATTTTAAATTCAATAAAATCATTTTTTTGCAATGCAATATTATTAAAAATAAAAAGTGGAACAGAACAGAATGTGGAAACAGACCCACACATGTATGTGCATATGATTTTGACAAGAGTGGTACTGGAAACAGCCTTTCAATAAATATTGCTAGATAATACACATTTTCATACAGAGAAATAAAAATAAGCCTAGTTGCCTATCTCACATAATATTGGTTCAGTCACTACTTTCAAATATATGTTCCAGTGGGACATATGTATATGTTTGACCAACACTTTTATTTATAGAGATACAGGGTCTGGTGCAAATAAGGCCCATTTTAATTACAAAACCTTTTATTACAAAATCCTAAACATGTAATTCTGTAACATAACAATATCACACTCAAGTACACCATATGACATTTTAGGTGAAATGTTCAAATTAAAACTATAAATGATTCCACCCATATTATTACCCTACCAACCACACTCAGGCAGGTGTTTGTCCACCAGACCCTGTATACCCCCCAAAATACATGCATGTACGCAGTGAAAACATCAAAATGTTCATAGCTTCATTATTTGTAATACCCAGTAATGAAAACAACTCAAATGTCCATCATTGTTAAATAGATAAATAATGAACTTGGAATTATACACATCAATTAAAATGAACAAATAGTTACCTGTAAGAATATGTAGCATCAACACCTTTTTTAAATTAAAAGAAGGTAGGCAGAAAATACTGAAACCTATATGATTCTGTTGTTATAAATATTAAAATCAGATTTTAAAAAGCAAGACTACAGTAACTTTGAAAGGGGAAAAAGTAGTGTTTACTTCAAGGCAGCCATTTTCGACTGGCATTTTGCAAGAATTTTTAAAACAGGCAATGCCTGACTACTTAGCCAGGGTCACTGATCTCTTTTCCTTTAGATCAGGGGTGTCAAACTCCTTTCCACAGGGGGCCACATCAGCCTCGTGGTTGCCTTCAAAGGGCCAAATGTAATTTCAACTCCTTAGTAGTTAAGGAGTAGCTATGTTTATACAGTCCTAAAATTACATTCTGCCCTTTGAAGGCAACTGAGAGGCTGATGTGCGCCCCAGTGAAAAGGAGTTTGACAGCCCTGCCTTAGATTGTCAGACTAAAAGTGACAAAAGCCAACACAACAACAGCTGTCTAGTGTGAATGAGTCAAAATTATACCATTTGTGTCAGAGCAGTGAAAATATATTTTGTGATTTGCTGCAGAATTTTAGTAATTATTTTATGTGTGCCATGAGATGAAAAAAGTTGAAAATTGCTGCTTTATGGTATGAGAGATGCTTTATGAACAGTAAGACTATTCAAGAGTGTTGGTCACATTTTATTTATTGTCTTTGATGATGGTTCAACTTGTGATAATGCAGTAATGATGCAGTAATAATGTGCAGTTTTGTGCTGTGTTCTTAGTATAAAAGTTTTGTGAAGCACATACAATATGTTAGTAAAATTTTAGCTACCCTAGATTGAATATGAATTTTGAATAATTTTTATTACTAACTTGATTTATTTTGTCACCATATGTTGGCTTTCCTTACATTTAAGGTTAAATATAAAACTAAATTTCTATACTGTAAAATGTTTTACTACCATACATCATCTATCTCATGTAGAAAATGAACAACTTGAAAAATATAGACCATGCTAATTAAAGTACTTCTAAAAATCCAGAATGCGATGCCAGTGATAAAATAAAGTAACTATACAGTGGACTATAACAACAGAAATACATGCAAGAAGCACACACTTTATACATACTCGAGTAAAGAAATGCATGGCATATACTACAGCAAGAACTATAAGCATTTTATTCAACACAGGGGACTGTGTACACATGACAACTGAAAGAAATTTCACAGTCATTGGAACTAAATCTACAAACTACAGATGCATGTAGTAAAATCATTCCATGGAGATTGCAATTCAAATTGGTAGAAATTCAATTAACTATTTTCAAATGTGCATATAAATCTTGGAGATAAGTGGTGTTCATATCTTGTTAGGTTAATGAATATTTTCATTTATAAATAATTAGAAAAAGTCTGAATTATTAAAGCCATTTCATTTACTTAGGTTTTATCAACAAGATAAAGTATTTGCTTTAGTTTTATAGGGTCATTAAGTTTTAAATCTAGAGTATATCTCAAACTTCATACAGTATGTTTTATTTTACAATGCTACAAACTAAAAATTTTTAAGGTTGGAAGAAATAAGCATGATAAGTAAAGAAAACTTGTATTCTCATAAAGGTGATCAAAATAGCATTTCTTTTTGCACACACAAATCTGTCTCAAATGATATTACACATATACCCACAAACACACAAACAGAATACAGAAATTACTCACAAATACATTAATAGCCAAAATATTTCAGAAACCTTCATTCAAAAGCACCCTCTTAAAGATTAATAATAGCCATCAATAGTTATTAATGGATCATATAATAAGTACTTAAAAATATGTATAAAATAATCCCAAAGTTCCAGTTTAAAAAAAATGAAAAAATGATTAACCCATATTTTTCAAGGTTATTTGGAAAAAGAACACTCCCCACAATCCTTACCAAAGAAGTGGTGAGGGTAAATTATTGTATTTGATTGGTTGGTGGGAAACTTCTAATTACCTGAAGTTTTTCCAACCCACTTAGAGGAGACTAGACAGGGGCAGGTTGTCACAAAAGACACAGAAGCAATAAATTGCCTCTATATCTACCAAATAAAATTTGAAAATCTACCAGTAAATTTCGAGCTGGAAATTACAAGCCCTATAAGAGTGCCTACTTCAGGATTCCAGTGTTAAAATCTTTCTACACATACTATTACTTTCTTTAGAGATGATTTCTCTTTCCTTAGTTTGTCCTGGTTATCCAAGTAAAGTTTAAATTTGGACTGCTCAGCTATTTTCTATAAATCTCCATAGGAGATTTATTTCATGGGAGAAATATGTGAATACACTTTGTAAAATTAAAAGCACTGAACAGATGTATGCATCCAATATCCCACTATCCATTCAACAAGTTATTACTGGTGCCTAACATACACAGCATAGGCTGTCAATTGCAAAGAGAAATAAAAAATGATTCCTGTCCCCACGGAACTCAAACATGGAAGAGGATGTTTATAAGTAAAACTAATAATGTTAATTTTGAAATATCATGAATACAATTAAATAAATGTTATAGAAAAACAAGTTAAAAAGTCAAAGAAAATAATTGTATAGAGGGAAGGAAAAATGGGTCAAGGGACATTCACAGAAAAAAAGATTCTTTATTCTACCCACCATATTTTTTGAGTCTCAATGTAGGAAAATGAATCTGAGAAGAGAATGAAACAACATTTTTGTTATATTTACTTCTATATAGAAACTTAATGTTACCACTGCCACCACAGTTTTTCTCTCTCTTGGAAAAAGAATATTAGAGCAATCTATGCCAGAATTTGGTATAAATAAAAGAAAACTAAGGTGCAATGAGAAAATAGGAAGCCACTAAAGAAAAAAGTTTCACCTAGTTTCATTTATTAAAGATAATTGCATTGAATGACTATACTGAATCCTGTTTTGATCTCTAGGTCAGAAATACTAAAGATTTGTTGAATTAAGATATATTTCTATTTGGATAGGCAAATAGACTTCATAGACTTCAGTCTATTTTGAATAAAAGTGTCTAAAATGAACATCGTTGTTTTGTTTCTGATCTTAGTAGATACTACACAAAAACAAAAGTACAGGCCGTTCCCTGATGAATATGTATGCAAATATCCTCCACAAACACTAGCAACCTGAATTCAATAGTGCATTAAAATGATCATACACCATGAACAAATGGAATTTGTCCCTGGGATGCAAGGATGGTTCAGCATATAAAAATCAAATAATATGGGAAGGGGTCACAGGATGGCGGTGGAGTAAGTACAAGAATATATTGCATACTTCCTCCCAGATGAAATTGAACACTAAAGAGAGAAACAGTCACCCAAAATAAACTGAAGAATACCTGAAAAAGGTATTTTTAACCAAGGAAGGTTAAAAATCACCTCAAGACTGGTAGGAAAGGTGAGGTTGTTAAATGTGGCATGGCTGTGGAGCTTCCCCTTGAAAAGAGAGATGCTGGGACCACAAACTGGGCTCCCAAGAGCAGAGTGCTAGTGCTGGGATCTGCCAACCACATAGCATATACAGAAGTGCTGGCGTGGACATGGAGAAAAGGAACCCTAGTGCACTGTTGGTGTGAATGCAGACTGATGCAGGCACTGTGGAAAACTGTTTAGAATTTCCTCAAAAGTTAAAAATGGAACTGCCTTTTGACCCAGTGATTCCACTTCTGGGAATATATCCTAAAAGTCTCAAAACACCACTTCAAAAGAATTTATACACCCCTATGTTCACAGCAGTGCTATTTATAATAATAAAGATTTCAAAATAGCCTAAGTGCTCATCAATAGGTGAATGGATAAAAAAAACTATGGTACATTTGCATAATGGAATACTATACTGCAGTAGAAAGGAAGGAATTCCTGCCTTTTTCGACCGCATAGATAGAATTGTAGACTATTATGCTGATAAACCAGTGAGTGAGAGACAAATACCATATGGTCTCATTTATAAGTGGAATCTAATGAACAAAATAAACTAATGAGCAAAACAGAACCAGAGGCATAGAATCATGGAATGTAATGACACCTAGCTGTAAGAGGGGAGGTGGGACAGGGACTGATTGAAAGGTGAAGGGATTAGCCAAAGAACATGAATGAAGGACCCATGGACATGGACAATGGTGTGGGGATTGCTTAAGGAAGTGGGGAACAGACTGGATGGAGGGGGGTGAAGGGAGAAAAACTGGGACAACTGTAATAGCATAAACAGTAAAATGTTTCAAAAATCAATTAATGTGATATGCCACAGAAGAAAGATAAATAAGCACATGATCATCTTAATGGATGTAGAAAAAGTATTCTCTAAAATGTAATACCTTTTCAATGTCTTTTCACTGTACTAGGAGTAAATGCCATTGACAGTGACTCACAGGGTTAATGATTCCTCTTAGACCACACCTGAGTGCTGTGAAAACTTTGGTTATTTGTCCCAAGGTGGGAGATTAGAGGTTGAATTGAAGATCATTGACTAAGTATTGTGTTTTTCTGTCTCCCTCTCCAAGGATGCTAGCTAAGAGACAAGGAGTTACTTTTTATTGAGTTGTTTCATCTTCAGAGAACTGCTCAAGAGTAAAGTATAATTTTTGGTTTCAATAGTTTTGTTCTGAAGACAATGTTTAGTAATCCTAGGAAACAGAATATTTTTTATGACCAGGTCTTGCCAGAAAGTATAAAGCTTTCTCCAGTTTATTTGCATTTTCCCTAAATTTACATCTTTCAATAAGCACTTCAACCCTCTACCCACCAAATACCAGTAGTGTTATGAAAAATTCTATTCGTAATGTATGTATTCATATATATTTATTAATATGTTCGTAAAACAAAAGTTTTCTTTTTAGAAAATGTATTCAAAATTAGTAAAGCCCACTACATTCTGATTGGGTTTAATAATTGGAAGACAAGTTTATGAAAATGAGTAAAACTAGAACTTGAGTATTGTTTAAATAATATTTATTAAACATAGGTATTAATGGCTTCAAAATTAAGATATAACAAATGTAATAGGAGATATGTTTTAAAATTTTAAATCCTGCTGATCTGGTCATTTTCAATGGCCTTTACTAGATTATATAAGTGATATTTTATCTTATACACTGAGATAAAGATTTCTCTCCACACTTCTCTGGAACAACAATCATAGAGATTTTAAGTAAAGTGTTAGTTCTAAAGAGAACCCAATAATTGAAATTTTAGATAATCCCAGAATTTTAAGTTCCAAAAGCAATATTCAAGTTAAATTTCTCTTTACAAATAAAAATATAAATCAAACTGCTGGTATAAAATACTACCATTTCTTCACTTATCAATATTCATAAAATAGTGCTTATTATTTATATTGAGAGAAGCAATAATAGAGCAGTCAGAATCTTCTCTGGCTCATCTCCCCCCTCTCTTTGCTTCACTCACCTTGGCCTCAGCATTCCTCTGCAGGCGAGCACAGTGTCAGTTCCCTTGTGACAAAACCGGACTAAAAATGATTGAAGAGCAAGAAGAACACGCTGTTTTGAAAATAAAGTTTTCTAGGAGTTTGAATTTAGTGGAGAACAAATAAAAAACAAGCCAAAATGAAAGAAAGACCATCAGGCTAATGGCTGTTATTTAATGTTTCAATTTCTTTTTATCACATACCAATTCAAGATAGGTATTCATTACTAGTGTGCTCTCCTCAAGATTGCCTATTCTTTTTATGGTGTTTTATCTGCTTTTCATTTCCTTTTTCATCCAGAGGTTGTGCAAATTGGTTATGCAAATTGTTTCTCAATGTGTTCTCTTGCTCTTATTTCCATGTATTTTATATATATATGCATATATATAAATACTGCATATATATATACACATATATCTATATCTCCTATTAATGCTATACCAAAGCCTCTCACACTGAGAATTTCAAGATGTTTGGCTTGTTTATATTTTAGTTAGAACAACTCTTTAAACACCTCCTGAAAATCTCCCCATCATGGAATGTTCTTTTTATTATTGAATAATAGCCTCAATTTTCTTTTCTTATTCTTTATTCAATCATTTCTGTTCAGACAGACTTTCTGAGTTTTATTTTTTGTACTGTGTTTAAATATTACAATGGAAAATAAAACATATTTGTCCCACTGCATGGGAGCAATATATTCATTTGACATTAATTACATTCTATCTGTCCACAAACATGTTCAGAGTGTGCTTCTTGAACTGTCTTTCATAGATGACAATTATAAAATGATAAAATTTAAATGAAGCAAAGTCAATTTAAGTATAAAATGTGTGGATAAAAACAGAAGAGAGAGTCATTTGTATACTTATGGACTATCTCCTATGAAGAGAGATGGATGTTTGTTCTGATTTTTCAGCTACTCTTATTTTCAATTTGTATTCCCTGTGGTACAGGCATACTCATCACTAATTGCCAAATTAATTACATTAAACAAACATTTACTTAGTGCTTTATATGTGAATGAGAGAAAATAGTACAGGAGAAAGGATTTGATGAGATAGGAGATATTTCTTTCTTAATCTGACTAGGTCATATCTCACCATGGAGTTATTATAAAAGCACATAAGTGTCATGTAAATTGGAAGAGTAAGCATTACAAAGATGTGCATATTCTCCCAAAGGACCTATAGATTTAATATAATCTAGTCAAAATTATATACCAACAACAATAAAAATATTTTTGGTGGAAGTTGGTAAGTCAGTTGTAAGTTTTATATGGACAGCAAAGTTTCAAGGAACAGTCAAGTAAATCTTAAAGAAGAACCAAGTGGAAGGATTTATATAAATACTATGAAGTTTATACTAAAACTAAGACAATTAATATCATTTTACTGTCCTAGAAATTAGCTTAATCTTAAAATAAGAAATAAGGCAAGCCAGTGGTTGGAAAAGTGTGGAGAAGCAGAAATAGATTTGTGGACAATTACTTCTTGCTCTCTGAACACCAAGGGCCTCAAATGAGAACAGAGAGAGTGGCCTGAGGTCAGTGAACCTCAACAAGAACCTCTCCAAGAAGCCCAGGTTAAAGACACAAAAATTCAAAAGAGTGAAGACCTTTACAATTATGGTCACTGAGGTGAAAATCTTGGGTTTTAAGTGTCAATATGTCATAAAGAAGTTTTAAGAGAAGTTTCAGTGGGGAGGTGAGGGCAGAAGGCAAAACCCACAGGGCTGAAAAGAGATGGTTACTTAGGGTCCTTTCTGGAATTGCACCTGTTCGTTGGGTAACTTAGGCACATTCATGTGCCTATTTCTTTACTTACAAAACTGTGACAGTAATATTTATCACAGTAAATCTTTGTAAGAATTAAAGAAATGCATATTTTATATTTATCAAAAATAACACAAAATAAAACTAAGGCTTTTAATACAGTGTAGTATTGATGAATGGATAAATAGATGTATGGAATATAACTGAAACAAATACAAAGCTAAAGAGCCCTAATATCTCAAGTTCAATCCAATAGAAAAGGAAAATTTTCCACTAAATTAATCATTGTCAATTTGGATTTGAAATGAGAAAAATATTGACCCCTAAATCATACCATAAGAAAGTAACTTAATATTGATTGTGGACCTAGGTATAAGTGGCAAAATAATACAGCTTTTAAAAATAACAGGACATCTAATAAACTTGATTCAGGTAATCATTAAAAAGGAAATGCATACACCCACACACATATAAACATATGCTAACCATAAAATAAAAATACTGATAAATTAAACTTTATTAAAATTAAGAGCTCCTGTTCATAAAAAATAATAATTAAGAAACCAAAAAT
>CM052539.1:167815484-167831623 GCA_028533065.1 Trachops cirrhosus | reverse complement strand
AGTGTGGGCCATCCTCTGTGCCATTATATTCATTGTGCTTGCTCACTCCACTGCTAGAAAAATGGATTCCAGAAGGAAATAAGGGATTTTATTGTCCCTATGTCACAATTCTCAAATATTAAGGCTCTGTGTTAAATGCGAAAATCATTTCATGGAATTCAGCTTGCTGAGATAATAAAAGTGGATTTAAGCAATGTAAAGTCAGGAGTGCAATTGCTATTCCTAAAATAATTACATGACCAAGATAGAAGACCATGAAAAAAATTCTATAGCTGAGAGAATTAAATTGATATTACACAAAATGGAGATACACAATGAGCTAAAAGGCTGGCACCAGAAGATAAACCAATACACTGTTTCTTTCATTGAGGAAGTATTGATACGAAAGACAATGTCAGGTGGACTAATTGGTGACTAGTGAAATAGAATATAGATTCTAGTAAAAATTCATTAACTCTCTGCAGGCCCTGCAAACCAACAGCAAGTTCATGAGTAACACTTGATTTAGCCCTGGTTTTTGCCATATGATATTGAGGGAAAATATTTAATAGCTTTTCTTTAAAATACTGATTACAGAGGAACTTCAGTGTAGACTCATATCAAAACATCACTATTCTAGGTAAGAGCATGAATAGCCTCTTTATGTCACTATGTCCAAACGAAAAAGAGAATGAAGGACGACTGTAGCTAATGCTATCACTCTCATTACCTTGTCTTTTCACATAGCTAAAAATATCATTATGTAGAAACAGATATTCCACATTTAGAGGGCTGGGGACAATAATTCTTTCTTTATAAGAAAGCACAGAGAGTATTGGTCCCTCAGGGGAGGAGGATATTTATCAGAAAAATAATTCTCCAAGCAAAATTTTGGCCCCCTTACCCCTGGGTAAAGATGTCTTATCCTATGAAGTAAATTCAGTATAGCTTATAAAAATGGATTGTATATGTCCACAGAAGAATTTAAAATAGGCTGAGGAAACTCATGACAATTGTAGTAAAGTTAGAGGTAACAACTAGACTTCATTTCTCCCAGTTTTGAATCAGAAGGACTATGTGATATCACCTCATACCTGTCAGAATGGTAATCATTAATAAATCAACAAACAACAAGTACTGATAAGGATGTGGAGAAAAGGGAGCCCTAGTGTACTGTTGGTAGGAATGCAGACTGATGCAGCCACTGTGGAAAACAGCATGGAATTTTCTCAAAAAATTAAAAATGGAACTGCCTTTTGACCCAGCAATTCTACTTCTTGGGATATATCATAAGAATATTGAAACACCAGTTCAGAAGAATATATGCATACCTATGGCCATAGCCAGCATTATTTATAATAACCAAGATCTCTAAACAGCCTAAGTGTCCATCACTAGATGATTGGATAACAAAGATGTGGTACATTTGTACAATGGAATACTACACAGTAGTGAAAAAGGAGGAACTCTTACCTTTTGTGACAGCATGAATGAACTTGGAGAATATTATGCTAAATGAAATAAGCCAGTCAGAGAAGGACAAATACCATATGTTCTCACTTACATGTGGAATCTATTGAACAAAATAAACTAATAAGCACCATATAAACAAACATAGATACATGGAATGGACTGACAGCTGTCGAAGGAGAGAGGGGAGAGGAGGACTGGATGAAAGAAGGTAAAGGGATTAACCAAAGAATATGTATGCATGACCTATGAACACAGACAATGGTGTGGGGACAGCCTGAGGGAACGGAGAAGGGCTGGGAGGTTGTGGGCAAATGGGGCTAAAGTGGGTACAAGTGTTTTTATATTACCCAACAGAGTGGGGTTTGGCTGTCTGCCACCGAACACAGGCATAACACGAAGATTGTTGGGGAAGGAAAAAAGGTCTTTATTTAAGTGTTGCCCATTTGGGGGAAGCTGGAGACTCCCTGGCTCCAGGCCAATCTCTTCCTAAAAACGGTAAGAATTCAGCCATTCCTGGAACCAGAGTCAATGTCCAGAAACCCCACTCCATCTTATCTGTCCTTCTGGGGCCCAAGGCTGTTACATAAATTGCTCCCTGGCTTCAGGCTCCCTTCCTGCGGTGCACACTTTTGGGCCTGGTGTCTCATGGTCTTGCTATAGCTTCTTCTACCTCTTGGGCCTTGGGATTGCTGCCAGACCACTGCAGCTGGTTGTGCAAGGGGACTACATATGTGGGGCCCCATGCCCAAATGCTTGGGGAGTGAGAGAAAATTCCAGACTGCATGTCTGTGCACTTTTCTCAGATCAAGAGAGAAGGTACAGTCTGAGTGACATGGAGCCTCAGCATCTTGCAGGGCACAGCCAGTGAGGCATGCATCCCTGGCTCACTGCCCAGTGTGTGGGACCAAGCTTCCACAAGCTGGTTCCTAACTGGGTGAGTGAGGGGAACAGAAGGGGAAAGAAGGATGAGTCTATGTCTGCACACTGTTTAAAAATCTGGGTCCAAAATCCTATGCACTCTGGAAGCAAATAGGAGGGTCTTTTCCTCTGTCCCAATATTTCACTAGCCTGGTCGCCACGATAACCTCCACAGTACATGTGTGCTGTGACTTCTTCAACCCGCACATACTGTGTGCAAGCTTCCCCCTAGTGTGTCATGACCGTGCTAGTTTGTTTGCCCTTTCCTGGAGTTATGAAAATTTATCACGTGTGGCTACAGCTTCCATCCTGCCACCTCCAGCACCTCCCAGCCCCTCCCTTCTCTGGATAACAGGCTCTCCAGTGGCACTTGGGGGTTCCTTCATCACTCCCCAGCAATCTTGCCAGATCCCCCCTTAACAAGAACATAAAACCATAAAATACAATTTAAAAAAAGAACAAAAGAAAAACAAGTTTGATCAAGAAAAAGTGAGGAATAAAAAAAGGCATTGAGTTAAAAAATAAAAAAAACAAAAAACTACTGCTAGTATTTTTCAAGGCAATGTGAGTGGAATGTGTCATTTCCAGGCTGAAGGGCTAAAAATTAGAAATGTCTCCATTATTTTAAATTCATTAACTGAACTGAGAACAAGGACTTTAAATAAGGGAGAGCTACTGAATGCTTTCTGAGTTACTGCCTCAAATCAAGTCATTCAGGAGAGAAACCCTCCCAGAAATACTCATCTGAGTAGTTCCAGGAAGACATTACATTTTACACACTATGACACTGACTATTTAGAATTTCTCTCTCATACCATATTGTCTTACTTACTCTGATTAATAAGCAATTAAATCTTTCTTATTTTTCTCAGTTCATCTATCTGCATTAATAACATGTAAAATTATTTAATTTTTTCCTAACATGTTTATGGGTTTTCTTTTTTATTTGACAAAACACACAATTAAAATAACTATTCTCTTGAGTATTTATTGAAGTGCAGACCAACATACATATTTTGGTGAACAAATAGATATTATGCCAAGTCTCACCTCTCACTGAATTCGTAGGCTAGTGGAAAATGGGATAAAATAGGTAAGTAGACCTAAGGAGAGCAAGAACAAATGCCAGCTGTTACAGAGGTGATTTAGAAATCTTTTAGAACACATTTTTAAATGTGTTTTAAATGGTGTCCACTTGGTAATGGGAACGTTATATCAAGGTATATGACGTTTGAAAGATACTTATTTTAAATATTTAGGTGTGTTTATAAATTCATAAGTTTATCACTATATGAATAGACAACTACTATCTCTTATTGGAATAAAAGTTCTGGTATTAGTATACATGTATATAATGAATTCTATTGTTTATGTTAATTATTCAATGTCCTCATTTTTTACAAAATTATTTTTATCTTTGAAATTGTATAAATTATTTTTATATTTCTATTTATACTCCCCTAAAAAGTTATGGCAGAATAAATGATAACAGATGCAAGTAAAGGCATCTCATCAAAAAGAGGACAGAATTCCATCATTCCATGAGAAAATATGAGTGTATTTTGGTTTGGTTTAATTGAATTTTACCAGTGTTAAGGTAATTTCTCCTAGTTTAATTTCATTTAAATTTTTTACTAAGGAAATAAAAGCTATTTAAAGTGATTGATACACTTGCTGAGAAAAGAAATTTAGGTATAATTTACAGAATTAGTAGTTCAAATTTAGGAAAACAATACAGTTAGATACACTACAATGTAATATGCTCCCACACAAAGCCAGCTAAGCAATTACTCGTTGGCAATAAAGATCCTTAAATTTCAGTTAACTCATTGTATTTTACTGGTAATGCTAATGTAAAATCTAGTATCAAATGTGTTATGCTAATTATTAAGTCGGTTTTTTT
This sequence comes from Trachops cirrhosus, assembly GCA_028533065.1. Taxonomy (NCBI): domain Eukaryota; kingdom Metazoa; phylum Chordata; class Mammalia; order Chiroptera; family Phyllostomidae; genus Trachops; species Trachops cirrhosus. Next base: position 167,827,350 of record CM052539.1, on the reverse strand, counting down.
TTTCATCCTGGCTGATATGGCTCACTGGGTTGAGTGCTGGCCTGTGAACTAAAGGGTCTCTGGTTTGATTCCCAGTCAGGACACATGCCTGGGCTGTGGGCCCGGTCCTCCAGTTGGGGGTGTGTGAAAGGCAACCACACAGTGACGTTTTTCGCCCTCTTTTTAAAAATAAATACATAAAATCTTTAAAAAATATTTTCAATTAAAATAGTGAAAATTTTTTACCTGCCAAAAGTTATTAAAAAGTTTAAATGTATAAGATTCCAGAAAACATAAATTTAAAAAGTTTTTTCTGCATCACTTAAATTTGCTTCTATTTAACAAACAAAACTGGTTTTAGGAAGAAGTCTCATACACACTTTTTTAAGAATTAGTTGAGTAAAAATTTTCCAATTGGACATTAGGAGTTGGAAATATAATTGCAATGTAAGTGTAAGTTCTGTAATTTTTTAATCACTATAGAATGTTGATGCTTTAATAGCAATGCAAACTTAATAAAAGAAGAAAATGCTTAAGTTGTTATAAGTGTTTTATTTACTGAATTAGTTTTATATTTTTTATTTTAATTGCTAAAATAGCATGTTGTACATATTTCATATGAAATTACACATTTTTAAAGAAATTCTCAGTGCTAAATTTGAAATTCAAATGTTCATTGGTTTGTTCTAAAACAGTCCAAAAATGAACTTGATTGACTGAAAGCTGTATTTAGATTTAGAAACTGATATGTTTGTTAACACCTTCATGTATATAAAATTAAAATTTCAAAGGACATAAGATCTACTCTGTTTGCTATTGGTTTATTGAATGTAAGGTTTCTGTTTGTGTTTTTATTTATAATTTATTTGCTTTTGTTTCTACGGACTGGGAAGCACTCAACAATGCTGTAACAACATACAGAATAACAAGAAACATGGAATCATTTCTAGAATGATCCAAATTAAATATGTTCTTGTAAAATGTATTTGTCCATTTTGTAACCTGGAAAGCATCTAAAATATTATTTTTAGGATCCAGTTTTCCTGAAATATATTAATTTTAAGAAGCATTTAGATTCAATACATAACTTCAAATTTGCAGTCTTTATTTTCTCTAATACTCTTGTACAGGCAGAGACTAAATGTTTTTGAAATTAAAATATAAATTCCATAATTTCAGTGTATTACCAATTTTACAGCAATTTAAAATTTATGTTAAAAATCTGTTTTCCAAGATTTTTATCACTTTCCTGGTTAAGAATCAATATATTTGAAAATCTGGAAAGTGCCATGATATTTATTTGAGATTTTCTTTTTGAAGGGAAATCTAGATAAAGAGCAAAGTACAGCATACAGAGAGGGGCAGGAAGTGCAGAAAGAATTCACACTCATCTGGTAAAAATTGTTCAGCTATTTTTACCTGTCTGTTCATTGACATATAAACTTTTCTGAGCTTCTGTTCCCCTTTCTGCAAAGTGAGAAGTCAGAGTTACATTATCTGTAAGGTTTCTATTATGATTTGATTCTCTCATACATAAAAAGTAATCATTCACCATTGTTTTTCTCTCCTATAGCATCCATTATGCTTTTAGATATAGCAATATATAGTGTACTATTACTGTGTGACACACTTAGTGACTTAAAACAACACAATTTAGGAGCTCAGATCCGTAGGTCAGGAGTCTAGGCCCAGTGTAACTGGGTTCTTTCTGAGACTCCTATAGGCTGGGATCCAGGAGGTGTTGACCAGGTTGTATTTCTCATCTAGAGCTCAGGATTCTTTCCCAAGCTCCTTCAAGTTGTTGGCAGAAGTGTTTTTTTGTAGCAGTAAGAATGAGGTCCCTGTTGACTCCTTGCTGGCTGTCAGCTAAGGTCATTTTCTGCTGCTCCCAGAGGCCATCTATATTCTTTGCCATGTGGCTTCCTCCAACTAAAAAATTAGCAATGGAAAATCTCCCTGACATCAAATCTATGTTTAGAATTTCTTGCACTTTCGACCTCTCACCAGGACATCAAACACTTATAAGGGTTCACCTGACTAACTGAAGCTCACCAAGGATAATCTTCCTATCTTAAGGTCAGCTGATTCAAGACCTTAATTACATCTACAAAATAACATCATAAGAGCAACTAGGTTATTGTTCAATTGGATAAATGGCAAAAAGTGTGTGTTTCCCAGTGGGATGAGAATGGTGGTACACATCTTAGAATTCTGTCTACTACAAGCAGTGAACAAGTCAATCATAATCTCTTCTTTCATAATATATTCAATTAAGTTTGGAAAAAAATCACTGCCTGAAAAATAATTTCAGTGTATATTTGATAAATGTTAAATAGGAGGGGTGTAGGTTGAATACGATGTTTACCAAGATTGTCTTAATTAGACAACGCACTTGAGCTATCCATTTGCACCACACATAAGCTGTTTGTAGGTTTCGATTGAAGGCATGTACTTCCTATATCTTTCTTTGGTCAACATTTCTCCCACAGATTTAACATGATATTTGGATGTTGCACAGGCTATTCCCCATTTATCCTTCATGTCTATCCCCTCCCTTTGCCTCCTGCTTTTTCCATCCCTCCCACCTCTTCTAGGAGGTGGAAATTTATAGACTTTTAACTTAGTTGTTACCCTCTGTCTTCTGCATGGATTTGATCAGGGGAAGACACCAGTAAGAGATCAGAAGTGGGTGTATAGTGATGTTGGTGTAGTTATTCTCCCTCTGCTAGCTTGTAGACTGACACAATTTCTTTCTAGCAGCCTTCTCCTACAATTACAATTCTCTCCACATCTGTCTTCTCTCTTGTTCAATGTAGGCTTGGCAATGGCTCCTTGCTGTTTCTGACCTGGAGTTCTTTGTAATTTTTCTTTTATTTCCATAGCATTATCCAGATATTCTAAATACTCCCTTCATGGATAATTCTGTTTCATTGTGGAATTTATCACCCAGTACTCTGATACAAATATTATACTATTACCTGGTACTCTTTCTTGCCAAAATACCCCAGAATTTGTTTAAGGTGGAAATGTGTTATGCATGAGACCATGAAACAGTTACAGACAATGAGACACAATCAGTTGAGCATTTTGTGGCAAGTAGCTTACTTTCCTATAAGAGATAATTATTCTTTATTCTCCTTTCTTGCTTCTTCCTGCTTGGGTGGGAGGGAGACACATGTAACCATAAACCACAAGCATGTGGTAAAAAAGTAAACCCCTAAAAGAGAGAATAAAAAGACGTAAACAGACTAAATTCCTAGTGACAACTTGGAGTCACCGTGCTCATCCTGACCTTCATAATACAAATAAACCTTGCTGACAATAGCAGTTTTTGTTTCCAGCTGGGAAGTGAATGTATTCCTGAGTAATACAGGGACCAGCAGAAGTAACGCCTACTTGAGTGTGGTAGTAGGGTAATAATATGGGTGTAATAATTTATAGTTTTAATTTGAACATTTCACCTAAAATGTCATGGTGTGCTTGAGTGTGATATTGTTATGTTACAGAATTACATGCTTATGATTCGGTAATTAAAATTTTTATAATAAAGAGGGACAATACTTGTGCTGGACCCCATTCCTCTTGTGCTTCTTTCTGAAGAACAATGTTATCATTACATTAAGTGAAGAAATATATGAACATTTGCTTTTCAACTTCTGCTTCTCATGATCAGAGCACAGGTAAAGTAAGGCTGCAATTCCCAAGAGGTTCTTGAACGTGCAAGCTCAAGTTCATCCATTACCACATACATTCCTCGAATTTCTTATTTTCAATGGAAACCCATCAAGACTCCTGTCCAGATTTTCTCATAATATTTTGCATGAGTTTCATGTTCCTCAGCCTTTAGTTTCTAAATACTCTATGTTTATTTTCATCCCATAATCAGAGGATGGGGTGGCAAGTTCAGCGCACTTTTATAGGTGTGCAGCTCAGCATTTACAGAAGCCTTAATGCGGTCTATCAAACTGCCCCTTTGTTTTGGCTCACTTCACACTTCTCATTTCTGGTGGCAGAGCGAACCATTGTGTCTCCCAGTTTTGATTTCTCCTCCAGCATCAACCTGATGGTTTGTCCTCAGTTTGCTTACTTAATTCATTATCTTTCCATCAGATAACCTGGCAGATTTTTCCTCTGTTACAGGATTAATACTTTCTCTGATTTTCCTCTGATAAATACTTGTCACTACACATTTTATCTGTGACTGTTCATAGCTCATCTCCTTAGTGGCATTTGGATAATTAGATGAACAATAATCAGTTTTTTCCCTCCTGGAAACCCTTATCCCTTTATCCACAATTGAGGCTATATATGAGATCAAAGATTTTGATCAGAGAACTGCTTGGTCATGATTTAGCTAACAGAGGCTTGGAGCAAATAGACCTAAGAAATGTTTTCAGTAAATATGGAAAGAAATGGATTTGAGAAATAGCAGGTAGGAAGACCAATCAAAATGGTAGTGGATTTTATTTTAATAACATATAGGTAGAAGAAATCTCATGATACATGATGTCTGATAATTAGCAGCATTTGATAGAGAAGCAGATTCGATGAGGCAAAATTATTTTTTAAAATAGACTAGATCATAAGGCAGCATGAGACTTTGTTTTATGGGATATTCTTTCACATAACATTCATTTGATTCTGATTTCTGAGGCTGAGTTTTGCTACAGACCATTAGGTTTTAACTGTGAGCTACTGAGATGAGACAGCAGCAAGATAAAAACAGCAAACAAAAATATGTGAGAAATTGAAACGGTCAGCGTGTTGTGCTTGGGTACATTTTACTGATATGAAGGAAAATAAAATCTGTTGCAGAAGTGATAAGGAAAAACTAGATAATGATTTTGTAAATTGTTCATTTTCTGTCTCATTTTTATTATGGTAACAATTAAAACAGAAATTGCATACCAGTATTATTGTCATCACAGTGATATAGATACTACTTAGTGCTTCAGTATTGAGACATTACCATTGAGCGATAAAAGGAAACAATATGCACTTTGTGCTTTTGTGTAATAGTTTTCATGCTTCTAACTCCAAAGTTTGAGATTATTCTCATTAACAAAATTAAATAAAATGATGATTTGGGGAATTCTCTGTCTCTACTGTTATGCTTTTTCTAGCGTATTTGTACTTATTGAAAAATTTATGTAAGTGCAACAATAAGCTGCACAACTTGGATGAGCATCCCTGAATGAGTGGGGCATGTGTTCAGGTGGCTAATGGATCCGATCCTACTTTATTTAGCCCACCGCTTCCCAAACTAATACGTAGTTGTGAGGTCCAGGATTTTCATCTGTTGTGTTTACGGCAGTCACCTCAGTGACTTACATAGAATACATGTCAAGAAATATTTACTGAAAGATTAAACTTTTGTTTCTATTTTCTTTTATATATAGGCAAATTATCTACAAAAGGCAAATATCTTTGCATACTAAAAAGACCTTGCAGGAATGACAATATCTCATACGAGTAAATTACAGAGGTCCATTAATTTCTTGCCAAGTTTGATTATATTTAAAATATTTGTATGTCACAATAAAGAAGCACTAATTATTTCATATGCAAAAGTTAATTTACAGATAATCTTACTCTAAAAGATAAGACATAAAAACTTTCATTTAAAATTATAGCTTTTGTTGAAAGAACTGCATAGGTCCATTTATGATCTTTAAGAAAGATTATTTCCTTCCTGAGAAACAGATTTTTCTATTTCAGGTTATTTATCAGTATTTATGGAAATTAAAATGGTCATTTTAGCAGTTTATTTTTTTAAAGATTTTATTTATTTATTTTTAGAGAGGGGAAGGGAGGGAGAAAGAGAGGGAGAGAACATCAATGTGTGGTTGCCTCTCACACCCCCTACTGGGGACCTGGCCCGCAACCCAGGCATGTGCCCTGACTGGGAACCTAACCAGCGGCCCTTTGGTTCACAGGCTGGCACTCAATCCACTGAGCCACACCAGCCAGGGCTAGCAGCTTATTTTTTAAAAGTTTTCTCTATATGTGCCATTTCATTCTTGACCCATAACTTTTTTGTTACTAATAATGATAACAATAATAATATATGTGCAATTAAATATAATTCTACTTTAAATATTAACCTCAAATATATACTACTAGACATTTTCTCTCTTATCTCTCTTTTTATAATTAATTTGAAAATATTTAATAAATTTGAAATTCTAAGAACAATTATATAAAATGTAAGAAATTTAATCATAGCATTATTTTCAATATCTTAATTCAACTGGGAAATGATGTATGAAGAAGGCATAGACTAGACAAAGACAATTTAATTGTAATAAATAGCTTTATATTTAATACTTTCATTTAGTCATATACACCTTTTAAGGGCATTCATATTACAAAAGTTCACAAACATAGCATTTATCTTAATATGTTTTTTCTTGCTAAAATTCCATGAATGATACAGATGAAAGTGACACTTTATGATTGGAGCATGAATAGACACTGTTAATGGAATGACAATGACATAATTTAAATTAAATACATTGTACCAGTTACCTCAGAATAATTACTGTTGTGTCTAACTTACGCTACCTATTCTCAGCCAATCACTTCAAAGACATTAATTCTACCTATTACATGATCTTTGTTATATCTAGAAGTACAATGTCCTTCATCTGCCCCTCAGATTCCTACAACCATTAATTTTAGCAATGCTCAGTTATTTGCACATCAGTTATGTCAGTTATGCCTTTTCACTTATTTGAATTAGATAACACTTATGTTATTTAAAAAATCAGAATCAGAAATATTGAAAGTGAAAACAAAATACACTAATTTTAGAAAATTAAATAATATTTTCTTTCTCTCTCCCTTCTTTTTTTCTTATTTTACATTGATTATAGTAACATGAGCAACCATATTTCTTTGTTATAAAATAAGTTTCATGTCCTAAACGTTGAATCTGATTAGAGAGAGTAACTAAAAATTTAAGCTGTAGGCCTCATTACTTAATATATTTCATTAATTGCTATAAAGACTTACTTCCCATATTTCATATATTATTACCAAAGGATCAACCTTTCTAATAGACTGTATTATATATACAGGAAATATTACTTCAGCCAATAATCTAATATAAAATGGTTATTAGTAAACCTTTTCCTGAGGCGAATGAAATTTTAATATCCTCTGTTTCAATCTGTCCTAATTATAACATGAGGGAATATGTAGTTCTTAGCAGCAGCTAGTGCTTTTGCCAGTGATATGACTTTGGGAAAGGATTTAATGTATCCTAATACTTACTTTACATATTTGCATATATATTTGAACGATATGGTTTATTTTATCATTAACAATTTGACTGCAACAGCAGTCAAGCTAAAGGAAATGACGTGCTTGTAGAAAATAGTTTTGTGAGGGGCAACCAAATACAAAGATTCATTACTAAAAGAGAAAAGATTAATGATATAAACAATATTTTTTGAACAATGTGACCTACCACTTTTGGGCTTCCTACTTCTATATTATTTCCTCCTGGTTAGGTTTTTACCTCTATATACTATGCTTTTATTTTACAAATACATTTTTGTATTTAAATTTCAGTCAGTTTGATGAACATGGTCCAGTAAATTTATTCTCTGATGTACCCTCCATCTCCAAATATATAAATCCAGCATGTGATATACATCTATATAGTACCTAAAAATATTTTTTAAATGTAATGTATTTTCTCTGAATTAAGTTAATATGCTAGAACCATGTGAAAAGAACTTTAACAAATAGGTTTATGAAACAAGCTTGAAATTATAGTTGTAGATACAATATCTATTTTAAAAGAACACAGAAGAAAAAAGAATAAAATTGGAAATTGAATAACAAGATATGAAAAGAACATTAAACATTATTTACTTATCTTTGTTACTAAAACAAGTTTCATGTTTATTTTCCAAGTTTAGTGTTTGCTTTTTACTTTATTTAAGATGTTATTTGATACAAAGTTTCTCTTAAGTTTACTGTAGACTAATTTATCTTTCCTTAATATGTAGTATTTTTGGTATTTATTATATAAAAACCTTCCCCTACCCCAATGTCAGAAACATTTATATCTATGCTATTTTATAATATTTTAAATTTGCTTTTAATATTTAAGAACTTAATCCAATGACATTTAATTTCTCTTTATGATATGAGGTACATATTTAATTTAATTTTTATTCACATGAGTAACCAAATTGTCTAGCTCCAGTAACTGAGCAGTTGTGTTGTCATTGCTTGTTCTGAATTGGGAAATATGTCACATCTCACAGTTTCTTTGGTAAATGTTTTTCTACACCACATTTCCTTAATTAAAATAGCTTGGTATTAAGATCTGCTAGGAGTGTTATTCCTTTATTCTTTAACTATAGAGGATTTTTGTCTATCCTTTGCATGGGGGAATAGCTTTCCACTTTCACCTCTAAAGTGCCAGTAGCAACAGTGGAAGAGTTCATCTTCCTCATTGTGACCTGTGGGCCTTTAGGACTTGGTATGGGATGCGTGGGAAAGAGCACAACGGGATGATCAAATCTTGCAACTCACCCCAGCAGGACTTTTAGGTTGCCCTTATATTAATCGTAGTTGCATCTGAATCTTCATTTGGCACCACAGGAGACAATTCCTACAATAAACAGGCAGATATCAATTGTCTCAAAAGAAGAAGAGGAGAGGCAAAATGATAATTTAAGGAATTTTTCTCTAACTGCTGTTCTGTTGTGCCCAGAATCCCTTTGCCTAAGTTATATTCTCATCCAGCCCAAATATATCAGTGGAAGATAAACATTTGCTCCAGGGTGTTCTCAGACTCTGTGATAACTTATTTTTATTAATTCCTAACATCTAAGTTTCCCCTTAAAATTCCTAGGGTAACTGAAAGGAAGTGTTAGTAGCATCAGTCCTTTCCAGCTGGCCATCTGGACAATTAGAAACGTCCTTACTCTAAACTATCTGGAAGATGTTATTCAGTCTAGCCCTTGCCTTGATTTTGTGGGGTAATGGCATCTTCCTAGTTTTAGGTCTATCCTTTTATCTCCTTAAAATTCTATAAACACAGCCAGAGATTTATTTTTTCTTATTTATTATTTTTGCCTACTGTACCAACATTTCTTATAAACTATTCTAGGTTTTCTTGCCCCGGTCTTTTTATTTTCCATTCTATATCACAGTGTGAGCTCCAACTCAGTCAATGAGAGCTCAACCTCACAAAGCCTGCCAGAAATGTTACTAAATGTCAGGGCACATCATTAGCCAATGGGAGATAAGAGCCAGTGGATAAATTATCCATTTTCATAGGGATGAGCTGTCTTGAAAAAATCATTTATATAGATTGTTAGAAGATGGTTCTATGAGATGGGATAATCAAAGGCACTTATAGAAAGCCAAATCAGTAACACTTCCTAGTATAGTTTTTTTCTCCTAATCAGCCTCACTCTTGCTTCCTGAGATTACCAACTTCAGAAGATAGCACGTAAGTCTTTGAGTCAGGCTGTGATTTTTGGGGAACCCATCTAAGACTTCTATTGCACATTGACCATACATAATCTGAAAATATAACTGTTATTATTCCATGAGTGATCCTTCCTTATCTAAATATAAAGGGTTTCTATATTTTTAATGATCTTCTTTAGCCAGGAAAATATCTTTACATTTTCTTGCATACAAAGTGAGGCAAAAGAACAGGGTCTGGAAGAAGTAATGCTTGCTTAAGTGTGGTTGGTAGGGTAATGATGTGGGCTTAAAAATTTACAGTTTTAATTTGACCATTTTACTTAAAGTGTCATATGGTGTGCTTAAGTGTGATATTGTTATGTTACAGAATTACGTGCTTATGATTTTGTAATAAAAGATTTTGTAATAAAAAGGGGTGTTATTTGTGCCAGGCCCTGTAGGTTTACAGTTGTGAGTACATGAGATGCAGAGTTTATTCTTGTATTTTTTAAACAAACCAATGTAAAAATAAACTACTTTTGCCCCACCCTATGTTCCTAGTGAGATCAGTACACAGAACCTATTAGTAATAGAAGGCACAAGTAAACCACAGACCATGAAAGAAGAGTGCTTAATTAGCAGACATATCTTGACAAGCCTCTGATCATTAAGGGCTGAAGTAGTTTAACTGACTCAGAGTACAAAATGCATCATCTACTTCTATATGACTTACAGATCAGTTGAAGAAACAAAAAATGAAGCCAGCTGTAGTAAGAAATCAACTTAAGCATACTAATTATTGTTCACTTATTATATGGCATGAGAACTTACAAAATATAAAATGATACTGCAGAAAACCAAATTAGTAAAATAGAGTACAGGATTAAGATGATTACATAGAGTAAAAAAGAAGAAAGTCGATTTTTCTAGAGCACAGCTTAGAAAATATGTTCTTTATTTATAACCTAAATGTCACCAAGAGGGACCCCCAAAAACTGGAATTATCTTCTGGGCCCCTTGGAGTATATGCTTCCCCTGCTCCGTGAGTGTTCTAGGAACCCATCTGTATCAGTGTACCAGCTGGCATTGTTGTGAGAGCTTGCGTTCAGCTTCAGTGAAATGTTGTGAAGACTCAGAGTATTTGCCCATTTGATGATGGGTGATTTGGAAACACACATGCCCACACTGCATGGAGTGTTCAGCAGTTATTGACCAAAAATGGCATGACACCCATGCTTCACCCTCCTTAGTCACACAATCGTGCCCTTAGTGACTTTTTTTGTTTCCCAGATGAAAAAAGTGCTCAAAGGGAAATGTTTTGCTGATGTGGAAGAGGTGAAACAAAAAAAACTGCAACAGCACTAAGAGGCGTCAACATCAATAAGTTCAAAAACTGCTTTGAATAGTGGGAATAAAAGGTCTCAATAGGTGTATTGGATCAAACTGAGAGTACTTTGAAGGTGACTGAAATTTAAACATGTAAGAATAAAGGCACAATTTTTATAAATAAATTGTTTTTTGGGTCCCCCTTGAATATTAACCTCAAAATTTTTTGTTTAGTTTCTTCAATATTTACATATTAATTTTCTAATTTGAATTGTTTATTCTAGAAAGAAGAATAAATAAGATTGCTAGTTACTTAAAAACTGTGAAAACGACTTATTCTGGAGCCCCCTTCTGTTATAATTGAACATTATTATCGAAATCCAGTGTCAATGATTTATGTTATTATCTCTGTCATTTATCATACTGAAGAATTTGTAGAAAGCTCAGGAGCAATGCAGAGAGAAAATTCAGCTATGTAGAATTTCCTGACCAGCAAAAGTAAAATTTTCCTTATCTCATTGCCTTTTTTTGGTCTATTTTCCACATGCATGGCGATAGTATCTAGCCTATTTCTTTAAACTTCTGACTGCATGGTCATCACGAATTGACCAATTGGTAAACCAGGTATTGTCCAGGAAATCACAGCTTACTTTCTGTTGTTATCTCATGGGAATTTTGCTCATAAACCAATACATGTCTAAGAGATTAAATAAGATGTAACAAACAATGTTATTTTCAAACATTAGGGAAAACACTTTCCCAGGTTCTTTCCCTATATTTTTATTTTCATTAAAAAAGTGCATTAAAAGTTGTTTTACATAATTTTCCTACCCAAGGGAAATACCACACTAGACTAATGGCAATTTTATATATTTTAGAAAGTCTTTTTAGTTTTGACAGCAGTTATTAATAAACATGATCTGGTAACATTATATTTCTCCTGAGACTTTCAAGTGGAATCTGCAATATATGTTTATTGACATACTAACAACAATTCCCTTATGCTGTGGTAGGCTGGGTCAGTTGGTTGGAGCATCCTCCTGTACATGGCACATACCTATGTTACTGGTTCTATCTTGGGTCAGGGTGTGTATGGAAGGCAACCCATCTAAGCTTCCCCACCCCC
>CM052539.1:167759908-167814984 GCA_028533065.1 Trachops cirrhosus | reverse complement strand
TTTGTTTGAATTATGAAAAAATAGCCTCATCAGCATAATTCAATAAATGTAGATTATATTAAGTTGCTTACTCTTAAAATGTCAGTCACTATGATAGTTGATCAATTTAAATAAATTGATATCACAAGAAAAATTAAAATAGCAATTAAAATGTATGTATTTTATCTTAAATTATTTAATGTATTAAAATATAATTGTTCCTTTTAAAGTTAGGAATTTTAATAACAGCATATGTACCTTATCTATATTTTACAACTTATATTTTATTAGACTCCACATTATGCTAAATAAAAAGAGTAATAAGATACTTGACAAAGTTTTGTACAGTTTAAATCTTATAAATTCAATTTCATAAAACATTAGGTTTATGTTTATCCTGGCTAAGCAAAAATGCTATGTTTCATCTCTGGTCTAAAATCCTTTATAAGATATAGTGTGGGAACTAAAATAGTTCCATCACTATTTTTTACCATATCTTACAACAAAATGTGCTTTTAAACAAAATAATCCATAGATTAATTTAGCATAAAAAATAATTTTATGAAAAATCTAAAACAACACATCTGAATCCACTTTTTATTTCCTTTTTCTTCTTTATGTACAGAACTTCTCCAAACACCACATTTCTTGCAGCTATAAAGTTACTTGATGTTGCTCAGGTATCATTTTTTCCCAAACTTTTTTTACATTAAAATATGACAGTTAACTGGTATTAAATCCATAAAATATTGATATAGCATAACATATTAAGCCTTAGGCACTTAAGTAATCAACCCACATAAAAATAGGTCCAGATTCCCCAGTCTACATGTTAGAATTTGGTGTTTTCCTGTTCCTGTCTGGTGACTATCTGCTCATTCAGAAGACAGCAGAGGCAACAGGTATTTACTTCGGAGGACGCTGAACATGATGACCTGGAAGTACATTATGGTGTTACTACAGTGTCATGTACTACCCTACCTTCTCCAAGGTGGCCTCATAATTCTAGAATGGCAGGTCTAGTTTATACAAAATGAAGACAGACAACATGACATTTGCTCTGTGGGTATATCTTACTCCTATTATACATGCATTATGGTATTGGACACAACTAGTCCTAAGCACCTGTCACTATCAACCTGGGTTTTTAGTTCATGTGATGCATCGATCCTGCACCCCACTATCATTTTTCTCACAGTACTTTTAGGATCAAAGATGACAGAAACAGTTATCAATGGCTGTAGATACCTATGGAAAGTATTTTGAGCCTATATTTCCTTTGGAAGGATAAGTTTGTAGAATGGCTGTGCTTTCATCCTTTGAAATACAAGCCTTTCTAGGTTCACCTTGAAGCTTTAATCCAATTACAGTATTCTATTTTCACAAAAAATATAAAAATTTCCTGTGGAATGGCCAAAATCAGGATCATTCACACCACTGCACACTTGAAGTAAGAACACAAACAGATGTGCAACATTAATTGGACCTTTGTGTTCAAAAAGTGCTCTATCAGCACTAACTGTGGGATTCTTCTGTTCTTCTAAATCACCACTGTAAAAACTTCTAAGGGTCTTCAATGTACCTGTTCATAGGAATTTGGATTCACCACAATGTACATTCCAGGGTAGTCACTGGTTTTGGAAAAACCACAAGTCCTGGACTAGGAATCTGACCACAATAACTTGGGACCCCATGTTCAGAGTACAAAGTATAGCCAACATTGTGAATGAAAAGAGTGCTGCCAGGAACCCATGAAAAACTAGGCAGAAGAACAAAATCAAACTCCAGCTCCTGGCAATGCACCCCAAGAACAGTGGTGGTGTGGAGGTAGACAAAGAGCTTCTGCTAGGCCAGGTTGTGGTTGAAGGACTTTCTGTGGTATGTGTAGGAGTGGCCACCGGTGGAGGTGGCTGGGACAGAGGTGCTTCCCAGCTCAAGCAATGCGTCCCTGGGACAATGTAGGAAGGGTGGATGGCAATGGCCATGGTCACCTCCCTGCAGAGAGGGGTGCTTTCAGCAACTCCAGATGTAATGCTGATTGACATGCCAGGTGTTCCAATCACATGACACTATAATGGTGGTGATTTGCCATTTTAGAGTTGATGAAAATAAGTTTCAGATTAATTAATGATCTGTAAGTAAAAAGGTAGTTAATCACTGAGCTGGGATTTAACCCATTTTTTGTCTGATCCCAATGCAGGTTTTATTTACTAGTATTTGATACCAATATCATCTTATCAGTTATGATTCTCCTTTTTATTAATTTAACATATATCTTTTGAGCATTATTAAGACCAACCACTGTTCTAAGCAATAGGAACACATTGTGAAAAAAATAGGAACTCCTGTCCTCTTAAAAATGACAATCTGCATTATTCTGAGTTATGACATTATGAAATCCTGTGATCCTTAAATATTAGAGAGCTTTCTTTGATAAAAATTTAACAGCTTCTTGAGCCACACATTTTAATAAATATATGCATAAATCTCTAGAATCTATAGCTGAGTCAATGCTATTACCACATTTACAATTCAATTTTTCAGTAATTTCTAAAATTCAGCTTTTCAATTGTATATTTTATCACCTAATAAAGAGAAAAAAATGAGAATGCAATTTTATGTGTATATAATTGACAATTTTAAATTCTAATCAACATCCCAAGATGCTACTTTTGTATATAAAAATATTTCATGCAGTATATTACTATTACTATTATATATTCACACTAACAACTTTGAAATCTATAACTTTCTTACATAACTTTAAAGTACAAAGTCAGAGTGATGTCCTACTGGTCGCAAAAGAAATCTTTTTACTAAAAGGACTTAAAATATTTGTAGAGACTATTTTTTAAAAATGAACAACATACATAATGTAAATAAAATCTTTCAAAGAAGTAGGAACCTAGATCGATGCCTATTTTTCTCTTTGTATTTTTAACACCAAGTAAAATAAACACTGTTTCCCCATCAGACTCAAAGTGGCAATCAAATACACTTCAAAGGATTCTGGTATCGTTCTTGCTTTGTTCTCAGTGACACTGACAACAGCTGCCATGTAAACCGGATAAATAACCTTTGACTTCAGACAGAAGGCTGGAAGAACATATCCCTGGAGTTGCTTTATTTGTTGACTTCCTTACTGATTATCTGCTATACCGAAGATACTTCTTTAATCATTGATGTTCCTGTGAGGGGTTTGTTTTTCAGCAGCATCATAAATGCAAATAGAACTGAAACTCAAAGACTTGCACATCCACTTATGTGAATCTCAATGCCCCAGAGAGTATTAGATAGCTAATGAACTCTGTATTTTTTGGATCCTTGAGTGTTGTATTCTTTAAAGTTTGTGAAGATATGCCCAGAGACAATAATACCTATCTTTTGGGAATAGAGGCAATTGGCTCAAATTACTGCATAAGCAGAATTTTCACAATACACTTATATGCTAAAATCTTTTAAAAATTCATTTTAATTTTACAAGAAAAATTTTAAGTATATATTTCCTGAAAGTATAAAAAGAATGCTAGTGTACTACAAGCTGTTTAATATTAAAATAACAATATTAATCATTATGCAAAATTTAACTAGTATTAAATTTATTGGTCTCCATATGCAAGTTATGAAGTAATTTTTTTTCTTTCCCAGGTCTCCTCAAAGTTACCCATTAGCCTGATTTTGTGTGCTTCTGGGAGAAATTAATGGGTAGGTCCTCAGGTACTTCAAACCTCAAAATAGCTTTATTAAATGAGATGAAATCATGAGTTAGTATAATAATCAAAATGCTGAACCTCGAATATATTAAATTCCTCTCCTTCCACTGAATGCGGTTTCAGGTCTGGACATCTGCACTCGACAGGAAGAAAATGTCAGCTTATTTCTTCCTTTCCCAATCCCTCCCTGATTGTTTGGCTCCATCTTTTGATCCCGCAGCCTTCATCAAAGGTTCAATCAGAAGAGAGGAGATTCGGGGTGAGGAGTGCAGCCTAATTCTGTTTTGATCTGCTGGTGGCCCTTTCTCAACCTGGCAGACATGCCCCACTGATTTCTTTCTTGAAATGATTCTTCTCTGTGCTTTCCAGAAAGTGCCCCCTCCTACCCTGCCAAATTCCCAACGCCTCTAATTTGGTATTGAGGTCTCTAGCTGACCTTTATGCCACACCCACCCTCACCCAGCTTTGGCTCTAAGAGGACACTCGTGTAGTCTTATGAATCCGAGTGCAGCTGGGTGAGGTCCTATCAGAACCTGACAAATTCTCCTACGGCCCACATCTGACCCACGGGAGACATGTACACCTCCCCCTGCCATCTGTTCTGCCACTTAAGCAAATAATGATATTCTTTTACCATTACATTTTTTGAATGTGTTGCAGACTCACTTCTGTTGTGCGTGAAACCTGAGGATGGGAAGGTCTGCTCGTGGTTCTCATGACACTCTTCTCATTTGGTTTAAGATGAGGATGGGAAATGCCATCTCACCCCAACAATTTTTGCCAATGTCATTCTGCTTGTTTCTTTAACTGCACCTTCAACCGTCTACCCACCCCTTACATATCCTCAAATAGAGGATGATCTCAAAGTTAAAAACATTTGACAGCCCCTGTTTTGCAAGTTCCTCATACATCTTCTATCACATTCTGCTGGAATTTGAGTGTTCTTGTCTGAACCTCTTCCAGTAAGGGCTATTTTATTTTGATTTGAGGCTCACAAACTATGGCAGCAGCAACACCACCAAATTTATGGTATTCTGTTCCTCACAAATCCAAGAAGAGCCCGTTTTATGCCATTTTCAGAAAAGGATATTATTATGGAATGTTTGTGACCCCTCAACACCCAAATTCATATGCTGGAGCCCTACCCCCAATATGACAGTATTTGGAAATGTGGTTTCTTAGAAGTAACTAAGGTTAGGTTAGTTAGACTAGGATCTTGTTGATGGCATTAATGACCTATAAAAAGAGGAAGATTGATCTTTCTCTCCGCTCCCATACACACACCATGGGAGAGTCATGTGAGGACATATCCAGAAAGAGGCCATCTGCAAGAGAGAAACAGAGTCCTCACCAACCCCAAATGCTCCAGCATGTTGATCTTATACATTTTATCCTCTAGAACCCTCTGAAATCAAATTCTGTTGTCTAAGCCACTCAATCTATGGTATGTTGTTTGACACCTGAAGCCAACTAAGACAGATACAAGGTTTAAAACTCTTGGAAACTTGTCATAATGTCACACCTAAGCATTTAAGTCAAGATTCAAATCTAGGGCTGTATGAATGCAAACCCTGCTCTTCTGACACAGCCCACTGTTATCGCCTGAAGTTTTGGGCTTCTGGGACATGTTTTGTGGCAATGTTTCATAATTTGTCTGCTTCTACCATAATTGTATTCATACCTTCACTAAATATTCCCCAGGTTCTCTAAACTGGGCTGAGATTTATTTCCTTTGCCTGCCACTAGCAGTAATCCTATTCATCCTTTTGGTTTGTCTTTAAGTGCTTGATGTTTTAGTCAGCCAACACCTGTGCATATATACCTGTGTATTTTATATGCATATCTGCACCTTTATATTGCAATTATAATATTAAAATAATGCCAACTGGTATATTTGGTAAATTACTAACACCAAGAGCCCTGAAATTGCTGTGTATACACTCCTTTGAAAGTAAAGCAAGTATTTGTATGTCTTCTGTTAGCAACATGCATAGACTTAAAAATGTGATCTGGTTTTTACCTGTTTTGGCTTTTCAAGGGTCTTCAAGGGATTGAATGTTTTAAGGCACTTAATGTTAAGTGATATTTGATGAACTATTATGAAGACTTATATTTGTGATAAAGCATACAGGTAAGACAAAGGCCAGAAGTATAATATATTATAATTCCATGTAGCAAATCCTGGTAAACCCTCCCCATCATTCTTTCCATTTATGAAGCCCCCCCTCTCTCTACAGGAGCAAAAGGACTGCAGCAGCACTAGCCCACTGTTAGACAGTTGAACAACTCTGCTTTGAAAATCCATTCAAACTCCATGGATCTCATTAACATGCCTACATGCTTTCTTATTTGATTACAAATGGTTTAAATTACTGTTAGGTTATTTCAATATTCTACATATGTTCTGAGATAAGAGGAGTTTTTCATACTTTTTCCTTTAAGATGATATTTATTTGGTATTTATCTAAGGGTATGAGAAAAAAGCAACAGAAATGTTGAAAAGGCTAAGATGTAATGATCACAAAACTTATAATTAAAATATTCCTGTGAAAATCTTAGAGTGGTGTTACCCTGTAGGATATGTTATATATTTCAGTTCCCTTTGATCATAGTTGTGTTTAACTGATTGAAAAGAAAACATATTTTCTAGTCTCCCAAGGTTAGTACTTCATACAAAAACAAAACTGATAGAGATTCTTAGTCTATAAAAAGAGTTGCACTAAATCACTTTATTTTCGACTGAAAATTCTCCTTCCACATATTTTTTGTTAATTCTTTGTCAACATGAAAGCCCTGCTGTAAATTTGATAAATGTTTTTTTGGAATGGGATATTGTACAAATGTAAGCTACGTTTGGCATTGTAAGGTCAACAAGGTCTTAATTTCATAAACAAGCATATACAAGAAAAACTCGAATTCAGATGCACAAATCATAGTTGCTTTCAGCATTGCTAAAATTTGTCTATTTTGTGTCCTATAGTCTAGACTGCACACATTTATTAAAATTTAGGCACTTTATATTATGCGATAATGCTGACTGGATAAAATACAGTTTGAACAGTAAGCTGTCTACTAGCAACAATAGAAACAGCACAGCAGAAAACTGACCATATGTATATGATATCCTCCTAACTGTTAAAACCTTAAAACAGTATTTGTCACCTTATCAGAAGTGAGGAATAGAGATGCCTGCTGTTGTTGTTCTATGGTATTTTTTTCCATTAGCAAGTGTCATTATTCAAGCCTCATTATTGCTCCTAATGAAGCAATACACCAAAGCTAAATTCGAGTCAGTATAAATATTTAAATGAGCTCCTACAGTGCATTGAACTCAGTGAGAAACATTTTGAGAAAAAGAGAACCCAGAGAACAATCTCTCAACTATCTTAATTTCCATGGTGATAAATGATGACATTCCTATTTCAATACTTTCCCCAAACTGGTACTCATATAAATAACAAAAATAGCTTTTTTGGGGGCTGTATACTTCTCTTGGTGCTTCTGCAAATAACATTTTTATGATACAGTTTGTGAGCAAGGTAACAACATCAACAAAGCTACATTCTTGAAATCTGCAAATCACTTGACAGGTAAGCTTGTCAAGGAAAGTAATAAGACTTTGCTGGTAACTACATAAGTTCACAATATTAAGTTTTCCTCCGAAATTTTTGCTGTATAAAATTTCCATCAGAAAACCAAAGGTGTAGAGCCCCATTTTTATGTTTCTATGACTACATGTAAATAAGACAAAATTGTCTTAAAATGTAACTTAAAAAATACCGTCTGTTGTCAACTTTCTAAGTACAATAAATCTAAGTAAAGTTGTACCATTTCCCAAGATAAATACATAATATAAGGTTTAGATATTTACATTTTAAATAGTGAGTAATAAGATTAAATGAGAAAAAATGAACCAATTGAACAATTGCACAAATAGGTGATAACACAAAGTCGAAAAAAAATTAGTCAGAGAAAGCAAGGAGTTGAAGATGGAAATAGAGCAATGGGATCAATATGACCAGGCAGGGAAGGGGGTTGCTATTTTGTTCAGTAAAGTCAGTTAGACATTTTTAGGGAGGGTGTGGTGCAGACCAGAATTCACCCAGGAGAATCCAGGAGAGCATTTGGGTAGAACATGGTCCGTGGAGGGCAGGACAGAGCAAGGTTAATGCAACAGGAGATGTGACAATGTGTGACTGGCTCACCAAGATCAGGGAACTTCCTGAAAACACAGCCAGAATTCAGAGAATCTCTAATAATACTAATTTCCCTGCCTGGATGACAGATTATATGTGTTCTGGAGGGATAGTATCTCTTGTCTCCCATCAAACATGCCACCAAAAGCTCCTTTTGAAAAGTAGTTCATATGAGAGCTACATCTAATAGTACCTTCATAAACTTGGTCCTGTCTTATTCATAAATAGGAAAAACATTGCTTTATATTGGATTTGACTTCTGCTTATTCTTAAATATACAAAAACCACAGATGAATGTGTGGTACTCTGATGTTATACCTAGTGTCCCACACAAAATTATAGGTGTTTTTTTGT
Source organism: Trachops cirrhosus (assembly GCA_028533065.1). Taxonomy (NCBI): domain Eukaryota; kingdom Metazoa; phylum Chordata; class Mammalia; order Chiroptera; family Phyllostomidae; genus Trachops; species Trachops cirrhosus. Next base: position 167,806,742 of record CM052539.1, on the reverse strand, counting down.
TTGTTGGTTTCTTGTGGTTGTTTTAAATTCAGAGGTTTATTTTTAGTAGAACATTAACATTGGAACATTCTGTATATTTGTTTAGACAGCCATGTTCTCCTTCACAACAGCTTGGTAAGCTAGCAGTGTATCATTGCTCAGATGTAGGCAGAGCTTTCAGTTTCTTTATTGACTTGTGAACATATCCATCTAATTTCAGCAAAAGGTCGTCACTTGTAACTATAAATCAATTTAACTTATGTACGCATACGAAAATTTTAAAGTGCTTTTCTCTGTGACCTATTGTTTTGTAATATATGTCAGCGCCTTAGGCCCTTGATGCAATGATGGCATTAATAGAAAGAAAAGTTATTGTCTCTAAATGCAAGCAGTGTCCTTATCAAATATAAAATGATGTACACTGACATGCACACTATAAAGTTCCATTTTACCATGAAATGAGTTCCTGCCAAAATACAGCGTATCTGACAAAATAAGACATCATAAAAACATGGAAGTTCTTGAGCATTTTTCTCAGTGGATCAAAAATGTCCATAGTTTTTAATCTATTAATTCATTAAACATAAATTTATAGAGCACTTGCTATTTCTCAAATATTGTCTGGTTTCAAAATTCAAAGCACTCAAAATCTGGTAAGTAAATATTTACAAAACTGTAATGAAATGTCATGGATGGTACTAAGTTTTCTGTTAAGGGTAAGTGTCCAGTAATGCTACCTCACATAAAGAATGCCAAAGTTAATATTATTTTAACTATTTCTTGAGAAAGTAATATTATTCTCAAGTCTTAAAATTATTTTTAAGATTCATTCACATGGAGCTTATATGAAAAGGAGCTATTTGAGTGGACAGGAAATACCTCTCTTTTTTTTTCAAGTTTATTTTTCTGGTTATGCTATTACAGGTGTCCCAATTTCTTTCTCCCCTTTCTCCCCACTCCACCCTGCATCCTCCCACCTTCTAGCACACCCCCTTAGTTCATGTCCATGGATTATACATATAAGTGGTTTGGTTTCTTTATTTCCTATACTATTCTTAACTTCCCCGTCTATATTATGCTTACCATTTATGCTTCTTATTCCCTGTACCTTCCCGCCTCCTTTCCCCCTCCTCCTCCAATAACCCTCCATGTGATGTCCATTTCTGTGATTCCATTCCTGTTCTAGTTGTTTGCTTAGTTTTTTTTTTTTTTTTTAGGTTCAGTTGTTGATAGTTGTGAGTTCACTGTTTACTGTTCATAGTTTCTGATCGTCTATTTCTTAGATAAGTTCCTTCGACAGTTCATATAATAAGGGCTTGGTGATGATGAACTCCTTTAACTTGACCTTATCTGGGAAGCACTTTATTTCCCCTTCAATTCTAAATGATAGCTTGCTGGATAGAGTATGTTGGGTGTAGGTCCTTGCCTTTCTTGACTTCAAATACTTCTTTCCAGCCCCTTCTTGCCTGGAAGGTCTCTTTTGAGAAATCAGCAGGTACTCTTATGGGCACTCCTTTGTAGGTAACTGTCTCCTTTTTCTCTTGCTGCTTTTAAGATTCTCTCCTTATCTTTAATCTTGGGTAACTTAATTACGATGTACCTTGGTGTGTTCCTCCTTAGGTCCAATTTCTTCAGAACTCTCTGGGATTCCTGGACTTCCTGGAAGTCTATTTCTGTCATCATATTGTGGAAGTTTTCCTTTATTATTTGTTAAAATAAGGTTTCAATGTCTTGCTCTTTCTCTTCTCCTTCTGGAAGCCCTATAATTCAGATGTTGGAGCTCTTAAAGTTGTCCCAGTTGTTCCAAAGCCTCTCCTCATTTTTTTGAATTCTTATTTCTTCATTCTGTTCTGGTTGGATGTTTATTTCATCGTTTTGTCTCAAATCATTGATTTGAGTACTGCTCTCCTTCCCTTCACAGTTGGTTCCCTGTATAGTTTCCTTTATTTCACTTTGTGTAGGCTTCACTTCTTCTTTCATCCTGTGACTCAGCTGAATCAATTCTGTAAGCATCTTGATTACCAGTGTTTTGAACTCCACATCTGGTAAGTTGTCAATCTCCTCTTTGCTTAGCTCTTTTTCTGGAGTTTTGATCTGTTCTTTCATTTGGGCCATATTTCTTTGTCTTGGTATGCCTGTTATATTGTTAAGGGGGCAGAGCCTTAGGTATTTGCCTGGACAGGGCAACCCTCTTTGCTGTGTTGTGGACCTATATGTGGGGGAGGGGTCTGAGTGGGAACAATGCAACTTACTTGTTCAGCTCTAGCTCCAGTTTCCAAAGAACTCTCATGTGAGACTGGGAGTTGCTACTTTCTTTGCCAACCCCATAGTGTTTTATAGCCACAGGTTTTGAGTCTTTAGTTTGCCAGACAGCCAACCCCTCCTCGCCTCTGTGGTCTGCGGGCTTGCCATGGATCCTCTCCACCTGGCTGGCCGCCTGTCTCCACCCCTCCTACCGGTCTGGATGAATGTTTCTCTAACTCCTTGGTTGTCAGAGTTCCATGCAGTTTGATATTCTGGCAGTTTTGATTGTTGTTTTTGAATTGGCTGTTATTCTTCTTTTGGTTGTGCAAGGAAGTCAAGCATTTTTACCTATGTCTCCATCTTGGCCAGAACTAGGAAATACCACTCTTAAAAAATATAAGTGGTAATATAATTGGAAAAAAACACTCAATTAATGTTCACACCAGTAATTCCCTTTAACATATCTGATCTTATTTGTTTATCGACTCTTTTATTTTCTGTGCTATCTCTTGTCCTTACACTATTTATAAGTTCCATGAAAATAAGAAATTTTCCTGTCTTTGCTTGTGCCTCCTATATTAAATGACTGACTGATTTATTGAGTGAATTAATAAATATGTTTTGCTTGGAAAACAATTTTGTGGCTTTAGAAAGTATACATTTAACATTATAATTAATGTTGAAAACATCTGCCTAAAAGATGTTTGTCTGGGAAAACAAATCAGTAATATCTACTCTCACCACCCATATCTAATGAGTGATGTGCTAATGGCTTTAATTTCTAAGAAGTCAGGCAAAAGAAAAATAGGCATAAATAATAGAAATAAAGAAGGAATACTCTATTTGGAGATGGTTTAATAGTTAACAAACCATGTATTGGAATCTGAGAAAAAGAAAACTACACAAACTATTAAGTAAAGTTAGCAAGTACAAGATTCAAGGTGAATTTCATGTGTAGTTCTATAACTAGAAGCAAAAAATTGAAAAATAAATTTAAAATACCATTTGAAATAACATAAAATACATCAAAACTTTATAAAATAATAAAGCAAAATGTGATGTTTGCATCTCTACAAAACATGAATAAAAGTAAGTAAAGACAAATAAATAGAGATATACAGTATCATGAATTAGAAAAACCAACATAACTAGGGAAACACTAGCTTTTAATCCTTAAGTTATACAGTAGTTCTATATGTAAAACTTTAAGTTAACATAGAACATCTTGATGAAAGTGTACAATATCCTGGAAATCTTTGGAAAGACAAAGAATTCTTTGCTAAGACCTAAAAACCTTTACCATAACACTATGGCAATTAAACCTTTATTATAAAATGAAGACAATCAAATTTATAAATTTATGCTAAAATAAGACACTGTTTTAGAAGTTAAAAAAGAGCAGGTCACATGCTGGGAGAAATATGGCAATGCTTCTATCCAACAAAGAAACTGTATGTAGAATATGTAAAGAACCTTCTTAATTTTTTAGTAAGAAAATAAACACTCCAATGACAAAACAGACACATTTCTTGAATAAAAACTTCACAAAGAAGATGTATGAATGCTCAACAAATGCAGTAAAGAGTGCTCACTACCATTCCTGCGCAGAGAATTGCAAACTGATACTGTCATGATGATATATCTTTCACACTCACCATAATGACAAAAATGACTGACAATACCAAGTGTTGACAAGGATGTAAATATACTTGAATTCTCATATATTATTAGAGGGAGTACAAAATGTTATAACCACTTCAGTAAAGTGGTTTCTTATAACGTTAACCATGCACTTATTCTATAATCTTACAATTTCTTTATGCACACTTTACTCAAGAGAAATGAAGACCTATATCGACAACATGAATTTAATGAAATCATTGACACACATATTTTTATCAAACTGGAAAACACTCCAATGTCCATAACCAGGAGAATGGGTAAGTTGATGTATATTCATTCAAAGGAATACTATCTTGCAATTAAAAGAATGAACTAATGATATGCAACAGCAAGGCTAAATCACAAATGCTATTTTTAACAATAGAAGGAAGACATGAAAGAGTTTTAACTATTTGATTCATTTTATATTCAAAACCAAGCGAAACTAGTGTGCAATGATAAAAATCAAAACTGAATGATTATGGGAGTTGGGATTTACTGAAAAGGGAGCATGTGAAGATTTTCTGGGATGATGGAAAGTATTTTATGTGTGAATTTTTATTGTTTGTATGTAATAAATTGACAAGCAACATCAATCTGCACACTAAAGATGTGAGTATTTTACTGTAGGCAAGTCTAACAGACATGCACTCACTAGATACATTTGACAGAAATGTGACATGCTGAAAAAATTACTGAACACAAAGTGAGAAAAATTCACAGATATATAGAAGGAAATAACTGGAAAATACAGGAGAGAGGTTATAGATATAGAATATGCAATGAGAAATTTTAAACTGCATTAAATTTGATTCAAAGAAGGAGAAGAGTGACAGAATGGGACATAAGTCATATTTAAAGAGATAATAATCTATCCTACTTTGTTCTTCTTTCTCAAAATTACTGAGGCTATTCCTACTTTTCCCGAAAACAAGGATGGAACTAGAGTGTATTATGTTAAGTGAAATAAGCCAGGCAGTGAAAGACAAATACCATGTGATCTCACCTATATGTGGAACTTAATAACAAAACAAACAAGTAAGCAAAATAGAACCAGAGACATTGAAATAAAGAACAAACTGACAGTGACCAGATCAGATGGGAGCGGGGAGGGAGATAATGGGGGAAAGAAGGGGGAAGGGTGAAGTCAAGGAACATGCAGAAAGGACCCAAGGACAAAGACTGCAGAAGGGGGAGGATTGAATGTGGAAAGTCGGGGTAGGGTAGGGGAGAGTAATGGGGGAAAATGTGGACAATTGTAATTGAACAATGGCAATTAAAAAAAGAGCTGGGAATTCTCTAAAATTGATGAGAGAAATCAATTGATAGAATCCAAGAACTCAACAAATATCAAGTGGGATAAATGAAAGGAAATCCACAAAGAAAAACAATGCAATAAAACTGTTGGAAACCTAACAAAAAACAAACAACCAAAAAACAACAAAAACAAAGAGAACATTTTTCAAAGACACCATTTAAAAAAACCTGACAAGGTAGACAAAACACTTGAAAATGTACCACCAAAACCAATCATGTTCACAAAATAAAATAAAATGACTATCATAATAAATGCAGAAAGGTACATAAAAATCAGTATCTGATTATGACATGAGAACAATAAAAACCTGGTATGTACACGGGTGGTGTTAGAAATAGAGGGCGATCCCAGTTCTGCCATTACTCAACTTAGTACCCTGGGCAACTTTGTTACCTACCTTCCTTGCATAACTAGCAACAGAAAAAAAATCAAGAATTTTTAAATTTCACTTATCAAAAAAAATCGTTGCATTAAATCTTTAGATTTTAAAGATTTGCAGAAATCTTTAACACGTGATATACAAAACAGATAATAAGACAGTTTCTTCATTTTTCAAAAAACATTTTTTTAACTACAAGATAAATTATTGAGGACACTATAAATTCTAGCATTTTATGAATTAGTAAAATTTTACAACAAGGGTATCATACATTATTGTAGTAGGAAGAATTCTGAGATGACCCCCAAAACTCTTTCCTCCTGGTGTCCACACCCCATGTAATCCCCTCCCCTCTTGCATGAGCAAGCTGAAGAATGTGATGGATGTATTGTCATGATTAGGTTATATTACAGGACAAAAGTAGATTTGCAGAATATATAAATATGTAATTTAAGGTCCCACATTAATTGATTTGGAGTTTACCAAAAGGGAAATTATTGTGGTGGGAATAACTTAATTAGGGAGTCCTTATAAAGAACCAGACTTCTCTGAAGCATGAAACTGGACGTGTGAGACATATTCTCCTGGCGGTATTGAAATAAATTCCATGTTTTGAGAGGGCCAGGACCTGAGGGCAAGTTCTAGGAGATGAAATTGATTCCTGGCCCACAACCAGCAAGAAAACAGGGATTTCCATCTTCAGGCAAATTAAATTCTACCAATCACCTGATTGGAATAAGGGCCCAAGTTCTAGATGAAAACAGCCCAGTGGACAACCTGATTTCAACCTTGTGATGTGCTGACCTATACAACGTTTGGGCTTGGACCTGTTGAATCCGTGAGATAATAAGTGATGTTCTTAATCCTGTAAATTTTTGATAATTTATTACATGGCAGTGGAAAACTAATAGAGTTTCCAGTAACGAGCAATCAATTTTCATAATTAAGGGAAACTCCTATACTTAATTAATTGAGTAACTTTAGACGAATAAGATGGGTTTATTTATAATTGTTAATTTACAAACTCTAAGAAGTTTTTTTAAATCCTATAACCAATTTAAGAAAATGGAATTATGAAATATTTTGTTTTTCATACACTGGTACTTTATTGTTTGATTTTCTCGTCTCTTCTTTTAGATTTTATTTATTTATTTTTAAAGAGGGGAAGGGAGGGAGAAAGAAAGGGAGAGAAATATCAGTGTGTGGTTGCCTCTCATGCACCCCCCACTAGGAACCTGACCTGGCCCACAACCCAGCCACGTGCCCTGAGTGGGAATGGAACTTGGGACACTTTGGTTCTCAGGCCGGCACTCAGTTCACGGAGCCACAACAGTCAGGGCTCTTTTTAGATTAGGTTTATTTTTGTGCATTGCATGTGGTGGATGCTCATTCAGAATTTTCTAAGTTGTTCATGATTTTGTTTGCAAGTAGCATAAACTGTGATAATGACTTGAAAATAAATATATATTAAGCTACTACCTCAAATGTGTTTGTTGTGGATCTAATAATGTCAAAGTGCAGTTCACTTAATAATAGCTCTGCAAATTAATCAGTTAATTACACAATAGAAAACTCTACTTCTTTATAAGACACTCTCCCCAAAGCTTTAGAATTCCCTTGTCTGGATCACAGTGTGCTGTATGTACTTTTTAAGTTGTTATATTAATTATGATTAACTCACTTAAAATGTGTCTGCATGCTCTTTTCACATGATTCTCAAGAGCTCCACACATCTTCAGACTGAGATAGCTGTATGAAACAGCCTGATTTTGTAAGAAAATAATGCAATGGAACCTGCACTATCCTTATTTCTGATGCCCATATAAAACACATTCTGCAGACCTACTTCTTAAGGAGCTATTTTCAGACTAAAAATCCTGGGTATGTTCAAACATTTTCTTAAGTACCAAGTATAGTTTTACAGTGAAGTCAAGCTTTCAGTTAAAGTGAGATATGTACAAAATAAAGCCAGGTATTCTGCTGATGTGTAGATAAGGGTATAAACTTTATTGTTGAGGGAATAAATCTTATCACTTCTCTACTAATACACTGCTGTAATATTTCTGAACCTGCAACACAAAATGTGCTAAGAATTTCTCTTCAAAAGAACTACAATGTGGCAAAAGACAGGGGGGTGATTTATATTATTATCTTGTGACTATCAGAAAACTATTCTCTTTAATTTGAAATTCAATACATTTCAATTTGAAAGTTTCAGATAAAGTCAAATAGAATTGAAATTAATTGATAAAACTCATTGGTTCTTCTATTAAAGTTCTTGGCATAATTGCCCACACTTTATTCTACATTCATTTAAACCTTTTTTATTATTAACCTTAAATTGTATGGTAACTAGGTTAATAGCACCAGGGCAGGACAAATTAAGATACCTTCACAGCAGGTTTTCAACCTGTGTCCTGTTGTGTGTGACTCAATTCATTTTTCTTTTTGATTAAAGACAATATATCAAGCTACTGACCCCATAGATTTTTTAACTAAAGTCTTAGCTAACACCAGGCCCCCTGATGTTTGAAATAAATATTTTATTAGCTATATTAACAAGCATAGTTTATAAACCAATGACAAATATTTGGAAACACTTAGCTATTTATAAATTTTGCAGAATGTTGTCCTGCTGGGAGAACAGCAACTCTGAGGACTTATAATGAGCTACACATTCCTATATCTGTTACCAGAGGGAACACTCATTATGACATTGCAATTCTTTTCTTTTTAGATAAAGTTAATTGTTTTATTGTTTTTTCCTTTTCATTTAATTAATTGGGGCGACACTGGTTAACAAAATTATACAGATTTCAGGTGCACAATTCTACAACACATCCTTGTCCCATTATATATTGTGTTCACCAACCAAGTGAAATTTTTGTCAGTCACCATTTATCCCCCTTACAGCCTCCTCCACCTCATTCTCCCAACTCCTCCAGCCACAATCACCAAACTGTTGTCAATTGTCCATGAGTTTTTTTCTTTTTTTCTTTTTTGCTCAATCTCTCCATCACTCAGCTCCCATCCCCTGACAACTGTCAGTCTGCTATCTATGAGTTTGTCACTATTTTGCTCATCATTCAGTTCACTAGACTCTCCATATGAGTGAAATCATATAGCACTTGTCTTTCTCTTACTGGTTTATTTCTCTTAGCATTAAGTTCTCCAGGTCCATCCATGCTGTTGCTAAGGATAAAATTTCCTTCTCTTTTAAGGTGGAGAAACATTCCATTGTGTAAATGTGCCATAGCACTTTATCCACTCGTCTGTTGATGAATACTTGGGCTGCTTCCAAATCTTGGCTATTATAAATAACACTGCAATTAAAACAGGGGTGCATATATTCTTTCAAATTAGTGTTTCACATTTCTTCAGATGTATTCCCAGAAGTGGAATCTCTGGGTCATGAGGTAGTTCTGTTTTAATTTTTTCGAGGTAACTTCATACTGCTTTCCACAGTGGCTGTACCAATCTGCATTCCCACCAAATTCAAGAGGAGGGAAGACTCCCACACTCATTTTACCAGGCCAGCATTATACTAATTCTAAAACCAGATAAAGTCACTACAAAGGGAAAAAATGTATAGATCAATATCCATGGTGAACATAGATGTTAACATCTCAACAAAATATTAGCAATATTAATCCAGCATTACATTAAAAAGGTCATACACTATGATCAATGGGATTTACTCCTGTGATGGAAGATAGCTACAATATCTGCAATCAATAAACATGATACACCATGTAAACAAAATGAAAGATAAAAATCACATGATCATATCCATTGATGCAGAAGAAGCATTTGATCAAATTCAGCACCTACAATAAAAACTCTCAGCAAAGTGGGAATAGAGAGAACATATCTCAACATGGTAAAGGCCATATATGACAAACCCACAGTCAACATCATACTCAATGGGAAAAAAACTGCATTCCCTTTAAGATCAGGAACAAGACAGGGATGTACACTTTCATTTCTCTTATTTAACTTAGTCGTGGGAGTTTTAACCACAGCAATCAGACAAAAAAAATAAGCATCTAAATTGGAAAGGAAGAATTTGAACTGTCATTATTTGCAGATGATACTATACTGCATTCAGATAACCCTAAGGAGTTCACCAAAAAACTATTAGAACTGATGGATGAATTCAAGAAAGTAGAACAATCCAAAATAAATATTCAGAAATCAGTTGCTTGTTTATATACCAATAATAAACTATCAGAAAGGGAAGCTATTAAAACAATGTCATGCACAATTGCCTCAGAAAGAATAAAATATGAAGGAATAAATATTGCATTATGGTTCTTCAGTAATATTTATATTTGGGGGGCCTTGAAGAAATTATTCATTGGATTCAATTAAAAAAGCTGCTTTGACACAATTTACAACTTGCGCTGTGGTTTTCAAATGGTATCATATCTCAAATTTAACCTTAATTATACCTAGGACTATAAAACAAAAAATCTAAGTCAGACAGGATTACTGTACAACAAACTCATGCATATTTGCACCAAATGTTGCTTTTTAAGGTTGCTACTATGTAAGTTATTCAACAATTGGCTTTTCAGTTATTAAAACCTGGTGCCATGGGCATGGAAGACAGTTCCTTGTCAAGGGTTTATTCACTGAATTCCCATTTCTGTGTGAAAAATCTTATTAAAGTGGAGGATTAAACCAGTTTATTATTTCTCATTAGTATAAAAATGCAAACAAATCTTTTAGCATGTTGAGTCAATTTAGTGTCAGGGATTCAGGATAAAATCTCATGCTGTGTTTACTATGACAAAGAGTGGATCAAGTTGACCACTGCACAGGAAGAAAGTATACAGTTCAGAGATGTCCTCCTGGAGATGCTGAGAGTCAAGGGTAGAGGAAAGCAAACTGTCCTAGAAAAACAGCTAATTGATATTCTACTTAATATTATAAAAATCCAACGTGGAAATATCTTAACAAAACCTCTGATTTGTTTCAGTGAAAATTATTATGAGGAAACAAAAGCAATTAGTGCCCGATGCCAAGAGAAGGCCTCAATAGTGACACCTACATTTTCTTCAGAATCACCTGAAAGTTAACACCAGAAATATGTGGTATTTACAGGCAGCTTTTTATTTACTTTATTTTATTAGTATGTAATCATTTTTTAATAAAGGCTTTGGGGGAAATACATAAGCTCTGTCTTCACAGAATGAGTTTATTAATTTACAATGAACTACTTTTGTTCTTATAAACTGCAGAGCAAAGGAAATCCACCAAAGATTAAAAATCATCCATACTACCCTGGAGTCACAATCACTAACTCTGCAAACCAATCGTAACTACATGTGGTAGCCACATGCTAGACATTTGAGTTGACTGCTTATCCCATCCGTCTGTTTTAATATATTGCCCATTTTGGCAAATGGGCTACTGTAAAAGCAATTATGAAGTCTTTGTTAAATCAGTCACTGAAACCTCAAATAAGTGGTTTTAAAGTAGCTAGTTAAATAATGGAAATACGCACTACTGAGACATAGAAAGTTTCAATAAATCAATGACGATATATTTTAACTGTAATTTATAATTTAAGCCACATCTTTAATATTTTTTGTTTTACTTCAGATTTGTGTAGGAATTTAAATCAAATACTTTCATAAAAATTATAAAACATGATCCTCATAAAATTTACTGTGAATAAGTTTTGAAAAGATGGAATTTGTTTTACTATTTTATTTCTACTGTTATTAGCCTGGAATCTGCACAGAAAGATGAACTAATTAGTGTGCTGGCGGTTACAGAGGTTATAAACGCCAGAATTCAGGGCATACCTTTGAATTATGAACGTTGCTCTAGAACCCATGTTCATAGCAGTTATATATCATTCTGTTATGCTTTGCCTGATAAAAGCTTTGAAATAATACTTATCCCACTCATTTGGATCTTAAAGTTCAATGATTAAGAAAGAGAAATAAACTTAATTTATATTACATCCCAAATAATAATCAGTCTTTTGCCTAAGACACAACCTAAAGAAAGGAAAGTTCAGTTTTTGATACACATTAACACTAGGATGTCCAATTGAGTTGACTTGTGTATTGGAATTGATATATATACACACACACACACACACACACACACTCATACACACACACACACATATATAATTTAAGAAACTGGAAACAGTGCCAAGAAGTAAATTGAACCAAGGAATCTATAAATATAAATACAAGGTAGTAGGGTATAACGTATCTGCAGATACTTTACAGTATCTGTATCTGATACAGATCATAAAGAGAGCTATAAAAATTTAATCCCAATATTTTGGTCATTCAAGGTCTTTTCAATCTATCTATACCTTTTGAATGTCCTCTTGTACCTTATTCAATCCTCAGCCCTCACTAAAATTCTGGTACTCATTTCCAATTCTCTCCTTCCATCACTTGTAGCCCATATGTGTATTGTTGACTTATGGATATTTTCAATGATCAATTTCATTCTCAGAATATTTAGAAGTTTCTTTAATCATTTGCAAGCTGTCTTTATACTCTTTAATCTTCCTTTAGACATCCTTTGCCTTTCCATTAAGTTGTATCCCTTCTGTAATACGGTTTAGACACTTACAATTCTAGGAAGCCTTGAACATACTTTAAGGTGATGTTTTGAATATCCAGTGGGCTATAGAAATGCAGAAATTAAAAGTTCTGTTACATTCCCTTACTTTAAACCTGGTTAACATATTTCCATATGCAAATAATTTTCAATTATGTTTATACATCTGAGTTACACAAAGTCTTTTAAAAATTCAAGTATACAGGACTCAGCCCTGAATCTCTAAGGCAAGGGACACAAATAATAGTAAATTTTAAAATTCAAGGTGATTGCAGTGTGCATTCAAGTGTGAAAACCTTTGGACTAGAATATTTTCTTGTTAATTAATCAGATTATGTTTTATGGGTCTTTTCTTACTACAATTCATAAACCACTGGATCAGGAATTAGGCTCTAGGAGAGTTCCCAATGGAGCATTTAGGCAAAAAAATTTTAAAGAAACAAAGAAATGAATGCTACTTCAGTGTTTGCAGTTATTGATAATTTAGTGATTTTATCATGGTTGAATTCTCTTCTTCAGATTTGAAATTTTAGGAAATTAATTTCCTAAAGATATTTAAGCTCATATGCTAAATAGATTTACAATGATCATTAAAACCAAATGACATTTAAATTAGCAGAGTGATAGACCATTCCACTACTCTGAATATAAAGCAGAGCATTATTTTTCTGATTCTGAACTACCTGGAAAACCAAAATAATTCAGAAGCTCTGTAATAAGCAAGGGATCACCGTATAAAGAGTTTGATAGTCATCGTATGATGATGTTGTATTCACATTTTTTCTTTTCTATATAAGTTTTTATTGGGTTAGCTTGTACTACAGAACTTTTAAGCGTTAAAATTTCTTAATTATATTATAACTTTTATGCCATTCTCTTTACAAACACCAAAATTTAAATAAAGCAGAAAATTTAGTAACTTCAAAAAATAAAAGAAGTCATTGATGGCCACTGTCTGCAGAGATTAAAATGCACTGGCCGTGCTCCAAGTTTGGTGTGGGGAGGCAGCTTTGCCATGCGAGGCCTGCCAGACCCTACCGTCTCTAGAGTAAGAACACTGAATTAATGTCATGGTGTTAGCAGAAGTCATATTGCTGTGACCTGGGGAGTGAACTTGCGTGAAGGGGGTAGTGATAAGTCAGAGGACACTCTAAGGCACTGCCCAGAGGAGTGGAAGTTTAGCTCCAGATGGACTCTGTTAACATCAAGGAAGTATGGGAGAGAAACAGTTTTTTGGATGAAAATAATGTTTGGAGTCCATTTGTAAGGGAAGAAATGGAGCAATGACATAAGGCCTAGAGTTGGATCCAGTTAAACGGGTAAACATTGCTATCTTCATAAAATAATTTAAGGAAGGAGTGGCAATGAAGAAAGGACATGCATCTCAGAAGCACTTTAACATTTTTAAGGGAATGTAATGATGGCTCCTGAAACCATCTTTGTCACCATAATGGATGAAGTATGTTGAATTTACAAGGTACCCATGACTCTCCCATTATGTTACATTTTCACCAGGAATTTCAGATGACTTGAAAGGATTTCTTATTATGTTTAAGCATTTACCTGTTTATCTTTCATATATTTTGTTACTACCTAGCTTATAATTGTGTGTGAGTGTGTGTGTGAAAAGTAATAAATCTTAAAAGAAGAAATCTATAGGCAGTTTAAATCTATTCTTAATTACTAAAAATAAATGGCTTAATGTATTACCAGACCTGCACTGGAAACAGCAAAACTGCCCTTCAAAAGTCAACTTTGAATATTTTGGAGAATTTGTCAGGTATCATACTTGGTAGGATTCACATGCCAGGGGGATTTCATTCAATTTGGGAGAAAAATAAAAATAGCATGCACTGAACAGAAAAAAAGAAGTGTTCCTATCTACCCTAAAAAAACCCCTTTTATCATTTTTGCTTGCCTCAGGAGCAAGATATATAGTGATGAACTTTTGAGAATATTTATGGCACACATCTTGCTATCATGAATTAGTGCTTAAAGCAAGATTTGCTACCTCCAATGCCTATTGGGGATGAGCAGGTAACGTGAATATTTGAGATATGCCAGTTCGAACAATATTCTTCACTTACAGGGAAAAAACACTTTTATCTTTTCTTGAAACATGTAGCCCTCTGGGTCAAATTTTACTTTTCCCACTTGTGAAATAGATTAAGGGTACAAGTAGTGGTTAGCTTTCCTCTTAACTCTACTATGAGAAGTATAAAAGTAGAAGAGTATGCTGGAAGTCCCCTGCTACTTGACCTATACGCTGCTATGACAACAGGAAGTGATGGGGGATGTAGCAAAGTGACCCACTGTTTTCTTATCCAAAAGCATAACAGCTTTCTGTCTCCAGGAAAGTGTTGGCCTGCCTACAGGGCCAAGTCTTTAAAGTGTTAAGAGAATCTAGAAACCCGTAGCTTTATGTAGAAGAGAACTTTTTTTTTGGATGTAGCTAAAGCTTTTGTTTTTAAATACCCTCCAGTAAAGGGAAGGATATAAAAGACACATTAACCAGATATAGCTCTTGATCCACCATTTTATAACCTCTATTTTTAGAGATTTAAATTTTATTGATAAAATCAAGAACTTTTAAATAAAATGTTATGTCCACATGTGAAAGAAGGAAGTTTGCACCTTACCTTATACAATGGACAAAAATCAACTCAAAATGGACTAAGACCTAAATGTAAGACCAACACTTCCAGAGGAAAAAAAAACATAACAGGAAAACTTCATGACATTAGATTTGGCAGTGAGTTCTTGGATATGACAACAAAAACACAGGCAGCAGGAAAAAAAGGTGAATGGGAATACACAAAAACTTACACACTTCTGTGTGACAATGGGAACAATACAGTGAAAACACTACCTATGGAATGGGAAAAACAATCACAAATGATCTTTACTGAAGGGTTAATATCTGGAATATGTAAAGAACTTTATATATAACTCAATAATAAAACACCAAATAAACCAATTAAAAATAGATAAAGGACTTAAATAGACATTTTTCCAAATAAGATACAGAAATGACTAACAAGTGCATGAAAATATATTTAATATTACTAATTATTAGGGAAATGCAAATCAAGGTCACAGTGAGAAACTATCAAAAGATTGTAAAATATTAAGTGATGGTAAGAATGTAAAGAGGTCAAAACCCTTGTACACTTTTGGAATGTAAAGTGGTACAAATATTATGGAAAAGAGTTTGGGAGCTCCTCAGAAAATTAAAAATAGAAATAGCATATTAGCCAGAAATCCTACTTCTAAATATACATCAAAATAACTCAAAGCAAGATTACAAAGATGCTTTTTCATAATAGCCAAGAGGTGGAAGCAACCCAAATTTTTATTAATGAATGAATGGATAAAGAAAACATTGTATTTAGTACAATGGAATATTTTACAGCTTTAAAAAGAAGAAATCCTGTCACATGCTGCAACACAGATGAACTGAAAGGGCACTTAATAAAAATAAGCCAGTCATCAAAGGACAAATGCTGCATGATACCACTTGCTTGATGTATCAAATGTAGTCAAAATCACGGCATCAGAAGAATAGAAAGATGATTATCAAGAGCTACTGGGCTGGGGAGAGAGAATTAGTACTTAGTGGATTTCAGTGTTGAAAGATGAACAAGTTCAGTGTTGTTTTGCACAACAATTGTGAAGAAACTTAAAACACTGCTGAAGTGTGCTATTTAAGTGTGCACTTAAAATAATTAAGATGGTAAATTTAGTGTGCTTTTTCCACAATAGAAAAGTATTACTATATGTTAGAGCTGTCTAATTTGCACAATCATTAAATTTGGAGAACATTTTAAGATTTCATGTAATAATTCCTTTACATTACCTTGACTATTTATTAAATGCACAATATATTTTAAAGAACTTGTTTTAAGCTATGAAGACATATAGACATAAGGATCAGGCACAAGGAATTTACCATAGGGGATTTTACCACTGGTTTATTACCAGGCCAATTTTAATGGTATAAGAATTTAACTAAATATATAAGCCAGTGAAGCCACATAAATTTGTGTTTCCTAAATAGCCACTTCTAAAGAGAATACTGTCTATGGCATTTCTGTAGAAACTTGCCAAAAGCATTAACAGAAAATAAGTATGCTTTTTGTAATAGCTGAAGATCAGTACTGACTTAAAACCAAGTTCTGCTCTGAGTTTTGACACTCAAAGTGTGCCTACAGATTCAGGCACTGAAAAGTGCTGAGTTTACAAAGGTAAGAGGACTCTGAGAAATATTATTCTTCCAAGAATAGATAAGGGAAATATAAGGTTAAATGGTTTGCTGCACTTTCATAAACGCTGTTGGAATAAAGTGGGTTTTATAGACACCACACACATACAAACCAGCCCTGGCTTTTCTATAACTCTATTATTCCAACTGTAATATTACTTACTGAGTTGAGAAATCCCAAGTCCTTTTCCAACCTAGGGAACACTGCTTCTCTACCTCTGCCGACTTACTTCTTTTATTATTTGGAAGGATATCCTTAGAAATAACAAATACTCTTTCTCATGAAATCTCCATCATCCCAACATGTTGAAAAATATCTAAACTCAAAGAGGAGGTCTAAAAGCATATTATCGTTCATGGTGTTGAGCCATGTAAAATCGGGAAATTGCACTCTTCCCTGATTACAAGCAAGGGTCAATCAGTTTGGAATGATACTTTTTTATGAGCTCCTTCATAGTTCCCATCTTGATAATGCTTAAAATATGGGGAAGCACTTCATTTGCTGTAAAGATCAGTGAAACTATTCTTACTTGGAAGTACAGTTGACCCTTAAATAACTTGGGTGTGAACAGTTCCGATTCATAAACTCCAATTAATCTCCCCTCTCCTTCCTGCTATGCCAAGGGCAACGAAGTTCAGAAACCCAGTAACTGCTCTTCTCCCAACACGCATGCCTCTGATAGTATCACCTGCCCCTACTCATGGTCTAATCCAAACTGTACTTCTCCCTCATCATTTACATCTCACCTTGTAATGGCTGGGACCAGGCCAACTCCTTCTCTACTTACTATGATATTTGGAAAAAACCGTCATCAAGGTGGCTTCTCCATGGCTGAGAGGTGGAAGGGGTAGTTTGCCCATGGGTCCCCTCAGTCCCCAGGGAAGGCAGGAAAGGGAGCCAATCCTCTTCTTCCATGCCACACCATGGGGCCAAGGGCTGGAAGAGACCCCTGTCTTCCCCTCCGAGGCCAGGGTTCTGTTCTCACCCCTAGTGCTGACACTTGTGTGTATTGTGTATGTGCGCAGCCCCACTTGGTGGCAGAGGGTTGGGGGGGAATAAACATGTGCCACAAAAAAAGCAGATTTTTTACATTAAATAGTGTAAATGCATTTTTCTTCCTTATTATTTTCTTAACATTCTCTTTTAGCTAGCTCACTTTATTGCAATCTTACAGTATAAAATATATATGCCATGCAAAATATGTGCCTATCAACTGTTTGTTATCAATAAGGCTTTCAGTCAACAGTAGACTATTAGTAATTAAGCTTTGGGTTTAGTTATTTAACTTCCATTATAATCATATGTTATAGTAGAATTATGTGGTCTTATATTTAGCATCTTTTAAAAAATATTTTATTTATTTATTTTTAGAGAGAGAGGAAAGGAAAGAGAAAGGGAAGGAGAGGAACATCAATGTGTGGTTGTTTCTCATGCACCCTCTACTGGGGGCTACAACTTGGGTCACAACCCAGGCATGTGCCCTGACTGGGAATTGAACCAGAGATCCTTTGGTTTGCGGGCTGGTGCTCAATCCACTGAGACACACCAGCCAGGGCTATTTTTAAATGCTTTTATTCCATCAATAATACCTAGAATCAGAAACCAAAATACTTAATAAGCCATGCCTCACTACAATTTTTGAAGAACTATGTTCAGTTTTTTCTTATATTGACAAAGAATTAGTTCAACTGTTTTGTGTTTTCTTTTTTGTGAAATATGTTTAATTTTAGGTTAATTTCTGTCTGTATTAATGGTGGTCCTTTAAATATAATATATTCTTTATAAAATCTGTGTAATGAATAGAAGAATCAATATAAACAGCCAGTTTTTTCAAGCAAAGAAAATATAAACATTCAAGAAAGAAAAATAGATATTTGATTCAAAATATGATGAAAAGGCTATGAAAAACCAATCATTGTAATTGTATAGAAATAATGAAGTTATTTTTCATTCCTTACTTTTCCTGGTATAGAGCTATAAACTGAAACAGAAATATCTCAGGAATAGTCATAGGTCATTACCCACACCTGGAAAAATATTTTTGCATCTCTAAATTATGAATAACAATAGCTTAGAAAATATTTGGAAAGAGAACAATGATTACATGCATGTATGTTTTAATATGTACTGTACTACACTAAATTGTGGTCAAACCTATTATTGTTTTTTGTTCTGACCAATTCTTTTCCTCATTTATTAAAAGCTCAAGTACCATATTTTGCCATATATAATGCATATTTTTGTGCCCAAAGTTTTGAGGGAAAAATAAGGATGCACATTATAGATTGGTGTAACAATTATATACCATGGGTACAATAATAGGACTAATAATTTCATGTATAATGTACACAAATAATGTACACAAAAATATTATACACAGCAAAATATTTTACAATAGCACATTTCTATAAAGGTGAATTTAAAAATTGCCTTAACAAATAATTAGTAAGAATAACTAAACAGGTAAGAATCAAAGTTTTTTTATTTTTTAAATTATATTTTATTGATTATGCTATTACAGTTGTCCCAGTTTTTCTCCATTTGCCCCTTTCTACCCAGCATTCCTCACTCCCTCAAGCAACCCCTTCACCATTGTTCATGTCCATGGGTCATTTGTATAAGTACTTTGGCTACTCCATTCCTGTACTGTAATTACATCCCCATGGCAATTCTGTAACTACCTACTTGTACTTCTTAATCCCCTCCTCATCTCTTCACCCATTCCCCCACACGCCCCTCCCATCTGGCAATCACGAAAACACTCTCCCTGTCTATGATTCCGTCTGTGTTCTTGTTTGCTTAGTTTGTTTTTTAGGTTCAATTGTTGACGGGTATTTTTTCCATTTTATTGTTCATAGTTTTGATCTTCTTTTTTCAAAGTAGAATTCTTTCTAATTTGATCTGAATTTTATATTCTGCATGCATATTACTTTAAAGGAATGTTACATACTGAGGGTCATAAAAGGCTATAAATTAGATCCTTTTTATCCTTGGTTCTGGGACAAGGATATAATCTTATCTTTACCAAGTTGGACTTTTCTACTTTTAATAAAAATAACAGTAAGCATATATCAAGCACATACAGTGTGCCAGCAAAGTGCTAAATTGTATACAATATTATACTTTATTCTCACTATAAAAATGGTCAGGTGAGGAGCTTAAAAGTCAGTTACATTTTGTTCACACAGTTAGTAATAAACAAATTAAGAAAAAACAAATCAAGTATGAGTAACTCTTGGGACTGAATGTTTGTGTCAACCCCAAATTCAAATGATAAAACCTTATCCCCTAATGTGATGTATTAGATAGTGGGACCTTTGGGACATAATTAAGATTAGATGTTACAATGATGGTGGGGAGCTCTCATGAATGGATTAGTGCCTTTAGAAGAGATAATACAGAGCTTGCCCCTATGGTCTACTCCCTACTGTGTGAGAACAAAATGACAAGATAGCCATCTACAAGCCAAGAAGCAGGCCCCTAACAGACACCAGGTCTTTTAGCCCCTTGATCTTGAACTTCTCAGTCTCTAGAACTGTGAGAAATAAATGTTTGCTATTTAAGGTACTCAGTGTATAGCATTTTGTTACAGTGGCCTGAACTGACTGAGATAATTACTGATGGCTGTTTCTCTAATATGCAATATAAAATTCACATATTCAGAGCTCTAATTTAAAATTTTAACTTTCCACAGGAAAGATGATTAACGAAATGTTCACCCATTCTTCTTTAAGTTGTAAAAATAGGTAGATCTAGTTTGAAGTAATTTTTGTGTCTACATTTGGATCTAGGAGAAGAGGAAAACATAAAATAAAAAAGGAATCTCTGCTTAAGAATTATTAATGACATTCACCACATTACACAGACTAGAGACTTAAATCTATACTACTTGTTTATTAAATTAAAAACAAAATAAATTATAAGGCATATTAGTGATAGGGTATAATAGTACCCATCATACAATGTTGTGAAAAGGACAATTCAACATTGTGGCCATCTATCCTAAACCTCATTACCCCTATCTGACCATGAGGGACATATCATCCAATTACAAATTGAACAGTAATCCTCAAAACTGTCAAATAACCACAATCAAAAGAAGATGGAGAACAGCCCCACACCAGAAGAGGTGAAGGAGGCATGGCAAGTGAAAGCAGTATGGTATCTTGAGTGGGATGTAGAAAGAGAAAAAAAGACATTGGTAATCACAATAGTACACTGTGAATTAAAACCTGAGATATAATAACATCCCAGTGGGATGTTATAACCAACAGTGTTGGTTTCTTAGTCGGAACAAATTTTCCATTGTAATATCTAAGATGTTAACAAATGAGGATATTAACTAAAGTATATGGGAACTTTCTTTGCTATATATGCATCTTTTCTGTGATTGTAAAGCTATCCAGATATAAAGACTTTACTTTTTAAAAATGAAATAAAAAGTCCAGGTTTACAATGAAGTTGAAAGTAATCCTGAGTTTTTAGTGTCATCAGATATGGTAAAAACAAAATCAAATCAGTAAAATCAAATTCTCTTTGAGGAGTATAATCCCAAGCAAGACTTCAAAAATGTCCACAGAAAGAGTGTGGAAGAAAATGAGTTCATTAAAAAAAAATCCAAACATGGAAGAAAGGAAACAGACTTAAATCAGTCTTCAAAAATCTGGAACAGTTATTGGATTTACCATACATGGTATATTCATTTGAACAATAATGTTACAAGTTTTATCCTTTAACATAATTTAATGAGTATATTTACTTTCATTTTTTGTGACATTTATAAGGTTCACCAAGGAATGGAGCTCAGAACCCCTAACCACCCTTCTTATTTGGGTCTAAGTACAGGTTACTA
Source organism: Trachops cirrhosus (assembly GCA_028533065.1). Lineage (NCBI taxonomy): Eukaryota > Metazoa > Chordata > Mammalia > Chiroptera > Phyllostomidae > Trachops > Trachops cirrhosus. The sequence goes on along the minus strand of CM052539.1, from coordinate 167,785,452 downwards.
TAACCAGGATGCCTTCAATAAAATGGTGATAAACCATCATACACAGTATGTTCAGTTGAACCATAATGTTGTGTTTTATACTCTTCAACATAAGTAAATAAGTACATTTATTTCCAGGCCATGCAGGGTGCCATGGTGAGGTCTAGATGCTATTTGTACATGCATGGTAAGAGAGGAATGCTAAGTTCAGGAGATTTTGATGTTACAGAGGGTGCTGGTTAACAGAGCCACCTCTAGACAGAGATTTTATCTTAACTCTGAAAGGTAAACTGTTCTTTTCTACAGAAGAAAATATTATTTATTTTTATTTCCTCAGAATATCTCTAAGGAGGAAGTCATCACTAAACTTTACTATACTAGAATATGTTTTTATACTGACATCCTTAATTTAGCTACAAATCCCTTAGTTCATATGTAGAAATGCAGGCTACTACTTGCATAGTAAAGTGAATCATTACTGTCTAAGCCTCCAAGACTAGGAGGTCTGTTGTTTGTTATGCAACATAATTTAACCTATTCTAACTGATATACCATGAAAATTAGATGTCATGTTCTCTGCTTTCTAGATCCTTCTCCTTTTTTAAACAAGTGTTTGTTTTACTTAAGACAAACCATAATACAATTTTCTGAAGTATTTTATTCTATGCATTATTTTTCCTTTGCTCAGTTTTTATCTTACTTATCCATATTTCCAATAGACAAGATCCTGTCCCTCTTCCAACACAAAGATTGTCACCTTCTAAAGTAAGTTTTCTCTGATTTCTCTGAAGCAAATAATAATTTTCAAGCCCATCACTATAGGATAATTTTTTTTTAAATTTTGCTTCGTTTCATAGTTGTATCTATGCATACCTATGTCTTGTACAAAAAAATAAGCATCGGCAGATCAGGAGTCATATCAAAGAACTCAGCATCAGGCTTTGCACTAAATAGAAATAAATAAATGCTTACTGAGTTGCATGATTTTCAGTTTAACATAAGTATCTAAGCGATATGCAAAATATTTTCTTATAGGTGAATTAAATTCTTTATTTTCTATGAAGAGTCTGAACTTCTTCAACCATTTATTGAGTATATTATCAGAAATTGTACAAATTTAAATGTGGCAAGTATGTCATTTTTTATCACGAGCCCAGAATTATTTATGTGTCTGCATGGAGACAATACTCACACTCAAATGCTTAAGGACACTAAGTAGGTAAGCAGTGGGGGAGGGGTGGGGCACTGAGGCAAACCAGAGAGCACATGCTTTCCTTGAAAGAAGCAGTGTTGAATGAGTGCTAAAAATTATACAAGGAAGGAGTTGGGATAGTACTGTCAGATCTTTCAAACTGTCAATTAATTCTTATCATAAACTTATTAAATTAAATATATTTAATTTAAAAGTGAGAGCAGAACAATGAATATTGCTTTGTTTTAACTTCAAGTAAGTAGCCTATGCAGATTTTTATTAAAATATTCATTATGTGTTTTATTTAAGTAAGTTAATGAGCATTGCCATATAATAAATAATTATCCAAAAGACAATTCATTGTTCCTACAATTAAATTAAAATCATCACTATAAATGTTATCTTTTGCAAATTGTTATGATGCTTTTGTCTTTAATCAATATATTCAATATCACATAAAATTAGTATTTAAATTATGTATATTTCAATAACAGTTGGTAAGATTCTATCACTTATATCCATCTTATACAATTGTTTTTGTTTTATTCTTTGAAAAATCAGCTGCTTTAAAGATTATAAATTCCCTATTTAAAATTCCTAACAATTGTATTCCATTTGCATTTTTCTCTCTTAAGAACTTTGTAAATAGAAGCATGTTTCCATGAACTCCCAGTTTCCCCGATCCAATCTAGTTTCTATTTCTCAAAAGAAAAAGAGAATAACTTCAATTCTTTTGACTTTCTCAAAGTCTTAATTTGTTCTGAATTTTAAAAGATGGATAGACAGCTACCTTTTGAAGAACATGTCAGCTCCCAGCATGAAAAATGAAATCCAATGAATTTCACCTTAGTTCACCTAGCAGAAGTGATCATTTCTACCTTTCTTCTCCTCTAACATTAATTTTCTGAACTCACTCTCAAATTCAAGTTCTGATGTATTCTTAGAAAAATCACATTTGAGCACAGGGTACCATCCTATCTTGACAACAAATTATTATTTTTATCTAGATTTTGTTTGCAATATAAACCATACCCTCAGGAAAATATTTTTAATTCCCTTTGTGAAGATTAAAAATGTGACAACTTTTGAGCAAAAATTTCTACCATTCTTTAGCTGAGAACTGATATTTCAGGACTTCTTTACATTGCTTTCCCAGTGCTGCATTCACATAATGTTCCCAATGCACTGCTCCCTGGCTTTTCCTCCTAGAAAAGGAACAGTTTTAGGGATTCCTTTTCTGCTATAGTTCCTAGTTCTTGCTTCAGCATAAGACCCAGGACACTGAGGTTTTAATTTTCAATGAATGCATTTGTTTTATCACATTTTATTTATTGAATTTTTCTTTTCTGGCGGAGGAAAAGGGACAACATGGCTTTTCTCTCTAGAGGAGCAAAAGCCACGGCCTCTGCCATGAAAGGTCTTTATTGGGTTTCCCCACCCATTATATGATGGTCCTTATTTACTATGCACAGGCTCACTTTAGGGGGCTACTTTTCACAGAAAACAAAGGAGCCAATGCTGCTAATCACATCACAGAAGAGGGATATTTATTGAATTTTAAGATATCAAAACAAATATACTCTTAACCAGTAAAGTTCAGTCTTAGAATCAGAAAAACTGTTCATATAGGTTTCTTGATATTGACCATAATATGCTTATTTTCTAGACATTTTTGTACATCAGTAATGTAAAGAAATTTACCTAATTGCAGTTGAGTATGGCATAACAATTAGGATCACAGAATCTGTAGTAAAATAACTTACTTTCTGATTCTCATTATTTTTTAAAAGAGAGAATCTTTTTTTAAACATCTTATTTATTTTTAGAGACAGGGGAAGGGAAGGAGAAAGACAGGGAGAGAAAAATTAATGTGTAGTTGCCTTTCACCTGCCCCCCAGTGGGGACCTAGTCTGCAACCCAGGCATGTGCCCTGACTGGGAATCAAACCAGTGACCCTTTTGTTCACAGGATGGCACTCTATCCACTGAACCACACCAGCCAGGCCCTAATCCTTATTATTTATTCATAGATTTAAGTATTAAGTGAGATAATGCACAAAAATGTTTTTTCCAGTGCTTGACATATGGGATATTTCTGTATTTCAAATTTATGGGCCCCTTTCAACACTCTAGGAGGGAACCTCGAACATGTTAAGTTTTTAAAAAAGTGTGTTTTATAATTTTTACAAAGTTAAAACAGTTTAATTCTTGGGATTCCCATCCCTTCTCATTGTTATTTTCTCTGTAACATTCTTTTCTTGTGTCAAGTACACTGGAATACCTGTGGACATTTTTTAATTCAGGTTAAGAGGGTATCGAATCAGAAATATATTTAGTTTGGTGTTAGGAGATATGTGTGTCTGTGTGTGTATGATATACATAAATGATATAATATATGTGTATCATCATTATATTAGCCCTTTATTATTGTATATAACAGATTACTTCTGACTTAATACTTAAAACAATACTGAATTTTTAAATCTAAAAGTGGATATTAGTCTCAAAAGTTGGATTATGGCTGAGCTGCGTTCTATCACTGGGGTTTCACAAAGCATAAATCAGGGTGTTAGCTTGGCATCATTCCTACCTGTAAGTCACAATTCTCTTTAATCATATGTTTTTGTTTTTGTTTTTTCAGTTAAGTTCTTTATACTTGTATGACTGAGGTCTCTATTCCTGTCAGCCATGAGTTACTGTTTCTAGAGGCTACCCACAGTTCCTTGCCACATGGCTTTCCCTCTAGGCCTCCTTACATCCTCATGCTCTGAATCTCTTCCTTCAGAAAGAGCTCAGTCCATTTGATCAACTCACAGTCCACTGATTTGCAACTTTAATTACATCTATAGAATCTCTTCACCTTTGTTATGTAAAGAAATTTAATTATGAGAGTGAGGTCCATTATAAGCATAGTTCTGCCCATACTCAAGCAGAAGAATAACATAGAGTATATGCACCAGGAGGCTGAAATTTCAGAATTCATCTCAGAATTCTGCCTACCATAATTAGTTACTACTAGCCATCTTGGGGTAAAAGTGGTTTTCAGGAACATGACTACCAAGTGCTTGATGACTCACTAGGTGCTGTGACACTAAAGAGCAGATCCAGATGTGACACAATATAGATGTGGTCTTCAGAGCCTGCTGATAAAAATACGAGTATGTAAATGGAGGATGACTTGACATTCCCTGAAATCTCACAGCATGATTGAAAATTGGTAGAATTTTCCTCAGTTTGGACAATAACCCTAAAAATTTACATTATATAGGGTCTAGCACAAATGAGCCCCTTTTTAATTACAAAATCATAGCATGTAATTTTGTAACATTGCAATATTATACTCAAGCACACCATATGACATTTTAAATGAAATGTTCAAATTAAAACTATAAATTATTCCATTCATCTTATTATCCTACCAACCACACTCAAACAGGCATTACTTCTGCCAGAGCCTGTATAAATGAGCTATGAAGCTAAAAGAAACTTTTCAAAACTCCAAATAATAAAAACCAGATTCTAGTAAACCATGCAAGAAGAAAGATGAAATTATCTTTCTCTTTAGAAAATGTTATTTAAAGAGACAAAGAATATATACCCAGAACATGTAAGAAAATAGTTATTTTAGAAGTGCTGTTGTTACAGTTGTTCCTTTTTTAAATCATAGATAAGTAAATGGCATTTGGCAGCTTTTTAAAAATTTACAATATGTTTGAATACTTCATTCATTCTAAAATATTTAATTTCTAATTTGCAATCTTTTCCTTGAAGAGCCCCCCATATTTTATAAACTTCAGTTTTTACAAAATCAATTGTTCTATTATCATTATTATTATTGCTAATCTTTGAATATAGAGTTTTGGGTCATATTATCTAATATCTCTGCAGTGGGAGGATAAGTAACACATGTTCATTATTACCAATATTTAAAACATTAAAATATAATCAATAAAGTTTACCTCAAACCCCAGTATATAAAGATAAGCATTTCATGGTATAATCAAATATTCCCTAGATAATCTGCATATGTATTTTATTGGTTATCTTTATTATGAGTTTAAGTCTACTGGTTGGGGGTTTCCTTTAGGTTTTATTTTAAAAATCATACCTAAAATTTATCATACAAGTATTTATCATACTTTGTTTTAGTTTCCTAACAGTAGAGCAATAACTTAAAAACAACTGTAAAGTAAACTGAGGGCTGATTTAGAGATTTTCTATAATTTTTTCACTGTAAATTATTTTTTTAGCATCCCAGTTTGTTGGGTCTTACAATACATTCATAAATAGTTGCAATACATACACAGAGTAAACGCAATGAAACATACCTGTAATTTGACAATATCAGGTTTATTGACTCAACGTAGGAAGGAATAGAGCTCTTTTCCAAGGAACTGTGGAGAATGGTAAGAGGTAAGGTTTAAAAGTTCCCTTGAAGAATTTTGAGCAGGATCTAAGGGAAGTATGGATGGGTTGTGGATTGGTGGTTGTTTCTGAGGCAGATTGAAATGGAGATTACCTGAGGATGGGTGCTCTCCTGAGGATAAGAACATCTATGGCACCATAGCTCTTTAAAAAAGCAGTATTTCTAAAGGGATTGGTTATGGCATTTTAGAGCTACAGCATGACTTTCTGAGAAGCTGTGTTTTCTGTTAACTTTGCAGTTGATTTTATCTCTCTCTATCCTCCCGACCTGAGTACACAGCAGAGCTCCTTTTTTCTTTTTCAGTAAGATAGGATTTTTAACTCTTTCAAACCCCAGGCTGTTTTACACTCTTTGGAATGCAAATCTCTGACTTAGGAAGTAGTATCAACTTACACTCTTTCAGCTATAATGTGTAAAACAAAGAAAGAAAGAGAGAGGATGGAAGGAAGGAAAGGAAGGAAGGAAGGAAGGAAGGAGATACATTTTATGCAAATGTAATGATCTCATAGTTTTAGCAAATGAATTAATATTGCCAAAGGAATGGAAGAGGAAATTTTGACTTGGTAAAATTATTTGTCAAAAGGAAAGAACAAGGTCTAAGGGAAGATAGAAATAACTACCTGAATTCCATCAAATATTTTGAAACAGTACAAAGGAAGCATGTTGCACTGTTTGATAAGAAATACAGATCAGAAGTAACATTCATTTTAGTAGCAATAGCAGTAGGAGATCTCAGAGTCTAGTTTCACTGCAAACATAAATATGCATGATACACGAAGTGGCATTATTATTGAATCTTAAGTGTGTGGACCAATTATCTGATTATTTTTATTTTTTGTAATTTTCCATGGTTCTTTTCATCACTCTTTACTATTTGGTAGTCTGAGAAATATTTAGAGCATTTAGAAAAGGATGAACTTTAATTTGTTGTTTTATTATTCTAAAAAATAGTATTTTTATTTGATTAGCTTACAAAGTATTCAAACAACCCTGCCTATTGATCTTGTCAATTTTATGTACTAAGAGTCAAATTCTATACCCTCAATATGTTGCAAATTCTTTCCTGTCTTTGAATCCCTATATCTACTGTATTGGCTCAGATTATTATTACTAAATAAATGAACAAAACAAATTAAATTGTCTCTCTTGCTTTGGCTCTTGCCCATTTCATCTATGCAGGATGGCAAACAATATTTTCTGTAAACTAATATGAAGACTTCAGTCTCTTATCATCATGCTAAAATATAATTTTATAACCAATAAAAAGTTACTGTTATAGTAAAATAAGTTTTAAACCTTTGAACATAAAGAATTTTGACCATAATAGAATTTTAAAATATTTTTAAATTCTACTATAACTTGTTTACTTATAATCATAGAGAATGAGAGATTTAAGAGGTCCAGGGATGAAAGTATTTTATTGTTTTTCTGTGAACAATTTGGAAAGACAGAAGGCATGCGAAGTCAACATACTAACAAAATCCACAGCATTCTCCAAAGTATTCACTTAATTTGTAAGAAAGTATAGAAAAACTGAAGTTAAATGTATTGTGACAGTATTATGCACTTGCATTATAAATTTCAAACATTTTAAACATGTTTCTAAAATTAAATCTGGTTTCACCCTGTTACTTATGATAATTCTTTTCAAGTGACAAATAAAATATGCTTAGCTTCCATGATCAAGTTAGTTTTAATAGCTTATTAGAATACTTTTCAGATATATCTAAGCATTAATATACTTCAGGGGCACAAATACTATCAAATAATTATTCCACTGAAAATGATCAGTAATGAAATGTGTTCAAATTCCAGATGATTATAACAAATAATTGGAAACTAAGCCATAAAAAGAGCATTTTATTGCCCCTTTAAAGGGGAATATGATCTATTTTCTACTTGTGTAGTAATTTTATTTTATAATATTTATTATGATATAATCATTCATCCTACAGTTTTGAAATATTTTCTTGTCTCTTATATCTTATAAGTCCATAGATGTATTTCTCCCAGAATTTTTAATAATTGTATGTTATTCACCGCCCAGATTATACAACTCATTTATTTCCTGGTTTTTGAAGTATATTAACAAAAAAGGAATATAAAACCCTAAAAAAGTCTTTAAAATGAAACAGCTAACTGTATTTTAGGTGACTGTCTCAAATTTGCCAAAATATAAGACACATTCTCCTAAGCAGCTTACAATGTATCAATAATTTTCCAATATTTTAAAAAGAAGAGAACTGAAATTGCCACTGTTACTTTGAATTATAATTTATACCTATGATAAATTAACTTTTTAAATTTTTTAATTACTGATAACTATCTTTCACTATTGTCAAAAAGGTGTCCTATTTTATGGAATACCTACTAATGGAGAAAAATTTTTATTCGAAAAGTTCAAATGTGATCGCTGAGATTTTAGATGTTTGTTGATGAGAAAAATATTTTACTAGAACATCTATTATGAATGATAAATCAAGAAATTTCATAAAGCTAATGATCTGTGTGGGAAAATAAATTTAATTTTCAAATGCAGTGGACAGGGGGAAAGTCATTAAAAGAATAACTTTTGAAAGCCATCTACCTAACCTATCTTTGCACTTCTAACAGTAGCCTGTCATCTTACTGAAACGTTGAGCTGAGTGAATATTTTCTAACAGTAATTCATAATATATTTTTTAAATTCTAAAATTGTTAATGTTATCATAGACTTAAAAACTCTTGTGCTTAAGAGAGAAGAAAGTCTGATCCCTGGGAAGATGATTTGAAGCACATCAGGAGGACCTGAAAATTTTTGCTCAAAAATCAAGAGGTAGGCTCTTGTAGGAAACCTTGGCTAACATAATGAAAATGCTGTACTTAGAAGGGTAGAGGCAGATGTCTTTTAAAAGAGAAATTGGGGGTGGGGTTAGAGACACTTTTAAAAGAGACATTTCATTCCCTTTATCTTTATCTGCATGTACCTTGAAGGTCCTTATTGAAATACCTAAACATTTTTTCATAAACCTATGGAAAATCTATCTGTATGTCCTTGGAGAAGTGTCTGTTCAGGTCCTTTGCCCATTGTTTAATTGGGTTGTCTTTCTGGTGTTGAGTCCTATGAGTTCTTTATATATTTCAGAGATTAAACCCTTGTCCAATGTGTCATTAGGATGCACTTTATACATGGGTAGTGTTAATTTCATATCTATATAAATGTTTTAATTATTTCATGTATGCTTACGCATTAACAGTGTAACTCTAGAAAGCAATAACAATATTTGTATGCAAAATAATGCATTGTAATATGATAATTTATTTTGATTTTAAATATAAATCAAAATTGAATTAAAAATTAAAAGTTTTTTTCCTGAACATTTGGGACACAAATGTGGGTGCACATTAAAAATGGCAAAATATGGTATTAACATTTTATTAATACAGAAGTTAAAGAAAAATATACATCTAAAAAGTTTACATTTCATTTCATTCTGCATTTCTTTTTTTGTTTTACTTTGAGGTTTTATTTTTTAATTTCTATTTTTTAAATAATATATGCTGTTACATTAGTCCCAATATGCTCCCTTTGCCCCTCTTCCACCCCGTACCCCTCACTTCTGGCAATCCCTCCTCTTTTGTTCATGCCCATTGGTCATGTACACAATACTCTTTGGTAATTTCATTTCTTATACTTGCTCTTAACATCCCCCTGCCAATCCTGTAACTACTAATTTGTATTTTTTAATCCCTTCAATTTTTCCCCAACAAAGGGAGGCTGCCAAAATGAAGAGACAAATAAGTTATGGCCCAAGTGAATAAAGAGAACAAGACTTCAGAAAAATAACTAAACAGAATGGACATAAGCAACCTATCAGATGTAGAGTTCAAACACTGGTGTTAGGATGCTCAGGGAGCTCAATGGACACTTCAACAGCATAAAATGATCCAATCAGAAATGAAGGAGACACTTTGTAATAAAGAACAATTCACAGGAAATCAACAGCAGAGTGGATGAAGTCAAGAATCAAATCAATGATTTAGAACATAAGGAGCAAAATGACATCATTTTGCTTTTCTTTAATGTTCCTTTGAAATAAACTGACTTTTGACAATATATCAATAATATACCAGTTCTAGTTCTTATAATTTCTTAGATGTATTGAATTAAATATATTGAATTTTTATTTAAATATCTTATAACTAATACTATATAATGATATTAGTCACCTAGTTTACTCAGGATTTTATTATTTGTATCTGTAAAAATTTTGTACTATCTATTGTTTTAAATACTAAACTATGTAGTTTGTCCTTCCTATAAGTCAAAAAATCATTTAAGATTGTTGTATTCAATCATTTGCTCCCCCTAGGAGAGTATATTTTTCTGTTACATTAATTCTAATCTATTTAACTAAAGTTTATGTATGACTAAGTACCAGTAACAAATTGGAAAAACTGGGAAAATGAGGTTAATAGAGACAAAATTAGACTTATACCATAGGTATCAAAATACCTTGTAGCTTTCAGTGTAAATTCAGTCTAGTCTCATGAGCCAGCCTCTGTATATATTGATTCAAGTGTACATCATATATACAGTAACTACAAAGTTAAAGAAGATATTTGGTAATGCTGCAAGTTCTACTGAAGCCAGAAAACTTATATTTTGTAAGCAGATTCTCAATCCAAATTATTTTCTATTAAAAAATTGAGTAATAGTACCCTCAATTTCACTTTCATGGATTATTTATACTCTTGAATATTGGCCAGGTTATTCTCAGAGATAGATTGTTAAGTAGCTCATTCTCAGGAAAGCTAGGATCATGTTATATTTTATTATAAGCAATGTTTATTTAGGAAGAAATATACTGAAATATAACATCAATTAAAATAAAATTATCCTTATTTTGTCTTTCCTGTGTCTGTACAAACTCCAATTTTTTACATTTTTATATATTAATTTAACCATTCCAAGTTTTTTTTAATTTAATTTATTTTATTTTTTATTGTCGTTCAAGTACAGTTGTCTCCATTTCCTCCCCACCAATCCCCACACCCCAGCCATCCCCAACCCCCACATTCTATCCTACCTCCATTTGGTTTTGTCCATGTGTCCTTTTAGATGTTCCTGAAAAACCTTCCCCTTCCCCCCACATTATCCCCTCCCACCTCCCCTCTGGTTACTGTCAGTTTGTTCTTAATTTCAGTGTCCCTGGTTATATTTTGCTTGCTTGTTTGTTGTGTAGAGTAGGTTCCACTTATAGGTGAGATCATATGGTATTTGTTTTTCACTGCCTGGCTGATTTCACTTAGCATAATGCTTTCCAGTTCCATCCATGCTGTTGCAAAGGGTATGAGCTCCTTCTTTCTTTCTGCTGCATAGTATCCATCATGTAAATGTACCATAGTTTTTTGATCCATTAATTTACTGATGGGCAGTTAGGTTGCTTCCAGCACTTGACTACTGTGAATTGTGCTGCTATGAACATTGAGGTGCATAGGTTCCAGATTAAAATGTGGAACGCATATATTTGTATGGGTGCATTTGTTTACTGTTGTTTATGGTTTAATATTAATGTTATGCTGGATTCTTAAAAAGAATTAGGGAAATAATTATCATTTCATATTACTTTACATAGATTTAAAGATTAAAATAATTATATATTCAAAAGCTCAATTTTGGGCTTTTTAAAGATATTTAATGCTTATAAATCTTCTGAGTGCAGATTTCACTTTTCCATAAGTTTAAGTATGTGGTGTTTTCCTTTTCCTTGTTTCCTAGAAGAATTTTTAATTTCTATTTTGAATTTCATTTTGTTCTAGGGAAGTGAATCTCAAATTTTAGTATTTATCAAAATCACTTGGTGAGTTTAAAACACAGATTTCTGGGTATATCCCCAGAGATTTTTAACTCAGTAAACTGGAATGTGGAACAATAACATACATTTTTAACAAGTCCCCAGGTGATTGAATGCTGGTTAGGGAGGGGCCACACTTAGAGAACCACTCATAAATAGTTACTTAGCAACATCTTCCTTAATTTCCAAGTAAAAATTTTGTTTGATTGGTTTGGGTCGATTTTTTATTATTGACATCTTATTGAAGTGCATTTTGATCAGGAACTTGAACTCACTTCAGGCAACTCGGGTGCACGTGAGCTAAAGCACCAAGGCTGGGCACTCCACAGCCCGTCTGCCCCTGCTGGGAGGCATAGGCCTCTCTCTGCTGTTTTTCCTGGAAAAATCATACTACTCTGCCTTGGAAATGTTGTACTATGTATTTATTAATAGCTTTTGTTAACTAAAGAGTCCATGGCTTCCTTCTCTCAGTTATGAGTCTGGTATGTATCCCGTTACATATAAATCCAGAGTTGAGAACCAAGCACATTCATTATGTGAAATACTGAGAAATGATTGCTCATTCTTCCAGAAGTTCTTGATATCTTTGTGATATTTGCATCATTTTCATGATGAAATATTCAGTATATACTTGATTTATCTTTAGGAATGTCTACAATTATGTTATTTTTGCTAAAATTATGAAATTCAGTATTCATGTCTTAAGCACTGGATTCTTAAAAAAATTCTCTCGCTTTCACATAGCAAGAAAATGCATGCAGCTTGGCAAATATGCAATTTATTTATATTGAACCATCTGCTTGCTGGGCAGTTTGAAGCTTTTTTTCACTGCTACCAAGTCTATCTAAAGATTTTTTTTAACAAGCCACTCTTGAAAGCATTGCCAATTAGTTTTAACTTCACAAAATGAATGACAACCTGATGAATGCCATCGCAGAACACATCATTACTTGAAAATTTGGCAGTTATAAAGAAATTCACAAAGACAGTAATTAAAATTAGCAGAAAAAGGCAAGCTGTTTCAACTTGGTGTTTGCTACAAAAACATATCCTTATACGTTAATGATGGTTTTCAGTGATATTTTCTACATATAGGGTAAATCTCATCCTTTCATTCTGCAACTCTAATCTTCAGCACTACAAGAAAATAAAGTGCAGTGTTAGCATTTTAGGAAGAAATAACATAAGAATATCTTGATATTGTCATTATTCATATCTCCTTATTATAGCAGTGGCATGACATCATTGTAAACTGGTATGTTTCAGAAAATTTGCAAAACAGTGTGGCAACACAAGTGTCATATGTGAATCAAAGAGAACTGATGATAAATTCAAGATATTTATCAAATCAATGTGTGAACACTAATATTTTTCTCAGTAGAGGGCATGTATGAGTAAGGCAGTGAAGAGCAGCCATGAGCAGGAAGATACAGGTGTCAAAGTTATTATCAAAATTATTATCAAACCACTTTATTGTTTAAATCCATTCGAAAATAACCGCTTGGTGTCATTTAAATTGTGCTATAACACCAAATTATTTAGTGTGTAATTTCAGTTGGTATGAATAAAATATATTCTTTCTCATATAACTAATAAAATGTCCCTAAATAAAATATTTAATTTCAAGCACTGGTGAACTAGATGACATTTCTATTTAGATATCATTAGCTGATTTTGAATGGTATATTATATATGAAGTGAGGATTTCCCATGGGGAGATGCCTGTGAAATAAAATTTAAAATTTCACCCAAGGGGGTGGGTAGGGTGGGGGGAAGTGGTGGTGGGAAAATGGAGAAAACTGTATTTGAACATTAATATAAAATATAAAAAGCAAAAATAAAATTGCACCCAAGAAAAAGCTCAGGGACATAAACAAAAGGGTGGTGATTGCAAAGGGAAGGAAGGTGGATGAAAGTGGAAGAGATTATAAAGGGAATAAGGATAACACAAAAATTACAATAAAGATAAAATAAAAAATAAAGAGTGATTTTCAAAAAAATTAATAACTAAAATTGCATCTAAGTTTTGAATATACGACAATGTAACAGATTGTTTACAACAAAGAGTAAAATGCTATTTCCTTATCAATCAATGAGATACAGTTAAAGCAACCGCTAAGGGAAAACACATTTATTATGAGAAAGAGCAAATAAAACTATCAATATATTAACTTAGAATAAGAAATGTGAGAGCTGGTGAAAACAGGAGACATTTATCTGGTTGGCCCAAATGGCTATTTAGGTATCTGAAAAAAGAATATTTTAAAATATTTATTATATAATGAATTTCTACATGTAGTTCAGTCTAATTTTGGACTCTCCATTCTATTCTTGTTCCTGGACCACACTAATTAGAGAGCCTTTATATTATGCTGTATCATCTGGTAAGACATTTACTTCCATATATATTTTTCCTTTTAGAGCACCCCTCGCTATTCTTCAATGATTATTTCTCCATTTGGACTTTGGTATGTACTCGACTAGGATTATTTTTAAGTAAAAAATTGGTTGCAGCTATGTATGTTTTATAGAAATAAAGCAAAAAACTACATATAACATCAGATTTTTCTTTATTTTTCATTTTTCTTTATATTTTATATAAATATATGCACACATACACACATATATATCATTCACATACACATATCATTTATATCATTTATACACATACATAAAATGCTATTCTTTATAGATATTGTTATGAAATTTCACTTACCAAGCTAATTCTGTCTGTTAAATTGTCTTGAATCTTCAGTATAAATTTATGGAAAAGAATAAAAAATTACAATTTTCATACAAAGCGTTCATTCTTGAAAAATGAGTTCCATGAATTTAATTTTGTTAGCAAGGGACACAATCTATGATCAAGGGAATAAAAGCTGTAATTTTTAACAGGCAAAGGAAATAACTACTGCGAAAACTGAGTTTGTAACTTACATTCAAAATCATCTCAAGTGCTGTTACTTTTTACGTCTTTCCCTTATTGAGTGTACTGAATGCTGATTCCACTGGTCAGTTATTTAGCTTCTTTAACATAAGTTGATAAAAAGGTTATTTTTTGTCATGGCTTTCACTATTATCTTCTTCAATATGCACAATCTGAATACCCTTTGTTATCATTGAGGAAAATATCACATATATATTCACAAACCTTAAATTGAGAGATTTCATTTCTTTTCCACAGTCCTTATCACACTCTAAAATAGTATATAATTTAGTCATTTCTTTTTTCCCTTTGTTTAATTTCTTACTTTTTGTATTTTTTAATGTTTATGCTATTACAGTCCCAATTTTTCCCTTTTTAACTTTCCCTCAGCTCACCACCACCCCCTATTCCCATAGTCAATCCCCACATTTATTCATGTCTATGGGTCATGCATGTAGGTTCTTTGTATAATCCCTTCCCCTTCTTTCAACCAGTCTTCACCTCTTCCCTCTCCTCTTAACAACTGTCAGTCTGTTCCGTGCTTCTGTGCCTCTAATTCTATGTTGTTCATTTGCTCATTTATTTTTTTCATTAGATTCCAGTTATAAGTGAGATCATATGATATTTGTCTTTCAATAACTGGCTTATTTCACTTAGCATAATAGTCTCCAAGTCCATTCATGCTGTCACAAAATGTAAAAAATATTTCTTTTTTACTACCGTGTAGTATTCCACCATGTAAATACACCACAGCTTTTTTTTTTTATCCACTCATCTGCTGATGGGCACTTAAGCTGTTTCCAAGTCTTGGCTATTGTAAGCAACACTGCTATGAACATAGGAGTGCATATATTGTTTCAGGTGTTTCAAGATTCTTTGGCTATATTCCCAGAAGTGGACTCACTGGGTTGAAAAGCAGTTTCATTATTAATTTTGTTAGGAAACTCTATACTGATTTCTAGAGTGGTTGCATCATTGTGCTTTCCCACCAGCAGTACACTAGACAAAAAAGACCCCGGATAGCTTCATCAGTCTTGAGAAAGAGCGAAGTTGGAGGGATCACAATAACAGATATCAAACTATACAAAAGGCAACTATAATCAGAACAGTCTGGTACTTGCATAAGAACAGACACATAGAAAAATGGAACAGAGTAGAGGACCCAGAAACAAACTCATGCCTTCATGGTAATTAATATTTGACAAGGGGGCAAAAGCATGCAATGGAGTAAAGATAGGCTCTATAATTTGGTTATTTCTGATGTTTGTAGTTTTTAATCTGCCTCATTCCTTGAGTAAAGTTGCCATGAAATCATGTTATTTGTTTATTGATTTCATTCATTTTGCTTGTTGACATGTGTCCCAAGAAATTTGTAGTCTCTGACTTTAAATATTTTCATATGAATAAGAAACCTATTAAATTGGATTATAAAGGAATCAGAGTCTATGTAATTTACACATAGCCTTAAGAAAGTTTATCCAACTTTAAGGTTCTTACAATCTTTCCTTGGCATATATGATGGAAAAATTAGTTCATTTAACTTTTAAGTTAAGAGGTTTAATGAGGTAGTAATTTGGTATTTTCCAAACTGGACAAATACTAACTGGTATAGCAAACGAGTCATAAAAGTTACTAAAATCCTATCAAAATTGTGGTAAAGATGACAGAATAACTAATAGGTTCTGAGAGCAGACTAAAAGAGGAAGAAAATTTAGTAGGTGAGAAGAAAATGGCGGAGATAAAGAGACTAGTAGAATTGCAGACCAAGAGCCTAGGGTGAAAGCTTCGTTTTTGTTTGTTTGAGCAAGTGTTTCAAGTACTTGTAATAAGTTCAGAAATGAGATGGCTTGGTAGAATCTGTCTTTGAAATTCAAACAGAGCTTGGATTTAAATGTATATCTAAACTGTCTACCTAAAAGAAAATGCTTAAGCATTTTAAATGGAGATACATAAGCTATTTAGCATAATTTTTTAAGGAAATTGTAAGAAAATCTATCTCCTGACACTTTTTTTCCCTTAAATTTCAGTCACACTGGTGGGCTTTCTATCACTCTAATATGCCTTATTCTTGGAACTTCTGGGACTTCGTGTAGCTGCTCCTCTGCCTGAAATATTTTTCCTTCCCAGTTCTGCTTACATTCCGTCACTTATCTCTAAGTTCACATGTCACCTTTTCCGAAGGGCCTTCATGAGCATTCTCGGTAGTTAATGTAGTACCACCCAAAGCCCACCAGGTGCTTCCAGTATGCTATACATTTTATTTGCCATTATGTAGCTAATTAGCAAATTATGTAGCTAATTAGCAAATTATGTAGCTAATTAGATAAACATTTAAATATAGTTATTTATATTATTTACTGATTTTCTGTCTTCTCAATGATTTTCCTTGCCCCAAATTAAAAGATAAGTTTCACAATAGTTAAAAGATTATTTTTCTCCCTGCCTTTTTCATCACAATATTTCTATTTCCCATCATAATACCTGGAATTCAATACATTGTTCTTGATTCACTGAATTATTCTGACCAGTCCACTAATTCTGATCTCAGGAATAGCAATCTGCCAAAATAGTTTAGGGGTGTTTTGTGGATGTGGTCAATGTTAATATCTCCACTTGAGAATGACAAACTTGTATTTTTTTTTTAAAAACAAGTTAAATTAAGTGACTTAAATAATACAGAAGTTGTCTGAATTATTTACATGTGTTGAGGTTTTAGTTTATTATTTGTGAAAATAAAAATATGAAACTAATTACTAATTAATTACCAATGAAAATATATATGTTAATATAAAGTTTATTGTGCTTAGTTTTTAACAACGTTATAAACAAGAGTTATGTTATAGAATTGTGTAATAGAGAGGATAAGTACGCAAAGTCATTCAAGTTAAATCAATTTATGAATTACTAAGGAATATTGTTGTATTGTTAGTCTGCATACCAACAATTATTTCCTGTCCCTAAAATAACACATTTCAAGGAAATTTATATTTATATAAAATATATATGTATGCATATATAATGTATATGAATATATGTGTATAATACATACACAGTGAGGCAAAAGTATGTTTACAGTTGTTTATATAGAAAATAATGCAAAAATTAATAAATAATAATACAAGAATAGACTCTGTTTTGTGTACTCATGACTGTAAACCTGCTTTTGCCCCACCCTATATATGTATAAAGTTTGTGTGTGTATGTGTGTGTATATATATATATGTATATATATATATATCTGTACACACATATTTTCCTGGTAAACTTTTTTATTATTCACCTAAGAAGCTTTTCTAAGCCAATGGCTTTGACCCCAGGGAACATCTGGCAATATCTGGAGACATTTTTGGTTGTCACAACTGAGGACTGCTTCTGACACCATGTGAATAAAGCGCAGGGATGCTGCTAACCCTGCTGCAATGAATGCACAGGGCGGTCTCCACTAACATATATTTTTGGCCCAAATAGTCAATGGAACTGTTCTGGACTGGATGTTGGGCCTTCTCAAAATTCGCATGTTGAATCCATCCCCTTTCCTACTTCAACAGATGGAATTAGTTGGTGAAGCCTTTGGGAGAGACTTAGGATTAAATGGAGCCATGAGAGCAGGTCCCTCATGAATAGGATCAGTGCCCCTAAGAGAGACATGAGAAAGCTTGCTGCTCTCTGCTCTTCACCATTTGAGAATACAATAAGTTAATGCTTTGCAACCAAGAACAGGGGTCTCACCAGATGTCAATCATGCTAGCATCCTGATCTAGAACCTTTAGTTTCTAGAACTGCGTAAAATAAATTTTTGTTGTTTAATAACCACTCAGTCTATGGTACTTTGTTGGAGGAGCCAGAACAAATTAAAACAGTAACAAGGCTAAGAAATTCTTATTTAGAGGTAGTCTGTTAAATAGTTTAATATTTTACTTCCTTTGCAACACACTTCTCTGAGATTAAAGTACACCAATTCTCCAATGGAGAGGAAAAAGATAGTTCAATTTTACCTACTTCACAGTTTTTTTTTAGTTGGAGATGTTCAACACAGTTGTGTATTCTTATAATCATGACTTCACAGTAGCAAGCAATTTCCTTAGTATCCATTTGATGCAACTAAGTTCATATCCTACCTGGATCACTTTACAATGCTCTATTTGAACCATTTTTTAAAATTTTATTCATATTCTAGGTTTAATATACACTGTACTTAGACACTTATTTCAGAATTTTCAGGTTTAGTTTGTTCATATGATATAAGTAGTAACATATTTTAGAACTAATACCTAAGTGTTCTGCAAAGTTTTCTTTAATTTTTTTATTGTTATTCAAGTACAGTTGTCTCCATTTTACCCCCACCATGCAAAGGTTTTTAGAAAATTCTTTTCATAATGGTGTTTGCCATTGGTTAATTATAAACACATATTTGACTGCACTGTTCTGCTCATTGTGTTCCTGGCAGATACTCTGGGTGATGGAATGAATATAACATTGCCTACAGTAGCAGTCAAATTCAAATTGAGATGTTTTGTGAGGGCGAATACAAACTGAAATCAACCACACACACACACACACACAGAGAAAAAATCATTATATTGTGTCTCTTTTCTGCAATAAATATTTGTGCATATGACATTCAAAAAGAAACTAAATAAATAAAAGGACAACTACAAACCTTGATGAAAGGTGCCATTAATGTAGCTCTGGAAATGATGCATGTAAAGCTACAAACTTAAAAAAATAAAAATGATGTTACCATTTCTCACAATAAGTGCAAATAATTAAGTGTGACTCTAAAACATACCAAGGTAGTGAGAGTATTTGAAGAATATCTGGGTATGATAAATAAGATATATACCTAAGTATGAAATTCTGTGGGGGGTCTCCATCTGCAGACCTCCCCGGGCTGCCATGAATAAGAATAAGTCTACCAAGACATGATCTGTTTAGGGAGGAAAGGCTGACCAGTCTCTCAGAGGATAAAGCCCTGGAGCCGTTTCTCAATGGTCTTTTATTGGGTTTAGTTTGCATAGGAATACAGGGCACATAAGTAAAGCTCCTCAATCATTGTTAAGCAGTAAGGGTCAAACAATAAATAACATTCCAAGAACTACAAGGACTTATTCAGGGTCAGCTAGATAGAGTGACGCCAAAGGGCTATAAAATTTTGGGAAACAGACTCATTTTATGCTGGGACCCTTAACATTTAAATTAAGGGCATTCTTAGCAAAACAGGTTTCACAGGATTTTATACATTCTGTCTTAGGCTTGATCACCTCCAGGAACCACCTTTTCCAACACAGGGCCCAACTGCCTCCAACATTGTTTCAGGCTTAAGTCAGGCAGGGGAAGTAAGGCAGCCAACAGATTAGGAGGCTTCTTACTGATAGAATGAGGACTCAGGCTATGGAAAGCCGAGGGGTGAAGGTCCATCACCTTTTTCTATAGTACCCTAAATCCTTCCTGGATGGTTCCCTCTCAACTGTGCCTATCTTAGGTTGTTCCTCCCTTGCGGAATCTTACCCGTTATTGGCTAACCAGTCATCTGCCTGGGCCAAGCAGGGGAATATGAGAAAGGGGGTAAATTTTTGTCTCCTTGGGGGCTTATATCCCTAAGTCCTTTTCACTCAGCCTTAACCATGGGGGATTACATCTTCTGAAACCAGGCAGGGTGGCTCCCCACAAAATTCCTAACATTGGATAGCTAACCAAGTAAAATCCAAAATAATAAATGTGTGGGCAATGCAAAACAGAAAGTATCTATATCCACCTTTTATGAGCCTTTTTCTTTTAGATAAAGTCAAGATTTATTCTTATTAGAGCACACTAACTTCTTGTTTTCAAAGAAATAGAAGCCGTATAATGATTCATCTTGATATCCATATTTTTAAGGCACATATTTCCTGTTGTTGCTGAAACTAGTTGCAATGTTCAAATATCATAATTAGCTTTGAGTTCTGATAAATTTTAGTATCTGATATTAATTTCAAATTGAGTTAAATTAGGTATGTGTGCATGTGTGGATGTCCTTATTTAGGGCTATATGTTTAAGGTATATATTAATATCATAATAAAATTATTTTATATTATAAGCAGGAATTTAATCATAGAACATTAACTTACACTTATCTATCAAAATTATTACTCCAGACATAAAGTTCAATAGAAATGATCAAGTCTTTAGCTAAGGAATTTTCATCAACTACTATTGTCTTTGACAATAATTGATATATTAAATTAGATTTTACATTATTGATGTGCATTTGTACATGAGTATTTTTTTAGATTTCCCATTAACTTTTGCTAAAGAAGAGTAAGAAAGTATTTTTCATAAAGCAAATAATAAATTAGTAATATAAACATCACAATATATGTTTAGTTCATGAAGTACATAAACTAAAACTCAAATTGCTGGACTTGAGTGCTAGATTGCATTCACAACATTGCTCCATTACCTAGTTCCTTTTGTTCAGCCTTGTATCTAACTTCCTCATCTTTACACTATTCCCCTCACTTCACATATCCCAACACATGCAAATGCTTATCATTTTACTTTCATAATGTCTGAAATGTACCTTTGTCTTTCCTTTTCCACTAACCTGCATTTGTTTATACCTCAAAACATAACTAACAAGAAGGAATCAATAGTGAGGTTTCCTGCGTTCCCTTTAGTGAAAGAGTGGGTTTATCTAAAGGATGAGGCTATTTTTAGGAAGAAATAGTAAATTAGTATTTGCTTGTTTTATTATTCCTCTTCCCCACCTCAAGAAGATGTTAGCAAGTTCTTAAAAACAAAAACAAACCCACTTAGGACACTATGCCTCCATAAATTCTGTGATAATAAGGTATGGTAACTGTTAATGAAATGAGAAAATTTCAGTAAATAACTGCAGAGGGATGAAATAAACTGAGGGTGGCTAAAGGTGTGAGTTAGAGTCTCTGTGGTAGGAGAGGCCCTTGTTTTTTTTTTAAATTACTTTACATTCGATATTATTTTGTATTAGTTTTTTGGTGTAGAGCATATTGATTAGACAACTATATCCTTTACAAAGTGGTCCCCATAATAATTTTAATACCCACAAGGCACCATGAATAGTTATTAAAATATTATTGACTACATGCTGTACTTTCCATCCCTATGACTATTTTGTAATTACAAATTTGTAGTTCTTAATCTCTTCACATTTTTCACCAGCCCCACACAACTTCCCTCCCCACTGGCGACCATCAATCTGTTCTCTGTATCTATGAGTCTGTTTTTATGTTGTTTGTTCACATATTTTGATTTTTAAGTTCCACAAAGAAGTGAAATCATATGGTATTGTAGTGTGAGGTAGTACCAAGTGAGGAGCTGACTCAGGATATAATTGTTGATACAATATAAATGTAGATCATTGAGTTACAAAGACTATTGAATGTCCTACTTAAGCAGGCCTATTATGTGATGTTCAAGGCCCACTTGTATGGATTATTTTTAACATTCTAACTCTGAACCTCAGAACCTGTAGAGGAAGTTCAACCTTTCCTATTAAGCATTAGCAATTCCCCAATTTGGGAATATCCTGCTAAGTTCTCTTCCCTGCAAGGCAACAAGTGCCCTTCAAGCACTGCCCTCTCTCTTCTGAATGCCAGATTGATAAGTATAGTTCAGTTCCAGAATAATCTAGATGGATATATGATCTTTTTGAGAACCAATTAGGTAATCACAGAACTGAGTTGATCTAGCAACAGTTCATTTTATGATAAAAACTGCTACATATAGAATTGAGCCATAGCAAGGCTACAAGGCATAAGTGAATTGCATGAGCACATATCTTAAATTCCCAAGTTGCTCACCATATTTGCATCCCTCCCTTACCTCGCACCCATGGGTATATTAAGGGAATGTAAAAAATTCAACCTTGGTTTATGGATAGATTGGTTCTGTATATAAGTCACACCAGAAATAAATGGAGGCTTCACTACCGCCATATTCAGTGGTAGTTTCAAATAACAGTGGGCGAGTGAGTCTTCCCAGCAGATAGAACTTCTATTGTATGATTGTTCCTTTACTTTACAGGAAAGGAGATGTAGCCAGAAATGAGAATACATGTGGAATTATGGACAGTGGTGAATGGCCTGAAAGGACCGAAATATCAGATGAAAGGAGGTCTAGGGGAGAGGCATGTAGATGGACAAATGTAAATGGGCACCGATTGTGGAAATTTTCATGTCAGGTATGAATGCCTGCCAAAGAACACTTCCCTTGAAAGAAACAATGGACAACCAAGTAGACAAAATGAGTCAGCCAATTGATTGACATTAAATAGCTTTGTCATTGGTTACACCACATCTGGCATAGGATGTGAATACAGGCATGTTGTAATCATTGGGTCAGAGATGTAGACCATGTATAAGCCCAACAGAACTGACTGTCACAACCTAGCTTCCGTTTTCTGAGAATGTTCAATCTCTCAGAAAAAAAATACCAGTTTCAAAGCACCTATAAGGCACTTTTCCTTTAGAAGACAAACCGTCCTTTTGATGTCCAGCTAACTGTGTTAGGCTCCTCCATTCTCGATGGCATAACAAAGCATTCTCATAGGATTTGACATTTATTTTGGGTTTGGGATTTTTTTTGTAGATGCAGAGCCCCAGCCAGCACCACTGTCTATGGACTTACAAAATACCTGATACACAGGCATGCAATTTCATCCAATAAAACATTTAGTGAGGAACATATTCACATGGAAGGAGGTGTAAGACAATCCAACTGACACATACATGCAATAGAAAGTAATTACCATAGTTATTTCTTGAGGAAGGAAGCCCAATAAAATTCATATTACCATTACACACATCTTAAGCTTTCCCAATGGACCCATGAAAATTCAGAATTACAGTGAAAGTGGCCTCAACATAATAATTGTAGTAGAACTTTATGTTCTCAACAGAAGATTAAAAATAGAGTCTAATGGTACAGTCACATGTTTTCTAAACACAGGTCATGACTTAAACTTTATTAAATATTATATTAAAATATCTGATAGATGAGCAGAATCAAGTGCATTGAAGGCTATATTACAAAAATAAATATAATTTGTCACTTGAAGCATTAAATATATTTTCAACTTGGAAGAAAAGGAAGGCAAAAAAATTGGCTATCAGATTAACAAATTTATTTCCACTCTCAATTCTCACAGCTAATACTGGTCCTCAAATGATGTGGCACAGGAAATGGGATGGTAAATGTGGATACACAATAAATTAACTACAAAATGTATAATTTCAGATACAAGCATGGTTTGAGGAACTTTAGAGAAATTATGTTTATCCCAAATATATAACATAATGTGCTAAAATGCTACTTTAAATTTCAGCATTTTTTTGTTTTAGTTCAATGTTCCCTGTATGCATACTATGTGCATATTATATTTAAATACAAGATTTTTTAGAGTGAATTAAAGGTAAAGGTTCTGCTTTCAAATATAATTTAAGTTTCTAGAGACAATCCATATATGTATGTATTGTGGAGAAAAATAAATAATCTTGTCTACAAAAATCCTTTCGTTAGAAATACAGAAAAGCAAAGGACAATTTTATACTTAAGTAAGCATTAACAGATTATGTGCAGATTAATTAAAACAAGAGTGGTACAGAGTCTGGAAAGAATTTTATGCAATTCATACAGGAAACTAAAACATATATAAAAATTTCTCTCATTTCCTTGACAAACAAAAACATACACTCTGTGATTGCTTCCAATACATCTCTTGGGGTCATTCTAAATTGATAGTAGAGATTTGTATTTGCAGTTTTGGAAATCAGAAGGCCATGGACCTTACATTCTAAAAATTAAAAGGTCTTTTTCCCTCAAGAAGACAACTTAAGAGAAAGAGTGGGGAAGAAATGCCTCTCTATTCTTTATTAAACAAGGAACTTTTAATTACCACACACTTTATGTAATATAACACAGGTCCATCTGCCTGCATCTTTAAAAGCCAATTTCAAGAGACAGATACGTGTAAAAAACGTGGTTTATTTTCAGGTGTGGCAACCTGAGAAGGTAGGAGACTCTTGTAGCAAAGCCTACCTTAACATCTTAGTGCAGGCAGAGGTTTTATAAGTAGGGAGAGGGGAAGCAGAACAAATAGATCAAAGGGAGGGGCTTGAAAGTTCTCCATGTGCAAATGAGCACACTCCATTCTGTTAAGGCAAGTGATGAGCTGGTGTGTGTCGTTCTGGGCCAGTCATCCTGGCTTCATGTTATCCTGGCTCTACACCATCCTGGCTTAATGGTTGAAAGTCAGCAAGTATTCCGGAGCTGGGATGCCTGAAGTTAGTTCTGAAGATTTTTACAGAAGCATGCTGTTTCTCTAAAAGCTACGTATTAGTCAGAGTCAGCATTCACAGAAACAATGTCAAAAGAATGGTGGGGTGGATTATAGTCCCCCCCTTCACAATTCCCCACTGTCAATATTTCTTCCATTTCCAAGAAAGTTAGAGGGTTGCAGTCAAAATATTTAAGTAAACTAGAAAAATTCAGGATTCACTTTAGTTCATAGATGAAAAATAAAATTTTAAATTTAATTCACTGAGCTAAACTTTAATTTCCATAATTGTGTATAATACATTTCTTATTGAAATACAATTTTCTCCTAAAATTATCCTAATTTTTATAAAAAAAGTCTAATCCAGGGCAATTAATTTACTGCATTAAAGCCTGTTTCAATTTGGCCTGATTATTTGCATAAACACACAGGAATAGCAATTAATCATATAGGCTTTATTTAATCTGCTTTTTTAAAAATTTTATTTTAATTGCTGTTCATGTACAGTTTTCTGTCTTTTACCCCATCCCAGCCCATCCCCCCCACCCTCCCCACCTCCCTCCCATTTCCACTTCCCCTAGTTTTTGTCCATATGTCCTTTATACTTGTTCCTGTAAACCCTTCTTCTTTTCCCCTGAAATTCTCTCCCCTCTCCCCTCTGGACACTGTCAGCCTATTCTCTATTTCAGTGTCTTTGGTTATATTTTGCTTGTTTGTTTTGTTGTTTAGGTTCCTGTTAAAGATGAGATCATATGGTATTTGTCTTTCATAGCCTGACTTATTTCGCTTAGCATAATGCTTTCCAGTTCCATCCATGCTGTTACAAAGGGTGGGAGCTCCTTCTTCCTTTCAGCTGCATAGAATTCCATTGTGTAAATGTACCATAGTTT
>CM052539.1:167475415-167759808 GCA_028533065.1 Trachops cirrhosus | reverse complement strand
TCTGATAGCTAATGATACTGAGCATCTTTTCATGTGTCTCTGGATCCTCTGTATGTTGTCCTTGGGGAAGTGTCTGTTCAAGTCCTTTGCCCATTTTTTAATTGGGTTTCTTGTCTTCTTAGAGTAGAGTCATGTAAGTTCTTTATATATTTTAGAGATTAAACCCTTGTCTGAGGTAACATTGGCAGATATGTTTTCCCATACGGTTGGTTCTTTTTTTATTTTAATACTATTTTCTTTAGCTGTGCAGAAGCTTTTTATTTTGATGAGATCCCATTTGTTTGTTATTTCCTTTATGTCCCTGATATGAGGGGACATATCAGTAAAAATGTTGTTGCGTGAAATATCTGAGATTTTCCTGCTTATGTTCTCCTCTAGGACTTTAATGGTGTCACAGCTTATATTTAAATCTTTTATCCACCTTGAATTTCTCGAACCTCATAAGGATTTTTCAGATTGAACTTTAATTAGTGTCTCAGGACAAAGAAGCCAAGCCACGCAGTTGCCATCAGACTTTTTCTGCAATATTTACATATTTGTTTGAATTTCTCAAGTTCTCAAGGTCCTGAAAATGTGTTATGATTCTTTACTTGCCATCTCCCAGAAAAACAACTTTCACTTCTTACAAGACCGGAAAGACTGCCATGAACCATATAAGTAATCAAGGAACCAGGCCGTTTTTCCAAGGGGCTTTTATCAGCTCTAAAATCAATCTTTATTCCTAAAAGTTTTTAGCTGACATCCAGAATCTGTGCATGTCTCTCTCAAACATGACATTCCAATTAAAGTTTTGGTTAATAAAACCATAACTGGAAATTGTGTTATATGTCCTGTTATGAACAAATAAGATTCTTATTGAATTCATGAAAATAAACATTGCCATGAAAATAATAATACTCAGGAGATTTTAAATTTTGGAGGGATCAAGTAGGGAGAAAAATATAAATGCTTTAATTTGGCTACAATTTATCCAATTGCTCTAAGTGAATAAATGATTTTTTAAAATCAGCAATATTTTGAACATGCACTAAAAGTGATAAGAATAAACATTATTTTTAGTTCATATAGTTTTTTGTTTTTCCTGATTATTTGCCAGTATTTCCATGAGTTCAGTTATTCCTTAGAGTTTTATAACCTTTTTTGCAAATACATCAGAGTAAAAACAATGGCTGTCTCTAAATGACAAGAAGAAATACTTAAAATGACAGGGCTGATTATAATGCAAATGATAAAATAATTTACTTTTTTGAAAAAAAACCTTTTAAGGTAGCACTCACAATTATAAATGAAAGTATACGAGAGTGAGAAATCAATTAATTTGTTCCCCACTGTCAATTTTACCTGGGGTTTCTGTGGGGAAAAGTACAATTAATTTTAAACAATCAGCCTTCCAGCCTCTACATAAAATTACCATTCTGCTTTACCATCTATCTATGAGCCTTTCTATTTCTTTCTTTTTTTTCCCATTTTTCATCTTGTGAATTCCTTCTTCAGTGTATTTCCTTCCTGAATGTTCCTTTCATCTTTTCTCACCTTTTTTCACTTTCTAAATTTTTTTATTTTTTACTTCTTCCCTCTGTGCAATCCTTCTGCAACTTGCACAAACCTTCTGTGATTCACATAAGACCCTCTGCAACTTATGGTCTCTCTTAGTTTGTGTCTTCTTAACTTATTCAGAAATAAGCAACTTTATGGTTTTGTTTTTTTCTGATTTGAATGCC
The DNA here is from genome assembly GCA_028533065.1 of Trachops cirrhosus. Taxonomy (NCBI): domain Eukaryota; kingdom Metazoa; phylum Chordata; class Mammalia; order Chiroptera; family Phyllostomidae; genus Trachops; species Trachops cirrhosus. Next base: position 167,758,087 of record CM052539.1, on the reverse strand, counting down.
ACAAAAACTAAAAACCTAATTTTAATATTGTTTCCTGCTTTGTTTTATACCTAGACAAACAAATGGTACCCTTTTAAAGTGTTATGGCAACAATGGGAGAGTGTGTTTTCCATTAAGGCAATGCTTCAGCACCTCAGGCACATAAAATTGCAAGCATGAGTACCAGTGTGTGAACACAGTGAAATATCCTCTTGGCTTACTATAAAAATGGTCCATTTTGATGAGTATAAAAGCATTTTATACTAAAAATCTCACTTAATAGATTAACAGGAGTATATAAAGTTGGGCAAATATCTTTTATTAACTAAATTCATATAGGTCATATTAGTATAGAGTTCTTGATGTTTCATCATTTCATTTTGATTCTGAGTGCCCATTGCTCTGTTTACATTACACATGTGTTCTTGCAAATTGTCTACTATTTAGACTTCTTAATGTAGGAATCATAGTTTAAACTCCCTGGTAATTTCAAAATGTGTGACATATTTGCATCTAGTCATGTTTGCTTTGCCTCTTCTGTTTTTGTCTTTTTCTGACTTCTACCATGACTTGTAGTTTTGTGTTGAATGTTGGATATGGCGTATCAGATAAGGACTACTGAAGCTGGTTGAGTGAGACATATATGAATCTGGCCAGGGACTGAGCCCAGTTTATGGTTGGTTATTACAGTAGGTTTCACGTCTTTTTTGTCTTGTTGCCTTTGTGTTTCCCTAAAAACTTATTCCTAAATATAGTCTGTACCTTGTTTTGTTTGCAGCTATAATTCTCTAATTATATTGAAGCTCTGTTCAAGTAGTGATAAGAAATCGGTGAAGGTAAGCATTCTACCATACTGTGATTAAATCTGAGTATTTTGGTGGGTTTGTTTTCCTTGGCTATAACTGTTGACAGTGCTTTTTGCTTTTTCTTCTAACTTATGTGAAATTGAAGACTAGTGAGTGTTTGCATTAGGTAATCAACACAAGCCACTATAGGATATAGTTCTGGTAAAGTATTTTTCACTGGAGAGCATGCCTTTTATGAAGTTCCCATTAGATAGATTTCAAAGTGGTTATTACCAAATTATTTTAAAGCAATATAGAAATATAATACAGTATGCATATAAGCCCTTCAAAGAAGAATGAAAATGATTTGGGGCTTGAAAATTATTTAAACATATTTTATATGTGGTATATATGAAGTCTTATCTTTCCATAATCATTAACTTATTTCATAGTTCTCCAAGGAGACAACTGTACTTGAACAACAGTAAAAATAAAACAAATATATGCTTTTGATTTAAAAACTGATAAAAATACTAAGATGTTAAAGCATTACAAATTAAAGACTAAGTTGAATACTGTTTTCTTAATTAATAAATTAATTATGATTTTATAAACATGATACCATTCCAATGATAGTGTATTTAAAACCACATAAAACACAATCATATATCTTACTTAATTCTGCTAACATTTACTTTTCATTGTTCATTTGATTTTCACTGGGATAATTAAGAACTTTAAAACCTATTTAAATGCCCAATGAACTGAAAATGAGAATCGCAATTTAGAGGGGGAAAACAATGCACTAAAATTTAATAAAGTAAGCACAACAGTAACTAAAAACATAAAAGAAGAATGCATTCAACTACATTAAAATATATATGAGGCAGCAATAAACATTTATACATAAAAGGGATAATATTTTGAAGTCATGAAATACAGTGTTAATATAGCATTTATAGTGGGCACTTACAGATTAACAAAGTAAAAGATAAACGCCTCAAAGAGTAAGTGCATAGGAAGCATATGCAAGCATCTTATAAATTAAGTAATTGTGGTAAACATGTAAATATGACCATGTCCCTTGTCGGAGGCATAAAAACAACAAAAAAGATTTGATTTTTTTCTATTTAGACCAGAATTCTTTACAAAGTTTTCAACACTAAGTCTATATTAACATGTTGCAAAATAAACTTTTTTATGCACATATGGATATGAATCATTACAAACTAATGGAGGAGAGTGTTACTATAAATTTGAACATTTAAAATATGTATATTGGTTGACCTATATACCATACTTTTGGCAATCATCCTGCTGAGTTAATAAAATAATTGCACAAAAAGGCATGTCAAGAATTTACTATTACAGACTTTAGAATAGTAACCAAACAAAATAAAACAAAAACCCAAAATATTCTAGGTATCCAATAATAAGGGCATGCTGAAATAAAATAACATATATCCATAGTAATGCATTCTTAAAAATTCATGAAAACTGAAACTATGTGTTTAAAAAAACAATCTATTCTTTTTTTCTATTTTGAGACTTGTGAGAATAACTTTGAAGGTTTAATTGTTTTGAAAATATGTATTGTATTATTTTCTTATTATATTCTAGTTTGTGCTATTTGTTAAGGCTTTTTGAGCTGCAAACAACAGAGAATCCAACTAAAAGTAAATTATGCCATATGTATTTGATCATATCCCATGAAGTCTAAAACTTTCTGTTTTGGTTTGATCCAACAGTTTATTAATATTTTCATGGGACCAGATATTTTTAGTGACTTTACTTTCTGTTCTACCTTGTCAACTTTATTCTAGAACTTACTCTATTTTGGCTACAGAATGTCTTCCAGTTATGATCAGGCTTATATTCATCATTTTTTATGTCTATCTATAATGGTTTAAAATGTTGCATTACCTTGAAACCAAAGAGAAACTTCCCTGAATTTTAAGCAGAATTTTTAATATTACATTGTATATGTTCTTCCTAGACTATTCCCTGGAAATGGATATGGATTCACTTTTATATGATTCATATCCCAGACTGAAGCTGAATTTGCCATCAGTCTCTCTGTTGCACATAATTCCTTGAGGAAAGGATGGGCTCATCACTCCAAAAGGGCACCATGTAACTAGAAACTGATATTAGGTTAGTAATCAATGTTACATATTACATGAGCATATAGAGAAGTATCTGAAAGTGTGCTCATCAAATATTAGCAATAGTTATATTTAGGTGCAGGTGCTTGAATATTTAAAATGAAGTGTATTATTTTATACCCAAATTAAGAAATATTTCTCTAAGGTTTTTCCCAGCTTTATTGAGATATAACTGACATGTGAGATTGTACAATTTTAAAGTGTATAATGTGATAATTTGATACATGCATATATCGCAAAATTATTAGCATAACAAGCTTAGTTAACACATCATCTTACATAATTACAATTTGTGTGTGTGTGTGTGTGCATGTGTGTGTGGTGAGAACATGTTAAATCTACTCTCTTAATGTTCAAATATACTATACAGTATGGTTAATCACAGTCACCATGCTGTACACTAAATCCCCAGAGCTTACTCATTTTCTAAGTGGAAGTTGATACTCTTTGACCAACATATCCCCATCCTCCCAACTCCCCATCTTGGCAACCATCAATCTACTCTCTATTTCTCTGATTTATTTAGATTCTTCTGAGACTGATTTATTTAGATTCTTCGTCTAAATGAGATCATGCAGTATTTGTCCTTCTCTGTCTGACTTATTTCACTCAACACAATGTCTTCAAAATTTGTTCATGTTGTTATAAATATTTCTTCCTTTTAAAGGCTGATGTTCCATTGTGTATATAAGCTAAATATTTTATTCCATGTTTCTGTTCATCAGACCCTAAGATTGTTTCCATACCTTGGCTATTGTGAATAATGCTACAATTTATATAAGAGTGAAGATATCGCTTATCTAAGTTTTAAAACAGTAATTTGATTGCCAACATATTTAGCAGAAATTGAATCCAATGTATTATATTTAGTAAACTATTAATTCCTTCATGAAATTTGGTCCTGGGTAGAGTTTGCATTCAACTATAGAAACAGGAAAGCCTAGACACATTTTTTCAGCCTCTCTTGCTTAGCATTGAAACCCATATTCTATGCTTTGAATCGAAGTATTTTGATGAAAAGCAGCATAGAGAATGGTGAATCAACTCTGGATCAGCAGAAAAATGGTGTCTGATTTCCCAAAGTAGCAACACAGTGCAGCCTGCAGGGCGCCCATTATCAGAGACACTAGTTTGGTGGAAATGCAGTCCTTTCCCAAATGGTTCTGAAGCTTAGTTTTTACCTCAGCTGTAATTTAAAGTCTCGTTTATTCCTCTGTTTTCCAAGCCCAGTTCTCCAGTTTTTCCTGTGTTACAATAAGCAACTCAGTAAACTGCATTTGCACTGATTGGAAAAGGGAGTGGTTGGGGAAAAGAGGAAGACTGCAAAGAGGGGATGAGTGGTGGCGGGTGGAGACTTGATTTTGGGTGGTGAGCACATGATGCATATACAGCTGATATATTACTAAGTTGTACACTTGAAGCCTGTATGGTTTTATTAACCAATGTAACCCCAATGCATTCAATAAAAAACCTGCTTGAACCAGTGTCTGTGTGCAATCAAAAACTGTGACAGATAGAGAACACATGTAATAAAGAGAAAAAGAGATTTACCTCATGAGAAAGATATTTAGACTTTACGTATCGTAATGATAAGAGATTTGGAAGCATGTGAGCTGGCTCCAGCATACCTTTGCTTATAATTGCAAAGATGTCTTTTATAATCTCTTCAGAATTTAGCATAAAAATAGTACCTAATTTGAGAAAGTGTCTCAGGCATTTGGGTCCCTACAGAGAACATTGTTGTGGCATTAATAAGGCCGTGGCCAGCTTTCTGAGCATTAATACTATTGTACACTGGATGAGGCAATTCATAGAACTAGCAGCTTGTGGTTAAGAAAGGACTATAGAAACACCAAACCATAGCAGTGGTGTCCCCTTATACATAACAAATGTCACCTTATGATACTGAATGTGGCATAATTAAACAATAATGCTTTCAGCCTCATCTACTTAGGAAGCCTAATAGTACACCACAGGAGACATTAAGGTGCCTACATTTCTCAGCTTTAAACCTTAAAAAACAGAGAGCAGTCCACTGAAAAAGATTTAAAAATTTTCTGCCTGCAGTCACAGTATCTGGAAAAAGTACTTAGATAAAAGATATATAGGCACCAAAAAAACCCATCCTTTGTAAACACAAGATTGCACAGTTTGAGAGTGAAAGCAAGAGCCAGAGATAGCAAGAGATAGCATCCTAACAAAAGCATAAAGGACATTTTAAAAATTATCAAACAAATCAAATTCCACCACTAAGAACCTGAAGACTCTCTTTTTGCAGGTTTTCTCTGAGCAAGTTTTCACACTGAAAAAAAAAAAAGAATTCAATGAGAAACATTTAGAAATAAGCAAGAATTGAGTTCTGGCCAATATAGAAGTATAAGCAGAAATGCTTCGCTTCCTTGCACAACCAAAAGAAGGATAACAACTAATTTAAAAACAAAACACAGCCAGGACTGCCAGAAAATAAAACTGCATGGAATTCCAACAACCAAGGCATTAAAGAAACATTCACTCAAACTGGAGGAGGGGCGGAGACTAGCAGCCAGGGAGGAGAGGATGAAGCAAGGCAAGACAGCAGACTGTGTGGGTAATCCCACATTCCAGGGCAGAGAAGCTGGGAGGAACAATGGGGTGGGGGTCAAGGCAGGTCACAAAACCCAGGGTTTCAGTGTGGGAAACTGAAAACTCAAAAGCCTAGACTGCAAAAAAATTGTGGGGGTTGTGGTGGTGGGAGAGACTCCCAGCCTTACAGGAAAGTTGGTTGGAGAGACCCACGGGGTCCTAAAATGTACACAAACCCACCCACCTGTGAATCACCTGAAAGGGCACAGTCTGCTTGTGGGAAGGGAAGGAAGTGATGGAAAGTGGGACAAGTGGGATGAGAGCAGAGTAAGCAGCATTGTTCCCTTCATGGCCCCTCCCTTTCAGAAAGCACCACAACACAGCAAAGTGGGTTGCCCCACGCTGTCGAATATCTAAGGCTCTGCCCCTTATCATGTAATAGGTGCCTGAGTCAAGAAATATGACCCAAATGAAAGAACAGATCAAAACTTCCAAAAAAGAACAAAGTAACAAGGAGATAGACAACTGTCTGATGCAGAGTTCAAAACACTGGTAACCAAGATGCTCACAGAATTGATTGAGCTCAGTCACAAAATGAAGGAAGAAATGAAGTCTACACATAGTGAAACAAAGGAAAACATACAAGGAACCAACAGTGAAGGGAAGAAAAACAGGACTCAGATCAATGATTTGGAACAAAAGGAAGAAATAAACACCCAATTGGAACAGAATGAAGAAACAAGAATTCAAAAAAAATGAGGAGAGTCTTCAGATCCTCTGGGACAACTTTAAACATTCCAATATCTGAATCATGGGGGTACCAGAAGGAGTAGAAGAAGAACAAGATATTGAAAACTTATTTGAACAAATAGTGAAGGGAAACATCCCCAATCTGGTGAACAAAATAGACTTCCAGGAAGTCCAGGAAGCTCAGAGAGTCCCAAGGAAATTGGACCCAAGGAGGAGCACACCAAGATAATTATAATTAAGTTACCCAAGATTAAAGGTAAGGAGAGAATCTTAAAAGCAACAAGAGGAAAGGAGAGAGTTACTTACAAAGGTGTGTGCATAAGAGTATTTGCTGATTTCTCAAAAGAAACCTTACAGGCAAGAAGGAGCTGGAAAGAAATATTCCAAGTCATGAAAAGCAAGCAACTGCATCCAAGATTGCTCTATCCAGCAAAGTTATCATTAAGAATGGAAGGGCAGATAAAGTGCTTCTCAGATAAGGTAAAGCTAAAGGAGTTCATCATCAGCAAGCCCTTATTATATGTAATTTTAAAGGGACTTGCCTAAGAAATAGAAGATTAAAAACTATGAACAGTAAGATTAAAACAAACTCACAACTATCAACAACTCAACCCGAAAGAACCAAAACAAAAACTCAGCAAACAACTAGAACAGGAACAGAATCACAGAAATGGAGATCACATGGAGGGTTATCAGTGGGGAGGGAGAATAAAGAAAAGGTACAGGGAATAAGAAGCATGATAGGTAGCCACAAAATACACAAGGAGAGGTTAAGGATAGTATAGGAAATAGAGAAGCCAAAGAACTTATATGTACAACCCATGGACATGAACTGTGGTGGAGTGAGGGGAAGGCTGGAGGGTGGGGGGAAGCAGTGCATGGAAGAGGGGGATAAATGGAGAAAAATTGGGACTACTGTAAAAGCATCATATATAAAATATACTTTAAAAAAAGAAATAAGCAAGAATTAGATACTCTAGCACAAATATTAGAGACACATAATAGTGAGCACTTACTATGTGGCACACATGCTTATAATTGCTTTAAAAATATTAACAATTTTCACAAAAATAAGATGAAATGTGCACGTATAATTTCTAGTTTTCAGATATAGTATCTGAGGCATAATCATACTGAGTAGATTGTCTGAGGACACACAGCTAGTAAAGGGGAGGGCTAGGGTTTATACAATTACTCTAATTCTACAGAGTAATGGGCCTCTATGTGTAAGATCATAGAAAGATATGAAAAACCTGTGGAGTATTAGGGTACAGAGGGAAGATAGAGATAGAAAAAGTTTTTTCTATTTAATAGGGCATGAGATAAAGCACTTATTTTTGTTAACCAAAATTCCATGAGAAACAACATCAGTAACCTAAAGCAAGCTATGAATACATCATAGAATGTGTTTGATAGTATGTAATGCATGGAGCAGGTGAAAACATTCTGAATTTTCTTATTGAACACGGTTTTACACAGTATAGTAAAAAAATCACCATTACAGTGGAGTAAAAATAAACATGAGACAGATTATAAAAACACACACACCAATTCAAAAAAATGCTAAATGGTGCAATTAGGTTTGTAAGAATGTGATATAAATGAAGTCATACTATGGAAACTTAATCTTCATTTATTCAGTATGCATTGCTGGAGCAACCACTATGCACTCTGGATTTTTTAGTGAACTAAAACAATAAAAGCCCTGCACTCATAGACTTATAATTTAATAAGGGACAATAGAGAATCAATAATACAAATACAGTGTGTCACAAGGTGATTTTCAAATGGATGGAAAATAAAGATAGATAACAGTAAGGGAAATTGGGTATGCTAGGGTTGAGATGAGATTTGAATTATTTGTAAAATGAATATTTGATAAAATCTTGAAGAAGATGGTAAAGTTAACCATAATAATATCTGGCAAATTTTGTGGCATTTATGGCAGTACAAGAAGTCTGAGGTGGGGAGAATTTTGTGTGTTTAAGGAACAGCAAGAAGGCCATTGCTGCAAAGTGATTAAGATGAATAATACTAGAAATACACTCAGAGAAACAATGGAAGGCTGGATGATTTCAGGCCTTGTAAGCCATTTATGGACTTAAACTTTAAAGTGTATAGGTGCCATTGAAGGGTTTCAGTTAGAACAGAGATACGATTTGAGTGCGATTTTTTAAAGAATTATTTTGGTAGCTGTCTATTAAGTAGTGGTGGGGACAGGTAATGATAGAAGAAGACATTGCAGTTAGGAATCTATTATACTAATTTAAGAAAGAGATCATCATGGCTGTGGATGAAGGGGATTAGAGTTAAAATAGACCCAGTTTAAAAAAAAGTGTGAGAAAGGCAAACAATGCAAGAAGAAAATGAAATAAGCATGGTGTTCTGGAAACCATGTGAAGAGAGGCATACACGAAGAGAGAATGATCAGCTGCTGGTAGCTCAAAAGAAAGGAGATCCAGAACTGTCCACTGGAACCAATAATGTGGAGATTGTTGGCTTTTGTAGTAAATGCAATTTGGATGGAGTGCAGGGCAGGAAAACCAGAGAAAAATGGATTTAAGAGAGTATGGGAAAAGAATAATTGAAGAAAGTAAATATTGATCATTTTTTCAGGAATATTATTGCAAAATTACATGGCAGCTTATTAGGATATGTATGATCAAGATGTTTTTCACATTTTCAAAGGAAAAATTAAGGAATTTTAAAATGATAATGATAATGACCCAGTAAAGAGGGAAATTTTAATATAGGGGAGAAAATAAAAATGAAAATTGAAAGAGGCAATATCTTCAGGTAAGTAGGATAGGGTGAATTATGTGCCACAAAAGATTGGAATGATAAAGGGTCATGGAGAGTTCATCCTTGCTAATAAGTAGGAAGGGAGAATATGTAGCTCTGATTCTCAAAGGTGGGGAGATAAGGTGTTGCAAGTCTGAAAGTGGGGAAATAAGTCTTGGAAGTTCTCTTCTGATTGTTTTAAATTCACACTGAAGTAAGTAATGCCATTAACTGAAAGTACAAATATCTTTTGCATATTTGGGTGGTAGTGTGTTTGCTCATGTATATACTTGTGTTTGGGAGAGGAATAGAGTAAATGTGTCATTTTGCTGCTACATTTTCTTAATATCTGTTAATATGTATTTTGATAGTGTCAAAATTTCTAAACACTAGCGTGTAGTTATTTTTCTTTCCCACCATTACAAGAACACATGGAATCAGATTCTACAATTTTTTAATCCTCACCCAAGGATATGTTTATTGATTTTAGAGACAAAGGAAGGGAGACAGAAAGATAGAGACTAAGAGAGAAAGTCTGAGAGAGACAGAGAGACAGAGAAATGAGAGAGAAACATAGACCAGTTTCCTCCTTCTCGCACACCAACTGGGAATCAAAACCACAGTATAGGTCTGTGCCCTGACTGGGGATCGAACACACAACCTTACGGTGTAAGGAACTATGTTCCAGCCATCTGGGCCACCCAGCCAAGGCTATTCCATAAAATTTTAATCATAGAATGAAAAAATTCGGGGGAACTTGAAAAATTACCTTTAAATCCCTTACATTATGTAATGTTTTTTCAAACCACCCCAAGTGATGTGATTACTATTTTGTTTATGACTCAGATTTAGTGAATCCATGATGTTTACTCTTTTTAAAAAGATTTTATGTATTTATGTATTTATTTATTTTTGGAGAGAAGGGAAGGGAAAAGAAAGAGAGGGAGAGAAACATCAATGTGTGGTTGCCTCTCATGCACCCCCAACTGGGGACCTGACCCACAACCCAGGCATGTGCTCTAGACTGGAAATTGAACTGGCCACTTTTTGGTTCGCAGGTCAGTGCTTATTACATTGAGCCACACCAGCACCGGCCACGATGTTTACTCTTAAGGTTCATTTATATATTAATGATTTCTATCAGATTTTATTGCAGGTTTTTATGTTGTAATTAAAAGTTTGACATGTTACTTGTTTGCATTTGGCTTTTAGGTAATACATACATATGCAGATAAAGAACTCAGAAATCAATAGCTTCTGAGCACTTTATGATAGAGAGTAGTATCACTTATGACAAGCAAACATTACAAAAATGAAAATTATGAACCTTCCAATAGTTTAGATTAGCCAAAATAAACCAAATATTCTTGGAAATGACACAACAATCAGAAACGCTGTAAAAAATTTGAAGAAAACACTTGATTTAGCATGATAGAGTTTATGTGATACCAATATAAAATATAGAATAGGCATTTAGAGTATTCTTCAATCATTAATACATTTTCATATATATGTAAGATGCATCTTTAGAAAAGTTCTTTGATGTCAATTTACCTAATACCTAAAACTAAAAACATTTAAGAGACCAAATACGTCAGTACGTTACATACTTGAGACATCCAATAATATCAATTCTTCCCATTGCTTTATTTGTATTAAACAATTTATGTGTGTGTGCATGTGTATGTATTACAATTACTTTAGACTGGCAATCAAGCACATTTAAACAGTGAAGTCTGGTTAATGTTAAAGGTAGATGGACATTCGGGGTAATTATTCTAAAGAAAATAAATGATAAGTTTTAGAGAATTGTTTCCTTCATTCATTCATTCAATCAATGAGGAAATTAAGAAACTTTTATCAACTACCTCTACCATGCCAGTGAGGGTACTCAGAATATTAGAGGGAATAAGCAAAATCAGTCTCTAACCTCAGAGAAAGTGCATTCTAGCAGACAGTTTCTATATCAGTAGCCCTAGGCTAAACCAATTATCCAAATGCTTTCCTTGGCTGACAGACTGTCAAAATTAGAGAATTACATCGTGCAGGTCATGCACTCACAAATATTTTATAGATATCACCACTCTCTGTATTTGATTCTTAGCCTGGCCCTGACATTTATAAAACCTGCTTAACCTTTGCACTATGTTTGTAAATCCTGGTACTATACTTGAGTACATGGTGGTGAAAATAAATTGGATCTGAGGGTCACTTTATAGTTTACAGGTGCCATTTGTTTCTAAATAGTGAGGTTTCTGCATACACAAAATAATGAATTTATTCTCTAGATTGTAAGTCAATGAAGAAATGGACATAACAGTATAAGAGTAAAAAATCGAAGTAGAACAATACCAGAAAATATGACTTTGTGTTCAACATGGGCTTAGAGTTTTCTTCCGTTGAATTAGAATTACTTTCCAGATCAAAGGAAGTACATAGAACCCCCAGCAGGCTCCCAAAAGAGAATTTAAATGTTATGTTGTCAGTAGGTCCTGAGAGAGAGCCACAAGCTTAATTGTTCTCCTTAAGCTCCCTTTTTAATAAATCATTCTAATTCTCTTGCAATGACGGGGAGTAAGGGAAGGCAGTATGAAGAATGGTGTTGAAATTCTCCCCAACACTGGGGAGTAACACCTCCCTTAGACTTGGACAAATGTGGCTCTGGCTCAGGCCCTAGTTTTCCCGAGTGGTTATGGCTGTGAAAGTGTAGGGACTAACTCTGCTGTGGAAAGAGGAGATGACTCCATACTAGGGTACTACTACTACTAATAGTAAGATTATTATTATTATTATTATTATTATTATTATTGAGGAGAGTAGCTAATGCACAACTAGGTTTTCTTATGTACCTCTCAGAGAAGCCTAATGAGGTAGGTAATAACAACATGATAATACAAAGAGTCAAAAAGACATTTAGATGTTAAATGAGCTGCCAACATTCTCATATTCCTGCATCAGAATTGCATGTAATACCTTAGCATCATCTTTATATCATACTTCTATTTTACAAAATAAAGCTATATATTTAGGAATTGAGGCAAAAATAGAGACAGCGCCTTTATTGGGAGAAGATTCATGATATGTACCAACTCGGGGACACTATAATTTTTAAAGATTTTATTTCTTTATTTTTAGAGAGAGGAGAAGGGAGAAAGAAAGAGAGGGAGAGAAACATCATTGTGTGGTTGCCTCTCGCACAACCCCAACTAAGGAACTGGCCAGCAACCCAGGCATGTGCCCTGACTGGGGATCGAACCGGCAGACCTTTAGTTCACAGACCGGCACTCAATCCGCTGAGCCACACCAGCCAGGGAAGGGACACTACATTTTGGTCAGGGGAGATTTTTTTTTTTGCCATGGTCATGTGGTTCACACTGTTCAAATGAATTATTATAATGCTAGTTACTCTATACAATTACATCAAAGTTACAGTGATGTGGAAATTCTATTGACTTTAAAAATATATCAGTTTAGTTTAATTTAGTGCTATTTAATTTTAGTTTAAATAAAATTGAAAATAAGGACTTTCTTAATATTCCATTGACCGATTGATACATTTGTGCAACACTCTCCACTTGGTCCTTTTTCTACTTCTCAAATCCTGCCTCCTAGCCTCCAGCATCCAAATATTTAAAATGGAGTAAATATTTTCAGGCTTTCCAAGGCCATCTAGAGGTCCCTTTTGTAATGTCTCACATTAATTTACCCCAACCATTTCAAGAGATCTTTCATTTTCTTTTTGTCTATACATGGCTCAGTACTGTCACTCATGGAATATGGGTATGTTAGGCTAATATCACTAATAAACTTCTAGGTTAGTATCTAGGCATCTTTAATAAACAGCTGTATATTTTTCATGGTCTATAATAAATGATGGTGTTATTTTCTCACCTTTTTCAAACCCATGTGCCTTTTAGATAAACCTTCACATTGTATACTATGCATTACTACTGCAGCATTTCACAATACATTATACAGGGTGACCAAAAGTCAACCAAAATGGTTTAGGTAATGAAAATGCTTCTTATAACCACACATCACTGCAAAATGTTTCTTTTTATTTTCTTAGTGCAGAGGAATCCCTCACATGCTATGTCACTCCAAAATTGATTACCTTAAAAGATACAAAACTCAACCTCTACAGTTGAGGATAACTGGTATATAACCACAAGATGCATATCATTTACCTTACTATTTAAAAAATAACAGTATATTAGACCTTATAAGACCACTACACAGTCATAATCAGGTTATATTTGATATCTTGCCCTTTACTCCTTAGCAACAGCATCCCATTAGTTTTTGTGTAATAGACTTCTTTCTGTCATTCTCATTTTAGATTATATATAAACTCCTAAGAGAGGCTTTCTTTGATGGTATGAAGTGAGCCTTAGCACTTTATTTTATTTTGGCACTTACCATCACCTTTGATTTCTCTGTTTCTTTATTGTCTGTCTTCTACGTTGTCACCCACATTAGATGATAACTCTGAGATTACAGTTCTCAGCAGTATTATTTAATGTATGACTTCTTTTTACAAGTCTTCTACTCAGTAGGTACCATATTTTTCAGACCATAAGATACACCTAGGTTTTAGAGTAGAAAAAAAAATTTTGAAGCAAAAAATGTGGTAAAATATTTAGCAATATAAATAACATAATATTTCACCAATGTAAATGTAAAGCTACATTTGGACTATAAGACACACCCCCATTTTCCTCCCAAATTCGGAGGGGGAAGTGTGTCTTAGTCCAAAAAATACATATACTTCCATGACATCTATTGAGAAAATGTTGAGGAAGTGAATCAGGAAAATTATTTAAAACAAACTCTAAGCACAAAATATTGGTTTCTAGATAAATAAACCTATGTTAAAGTGCTAATGTCTACTACTTTCTTACCATTTTCTATTTTATTAGATTTGTTTCTGCCAAGACTCTTATACAATTAAATATTTATTGCAAGTGTAAAACCAATAGTAAAGAGTTTGAAGAATGGTGATGTTCAAGGACTTGCCCTTAAGCATGTGTTTCCCGTTGATCCTCCATACTTCTCTGGTCTTCAGTCTACCCTCAGTTTCATTTTGGGTGTTATAAGTTGAGCATTGCTATTTTCCTCCAAATTGCGGGTGCAGGATAGTAGCATATAGTTTACTGGCCTAAAGATCCCATTTTCCAGCTTTTGACCCTTACCCTCCAAACTCTGGCCAGTAGTGATGTTTTCACTGTACAGTTTTTCTTTTTTCAGACTGTCATGTAATTGGTATCATACAATATGTGACCTTTCAAAGTGATTTCATTTACTTAGCAATAGGCATTTATCTATCCATCTTTTTAATGCTGATCAATAATATGTCATTGTATGTTTGTACCAGAAATTATTTATTCATTCACCTGTTAACAACATCTCATTTGGCTCCTCGGAGGAAGTGCAGAAGCCCATTCTCCTGGTAAGACTTTGTTTGGCTCTATGAAAAACTTCCAAACTGTCTTCAAGAGTTTTTGTGCTCTTTTGTGTTTCTCACGACTAATGAGTCAATGTTTTGGTTGCTCCACTTGTTTTGCCAGTGATTGGTATTGTTGGAGTTTTTGGATTTTAGCCATTTTTATATTCTATGGACAGAAATATAAGCATACAAAAGTCAGGAAGTTTCTCAACTTGGTTCAATATTTAGTAATTATTTCATTTATGCATCGTGTGTGTTTTAAATAAGACCTGCTGATTGAATTAAAATGAATATGATTTTAAGTTGAAGTGCTAACATTTATCAAGAGTTTTTGAATCTCAAAATGATATTAACCTGATATCATCACTCAGATTGATACAAAATAAATTTGGATTACTTATTTAAACAACAATATACTTTTATTGTCTGGTATTTTAATAGTGTTTAATTTGAAAATTTCTAGTGACAAATGATGTTGAGAAGTTTTTGATATGTCATTTATTATCTCTATATATTATTTGATGAAATATCTGTTCTGATTTTATGTACATTTTTAATCAGCTTATTTACATTCTTATTCTTGAGTCTTAAAAATTTTTATATAGGTTTTAAATGAAGTACAGTACTGTATTTTGAATTTTATTTTATTTTCAGTACAGTTTTTTTAAATTTTTACACTAGATCTAATTTCAATTTTATGATTTCTACAGTGAGGGTGGGTGTATTTTTTATTATATGTTTACCATATGAATAAATCCAGAGGAAATGGACTTTTAAAAAAATAATGGTAAGTAAAAAAATAGCCATAACAATACATAGAAAGACATTTAAATAGATGCAATATATTATTTTTACATCATTTAATGAACTTAGAACTTTATAAATACTAAAATTGTAACTGCATTCATATGAATGCATTAACCTTCAGGCATTTATACAGGTGCCTAATTTGTACATATCCAAATATAAATACCAAATTAGGTGTTAATTAATTTTTAAAATATCTTATATTTGAGTAGCTATTTTAAATTTGACATTCAATAAACACCTATCAGAAGCAGATGAAGTTTTGATCTGCATTTCCTCACTTATTTTCAGTCAAATTTTATTTACCCCTTACTGAACTCCAAATATGTGTCAAGTCCATGTGCTGTTCTCATTCTTCACTAGGAAACATTTCTCTGATTTGAACTCCTACAAATTAAAACAAATATGATTCGAAGTTAAAGTGCTAACATTTATTAAGTGTTTTTAATCTCAAAATGATATTATCTTAACCTTATAGCTCAGATTAATACAAAATAAATTTTGATTATTTAAATAAACCATCTACCAGTACTTTTATGACATGAATGGAAACAGAATGATAACAGTTCACCATTTAACATTTCTCTTTGCAAGAATCCTAAGCAACTGTGTAGTTATGCACCATCTTTACTGATATTTACCCAGCTCTCTTGCTCATTATTGGAATGTAATTCATCCTTAGTGATCTAGTTTCACGGATTCCCCTGAGGCAAAACACAGGTAGTCCTCCTGAGAAATGTTCCTCACGGGAAGCTGGATGTTCACCTTGGGCTCTTTTTCCCACTGGCAAAACCATTGGTCAGTGGGCATTCTCGTGGTTGAGCACTGTACTGGCCTGCTGTAGGGTCAATATGGGAAAAGTGTAGATGCCCTTCTTAGCTTTCTAATACAGTATTTCTTGAAAATACAGGATTTTCAAAATGGTCTTAATTATAGATAATTGCAGGTTGGTCTTTTTGTGAGGGGACCTGTACTGGAGAAAGACCTGCGTTGCCATCTTGATAACATCATCTTTTCTACTTCCATCTTTTTTTGACAATAAGAGGAAAATAAAGACCTATTTAGTTTAATGCTCTATTATTGTGGCTTTTACTGTTATCTATAAATATAGTCATAGCTAACACTTAATTCAACTCAAATCAGAACAAAGTGATTATGAATATAAAATTATTAAGTATAACAAGATATTAAATATGGAAAACAAACACATTACATAGAGAAGAAAATCTCTAAAATAACAAATACTGGTTATAAAATTATCAAGACTAGTTTATAAAGTGACTTGATATGTGTTTTGAGGAAAAAATAGAGAATGTATAAATAAACAGTATTAGGAGTGAAACAGAAGACATTGACAAAATGTTAGGTATGCATTGTAAAATCTTTAAAAATCTGGACAATTTTGAAAAAAAATCAGTCATCACTGAGCACTGGTAAACGTTTAGGCTCTCTTGTTATACTCCAATGACATCATCACAGTGGGAACAGGGAAGTGTCTTATCACCACCGACTAAGGTGACGTCCAGCTAGACTCTGCACTCCGCTGTGTGTTTTTTTTTCCCCCTTAAATTTTGCTAAAGTAGAGAATGTATTTGTAAATTATTTTCTGTATTGCTAGGCTGCTGACTTTTATGGTTTTTTGGTACACACTATTTTGGGGACTCTTTTTTTGTTGGCACCAATTGCAATTCTGGTTATAGAATCCTCAGCAGAGACGCATAGCAGGCAAAAAACACACATACCCTTAATAATCTTATTACTATATTATTGTACCTTGACTCCTAGGATCCTCAGGTGATTTGCCTTCTTTAACGGACTCCTTTTCTTCATTCTATACATAATATACAGGATTTTTATATTTACTGGGTTGAAGAGATAGAAAGAAATTCATCTACTCTACATTTTCCAGAACTGAAAGAGGTATTTGATTTTTGATTGCCCAGATTATTGTGATGTCATCATCTAAAAAGTCATTTGTTGGTTGATTAGCTGGTTTATTAGCATAAATTATATCAAGGGAAACCAGATGACAGCAAAAGAAAAATTAGAGTAAGATGTTTGATATCCTCTTGGTGCAGGTTTATTGGTCACCAGCTTTATTTTCCCCACAAGTTTTGTGGCCAGCACAGTACAATTATTTTTCTAATGCTCTTTCTGCTTACATTGTCCTCAGGTGTCTTTAGCAAGATGCTACTTCTTCAGGTGCTTAATGACTGAGGTCTGTGTTTTTTTCTAAGTCTTTCCTTAATGGTTTATTTTTATTGTATTTTGCCCATTACCATTTATCCCTGTTATATCCTCTTATCCTCTTCTACCTCCACCCACCCCCTCCCCCTCCTGCAATCACCACACTGTTATCTGTGTCCATGAGTTCTTTTTATTTTTGCTCAATCCCTCCATCCCCTCAAACCTCCCCCAACCAGAACTGTCAGACTGCTCTCTATCAATGATTCAGTCTTTATTTTCCTTGTTAGTTCAGTTTGTTCATTAGATTCCTCATGTAAGTGAAATCATATGGTATTTGTCTGTCTCTGGACTGGCTTACTCCACTTAGCATAATGTTCTCCATGTCCATACATGCAGTTACAAAGAGTAAAATTTTCTTCTTCTTTTTTAACAATCAAGTAATATTCCATTGAGCAAATGTACCATAGTTGTAAGTCTTTTTTAAAATGTTCAGTGAGGAGTTGGGAATCTGACAATGAAACCATTTACCAATCTATTCTCGACTCACAGATTTAATCATTTAATTTTGGCTTAAAACTGGTCATAAAATGTAAAAGGCAAAAGATTTATATGACCTGAAGAGAAACCAGAGTATGGTCATAAAAAGTTAAAAGTAAGCCAATATTGTATCTGCTTCAGTATTTATATTTGCACAGCATCTTGTGGTGTTATTACCTTATTCCAAGAGTTTCCAATGTATTTACCTTTTCTTAAAGATAGAATTGAATTACAGCCCAATCTATGTTTATAGAAAATACTCAAAGTAAGCTTTCAAAAGATGTCCAATATCTAGATTTACCTAAACTAGTTAGTATTTTGTGCAGGTTTAAATCTCATAAATATAACTCTGAATCTTTCCATCTGATTATATAAATTATTTTTTTCATTTATGATTGTATACAAATATAAACCTAGTGTTATAGATTGGGGAATGTTGACTTACATATTCTCGGAATTTTGAAAATTTTAGATAATGGTTCTTAACCAAAAAATATAATTAAATAAGACCAGGCCATAAATTCAAACATGAGGATCTTGCATGTTTCAGAGGAAGATTAATTTTAAGAAGAAATTAAGCTATAAATATTCCTGTCCTAAAAATTTTTTAAAATAGGGCAAAAAGAGGATTATGGAAAGATGTTTATAAAGTACATAGTTAAGAGTAGGAAGGCTAATAAATGAAAGGCCATTGTGTTTAATTTGTGATTTGGGTGTTGTGTACAAGCATACAAAACTTTCAAGTTTTTAAATTTTTTGGCCAGAAAATATCTGATTAAAATTATTATGAATTCATTCTGCCTGGTGTGGCTCAGTGGATTGAGTGCCGGCCTGTGAACCAATTCCCAGTCAGGGAGCATACCTGGGATGCTGGCTAGGTGCCCAGTAGGGGACGCACAAGAGGCAAACACACATTGATGTTTCTCTCCTTCTTTTCCCCTCTCTCTAAAAATAAATGAATAAAATCTTTAAAAAATCTATTATGATTTTCTCTTTAGGAAGCTTTCATATATCAGTCCAAATTGTAGACCATTAGATACTTGGAATTTTACAGCCCCCGCTTTTTAGTAGTTGCTTTGAAGTGAATATTTTGTTAATATTGAAAGTTTCTGAAGCGACCAATTAATTTTCAATTATCCTTGTTGAAATTGTGCCATTTGTATTGATAAGGGCAAGAATTAGAGCCATAGTTTGAATACCACAAGAAGCAGTAATCTGACACAGAGTGTGCACAATATTCCATGATACACTCCTGTGAGGGTCTGGAGATGGCTCATTGACTGTGCGGTTTGTGTCCCTTATTTCTCAGGCCCTTAACCTAATGGCTGTCTCCCTCTGTTGTAGACCTGACAAATTTTCAACTCCTGGCAGGCAGAATTTTTACAGAGGAGATTGCTTCAAGACCAAACTGTTTGCAGCAAAACCAGATGAGATTGGGGAAATTTCTCACAAGGTTCTGATATTAGAACAAAAAAAATTGTCTGCAAAGACAATGCTCTGTTAAAACCTAAATTTATCCATCTTTACATCCTGAAGTAAGAAATGGCATTTTTGGTCCTATATCCATCCTCTTCCCTATGCCTTTTCATTGGTTTAAATACAGCTGTGAGGATGTGTTGATGGGATCTCGCTGTGTCTTCCAGGGCTATCAACTGTTTGGTTCCTCCAGAAAACCACACAGGTAGCTGATTATTCAAGCAAAATTAAGTTTATTAAACTTATTTTAGTAAGGGAAACACTATTTAGATGTTATTAATTATTCTGGGAAGAAAATTGGGTTGTCCATCAAAGATATCTGCACTTAAGAGGTTTCAAGATGAAAAACTGGCTAGAATCAGACCAAGTCAGTGACATGATAGTGTAGGACTGATGGGCACTGTGGAGTGAAGTTTGTGAAGTATATATTGGTAAATAGATTATTATGCCATAAGTGAGTTTTTTGCTCAGCTTAGCTTTCTATTCTTTTGATAAGAAAGAGGTTGTCCAGACACACAAATTGGTTTGCTGACAATAAAATTATTTATTGGTTTATAGCTAGAGGTTTCTGGGCAAGAATTTCCTGAAACAAATAGTTGTCATGTTTACACAGGTGTTCTTGTTTCTTAATTCTGACAATCAAGTTGTGTGAATGTTATTAATCTTAATGATCAACATTAATTAAAATCCATGAAAATAAACATTGACATGTTTATATTGAATCACTTTTTATAAAATAATAAAAGTCGCCAAAAATAATTTGAAAGATAACACTAGACAGTGAAAGGTGTTTTCAATAACTAAAACAAATAAATGATTACTATCTAGTATATATAAATAACTGCTACAAATCAGAAAAAATATACCAAACATATTTTGTAGAAGAAACCTTCTTCTTAGTCACTAATATATGACAGTATATTCAACTTCTCTAGAATTAAAAAAATAAACCAATGAAGCACCAATTAATGACTGCAAAATTGTCATAAATTTATTTTTATGAAGTTTTCATAAAATAAAATATTAAAAAGAGTTAATAAAATATACAGAAGGATTAACTCTCATCAGCAATAGTGGGACTGAAAATTTATCTCTTAGAACAAATTCTTTAGAATATGCAATGTGCTATTCTACTTAGGTAAATTTAATATATATTTTTAATCTTATTGTTATTGAAATATCATTTTATGATGCCTTAATATGAGGATGTGTGTGTATACTTTTAAGTATTTGAAAGAAATAGAAAAAGCTGTTAAAAGTGCCAACTATTTAAAAAGTAGGTGGGATTTGAGATATAGACAAACAGTCATATATTATTCTTGTAATAATAATGGATAAAATGATTTTTAAAAAGAAATAAATAGAGTAAAAATTGAGTATATATTTAGAAGTGAGGCATAAGTAGAGGTTTGGGGTTTTTACCTATTTCTCATTTATACTTTCAAATGAGAAAGCTTTCAGTTACTCTACCCATTAATTAATAACCCATTAAGAAGACAATTTATTCTAAACCTGCATAGAGAAAATGACATAGAAGCATAAGTGAAGTTTTTGTGGGGCATGCTGTCATGTCAAAATGCCATGCGAGAGCTTACAAATACTTTGAGTTCAGAGTAAAGAAGCCAAATTTTTGCTGGATACCCAATGTGTTTTCATTAAAAAATCTATTTAATTTAATGCAATTTGTCATATCTTGAAATGAAGCAACTATTTAGATGTTACTATCTTTAACTTGTACTAGCAACTGTAAAACTTTTATTGTGGGATTTATTTTATTTTTTAAACCAGCACCTTCAGAGGAGTGTGTTGAGTAATTAGCTCATGATAGTTTCAGAGGCTGGATTGATTCTCAGGTCTTAGTTTTCTCTCCTGTGGGAAATTTTGATCATAAGATTCAAGGTCTGCTTTCGTTCTGATTTTATAAGGAATATTATATTCAGTTCGAACTTCACAATCTAGATTGAAAGAAGATGAAAGGATTAGCTGAAATTGAACACTATGCCTACAGTCCAAGGAAGAAAGAAAAAAGTTAAACTTTCAGAGTCATAAATTATACATGAGTAGATATATGCTAATAGTATAATCTTAAGTCACAAGAATTTCTGCATTATCACAAAATGGAGGTATTTGGGTAGTTGAATGATAAAACGGCTTTAGAAAAAAAGTGAAAGCCTAAGTAGAAAAGGTATTTTCTTAATTTTACAATATTTTATTGTATAAAATACTTGAAAATTATCTATATAAATGATAACTATTTTTTCAGGGTTTTAAATTCCTTTTAAATTGTTTTTATACATGCGAGCAAGTACTAGAAACACCATATTATGTTTATAACAAATTTTATAATTGTTGCAAAAGTTTTTGTATGAGGGGGGTCTCCCCAAAATGGAATTATCTCCTAGCAGATGGGGACCTTGTAGTGCAGGCATCCCCCACTGGGTGAGTATTCCAGGAACCCATCTTTATCACTGCATCAGCAGGCATTGTGTTAGGCTGTGTTCAGCCTCAGTTAATGTTGTTTTGAAGACTCTTTCAATTTGTTTGCCCATTTCATGACGGGTCATTTACGAGTGCACCTGCCCACACTGCACTGAGTGTTCAGCAGTTTTTGACTATGCACCACTGTACCTGTTCATTCAATCTTACTCCAAGCAACCTCTTTTTTGTTTCCCCCAATTAAAAAAGTCCTTGAAGGAAAACATTTTGCCCATGTGGAAGATGTGAAACAAACAAACAGAAACAAAAACAGCAGGAGAATTAAAGGCATCAAAATATGTGAGTTCAAAAATGGATCTGCCTTTTAACACAGCTATCCCTCTTCTGGGAATATATAGGAAAGAACCCAAAACACTGATTCAGAAGAACATAAGCACCCCTATGTTTGTTGCAGTTTTATTTATAATCAGCAAGATGTGGAAGCAGCTTAAGGGTCCATCAGTAGATGAGTAGATGAAACAGCTATGGGGCATTTACAGAATGGAATACTACTCCACCATAAAAAGAAGAAAATGACCTTGTTGGAGATTTTAAATGTAGAATATTCATAACTTTTACTAACTAGAAGTATATCCATGAAATACAAAAAGAGAAATTTTTGAATCTTCAGCACATAATGCTTTACAAACCATAATGGACGTGCATCAGAATCTATGTAGATGAATGAAAACAATGTAAATAGATACCTGATGACATATATTTCATGATTCCATGTAGATCGTCAAGAAAAGGAGATTCAGGGAAGAATTCTCTAAGTTTTCTCTAACCGACTAAATGTAGACGCAAACAAACAAAAAACCCTGCTCTTACAGGAAATGTAGGGACACCTAAGGCCTAAAGTTGATGGTGTTCTGGCAGAAAAGGCCATTTTCTTTTCTCCATGGGACATACCATCCAAAACAGGGCTCATATTTTGGGACAGGCTGGGAGGATCACCAGGCTAATAAAGGAAATAACAAAATACCCAAACTTGTGGTGCTTCACAGGGACAAATTTCCTTTACTTAAATGATAGATAAGTCAGTCTTCATTGTCATATTCTGTTATGATTCTGGAATATTGGAAACTTTCCAGAAAGTACTGTGTTTCTTGTTGTGTAGGGATGGGAGTGTGTGTGGGCAGGGAAAGATGACAATTTGATGGGATGTCTGTAGAAGAGTAGCTTTAAAATTGTTACTTAGACACAAGTACTCAAAACATTAAAATATTGAGCAAAGTGACTGAATATCAAAACACTTTAAAATAAACTTTTTGATGCATGGTAAATCTGGGAGAGCCCCAGGTTAATTTACTAAAGTTTTACTAGAAGCTGGGGAAAATGTGATTATGTTTAATATATAAAGACTTATGGAGGGCACTGGACCTGGGAGTTTTAGACCCAGGAATATTAATTCCACATAGAATGCATGTGCCTCGGGATATATTGAGCACAGTAATCCTCTTTAAACTCCACATTATACAGAGGTGGTCATTCACTTTGTCCAGTTGCTGGAAATGATGGGGAATAAAAGGGCACCTCTCTAACTAAGGAAACCCATGCAACTTCAAAGTCTCTGGAAAACAATGTATAAGAAGAGTTTCTTCTATCACAAAAATTAGAGTTTCAAGGCATAGATAGCCACTCATAAGTCAACTGCTTAGGTGAATGGACAATGGTACCTTAACAAATGCTTAAGATTCAAAGGTTTGAGGCAGAAAACTGAGTTTGATGAGAAGCTCTGACCCATAACCATGTATGTATCTCAAAGTCAGCAAGTTGAAGTTTGTGAAGATTGTGTACTTCTCCTTACTGTAGGGAAAATAGACATTTTATGGAAACCCCCACACATCAATAGAACCCACTTTTAGGAAAGGGATAAATGTGGTTGGTGGTAGTGTTGGGGAGATACATTATGTATAAGGAAGGTGGAGAGAGGAGAAAAGAGGTAAAGGGGGTCAAATGCAAGGTGGTGGGAGGAGACTAGATTTCGGGTGGCTAGAACATGATAGAGTATATAGATGTTGAATTACAAAGTTATATTCCTGAACTTCATATCATGTATTAAACTATTTTATCCCAATAAATTTAATTTATAAATCAATCAATCAATCAATCAATAAAAGGAACTTGTGACCAGACCACTCTTAAGGGGTTAAGCTCCATGAAGCATGATTGTCCTTAATGCCTCAGACTGTAAACTCTGGAAGTGGGAAAAATACCTGTAACACCTCCTTCTAATAGAAGAGACAGGCCAAACCTTATGAATAGTCACCATGATGCTTCTCTGATTTCTAGTTCTGATGTAGGCAAGATCCATGCACTGTACACAGAATTTAGGGTGGGAAGAAGAATCCCAACAGTGACTACCATGGAACTTCTACCAGCATATTTAGGTAGGATCTTAGAACAGATTACATTTCAGTTAGAGAAGTGAAAAAAGTGTAATATTACTTCCACCTTTTGTTTGATGGCAACATTCCTATTTGTCATACCAGTTAAATTGATTTGTATAGTGATTGCATGTTTGAGTTAGTCCATAAGTATTCTTTACATATGTCAATGAAAGATTTATGTTGACAATAGCAATGTTATCCTATAAATATTTATGAATGTTCTATGAAAATAACATACCAAAATAAATTCAAGACAATAGATTTAAGAATATTAAGGAAATGTTACTATTTTTTGCAATGAAATTTTTTCTACATGAATTTTTCATAAAATAAGTACTTTCACACATACCTCCTATCAATTTACTTGGCTATTGACCAGTGTTTAAAGAGCCTTAAAATACTTCCCCCAATAAATTAATTTTCAATAATCATGGAGAAAATTACAAGAAGTGTGAGTGAAAATTATCTACAAAGATAATTTCTAATGGCAAACTTTAAAAACTTAAATGCCCATAATAGAAATATTTGGTTAATTATGGCTACCTATTTGTTAGAATGTTACAGAACTAGTAAAACTTTATGAAGAATTTCAAATAGTGTGAGAAATGTTTTAATAAAATGTGTTTAATTAACAAATATAAGAATGACATGCATTTTACCTTTCTAACAGCACAAAAGCATGCAAATTAAAAAAAAGTCAAATACTTCAAACTGCACAGCTGCTTGCTTTGGATCATCTTCATATAGATGATTTTCATCATCGTATGTATATTTCCTTTTTTAAATATTTTTATTAGTAACTATATTCCTTCACCTTTGAAGGTATGTTTATTTAAAAAACATGACCACTAGTCATTTCAGAGCGCACTTGAAACAAGTTGGTTGCACTAGAATTTTAAGAGTATTTCAAGAACGGGAGGGAGACTAAAAGCCTTTTGATTTAGTGCTAAAACAAAATTGGCAATTTTTGTCAGAACAGAGACATACTGTATATTAGAATGTAGGGTGATTTACCGATATTATAAAATATTATTTTAGCCAGCAAAAGAGGTATTATTGAATCTTTAGTGTAACTGTACCTCTTCTTACTTTCTCTAGGTAGCTAAATATGAGGGCAAATAATGTCAAATGCAAAATCAAATACCAATTTATGGGTATCTTGTTGAGTGTATTCTCCAAAGCAGAGGCTCAGTATTGGTCAAAATATAAATTTTGCTCCCAAAACCCACCCAAAGATCCTTGTTTACCAGAAGCCCTCCCTAGCCATGTGAATAGATGAGTGTGCTAGTATACAGAGAAGAGGATTGAAAAGCAGATTTGCTGATCATTGTACATGAAAGCAACAAAAAAGAGAAGAAGCAAGATTTAAATGACAATTAGGAATTTAAAAATAAATAGCCTCAATAATTGCCATATTAAGAAACAACATTCTGAAATAATAGAATAATCAAGAATTAGTCTTTTTTCTGCATCTGGGATATTTTCAGGTAGTTTACTTGCATTTGGAATTTCTCTAGACATTTTCAATTATGTATTTTTCAGAACATGTCTTAACACTTTGTCAATTTATGACTGTGGTCCATAACTCACAATAATTTTTAGCAAATGTTTACTATTGAACCAAATAGTAATACAGTAAGATATTGTAAGTGTGTCAGCATACATAAACCATTCAAAACAATATCAATAGAAATGTCTTCATGGAATAGGACATTTTTTATACATTCTGTATTGGATATTAGATAAACTTTTATGGGAAGAACACTTTACCTCACTTGATCACACAAAATTAGAAGAGAAAAATAAATTAAGGATAACCAAGTAACTTCATTAGAGGCCCCCAGATTGCTAGTGTACAAGATAATATTTTTTGAATTTCTGGTTCACAAATAGCTATTCCAGTTATATTTTTATAGCACATCTGTGCTTAAGAGTATATTTTTCATTTATTCATTAACACACTGCTTATTGAGTAAGTACTGTTTACCAACACTGTTTTAAGAGATTGGATACAGTATTCAGCAGGACAGATGAATTCTCCACCCATATAAATATTGGGGAGATATTTACCTAATCTACCAAAAAATATGTGCCATGAAATAGTACCATACATAATGATGTAGAGAGGGGTCAGGGGCAAATTCACAGATTTTCAGAGGTTTCCTCTATGAGAAGGTGACATGTATGTACATTCTGGACAAGCAGCACTGATAGAGAACTCTGTTCAAGTATTTTCATGTATTATCTATTTATCATGAGAACAAGTTAGACCTCATTTTCAGAGAAGTTCAGTTTACTTGCTCATAAACACAATCCAGCATGAAATAAGAAAAAAATATGCAACCAGGAGAGGAGATTGGGGCAGGAAGTTTAGTCTTAAAATAAGTGGACAAATTAAGATATTTCACTGGGAGAAGTGAAATTTCATAAAAGAATTTTCTGACTTTATCTATTGGGTGGTTCATAGTGCCATATTTTACAATGAGAAAGTCAAGGAAAACATAAAAGATTTATTTGTATAAGGACTGAAAGCTTGGTTGACATGTTAGTTTAGAATAATTTCAAAACAGTTTAGTGGATATTTGTAAAGGCAGTTGGATGAAGAATTCTAGTGCTCAGAGAAGAAAAACAATGCTGAAATATAATCTTGTGAAGCATCAGCATATGTGACAGTACTGAGGGAGGATGAGAGAGACCGGACAAGAGAGAGCAGTATCTCCAGTGTTCTGAAACAGGCCAGTGAAACAAGTCAGCTTTTATCTCCAGACTCTAATAGGGGCGATCTTATTCTTTCAGGACTGCAGAATCCTCTATGACGCTTCCCTTGCAGGAATTTTTTCAATGCTCCAGATACTCTTTTTGTCCATCCTGTTGTTTCCAAACTTTTAGATTTTTTGTTTGTTTGTTTCTTTGTTTGTTTGCTTTGCTTTTGTTTTCCCATGGAAGGTAGGCTTCCAAGGAAAAACTGAACAGAAATCCCAGGTCCTAGAAGAATCTCTCTTCAGGCCGCACCATGACTTTTTATTTGATTGCATTTGCAAGGAAGTTAAACTTAGTGGAAATTTAGAAATGATCAGAGGTCGTAATCTGTCCTTGTGTATTGATCATTTTAATGGTTATTCAGGAAGGGAATGTTTCCCAAATCATCACCTGCTCAGGGTCTGACACTGACACTGTGCTGATTCAACCTGGAGAGGCCAATGAGAACCTGATCAATTTCCCCGAGAAGCCATATTGTATCATGTCCCTGCTGAGGCATCTAAGACCAACTACACAACCATTTCAAGAAAAAAAAATGTGCTTTTGAATGATTTTAACAGAATTGCTCTGAATTATATTCAGAGTATGTCTTTGCATGCCAAAAACATAGGCAATATCTTATTGGCTTCTTTTCTGCTTTTGTTCCTTAAAAATCTAGCTGTAGATGTTGGATGAGTCCTTGCATTTCCAAATTTGTTCTTCAGAATTATTATATAATTCTTCATGTATGTCACTCAGCATCTAGATTGAGGAAATTGTGGGATACACATCTCATCCCCAACCCTTATTTGATATTTTTTTTCCTGTGGAACCCAGAATTCTACTACAAATTACATACTGGGCAGAGCACTCTAAGTAGAACTGGTAAACAACTTGCAAATTGAAATGTAGCAATGACACTCTTTCATATGTTTACAAGGGCTGATTGTAGACCAAGAAAATTCAGTATTTATAATTTGTGTATTAATAAACAGTGAAATGTAGCATAATTTATCATATGTTTTATGATAAAATTTAAAATCTACTGAGGCTTTATAAATAAATTTTACCCTCACTTGTGCACTTCATCACCTTCTAGAATTGCTCTTGCATTAAAAATACTTTTCAATTTCTTTAGCTACTATAACAAAAAAAGACAAAGAAATCTATCCTAGATTCCAAGGTGTCTAATTCAGCAGGATTCTCAATTAAAGAAGGATGCCATCCACCTGGATCTAGAGTTCAGCCTGTTCCATCAGACAGATAACACCTTCCCAGCTTCTCAGTCTGAAATATGTCCTCCTGCTGGTCCTCATTATTATCACCTTCAGTGATGCCTTTTCAAGCCCGCTGTCATACAGCGTGCAGTATCTCAGCGCTGGAAGGAGCATCATTATCATCTCTGTCAATAAGTACACAAGCATCTGACCCCAGAACCTCTCTAAGCACACTCCCTGCTAGGGATTTTGAGAGGGAAAAAAAGTGTGTGTATCTGCAGCTATACAAGATTTTTTTCTCTTTTAAACTATATTCCTCTCCCTCATGCACAAACTCCTGATATAATAAAGCATAGATAAACATATGCATGAAATGATACAATTTTTTTGTTTTATTAAACTTCCATGATCTGAATACTGGAACTCCTACAGTGATTCTCTCAGGTTCTTATTATTGAACTACCATTTTTTAAAATTTTTGTTCTATTACAGTTGTCCCAATTTTCCCCCCTTTCTCCTCCCCCACCCAGCCCCACCCTTGACTCCCAGTCAATCCCTATACCATTGTCCATGTCCATGGGTCATTCATACATGTTCTCTGACTAGTCCCTTCCCCTTCTTCCCACCATTCTCCCCCTCTCTACTCCCCTTAGGTCATTGTCAGTCTATTCCATCTTTCCATTGCCTCTGGTTCTATTTTGCTTATTAGTTTATTTTGTTCATTAGATCCCTCTTATAAGCAATATCATATGGTATTTGTCTTTCACTGACTGGCTTATTTCACTTAGCATAATGTTCTCCAGTTCCATCAATGCTGTCATGAAGGGTAGGCAATCCTTCTTTCTATCTGTTGCATAGTATTCCACTGTGTAAATATACCATAGACGTATGGTACATTTGTAGATGAGTGTAGATGAGTGGAATTTTAAAATCCACTCATCTACTGATGGGCACTTAGTCTGTTTCCAGCACGTGATTATTGTAAATAGCACTACTGTGAACACAGGGGTGCATAAGTTCTTTTGAATTGGTGTTTCAGGATTCTTAGGGTGTGATCCCAGCAGGGGAATCACTGGGTCAAAAGGCAGTTCCATTTTTAGTTTTTTGAGGCAATTCCATACTGTTTTCCACAGTGGCTGCACCAGTCTGCATTCCCACCAATAGTAGACAAGGGTTCATCTTTCTCCACATCCTCACCAGCACTTGTTGTTTGTTGATTTGGTTATTATGGCCATTTTGACAGATGTGAAGTGGTATCTCATTGTGGTTTTAATTTTCAACTCTCTGATAGCTAGCGATGCTGAGCATCCTTTCATGTCTCTGGGTACTCTGTATGACCTCCTTACAGAAATGTCTGTTCAGTTCTTTTGCCCATTTTTTAATTGGGTTGTTTTTCTTCCTAGAGTGGAGTCATATGAGTTCTTTATATATTTTGGAGATCAAAATCTTGTCTGATGTATCATTTGCAAGTTTATTTCCCCATACAGTTGGTTCCCTTTTCATTTTGCTGATGTTTTCTTTAGCCGTGAAGAAGTTTTTTATTTTGATGAAGTCCCATTTATTTATTCTTTCTTTATATCCTTGCTCTAGGGGACATATCAATGAAAATATTGCTGAATGGAATATCTGAGATTTTCCTCCCTATGTTCTCCTCTAGGACTTTTATGATGTCACGACATGTATTTAAGTCTTTTATCCTTCTTGAGTTTATTTTTTATATGGTGTAAGTTGGTGATCAAGTTTCATTTTTTTGCCTGTAGCTGTTCAGATCACCTAACACCATTTGTTGAAGAGGCTATTTTTACTCCATTTTATGCTTCTTCCCCCTTTGTTGAATGTTAATTGACCATAGAGACTTGAGTTTATTTCTGGGCTCTCTATCCTGTTTCATTAATCTATGTGTCTGTTCTTATGCCAGTGCCAGGCTGTTTTGATTACAGTGACTTTGAAATACACTTTGATATCAGGTATTGTGATCCTCCTACTTTGTTCTTCTTTCTCAGAATTGCTGTGGCTATTCAGGGTCATTTATGGTTCCCTATAAATTTTTGAAGTGTTTGTTCTACATCTATGAAATATGTCATTGGTATTTAAGTAAAGATTGCATTGAATCTATAAATTGCTTTTGGTAGTATGGAAATTTTGATGATGTTAATTCTTCCAATCGATGAACACAGTACATGCTTAAATTTGTTTGTGTCTTCCTTAATTTCTTTCTTCAGTGTTGTGTAGTTTTCTGAGTACAGGTCTTTTACCTCCTTGGTTAGATTTATTCCTAGAAGAGGAAAGACTCCCAAACTTTTTATTAGGCCAGAATTAGCCTAATTCTAAAACCAGGTAAAGGCACACAAAGAAATAAATCTACAGGCCAATATCATTGATGAACATAGATGCTAAAATCATCAACAAAATATTGGCAAACTGCATCCAGCAATACATTAAAAAGATCATACACCATGATCAAGTGGGGTTCATCCTAGGGATGCAAGGATGGCACAATATTCACAAATCAATAAATGTAATACATCACACAAACAAAAGGAAAGACACAAACCACATGATCATATCAACAGATGCAGAAAAAGCATTCGATAAAATACGGCACCCATTTATATAAAAACACCTAGCAAAATGGGAGTACAGGGAGCATACCTCAACATAATAAAGGCCATATACAAGAAATGTGCAGCCAACATCATAGTCAATGGGAAAAACCCAAAAGCTTTCCCACTAAGATCAGGAATAAGACAATGATGTCCACTTTCACCACTTCTATTCAACATAGTATTGGAAGTCCTTGTCACAGCGATCAGGCAGAAGAAAGAAATAAATAGCATCTCAACTGGAAAGGAGGAAGAAAAAGTGTCATTGTTTGCAGATGGCATGATAGTGGACATAGTAAATCCAATAGATTCCACCACAAAACTACTAGACTTAATAAGTGAATTTGGCAAAACACCATGATACAAAGTGAATATTCAGAAATTGAAGGCATTTTTGTATGCCAACAATGAAATATCAGAAACAGAAATCAGGAAAAAAAATCCCATTTGATATAGCAACAAGAAAAATAAAGTACTAGGAAAAAAACCTAACCAAGGCGGTAAAAGACCTGTACTCAGAAAACTATACAACATTGTTTTCTTTTTTATTTTTTAAAAACTTACCCTGAAGCTTTTTTTACATTCCCAAAATTCCTAGGAATGTGTAATAAAAGAAGATGCATTTAAAAAGATACACATTTTAATAAGTTTATGTTTCACTATATAAATTATATAAAGTAAGTTGAACACTGTAAAACTATGAGAAGGAAGGCTAAGTGTCCTGCCTTTAAAATGTGTGTAATGGAATAGATCTGTAGCAACAAGAAATTAAAACAGAGTTTAACTAGAGAATGGAAAATGCCAGCTCTAGAAAACTGCAATATTAAGGAATGTAGTAAAGTTTAGAAAATAAACATAGGTAAATTTCCCAAACTTCATAAGCAGAATGATAGTCTGTGGAGAATATAAATTAAATTTATAATACATTTAAGTAAGCAATGATGGCATTTTGTTTTTTTATTCTCCTTAATGACAATTGTACAGCTAAAGACATTGTTGTCCATGACCATATATGACAATAAATTACCTAGCTCTTGTGAGGGTTCCTTTATTAATTTTAAACAGTGTCCAAAAAATGGAAAAGTGAATTGCAATTTAAAGACAATTTTATAGTGAACTGTTATCACTTTGTGTATTGTCATTCTTTGTGCTTCTCCTGGAAGGAATGCCTCAATTTTGCTTTTGGAGTTACCTTTCCCCATTACATTTTAAAAAATGCATGTGTATATTTTATGGGTTCTCTTGCAAGTACATCTGGTATAAGCGCTTTAGAAATAACTAAAAAAGTAAATGCATAGAGTTAGTTATTCAGTGTCTCTGGAGCAGACATTTATTGATATCCTAAGGACTCCCATATGAAAGTCAATTGATAACCTAATAGTGTCGAGCTGAAAAATAGAAATAACATGCATCTTTTTATTTTTTTTACCATATGATGACTTTATGTTTCTTTCCTTTTTTAAATTGTTGTTCAAGTAAAGTTGCCTCCATTTTCATCTCATCATGCCACCCCACCCCATCCATCCCTACCTCCCACCCTTGAACCTTCCCACTTTGGCTTTGTCCATGTGTCCTGAAGAGCATTACGCTAAGTGAAATAAGCCAGGCAGTGAAAGACAAATACCATATGATCTCACCTATAAGTGGAACCTAAAGAACAAAACAAACAAGCAAGCAAAATATAACCAGAGACATGGAAATAAAGAGCAAACTAACAGTAACCAGAGTGGAGGAGGAAGAGGGATAATGGGGGAAAATAGAGGAAGGGCCATCAAGGAGATAACATACTTCTTAAAAAAGAAGATAGCATAAACCCACTCTGTAATTCTTTCTGTAAGGAAACATTTTATCCTTTGCTTGGAGTTCATGGGGATAAATTGGATTCAAAGAAAAGAGATCAAAAGTAAATTCTAATAACTTGTATTTACCCCATCTCAACCTACTTTTTAAATCAATTTTAAGAGCTCTTTTCACATAGAAATCATTGTGTGTATCTTTTCCCCCACTTTTTATGTATTTAGATATAATTTTCTTGTATAGTTTCTGGTTTTTCTGACCTTGATTTAAAAAGCATTTCCTATTCTAGTATACCCTGATATTCTTTTTTGCTTAGGATTCAATTAATAGGCTTTAAGTAACAGAAACTCTAAACTGTTAGTGATTCAGAATAGATGTATAGCTATTTCCTTCTCATGTAAATGCATTCTGGAAGTAAGCAATTCAAGGCTGCCAAGGTAGCTCCACCATTTCCAGGGTTTAAGACTCCTATCTTTTCTACTTTTTTGGCAAATGGATTTCACACCTATTGACACATGTTATGTTTTAAGTTTTTATTTTATAAATTCATATAGAGTGGGGATTTTTTTAGTGTACTCTTCTGTGAGTTTTAAAATATGTATAGATTTTTGTAACCACAACAATGGGAATACAAAGCCATTTATTATCCAAGAATTTCCCTCATGTTTTATGTTTTTGCCATAACCTATCCTACCCAAACATGGATCTCTTTTCTAATACTTCAGTTTTGTTTTTAAGAATATTATGTAAATAGAATCACATAACCAGTAACTTTTGAATCTGGCTATTTAACTCATCATAATGGCTCTAAGATCATCCATTGTTGAAGATTTTACCAGGTTTTTTTTTTTATTACTATTATCACTGAGTAGTTGTATTGGAACAGGAAAAGACACCAACATTTGGGCTGCCTGTCACGTACCAAACCCAATAAGCAGAGACAGGGATTGAATCTTTAGGGGGGCTTCATTCAGATGGCCGGCAATCTGAGAAGCTGGCAAGTTCACACCATAATAAACCATCTTACATTTTCTTTCTAAGCTAGCCTTTTTATAACAGGGAGCATACAAGGTGTGGTGAGGGGTTTTGAGATTCAGGGAAAATTAAATGAAAGCAAACTGCAGCATTCTCACCCTGGGCAGTTAGCTGTTCCCAGGGGTGGGTTGTCGTCTGTCTCTCCCCGGAACATAATGGCCCTGATGCCTCCACTTGCTCTCCAGGTGGTAATATTTAGCTGTGTCCCAGAAGGTCAGCTGTCTCTCCAGGGAGTGGTGGGCCTTATCTGCAGCTCCTGAAACTTTGCTTTAACATCTGCATTACATACTAAACTTATTAACGATCTACCTTAAACTAAAATTTTCCAACTCTTGAGTACCCTGTCAGTATCGGTCAGGGTTCTCCAGAGAAACAAAATCAGTAGGAGATAAATGATCATATCAAGTCATAATCTCACAAAGGATTAACTGATGCCTACTCACCTGGGGCATTCATCACACTGGAGAAGGCAATCTGCTTTACTAAGTCCACTAATTTAAATGCTAATCTCTCTTCTGGAAATCCTCTCACTTGTGCATGTGGAAATAATGTTCAGCCAAATATCTGCGTACCATGTAAACCAGTCAAGTTGACACATAAAATTAACCACTACAGCAGTATTCCTTTGGATGACAGACCACAATTGGATGAACTATTCACCCAGTGAACACCATATGGGTTGTTTCAAGTTTTCGGTGATTATAAGTAGAGCTCCTCTGAGCATTTTTCTATAAATTTTTCAAGGAAATTTAAATTTTAATTTTTCTAGTAGGAAATCTTGAGAATTGAATGTCTGTGTTACATGGTACATGTATGTTTAATTTATTTGGTACCACCAACATGTTTTCCAGAGAGACTATAATATTTTGTATTTCCACCATCAATATTTGAGACTTCAAGATTCAGTAATACCCAGATAATATCAGCATTTTTATTTTAGACATTCTACTAGTTGTTGTTTTAGAATGAGTTGTTTTTTCTCAAAATTCCTTTTTAGAAACCCTAACTCCCAGTGTGAATGTATTTGAAGATAGGGCCTTTAAGGCAGTAATTAAGTTTAAATAAAGTCATAAATGCAGGGCCCTTATACAGAGAGAGCTAGTGTTCTTTTAAGGAAAGGAAGAAATGCCAGAACTTTATCTCTGTCCCCATGAATGCATGGAGGAAAGGTGAGAACACAGTGAGAAGGCAAGAGAGCCCTCACTAGAAACCAAATCAGCCAGCACCTTGATCTGGGATTTCTAACCTCTGTGTGAGGAAAAAGCAAACAAACTGAGTTTAGGCCACTCAGCCTATGGTATTTTATATGGCAGCTCAACTGACTAATACGGTTGTATATTGTGAATTTCATCATAATTTTAATTTGATTTCCCTAATGGCTAATGATGTCAAAATCTACTAACATGTTTATCTGCCTTCCATGCAACCTCTTTAATGAGGTTACCGAATCATTCCCAATAATGAGAGGCAGTGAGTGAATGATTTATTATGCTTTCTTTACCTGCATTAGAGATACCTAAACCATGCTGTTATTAAGGAGCTATGTCCAGGCTGATAATTTTTGATATGCTTAACCTCAGTGATTCTGCAAAAAATGAGAAATTAAAGCATGCTTTGCATGAGCATGAAATAAACATTAGCTGGGTTAAATCACAGAAATAGTAGCATATATATTTTAACCACAGCACAACTTACACAAACCTGATTGATATTCTGTTATTTATTTTTAAAAACCCTAATAAGTTATTGCACTCTACCTCATATGTTCCCATATCATTTTGTTCCTCTTTATAATAAAATGTCTCCAAATGTGTTTCTGAACTTGATATTTCTAGTTGATCCTCTTCTCTTTCTGTGAATAAAAATAGAACAAGATCCAACTATATATGTATATATGAAATCCATTTTAAATATAAAGAATTAGTCATATAGATTAAAAGGAAAGTGATGGAGAAAGGTATATTATGCACACAATAATCAAGAGAGAGCTTAGTAGCTATATTAATTTCAAATAAAAAACACTTTGGAATAGGAAAACTCACCATATAGAAAATGGCAACATTTCCTAATGATGAAGGGGCTGACTCTACAAGACATATCACATATGAGCTCAACAGCAATGTCTCCATGTTTGAGGGACTGCAAGAATGCCAGACATACCCCTGTTACATTAGGAGACTTCAATGCTCTCTTTTCAGTAACTGATGATAGGTGCAGTAAGACAGAAAACAATAAGGATACATTTGACCTGAATGGAACTATCAGTCAACTTGAACTAATTGAAATTCATAAAATACTCCATCCTAGAATAGCAGAACACAGATGCCTCTATGCACACATGGAATATTTGCCAGGCTACAACCCATCCTTGGTCATAAAACATATCTTAGCCAATGTAAAGTTATAGAGCTCAGACAAAAATGGAATTAAGGTAGAAATCAGTAATATAAAAATAGCTAAGAAATTCCCAAACATTTTGATGTTAAACACCGTACTTCTAAATTATGCATAGTGAGTAAAGAAATTTCAAATGAAATTTTAAAATATATTAAAATAAAAATACAAATGATTAAAATGTCAATAACAGAAGTAAAAGAGAGTTCATCATTACTGATCTCAGAAAAATAAAAAAATGATAATAATAGAATATCTTAAATGAATTTATGACCTTAAATTAAATATCTCAGTTGAAATGAACCAAATTTTTGAACAAATGAACTGTAAAAACTCTCCACAAAGAGAACTGATTAGTTAATTAAGCCAAAATCTATATTAAAAATTAAATTCATAACTAATAGTATTCCAACAAAGAAAGCAGCAGGTCCAGGCATTTTAATTGGTGAATTCCACAAAATTTATGTTAACACAGAAATCTGCACAGGAATGTTTATAGCAACTTTATTCATAATTGCTTCAAAATGAAAGCAACAAAATACACTAAAGTAGGCAAGCAGATAAACAAATGTAGTACATCGATACAATGGAACAAGCTGTCAAGTCATGGAAAGACATAGAAGAAACTTGAACGCATATTGCTAATGAAAAAAGACAGTCTGAAAGTATACACATTGTGTAATTCCAATTACATGGCATCTGGAAAAGGCAAAATTAGAGCAACAGGAAAAAGATCAGTGGTTGCTAAGAGATTGGAGGATAAGGAGCAGGAGAAATGGATGAAGCCCTGGATATTTTTAAGTTGGTAAAACTTATACTGTATGATATAATGGTGGATATATGGAATTATGTATTTGTTCAAACCTGTAGAACTTCATAACCCAAAAAGTTAAACCGTAATGTAAGTAAATGGAAAAAAATTAAAAAGGCAGTCAGGGGATCCTAGGATAGAATGCAGCCTGTAACAAAAGAATCCAATTGTGTTACAAATGTATGTAACCAAGTAATTTAAGAGGTAGGGGTAGACCTGAGTAAATGAATTGCACATAAAACTGATAATCCGTAACAACTAAATAAAGCCTATGGACACATGACCATTAAATGTACATTGTATTCTGAATGAGATCCTGGAATAGTAAAAGGACATATTGAGACGCAGTGGTATAATTGGATATAGCTTCTACGGGTACAGGAGTTAGCAGTAAAACTAGTGCAGACCATGTGATGCTATTCCTGAACTAGAACCATTGACTGGGACCTAGTCAAACCTATGTAGGTAAATGAATGTTATGTTTTGTGGGTTTTTTTGTTTGTTTTCACAGAGGAAGAAAGGGCATCTGACTTCTATTTCATTATTTAAAATGGACTATCCTGCCTTTATATTAAATAATCAAATGTGACGTATTTAGAAAATTTTTAAATTGATGAATCCCAGCTTTTAACCAGTAGGGTGTAGAAATAGGTTAATTTAAAGTATCATGATTTTCCTACAGTTTGTGAAGGCAGCTAAATGTCAAGCACAAACATGATTCCCTATATGTTGGCCATGAGATTGACTGGTTTTTGTTCTTTAGTAGTAATTATATTTGATTGCACTGACAAGAAAAATGACCGAGACACCAGATGGGATGTTTTACATACTGTTTTTTATCACATAAGAGTATTCCACTTATATTATGAATAAATCTGTTAATATTATTGCAATTTATTTCTCCTTTAGAGATAGTGTAAGCTTAAAGTTGAAACGAGGGAGATCATAGTCTTTGACTTTTTTACTTTCATTGAAATTATCTTTCTACAATACATTCTAATTTGCACTTATACCTCAATATTTTAATTAACATCTTAACTACAATAGTGAAAATATCCATTTTTAAAATAATATATCAACAAGATTATATATGTTCTTGCCTCCCTCATTCTGGCTCACTTATTAATTTCATTTTACATAATGAAATTCAATTACTTTTAGTTCAGCATGTTTCAGGTTTTCATCATCAAAAATTAAAGGCCAAGAAATAGCCTTTGTAGAAACCTGTTTTCTATTTTTTTCTGTGTTCCAAAAGGAGCATAAGAAAAGGCAGCAGTAATTGGAGAGAACTCTAACATTAATTTTGTAAGCTGTTTTAAACAACTACATGATGCAATGGTGCAAAAATAATTTCATTCTAAGGATGACACAGGATGTATGGAATTTTAATGAGTGTTTCAATTTGTAAGCTATCTTAATGAAACGTTCTTCTTGGAAAGTGTTTCATTTTAGTGGTGAGATTAAAATAAATTAATACAAAATAAATATAAATATTTAGGATGCATTTTGGAGCTAAACTGAAGTTGATTTTAAACTACTTTCATATTTTACAAAAGGTATATAATTTTTCCCAAAACATAAAACTGAACATGAACTTATTAACTATCTTAGTCTCACATATTTTACACTGAGAATTTTATTACATATCTTATGAGGTGGAATTCATGAATTACTACTATATGGTAAATGAATGTAAACTCATCAGATTACCACAGTGATTTCAAAGTCAGTATCATATTTTTCAAAACAGTTGTCTCGGAAGGATATTGACTTATTTCACTAATTACAGCATTGTTATACAAATATTTTTTATATTTTGCATTTGCACTGAAAGATCAAACACATTTTGAACCAATAGCAGCTTTAAAAACAAGTAATAATTAGGTGCTTTTAAAAAATAAAACAAAATGGCCCAGGCTGATGTGGTTTATTGGATTGAGTGCCGGTCTACAAACCAAAGAGTGGCAGGTTCGATTCCCATTCAGGGCACATGCCTGGGTTGTGGGCCAGGTCAGGTCCCTAGTAGGGGGCCCACGAGAGGCAACCACACATTGATGTTTCTCTCCCTCTCTTCCTCCCTCCATTCCTCTCTGTCCAAAATAAATAAATGAAATCTTTTAAAAAATGCTCTTAAAGGGTAATGCATTTCCATCATAAACATATTTATATTCTATTTAAAAATGATTTCAAAGAATTATTAAAACTTTTAGACAAATTTTAGAGGCATCTTTGAATGAGCTGTTACTGTGTAATAGTAAGCACTTAATTGCACTTAATTAGCACATTTGATTTAAAAGTCTAATCACTTTCATTTTTATTCATGGTTTGAGTTTTCTTTACAGTTCTGACAATGAATTTTGTTTCTTTCCAGAATAAAGGATCAATGATAATAGCAATATCATAAAAGGAAGGAAATGTGAAATACTCCCATTGCAGTCTTTTAGGCAAAAATATACCCTTTGTACAAGAACTGACGATAGATACTCCGCTGAATGTCACTGTATCTAGGATCTGCTCAAAAGATTCAATCTCACTCTGGGCAGTAGAAGTAATGATTTCTTGGTTATAAAGAAATAACCAGCAGAAATATTGTTTAGTGCTAATAAAGCTTTTCTCATCTCCTGGAGCTATGCAAATGAAAATGATTGAATATTGAACATATTCCCATTAGTTAAGAAAGTCATTTTCACTATCAGCAAATTACTTGTCTTTCCCAGTAGCAGGTATTAACTGAATTTGTTCTTTATACCATGTAGGTGCCCCTCCTTAAGGAGTTTTTTAAAGTATTAGAAGCCCTAAACCTTATAATTCATTCCTTAAAAGAACGTTAAGTCAGCCAACAAGTTACTGAATGTCACTAAT
This sequence comes from Trachops cirrhosus, assembly GCA_028533065.1. Taxonomy (NCBI): domain Eukaryota; kingdom Metazoa; phylum Chordata; class Mammalia; order Chiroptera; family Phyllostomidae; genus Trachops; species Trachops cirrhosus. The sequence goes on along the minus strand of CM052539.1, from coordinate 167,718,286 downwards.
GTAAGATATTGAAATTACATATTATCATTGAGACATGTGCTATATTTATTTCAAATGAAAATGTTTTTACAAATATCAATGCCTGTTCTTGTTAGCACTTTCTCACCAGGCTGATACAACATTTATCACACTTACTGTTCACACTGCTTTACCAACCCCTTAACACCTGGCTGACCGATCAGGGTTTAGATCTTAGTTTTCTTTTACTTACTGTGTATCTCATCAACTATAAAAATAATATATAATATACCTAATGTTCAAGGAAGACCAAGTTAAAATGTGATTCACTAGCACAATATTTGACACATTGTATCCACTCAATGAATATTTATTGCTGTTTTCTCAGGACCTGGGAGTGATCAAGAGGTACATTAATGCACTTTTTAAAATCTTTATTGCTTATGCTGTTATAATTGTTTCTGCTTTTTCTCCTTTTCCCCACCTCTACCCAGCCCCAGCCTGTCCCCTCCCCAGACCAAGCCCCATCTGAGTGCCCGTGTCCGTGGACTGTGAACAAATGTTCTGTGGTAATATACTTCTTTTCCACTGAAGCAGCACACTGATGGGGGTATGCACAAAGACAAACACTTGGATAGGGCCAAAACAAGGACACAAGGTGGAAGTACACTTTCATTATTAAACCATTAATTGCACTTAAAAAATGTATGAACTAATGTAAAGTGTACTAAAAGAAGTGTTATCATTGTTAAACCATGACTGTGAGTGAATTCAAATCAATCTGTCATCCCTATGTACAGACAGTGCAAAAAGTTTTTTAATTTTAATTCTAGAAAAAAGTTTTCATTTGATCAATTTTATTTCTTTAAAATATAAACTATATATTTTTCTAACAAGTAAATTAAATTGGCATAACAAAATAATTCCTCCCAAAATGAAATTATTCAAAAAGGACAGGAAGAATTTCCTCTGTAATGTAAGAAAAATGCATCACAGATAATTTCATCAGCTCCTTATGTTCTAGCAATTCCAAATGTGAGAAATTATAAATAAGCTTTAACATAACATGAGATACTTTTAACATGTTTGATGTATGTTTTAGTAATAGTGTACTATCATAATAAGTGTAAAGTTCTTGAAGAAAATGGATATTCCCCCTATAATTAAAAAGTTATTGCTATGATCTGAAACTTTGTGTCATCCACAAAATCCGCATTAGGAGGTGGGGCCTTTGGGAGGGGATGAGGCCATGGGGGCGGGGTCCTGCTGAATGGATTGGAGGTTTAGCACAGCTCCCTAGACCCTCCCACCCTGTGTGTACACACGAGAAGTTGTCAGTCTCCAAACTGGAAGAGAATTTTCAGTAGAACCCAATAATGCTGGCACACTGGTCTTGGAATTCCAGCCTCCAGAACTGTAAGAAATGAGTATTTGATGTTTATATGGCAACCAGTCTATGTTATTTTATTATAGCAGCCCCAAATTGAATAGCACAGTTATTAATTCTTTTAAATATCAGGAAACATGTAAGTAAGCTTGCACACACAAATTTACCTAGTGACCATCAATATTTCAACATATTAATATTTTGCCATATGTAATTTATATTTTAAAATAAAATTAGTTAGACATAAGTAAAGAGTCATTGTCAAGCATCAACATTAATACAGCCTTCTTTATAATCCTTCTCATCCATGTAGAAAAATCAGTATATATATATATATATATATATATATATATATATTGGTTTTGTATGTTTAAATTTGTACATAAAAGGAATCATGCTATATCTCTCCTTTTGCAATTTTATTTTTCCTCTTAAGAACATATTTTGTGATATAGATATGCTCAAATATGTACATTTATTTATTTTATTAATAATTGACATACTTTTCATTATTTGAATATACCATTGGTAATCTATCCTTTTTTTAAATTTTAATTGTTGTTCAAGTACAGTTTTCTGTCTTTTACTCCCATCCCAGCATACCCCCCCAGCCCACCCCACCTCCCTCCCATTTCCACCCCCTCAGTTTTTGTCCATGTGTCCTTTATACTTGTTTTTGCAAACCCTTCCCCTTTTCCTCTGAAATTCTATCCTTTTTTTAAGTTTAATACAAACAGCTTCCAATTTTAAACACTTTTGAATAGCACTGTAATGGACAAATGAAAATGGAAACGTAATGTTCCAAAATCTATGGAATGCAGCAAACAGCAGTTCTAAGAAGGAAATTTATAGTGATATAGTCAAACTATAAGAAACAAGAAAAATCTGAAGTAAACAACCTAAATTAATACTAGAGGAACTAGAAAAAAAACAAAGAACAAAGTCAGTAGAAAGAAGGAAATAATAAAGCTTAGAATGGAACTAAATAAAATAGAGACTAAAAAAACAAACAAACCAGAAAAGATCAATAAAACTAAGAGCTGATTCCTTAAAAAGATAAACAAAATTGGCTAACCTTCAGTCAACTCATCAAGAAAAAAAGGAAGAAATAATGGAAATATAATATAATTACATCTTCTATTCCTAAGGATCCAAACTCCATAGTTCCTTAGTGAGAAATTGCAATCCCCAGAACTCTGTGCTTAATTTTAATCAATTACTTACAAGCTCTGTGGTAGGTAACTGGTGGTAGATGTTTGTTCTAACCCTCTGCCCTAGGCTTGCGGCCCTACTTTGACCCAGTTTACCATCCACTGCCACCCTGACCTCTACTACTTCTACCTCTTGTGTGACCAACAGTGAGGCTAGGTCTTCAACCAGATAAAAAATCATATTTATAATACACTGGTCTAAAATAATCAAAACATAAGTGTAATTAGAAAAGATTATAGCAAAATAGTAAAGTTTATAAATAGATAAAGCAAATAAGGCCATGGAACAAATTTCAAACTCAAAAAATATATGAAAGAAAGAAATGAGGCTGAGTCAAACAAGATTTCTAGTCCACAAAAAATGCTATTGTGTTTAATAGATAATAACAACCTGTTTCATTACTTGGAATGGAAGAAGATGAAGGGGAGTACACTGCAGCATGGAGGGTATAAGCTCTATGCAATATAATGAAGCATTTCCTCACAGTTAAGGATGTTAAACTAATAGATAGGATACTGAAGGAAGGAAGTCCTTTTCCAGGAAAGAGATTTTTATCATCCCAGGCAGTTGAATTGTGGTCTTGCCTGAAGGTCAGAAAATGGACTTCATAGCCTCTCAGGGCTCCATGCAACCTTGTGATTCTTTGAATAAGTATTTGAGTAAATGTTCTATTTTTACGGTGGAAAGGTTTTGTGCTTTCAGGAAGTATTATCATCCATATTATAAGATCATCTTCAAAAATTCACTTTTATGGTACTCTCCTGAAGAGACATTTACATCCTTTTATAAGTAAGTTTCCTATAGAGACTAAATGCAAGCAGATTCTGTCCCATATTGACTTTATCTGGATTTGATGCTGAGCTCAGTGGGCATTAGAGTTTTTTAAATGAATACATTTCAGAAGCATTGAAAAATAAACTTTAAATGGCTCATATTGCTCATAAAGCCTCTAGCCTTTAGAGTAAAAATACCATTGCATTCCAAGGAAATATTGTTTGCTATTCCTTAAACTCTATAAAATAAAATAAAATGTTAGAAGTAAGGTTTTTTATTGTGACAGGAGGGGAATACAAATATGGAATTCAGGAGGAAAGGAAGAGTTCTGGGGTAATCAGTTGGAATTGCAGGTATCAACATGGAATTATGAATATATATGTGTATAGGTGTCAGTATATATTTACATATACTGACATATATTTGTGTGTGTTTGTGTATGTGTACAATTTATAGCTCTACCCACTGAAATGGTATGAAAACAATGAGGCATCAGTAAGAAAATAGAAGTCCGTGTAAATATTAATAATTCTAGTACTGGGTCAGAGAAAATACACAGTGTATCTGAAACATCTTATTGTATCAAAAAGTCAGGAAGTGCTCAAAACTGGATGGGATTTAATAGCTGCTAAGGTAACCCATAAGCAATATATTGCTTATGTTAGTGGAAGCAAACTTCGTCTCCTTACAACATGGCTTCCTTAAGCTTTTTTCTTTTAGCCTTTATCAACCCCTGCTCCCTGTCCTCATCCTTGTTCACTCTGCTCCAGCTAGTCTGACTTCTTTTTGTTTCTTTTTAAGATTTTATTTATTTATTCTCAGACAAAGGTCAAAGGAAGAACAAAAAGGAGAGAAACATCGATGTGTGAGATAAACATCAACGGGTTGCCTCTTGAAAGTTCCAACCTGGGACCTGTCCTGTAACCCAGGCAAGTACCCTGACCAGGAATCAAACTGGCAACATTTTGGTTTGAGGGATGACACCCAATCCACTGAGCCACACCACTCAGGGCTCTTTTTGTTTCTTGTAAATGATAATTCTACACTTAGTGGCTTTCCCTAAATCCTTAGTTGTTCAAATATTTGCATGGCTAAATTTATATTGTCTTACCATATGTGTAGACCACTCTAATGATGCTCATATTTTAGTACCTGCTACTATATATACATATATAGCACATGTGTGTTTATATCCATGTGCATATGCAGATGAACATATGCATATATGTGCATACATGTACATATACATACACACATGCACTGGGGCTCTTTCTATCTTGCCATTCTGCCACCTCAAAAACTTCCATTTCTGTCCAATTGGAAGGAGGAGAAAGAGAAAGAGAGAGAAATCAAGACAACCTTTCTGTTCAGATTCTATTGGTATCAGGCACACAAAAAAAGCAAAACTTAGCACTTACTTGTTTCATCTAGTGATTCATTTCAATGCAAAGTATCAAAAAGGTATTATTAGGTGGTGGACACAATGCAATATGAAGATTATGTATCATAGAAATGTATGCTTGAAATCTATATAATCTTTTTAACCAATGGAACTGAAATAAATTTAATAAGAAAAAGTAAACAATAACAATATACTAAAGTGAACTGTTATATATCAAAATGCAAATATAAATTATTGTATTACCACATTTAACTCAAGTTCTTTATTTTGTAGGTAAAGAAATAAGGAGGAAATGGAACAGACCTGAGCTGCACTAACTTCTCATTTCCATGACTCTAGAACCACAGGATTTTCCTATGAAAGATATTTTTCTTACCGTAACTTGACATTTCCCTTTCAAACAGACAATTTCCTATCCAAATATTTGGATGCAAAAAATGAAACAAAAAAGAATATTGTGATTTTAATATAGAAATAATAATTAGAAGAGTAAATTTAATGGTGGCTAGTTTTCTGAAATCAAGTGTTTTAAGCTTTACCACTTCAATAGTTAAAATGAGGAGTGATTGAAATCCTGCATTTGTTTTGAATGAGAATGAGGGAATTCGATGAAAAACAATAAGAAAATGTTCTAATCTTGAAAAAAATATTTGTCAAGGAGGCAAAATTTGATATTTGTAAAATTGCTAGTTTAAAAGATTGAAACTTTATTTTATAGTTCATATAATACCCCTAATGTACTCTATTTTATGCACCCTAACCATGTCTTGGGGTTAAGTAATCCTGGTCCAGCAATCTCTCCCTCACCTGCAAAGTTGCTTAAGCATTTTATTGGTTTTCTGGCCAATCTTAACTATTCAGAAATCTAGTTGATCAATTTAGAAATAATACTATTGAGAAGAAAATAATTATAAACATTATAAAATTATTCACTTTAGAGCAGTCTTATTTTGCATTTCCTCATTATAGTACATTTTTATTGTTGTTCAACTATAGTTGTCCCTATTTTACCCCACCACTCTCCCTTGCCCCACCCAACCCCACCATCCCCACTCAATCCTACCCCACCACTGTCTTTGTCCATGGGCCCTTACATATGTTCCTTGACAGCCTTTCCCTTTCTTTCCTCTGCCATCTCCCTCCCATGCCCCTGTGGTTACTGTCAGTTTGTTTTTTATTTCAATGTCTCTGGTTGTATTTTTGCTTGCTTGCTTGTTTTGTTGATTAGATTTCACTTATGGTTGAGATCATATGGTATTTGGCTTTCATAGCCTGTATTATTTCACCTAGCATAATTCTCTCCAGTTCCATCCATAGTGCCACAAAGGATAGGATCTCCTTTCTGCTGCATAGTATTCCACTGTGTAAATGTACCATAGTTTTTGGATCCACTCATTTACTGATGGGCACTTAGGCTGTTTCCAGCAATTGGTTATTGTATACTGTGCTGCTATGAACATTGGGGTGCTTAGGCTTTTTAATGGTTTCTGGATTCTTAGGGAATCCCAGCAGTGGGATTGCCGGGTGAAAAGGCAGTTCCATCTTTAGTTTTTTGATGAAATTCCATACTGTTTTCCATAGTGGCTGTACCAGTCTGTGTTCCCACCAACAATGCACTAGGGTTCCCTTTTCTCCACAATCTTTCCAATACTTGTTTGTTGGTTTGTTTATGATGGCCATTCTCACCCATGTGAGGTAGTATCTCATTGTGGTTTTAATTTGCATCTCCCTGATGGCTAATGATGCTGAGCATCCTTTCATATATCTCTGGGCCTTCTGTATGTCCTCTTTGGAGAAGTATCTGTTCAGGTCCTTCTTCTATTTTTTAATTGGATTCTCTGTCTTCTTCTAGTGGAGTCATGTGAATTATTTATATATTTTGGAGATCAAACCATTGCCAATATTGCTGATGAACATAGATGCTAAAATCCTCAACAAAATATTGGCAAACTGCAACCAGTAATACATTGAAAAGATCTTACACCATAATAAAGTGGTATTGACCCCAGGGATGCAAGGATGGCACAATATTCACAAATCAATAAATGTGATACATCACATAAACAAAAGGAAATATAAAAATCACATGATTATATCATTAGATGTGGAAAAAGCATTTAATAAGGTACAACACTCATTTTTTTAAGTTTTACTTATTTATTTTTAGAGAGAGGGGAAGTGGAAGAGAAAAAGGTAGAGAAAAATCAATGTGTTATTGCTGCTCATGAGCGCACAACTGGGGAACTGGCCCGAAACCCAGGCATGTGCCCTGACTGGGAATCAAACCAGTGACCCCTTGGTTTGCAGGCCCGTGCTCAATCCACTGAGCTACACCAGCCAGGCAGCACTCATTTTTGATAAAAACTCTCAGCAAAGTGGGAATAGAGGGAGCATACCTCAACACAGTAAAGGCCATAATGAGAAACCTACAGCCAACATCATATTCAATGGGCAAAAACTAAAAGCTTTCCAACTAATATCAGGAATAAGACAAGGATATCTCCTTTCACCACTTCAATTCAACATACTATTGGAAGTCCTAGCCACAGTGATCAGACAAGAAAAAGAAATAAAGAGCATCCAAATTGGAAAGGAGGAGGTAAAACTGTCATTATTTGCAGATGATATTATAGTGTACATAGAAACTCCTATAGACTTCACCAAAAACTATTTGACCTAATAACTGAATTTGACAAAACAGCATCATACAAAGTCAATATTCAGAAATCAAAGGCATTTTTGTATAACAACAGCAAAATATCAGAAACTGAAACCAGGAAAAAAATCTTATTTTCTATAGCAACAAGAAAAATAAAGTACCTAGGAATAAACCTAACCAAAGAAGTAACAGACCTATACTCAGAAAACTACATAACACTGAAGAAAGAAATTAAGGAAAACACAAATAAATGGAAGCATATACCATGTTCATGGATTAGAAGAATTAACATCATCAAACTTTTCATACTCCCCAAAGCAGTGTATAGATTCAATGCAAAAACTATTAAAATAGCAATGACATACTTCACAGATATAGAATAAATATTTCAAAAATGTATATGGAACCATAAATGACCCCAATAGCCACAGCAATTTTGAAAAAGAAGAACAAAGTAGGAAGGATCACAATACCTGATATCAAAATGTATTACAAGGTCACTGTAATCAAAACAGTGTGGTATTGATATAAGAACAGAAACATAGATCAATGGAATGGAATAGAGAGCCCAAAAATAAACCTGTGCCTCTATGATCAATTAATATTCAACAAAGGGGTCAGAAACATAAAATGGAGTAAAAATAGCCTCTTCAACAGATGGTGTTGGGAGATCTGGACAGCTACATATAAAAAAATGAAACTAGACCACCAACTTATGCCATACACAAACATATACTCAAGATGGACTTAAAAGAAATCACGACACCATAAACGTCCTAGAGGAGAACATAAAGAGGAAAATCTCAGATGTTCTAGGCAGCAGTGTTTTCACTGCTATGTCCCCCAGAGCAAGGGACATAAAGGAAAGAATAAACAAATGGGGCTTCATCAAATTAAAAAGTTTCCACATGTCTAAAGAAAACATCAGAAAAATGAAAAGGGAAACAAGCATATGGAAAAATATATTTGCCAGTGTTACCTTGAATAAGGGTTAGAGTATTGTTTTAATTTAGTTACATTGTTTTATACATCCATTTATTTAAAAATTACAAGAGTGTAATATCTGTATTTTTTCTGTTTATGAAGAATAGACACATCAGTCATGATTGTATTAAGAAGCCGCTTGGCTTCTTATAAATATGTTACTGTCTTTTATCATTACTATAGTTGTTATGATAGTATTTTATATTTAGTTTGATAATATGGATAACATATGACAAAAATGTTCTAATATTGAATGAAATCTAAAAAAAATGTTTAATATAGTAGATATACCATTCCATCAACAATATTGGCTCCAATATTATTTTTACAAAAAAATGGCCACCATTTTCATTAAAAGATGATAAGCTGGTTACTAATTCTGTGCAGGAAGATTATAAATATGTTGGGGGTTATCACTATGATAACCTTAATTATGTTTTGGGATCTGTACACATTATCTGTGCTTTAGCTGAGCTGATAACCATATGGAAATATTCTCCAAATGTTATGGTGCAAATTCAGTGCCAAAAAATGTGGCCAATGAGACATTCTGTAGCAATTTGGTAAATTTCCTAAATATTTTGAGATCGTTGATCACTAAGCATGTAATCTCTGTATATCTGTAGTTTTAAAGTTTTATCACAATGCTACAAGATGGGCAGATACAAGTCTCTGGGCCTCAGCCACTAACATCTGCTATTGATCCTCTGTGAAACTTCAGTGGGGGAGAAAGGAGTATATAAATGCTTTCTGGAACGCTAGCTTTACAGTGGGGTTACGTGCAGTTTTAACTGATATGCAGTAAATGTAAGCCATTTTATGAAAGGTGTGAGAGTTTTGGGTTTTTTGTGTAATAAGTAAACTTGAAAGTGAAATTGTTAGTTTGCTGCTTTTGCTAAGTCCTCCATTATTGTTCTGTCTGTTTTTATAGACCCCCTGGGATCTGTCACGATTTCTTTCCATGTTTTTTTCCCAAACACCCAACTTTCAAAATACATTTTTTCTTAAAAATTTAATTGTTTTTAATAATTTTAAATACTTGTTATTTTTACTCAAATACTTGAAAGAACAATGACAAATAATCCCAATTATTTATATAATATACATTTAGAATTATTCTAAGCTGGTGATAAATATCTTTTAAAATATTTCCTTTATTTTATATTTACATAACATGAAGGCTTACAAATCATAGGCTTTATATAATGTGCCAAAAAATTAAAATTGATAAATACATGGTGATTAATTTTACTGCTTAATAAGGTTTCTCCTTTCCACCAGAAAATGCAGTTCAGGACTCTATGCAACACTGTATCTTATTTTGACTCTTAATTCTGTGTGTATTATGAGCAGAAGGACTGACTGCCTTTATTACAGACTTTTTCAAGAGTTTTTGTATTGTGAACAACTTGAAAACTAGGCAGAAGTCCTTTATTCCGAGAAAAGTGCAGGGTTTTTTTCCTAACTTACCTGCTATAATAAAGACGATGTCCTCCTGATATGCAAAGGACAGGCAGGTTTATTGCCCACTATAGAAGATTCAGATTTCCATATTCAGGGTTTATCTTCTCTCTTGGAATCCTCTGTGCATCTCATTCTCTTTGCAGCATCCTGTGGGAATTGGGACTCTGGGAACTAGTTCAAAGGCTGATGTTCTGACTACTGTGTTTGCTCTGACCCTTGTTTCTGATTGTAGTAGGCTAACATGATAGCTATGAGGAGGGTAAAACCCTAGACTCTTCACTTTTCCTCACGTAAGTCAAAATTTCAGAAACTGCATTTAGAAAGAGAGAGGGAGGGAGAGAAGGAGGGAGAGACAGGGAACAAGGAAGGAAAGAGGAATTAAGGAAAAGTGAAAAGGATTTGAAAAATCACAATAGATTACGTTACTGTTGAAACCAAGAAAGAGTGAACCTTAAATACTCAAGAAGCACTAGCTAGATGAGAAATACTTTGACTCAGATTAAGACCAATGTTTATTCATTTCGGGGTAAGAGTACTGTGTTCAGTTTTAGGCATTTTGATATAGAAAAGGTATGAAAAACTGGGGAGACATAAAATGATGGTAAAAATGATTGTTTTATGAAAAGCAGCTGAAACCTGGATATGTGCACTTTAAAGAACAGAAGATTGGAAAGGGCCATAAAACAGGGTATAAATGTTTGAAAAATCATTGTGCAAATGTGGTAACGGAAAATCTGTTTTCCTTGGATAAGACTAGGGCAATTAAGTCAAAACTAAAGACATAATTGAACTACCATAGGTCTTTTAATGAATAGGTGTACTCATTTTAAAATAAGCTGTCCTGGAATATAACAAGTTCTGTTCTCTCATACTATACTCATGCATGAATGGTTAAATATAATACCACTGTTCTTGCATCTGTAAAATAAACCGGTTTAAGGAAGTGATCTCTGAGTAATTTGCATCTCTAAAGCACTCTATGAATTTTCAGAGACATAGAGAAACACAGGTGATAATTAAGAATAGACTTGAGGTGTAAATTTTCTGTATCAGGAAAATTAGAATTTAAACACAAGAGATATATTAAAAATAGGAACAGTGCCAGAAAGATGCTTTCTTCTTTCTCTCTCTATGTTTGTATGTTTATTAAATCTTTCCCAATTTTTTAAAATTGAAAAACTAATTATCAATCCCAGCATCTATTATTTATTATCCTTTGAAGGAATTTCATGGTACAGTAATTATTTTAGCAAGTAAGAAAGAAAGAAGAAGAAGAAGAAAGAAAGAAACAGAGAAAGAAGGAAGGCAGGGAGGGAGGGAGGAAGAGAAGAAAGAAAAGAAAGAAAGAAAGAAAGAAAGAAAGAAAGAAAGAAAGAAAGAAAGAAAGAAAGAAAGAGAAAGAAAAGAAAGAAAAAGAAGAAAGTCTTGGTACATTTACACAATAAAATCCTATGCAGCTATAAAAAAGAAGGAACTTTTACCCTTTGTAACATCATGGATGGACCTAGAGAATATTATGCTAAGTGAAATAAGGCAGAGAAAGACAAATGCCATATGTTCTCACTCATACGTGGAATCTAATGAATACAATAAGCTGGTGAAGAAAATAAAACCAGAAGCATGGATAAATGGATCAGACTGACAGATCTCAGAGGGAAGGGGGTGAAGGGCACTGGAAGAGATTAGCCAAGGAACATATATGCATGTATGCATGACCCATGGACACAGACAACAATGTGGTAAAGACTGGTGCCAGGGTGGGGCCTGGGTGGAGGGGGAGAAATGGGAGGATGATAGTGTCAACAATAACAATAAATAAACAAATTAATTAATTAATTAAATGAATAAGTAATTGTGTTAGACAGTAGCAGGCAGGATGGAGTTAAGATACAGCTACAGATGAAGTGGGATGAGAAACATAAGCTTAGAATGTCAAGTTGGCTTTCTGCTGTGAGAATGAAGACATCAGAATATTAACTCTGACATGTGGTATTCCAGGAATGGATTTCTGAGTGAAGAGATAGAAAGAAAATTTATCTCTCATATTATATTCCTCTTATCTCATGAAAGGAAAGCAGAAATGATGTGAAACTGATTTGTTGGCTTGCTGTTGTCATAGCTCGACTAATGCAATTGCAATGTACTACAAAAAAAAAAAAAGAAATCCTTTCACTGCAGCCAACGAAGTGTCTGTATTATTAGAGGAGTATAATAATCTTAAAGAATGAGCACTTAAAATAAGATTGTTTGTGTATCAAGACACTTGACCACTGAAAAATGCTAATTCAGACAGTATTAGAGAGTTTTCTGATTATTTGGTTTCATTTATGACTTCCATTTTGTTAGTGTTATTTTTAATTAACTCACCATGTTAATTATGTTCAGAGGAAGGCATTTGAATATTCTCAGCATGAGTTTATACTTATATTACCAAAAATAAAAATCACTTTAAACTGCAGTGTTTGCAGGTCCATACTGAGCAGCAGAATAAAAGGCAGAGAAATGTCTTGTAAATCCTTGGTTTTGTTACAAAATTACATGTACCCTTAATTTATTTTGAGAGATTTAGAGAAAGGGATTTCAGAAGTTTAGGAGGCCAATATAGATGTGGCCTCTCTAATAGATAAAATGATCTATTATGTATCCTTGCAAATAATTTTCTACAGAATGAACTGTTGCACTCCCATGCCATCTTGAACACAAGGGCATGGCTGACTGTGGTATCACTCACCCGAGCGAAAAATAGGCAAAAACACGTGCATGTGAATTAATGATATGTCTTCATTAGAAAAAAACACATTTATAAATTCCATAAAAATAGCATATGAATTCAATAGTTTTAAAAATAAAATGAAAACAAATAAAAAGGAAACCAAACAATGGACAAGAATTAAATTGGAAGTTTAAGGTAATTGAGAAATGCCAATATGTGTTGTTGAAGTTGCTTGCTCCAAACAGAAACGGAAAGTTTGTGCTATGAGATAGCAATGTGATGTTTCTCAAGCTACAGAATAAAACACATAGCATGAACTCCTAATGAATGGACTATTTCAACCATTGAAGAATCAGAAAATAAGTGTTATTCAGACATACAGTCCTTTAGTAATTAAAATAGTTATTAAATGCCTATCATATACCAACAATTGTTCTCAATGTCGGACATAAAACAAGAAGCAAAGAGACAAATTTCATGATTGTATGGATCTTATATTCTAGTGGATAGGTAAAATGAAAAGATAAGTAAATAAATAAAAAAACATACTTGCATAACAAAACATCATCTAGATAAGTGCCATAAAAAGACTTTATGCAAACTAAGGGGATAAAGCATGATATCAGAATCAAGGGAGTCCTCTCTAAGAAAACGCCTTCTGAGCAGAGATCCAAAGGAAGTGAATGAGTAATTATTTAGATATGTATGGGAAGAGTATTCTAGGCAATGAGATTGGTAGATGCCAGGTTGGGAGTAAATACTTTACAGAGATCATGGAATGTCAGGGGTCAAGGAGTTTAGATTTCCATGACCATAGGGAGTATGTAGGAAGATGAAATTGAAGAGAAAGCTATGCATAGCTGAAAATACAGAACCTTGTATTCTATGGTAAGCTTTGGGAATGTTATTCTAAAAGACTGGGAAACCAATAGAGGCTCATGTTTCTGTGTGTGAGAGGGAGGATAAGAATGAATTACATTTTAAAATGATCACTAGATGCAGCCTGATAATGGATAAGAAAAAATTCATCAGGAGGCTGGGACACTAGTTCAAATCAGTTATGATGTTGGATTTGTCTACTATGGAGGTAATGAAAAAAAGCCTAGTTTTGGAATTAATTTGGAAATAACTATGAGACAGAATTTTTGTATACAGAGTGTGGGAGAAAGAAAGAGGTGCAGGTTGGCTCCAAGTTTTTTCATCTGAGAAAATCAGTCATGACAGTTACTAATTTAATAAACACTGGAAAAAGCAAGTTTGCAGGGGAAGACCAGGAGTTTGATTTTGGATATATTAGGTGTGAGATGACTATGAGACATTGATGAGCAGAAAGGAAGCAGTGACGGCAAAATGTGAGTCTGGATAGAGGGAAGTATCACGGTTGAAGAAATAATTTGAGAGTCGTGGTGTGAAATGTCAAGTAGCTTAGTGATATCCTCCGCAGACTGAGTTAAAACGAGAAAGAGAAGAGGTCAGTAATAAAGGATAGAAACTGTACTGAATAAACTAAAATAAAAATTAAAAAAAAAAACAAAACAAACAAAAAAAAAAACTTCAAAAAAAAAAAAAAAAAAAAAGAAGAGGTCAGGAGCATTGAGCCCTGGGGCATCTAATGGTGTGTGGTCAGGAAAATAAAAACATTCCAGCAAAGGTGAGTGGGAAGAAATCACTGGCAAAGTAGGAGGAAAACTAGGTGAGTGTGGTTTCTAAACAAGCTTAAGAAGAGAAATACTTGCAAAAGAAAGACTGTTATGCCATGTGATTCTCAGATTGAGAAAATGAGAAAAAGCATTTAATTTGACAACAAAGAAATCATTTGAAATATTCATATACATTGTTTTTGATTTTTTAAATTATAGTTATGGAACTCTGTAAAGGGAAGAAATGAATGGGATGGGGCCTACATTCTCCCTAAGACCCACCCTAACTTTAGCTCAAAATAGCCATGAAATCATCAAAGTATCCTGCTGCTCAGATGATGATGAGTTACTCTTTCTGAACTCTACCTCTGAGCTAAATATTCTTGGATGCTCAGATTCACAGGTTTTTTCAATAGTTATTCATACTCAAAAGTTATGTGAAATGCTTAATATTTTCCCAGATCTTCCTTAGGGCTATTTGAAAAATAATGACTGGCTAGAATAGATAAAGAATCACATGAAAAAGTTTAAAACTACAGATTCCTAGACTCTTGCAAGAGAGATTCTACATCAATTGACCTGCAAATAGCAGCAGTCCTTGGTAATTTTTAAAAATCGCTAGAGAATAAATGTACAAAGTCTATGTTGTGAATCAAGAGTAAGAACAAAAAAAAGGAAGATAAATAAGAATAATATTTATTAAATGCTATGAGTCTAGCATTATGCTGGATGTTTTATGTATTTGTACTTGACTTTACGTATAAGAAAACCAGTACGTATTTGAGAGCTCAAACAACACTCTCAACACCTGCGGGTGTTTGAAGACAGTAAAATTTAAATATCTGGTACTATAATCTCTATCTTGCATTTTAACCTTGGTTCACATCTTAACTTTCATTATTTCTGTTTGCACTAAAATTCCCAGCAGTCTTCTTCCTCTTTTTCTTTTGGCCAGAAGCACAGATAAATCTTCTAGTCCATATGCCAGATACACATGTGGTGAAGGCTTTACGAGGAATATTATACTGAATTAAAACAAACAAACAAAAAATACGATGTTGTATTTGTACCAAGCTGCTCTCACTCTGCTGCTGGCAGGCCCTTCTAAATGCCCTAGTTGTAATGTAAAAACAGCCATTTGAAGCCAGCTATTCAATTAAACTCGTTTTCTTGAGAAAATTCAACATTCATTGTTTTTTAAAACTCAGCTGCTTATGAACAAAAGACTGTTAAAATTAGACTAAAATTTTTCACATTTCTCTGACTTTCAAACCTATAGTTATAGGGCTGTACATGTAATAATACCTCACTGAATTCATACTACGATATTTAAGATTATTTTAAAAAATACCATCTTTACAATGGATAATTATTTTAAGGAAAATCAAAGAAAAAAGGAAACAAGGTATATCTAGGAGGATAACAGGAACATTAAACATATTCTAATAATTCTAATACACTTGCTGGAAGAATATAGCAAATTTAGTGCTAAGATGTTAACCAGCCAGTGCAAACAAGAAAAAGTTGTCACTTTGTTTATTTATAGAACACTTAAGATAAAAATAAACCAGATGTTTCATAGAGGAATAATATGCCTCGTCCTAAAATGAGAGGGACATTTCTCTGAGAACTCTTATAGTGAACACTGTGTAATATAGTAAGCCACTGGAACTGAATTGTTGAATAAGTTCAACATGCATCTCATTGGTCTCTTTCTGGTAAAATAGAGTAATGGCATCAAGCCAAAGAGATTCAGTAAAAGCGATTCTCAGAGAGACTAAAGCAGGACAGAAAATCACCTTCTGTACTGTTTTTCTTAATTGAGTTCTAAATTTACTCCTCAGATTACACACTGTGTTGAATGTCAGAAGAACTATGATTAAATGCCATCTGTGTCTCAGGTAAAACATGGAATTACAAACCCCAGACTTATAAATATATACTCTAAAAGGAACTGCTGGAGTACTATTAAAAATAACTCCAAGTATTTGTAATTGTACTTGTTTTTCAGAATCATTTTTATCATTCCAATTAGCAAGAGACAAATACATCCTTTAACTGTTTGGGGTAGTTTTTGTCTGGGGCCCTTGTAAAAAAGGCAGATTAAGAAGAGAAAGGCATACAAATTTTAATAAGTTTTATGTGACATGGGAGTCTTAATAAGGAAATGAAGACCAGAAGAAGTGGTTGAACTAGAACATTTTTGTGCTAGGTTTGATGGAGAGTGGAATTATGGAAAAGAAAATTGTATAAACAAAAAGTATAGGAACTAAGTGCAAAACTCTGGTGGAAACAGCATGGCATGTTTGTTTAGATTCTTCTTGGTGTCTGTCTTCAGGGGTAAGGACACTCTTTTCTTCCAGATGGCATCTCTCACCTGAGGGTCTAATCACCTATTTCAAGGGAAGGTCAGAAAATCCTTTCTGAATCTGCTATTTTACAAATTCCTTTAGCTTAAAATATTCAGTATGTCAAAGTGCCACATTTTGTAGTTAACTTGCATTGAATCTCATCACATGCATTGAATATTTCTGCCCATTGAACTAAGATTGGTTTTCCATGTAAAATATATAGTCAATTCTTATTTTCAGCATTAGTGAGATTTTTTTAAGTATGTGGGTGGAAGGGTAGGGTAGCACTGGAGTAATTCATTTAAAATTAAATAGTTAAATGTTTCAAAAGCATTGAATTTTATAAATATCTAAAATGTGATGATTGCAGAAATACTGATGTAAAACTTATGTGTATATTTTTCTTCTATTTTACAAGTATACTTGTATGTCTATTTAATTACTTTCTCACTTTATCCTACTCTACCATACTTCTGCCAGATAATATAGTGTATGATCAAAGATATTAGCTGCAATCAACCTCAAGCAATATCTTGCACTTACAGAAAGTCCAGCATTGTAAAACTATTCGTTGTTATTTTGAGGCTTGTATTGTCCTCATTATTTTGTCTGATTTTGACTTTTGTTTCTAAAATAAATAACTTTGAGTCTCCTCCACTGCATATTCACTGGAATATAGAAATAGGCATAATGCATTCAGAGTTCCAAGAAATACAACTTAAAAATGATGTATTAATAGCAATAGAATAAAATTAATGTAAAATATTTAAAGACAAAACCACTTTATGTAACCATGTAATGTGAGTGCCAAAAAAGACAATGTAAGCTTAGGACATGTTAATAATGATAGTACTTAGGACAAACAATTTTATGTTATATATATAAATATAAATATAAATTTATAGTATATATACAATTAAGAAAGTTATTATCTAGTGAGTCAATATTTATTACTTATAACTAAGAACTCTAATGAATATTCACAAAACAAAAGGAAAATAGAGTTGGGGTGTGATCCAGGACTGATTTTAAATAAATAAAGTTCTGAATGCAATTCTCATATATCTTTGACCCTTGAACATATCTGATTTGAGTTTCATATATGTCAAGCTCAAGTAATACAAATATAATTCATAACCTTCGTCTCAAAACCACCCCTTATGCATTTTTCACTTGATATCCTTATAGCCCTGCCCAGTTAAACTCTAATTTTGTCTCACTGCAACTGTTAAGATAATATCCTATGTCACCTTTCTGAATCAAGTTTTTAATATCTCAAATCTATCCCCCACATTACCTACAGGTTATCTCAAGAGGCGAATTTGATCTTGTTTCTTCTGAAATACCTTCAGTAGCTTGCTGACTTCTCTGCAGGATGGGGATTAGTCCTTTAGCAGATAAGCCTTTAGGCCAAGGAGGCTTACCAAGTTTCACCAACATTGTCTCAATGTTTTTTTGTACTTTAGTTTTGTAGGTTCCTGGCCGGTTTGTGGCTTGCTGTATACACTTTACTATGTTATATATTTGAACCTGTATCCATACTGCTCTCTCTTTTAGAATAACCTTCTTTGCCTGTTCATTCGATTGCTTTAAGAGATGCTAGAGGAACATTTTCCTCAGATAGACGATCCCCAGGTAGAAGTGAGTACCTATGTTAATCATTACACAGCACCTGACACAACCGCCTATCATGAAGCCCACATTTTATTATGTGTTTTTTCAAGTGTAAAATATTTTTTTATTTTCCCAGAACTTGAATGTGTTTATAAGGTAAAACCTAAATCTTGTTTATGTTTGTTCCCTAGTGTCCATTAGCATAACAATATGTAGCACTACTAATGCTTAAGAAATAATTCTTCTGTAACTGTAGGCAACCTAGGAGACATAATTTAATCTGAAGATGAGGTTAGATACTCTATTTGAAAGCATTTTGCAAACTGCAATGAGTCAGCTATGCGTTGGATACCATTGTGGTCATCCTTAGAATACTTTTAACTAACAAATGGAGTTAATATTATGACATACATATTTTTAGGGATTGTTTGCCTACATTCCATGATGTAGAAATAAATTTAGTGATTTTACTTGCAAAATAATGTATAGTATAGTTCGATGAAATTTTGACAACTTAATAGAGTTATACAATATAATATTGCTTTTAAAATATAATTTTTTCTTACAATTTGATTTCTTTTTGCTTTAGGAAAAAATATCATTGCATAATAAGTCATTGTTTGCTTTTGTCAATGTCCTGTGACATTTCTGTTCAAGCATAAAAATATTGTAATTATTAGAGTTTACATGAAATAACTATGATGCCTAATATATTGAATTTATCAGAATTATGAAAAGGTTTGTAAATAAAAAAACTGTTGCATGTGTTAATTTAAGCCACCAAAATATGGCCATACCCTTAGTTTAAATTATATCACTGCTTTTAGGCATCAAGCATTGTAAAGTAACCTTTTGATACATTTTATTAACTGAGGAAACTTAATCAGTTATATTATATATAATCAACACATAGTTGTAAATATTTCAACTTTGATTAAAGTAATCTATTATGCATATATATTATCATATATTCAATATAGAATAGACAATTTAAAATTTCCAAGGAGTAAATATGGACATATTTATATACACACAAGCAATAACAATTCAAGACTACAGGTGACACTACTTCTCTCCGTATAGCTAATATATTTGATTATACACAGTATATAATAACATGTCATTTAAAACAGACATGAAGCAAATTAAGCCCAACTGCTTCTCTGGAATCACTTGTGTTCCAATTTTCTCTGATCTTGAAGAGTACCAGTCTTCCTATGGCTTTACATAATTCCTACCCCTTTCTCTTTCAATTTTCTTTGAAACCAACATCAGACTTGCTATATCAGTTCCCTACAGAATAGAAATGGCATGTAAGAATGCACAAATGCTATTTGGGGTTAGAGATATAGCTTAAAGGGAAATGTCTAAAGACAAAAAAAGTTAGAAAGGCCCAAAAATTCCATGTGCAATCATAGAAAGAAAAGAGAGAATAAAAAAAGGAAGGAAAGGTCACACAGTTCCTAAAACTATATCTGAGTTGATTTCAACTTTGATGGAAAGTTATTTAAGAGCATGAGTAGGAGAATTACAAGTAATTGCAATTTTCAGAAGTTCTTGCTTATTGTTACATCAGGACTATATTATATATTTTATAATATGTAACATTTTCACCTACAATATCCTTCATTGCTTTAGCTGTTCAAGTATACAAAATCTACTTATTTTAATAGCTTTTGTAAAGTCAATATAACAATTCAACTTATAAACTTTTATGGTTCTTACATGTGAATGAACAAGGGAATGAGAAGCAGATAACAGTGCTCTTTGCTTCTGATACCTAAATCTAAAATAAAATGTGTTTGAAACACACACATATTTTTAAACGACAAAGTTTTATAGTTGTACAGTTTGCAAGTATGAAATTAATGTTAAAAGTACAACTCAAACACATTTGTGACATGATATAGAAAAATAAATATCAAATATATTGGTTTCTTAGGGTAGCCATAGCGATGTTCTGCAAAATGAGTGATGTAAGCCAACAGAAATTTATTTTTTGACAATTCTGGAGTGTAGAATTTAGAAATCAAGGTATCTATCGGCAAGGCCACATTCTCTGCAGGCTCAAGGAAAGAATCTTTCCTTGCTTCTTCCAGGCTTCTGGTTGCTGGCAGTTTTTGGCATTCTTTCCCTAATTGCTCCATCACTCCAGTTTCTGCCTCTGTCTCATGTGGTTGTCTTCCTTCTGGGTGTGTATATGTGTATACACAATTCCCCTCCTCTTGTAATGACAACAAGCATTGGACCCATTGCTCCTGCTAATCCAGTATGACCTCACTCAACTTGATTGCAACTATAAACAACCTATTTTCAAATGAGGTCCTATTCACAGATAGTGAGGATTAAGACTTGACCCTATCTTTTGGAGAGACACAGTTCAACTCAGCACACTGAATGTTGTAAATACATTTTTGGAATTTGGTTTGTTTGTGCCTGTTTGACAAATGTGTCACCGGTCTTTATATTTCGTGAATTCTAAGTCAAAGTGACTCAGTGACATCAGGAATATGATCTAGTTCATAAGTTTTACATTACCATTTCCACCTGAACTTAAATATTGATAGAATCATTTTCACATGCTTCTTTATATAAGAAATTAAATTTCTTAAATTTATGGCCTTTAAGAAATGGGCATGCAATGAAGAGTGAATCTCTATATAATATCTTACTTTAGGACTTGGTATTTTAAAAAATGAATTCAACTTTGTTTAAAGTCACAAAAATATGGTTTTTATTACATTTTTTCTTTCCATCTTACTTACCTTGCTTCATTCCCTTTCTTCTCTCTGTAGACTTTTATTTGTCTATTATTACACAGACTAACAATTGTGTGAAGGTTACAATAAATAAAGTTGTTTTTGCCTTCAAAATAAGTGCATACTAATGGGGAAAAATTTCTGTGTCCTTTTCAAGAGTGTATCTTAATGGATTTTTTCCCATTTTACCCATAATACACTTGATAGTCCAGAAAATGTATATGTGCAGTCACATGTGGGATAAATTTAGAGGAGAGCTTTAGAATTTATTACCATAACAAACAAAATTCTAAATATCAACTCCAGATGCTATCATATCTTATATTTTATTATTAATACTAATGGTGTAATGCATTCATTGTATATGTATTTTTAAGGATTTTGCAAGTTCAGTATGCAAGACATTAAAATTAAACCTTAAAGTTAAAATGTATTAACAAAGTAAGTTTGGAAAAAAGTACATCATTTGTTAGTATTTAATTACACTTATCATTATCTATGCTCTAAAGTTGTGTCTAATATCTATGTTGTGGAAATACTATAATTATTATGCATCTCTTCGAAATTGTGCATTTGATGATATCATGTTGGTAGCTTGATCAGTTACAGTGATAGTATTTGCACTATGAAAATACATAAAGATTAAAAATCAGGGCTTGATTTATTTTGTTGTTCTTGTGTAGATTTAAATAAATGTCAGGGTTTATGTTAATTATGTAGATCAAAACTAAAATGTATTGCATCTGTTGCTTGCACTAAGAATAGCACAGACTGTTGAGAAAACAATCTTCCATTGTAAGAAGTCACACACATCACTGACGAATGAGTCAAGTTTCTCTGTACTTACAGCAGAAGCTAAAAAATGTTTAAACTTAATGAATGTAATTTTTACAATGGTGAGAGATTTATAGTGGATCACATATAAGTTTTAATGGTGATAATTTCATTGCAAAAGGGATTTGTGGGTTGAATAGAAATTCTATTAGTCATAGATGAACTTCTACTATAGGTTATCTAAGATTACAAGAACTCAGCAAAATCGAAGAGACTTCTTGTGAGAAACAACTAGCTATTAAAATTTACAATGAAGAATATAAGATGTTATGGTTTCTAATAATTATTTTTATTAGTATAAGTTATAATACATTATCTATTTTTTAAGATTTTATTTATTTATTTTTAGAGAGGGGGAAGAGAGGGAGAAAGAGAGGGAGAGAAACATCGATGTGTGAGAGAAATGTAGATTGGCTGCCTCCTCTACACAGCCCACACCCCAACCATGGACAGAACCTGCAACCCAAGCATTTACCCTGACTGGGAATTGAACTGGTGACCCTTGGCTTTGCCATATGATGCCCAACCAACAGAACCACATTGGTTATGGCTACATTTATCTATTATATATACACACAGTTTTCCCCCCTGGAAAACCAGTTGTAAAACATTCACCAGCACGCTGATGTCTACAATATATCAAGCTCCCCAGGTAATTCTCATGTACATTGAACTTTGCAAAGCACTGTGGCAATGAGCAGCAAATCAAATGATTTGGTATAAACCCCTCAGGAATCCATAAATACACTGTTTCTCATGTGCTGGATTGAGGCTAGGTGAATTAATAAGAATATGAACGTGAGAGTTTGCTTCTCTGAACTTGGAAGAATTTAAGTAAATTCACAAAGAAAAAAAGTATCATTTTCCTAACTGCCTCAATGCATCACACTAATAAGCTCAGTGGTATTTAGTTTCTTTCTCCACTAACTAATCCACCATCCAAATTATGCTACTTAAGGTCTTTCAAAAATTGGAAATTGTCCACATTTCATTTAATGGTTGCTTCTAGTCTTAAAAAAGAGAGATTTTCATAATAACTCATTGACTATATTTTTAAGAAGACCATGCTCCTTATTCAAGGGCTCTCATTTGATCAATTTAGATAAGAAGAGGGAGCAAGATGATATATTTTCCAGTATTACTGGTGGTGTTCTACTAGTATATAACTTCAATGACTTATATGAGGGGAATCTGCTAGCCTTTAAGACCAAATATTAGAAAAAAAAATTGAAGACTAATCTCTTCTTGATTTGTGTGATGCTTAGAACATTTTATTTATTTAAAAAAGACATAAAATATATTATTGATATTTCCTTTAGCTGTGAATGTCATCTTATACAGAGTCTACATAGTCAAAACCTAACAAAATAACAAATGTGAAAAAAAATACTTTGGCTGGCACAGTTCAAACAGTTTATCACACTCTCCAAACAGCCACCCCCAAAAAATCAATTCTGAAAAGCTAAATGACATAAATGCATTGAAAAACAGATTCATTATTGGAATGTGAAAATCTTCCACAAAATAAATATTGACTTAAATAGTAACACATAAAAAGCAAGTTCTTTTGTGTTTTTTGATAAGTGTTTGTGATGCTGGACAGTGACAAGGGCTTTATGTATATTTTGCCCTTTAATTTTTACAGTAAGAGTAAGAATTTTATTACATTTTCTGTAGGTTTTTGGAGTACTTTAAAAAAGCTTTTAAAAAATATGTGTTACATAGGTTCTTGTCTTAAACACTAAATATGTAAATATAGAAAATATCAACATTTTAGTATCAATAACAATGGAACTTGTAAATTTACTTCAGGGAGACAAAAGGAGATGAAGCCCTCATTCTATGATAACGCCTAACAAACTTGTGATGACAGTAAGCAAAATTTTAACAGGGGGGAATTGTTGATAATACACAAAATGTCTCATGGCAAGAATTAAATATTTTCCACACAAAGCGCTTTGCAACGAAAACCTAAGTCACTGTACATCTTTAAAACAGGCCTTTACAGTTTGTAAATGTTAAAAATCATTTCTCTAATTATACATATAATTACATATCTTTAATATTGTAGTATACATTATACTTCTCCATGATTGATTAATAAATTCCAATTAAAGACTAACATTTGTCATAGAGAAGTGGGGTGGTAAACACACAATGCAATATACAGATGATGCAATGTAGAACTGTACAAAATAAAAATAAATAAATAAAATAAGAGTTTGACAATGCCCAGCCCTTCCACACCCCTACCCATGTAGGACACACAGTGTGGAATTAGGGTAAAACCAAAACTCAAGCAGGTTATATTACATTATGGCAACTTGTATATTTTAGAATTCAGCAGGCATTCAGTATTTAAAACAGGAGAAATTCTTAGATACAAATATTAAGGTCATGCAGCCAGAAAGACTAATTATAGTATTACTAATAAATATAGATACTCTATATATCTATCCATTATTTAATTTATTTTCAGCTCAGATGTCAGGAAGTTCCTCTTCTTACCAGGGGATATGAAATATGGCAAAAATAGAGAAAAGAAATTCTTTAACTATTTACCATAGAATAGAAAAACTGACCATGTATCAAATAACATAATCTGAAAGAGGCATTCTTTACAGGGCAATACTAAGAGGAAACAACTTTGCAAAGAATACTGCAAAGCAAAACTATTTTAATCAAATGTGGAAAGTGATACTTTTTTATTTAAAAGCTGAAAACTAAGCAATCACAGAAATAAGTATAAAAATATCTCCAATTTCTTCATTTAATCTTATTGTACTTTTGCCATTAGCATTTAGTCCCCTTACCCACCTACCCACAGCAATCACCACAGTGTTGTCCATGTACATCAGTCCTTTTTCCTTTTTGCTCAATCCCTCCACCTCTTAAGCTCCCCCCACCCTCCACCACTAGCTATCAGCCTGCTTTCCATTTGTGAGTCTGTCTGTTTTGTTTGTTAGTTCAGTTTGTTCATTAGATTCCACATATGAGTGAAATCATATGGTTTTTGTCTTTCTCTGATTGGCTTATTTCACTTAGCATAATGTTCTCCAGATCTATTCATACTGTCACACAAAGGGTAACTTTTTCTTATCTTTTACAGGCAAGTGGTATTCCATTCTGTAAATGTCCCATAGTTGTTTTATCTACTCATCTATTAATTAAACCTTGGGCTGCTTCCATATCTTGGAGATTGTAAATAACACTGCAATGAACATAGGGGTGCTTTTGTTCTTTCAAATTAGTATTTTTGGTTCCTTTGGATATATTCCATGAAGTGGGATTGCTGAGTCAAAAGGCAGATCTACTTTTAGTTTTTTGAAGTATCTCCATTCTGCTTTCATAGTGGCACACCAATCTGCATTTCCACTAAAGGTGCAAAAGGGTTCCTCTTTTTCCACAACCTTGCCAACACTTGTTGTTTGTTGGTTTGCTGATAATAATTTTCTGACAGTTGTGAGATAGTATCTCATTGTAGTTTTTATTTGCATTTCTCTGATGATTAGTTACTTTAAGCATCTTTTCACATGTCTATTTGCCATCTGTATGTCCTCCTTGGAGAAGTATCTATTCATGTCCTTTGCTCATTTTTTAATTGGCTTGTTTGTCCTTTTGGTGTTGAGTTTTATAAGTTCTTTATAAGTTTTGGATATTAATTACTTATCAAATATATTGCAGAATGTGTTCTTCCATTCTGTGGGTTGTCTTTTTATTTTGTTGATGATTTCCTTTGCTGTACACAAACTTTTTAGTTTGAGGTAGTCCCATTTGTTTATTTTGTCTTTTGATTCCCTTGCCTGGGAGATATAGCCAATAAAAAAAAATGCCACTAACAATATCTGAGATTTTGCTGCCTATGTTTTCTTCTAGGATTTTTATGGTGTCAGATCTAACATTTAGGTCTTTGATCCATTTTGATTTATTCTCGTGTGTGATGTAAAAAAATGGTCTAGCTTCATTTATTTTGCATGCACCTGTCCAATTTTACCAACACCATTTATTGAATAAACTATCTTTAGCCCATTGTATGTCCTTGCTTCCTCTGTCAAATATGAATTGACTATAAAGGTATGGGTTTATTTCTGGGCTCTCTACTCTGTTACACTGATCTACATGTCTGTTTTTATGTCAATACCAGGCTGTTTTGATCACCGTGGCCTTGTAGTGTAGTTTGATATTAAGTAGTATGATTCCTCCGTGTTTGTTCTTCTTTCTCAGGAACACAGTTGCTATGTGGGGCCTTTTATGGTTCCATATAAATTTTTGAAATATTTGTACTAGTTCTGTGAAATATGTCATTGGAATCTTGATAGGAATTGCATTGAATCTATAGGTTGTTTTGGGTAGTATGAATATTTCATGATGTTAATTCTTCCTATTTATGAACATAGTATGTGCTTCCACTTATTTATATCTTCTTCAGTTTCTTTCTTCAGTGTCTTATAATTTTCTATGTACAGGTATTTCACATCTTTAACTAGGTTATTCCTAGGTACTTTATTCTTTTTGAAGCAATTGTGAATGAGACTGTTTTCTTAATTTCCATTTCTGTTAGTTAACTTGGCATATAAAAATTCAACTGATTTCTGAATATTAATTTTGTATCCTACTATTTTGGTGAATTCTCCATATTTTACAACAGGAGAATTAGATTATTGGAGAGACAAGTGTGGGTTTAAGAACATTTTTTTGAATATGGGATAAAAAAGTCATAACTTGGGCAATGCAAGGAGTGGAGAATTACTGACCTAAAAAAAGCCTAACATTATTGTGGTTAAATATTGTACTACTTCCCTAGTAAGAAGTAACTGTATCTATTAAATAAGATACATTTCTAAATCTTTTCCAGTCTGGTTTAGCCAAATTTACCTTTATATAATTCTCATTGTATGATAAGAGTTCAGTCATTCACAAAAAATATTTTAACATTTCATTAAAAAAATCCTCTCATGGATTCTTAAAACATGTATTGACTATAATGGTGGTGATTGTGGATTCAAAAATTAAAAATAAAAGTTAGGTAAACAGGGTTTCACAAAATGTTTCTTTTATAAGACCTATTTTTTGGAGGGGTTTAAATAATATGTAATTTTGGCTAATAATTATGTTCACTTTTTATCTTTTTTAAGTAGATAGTCAAGAAGGACATATTCTACAAATTCATTTTAAAATAATAGAGAAAATATGAAAAACAAACAAACAATGTGAATTCAAAAAAACAACTTAAAATACACAGATGGACGTGGCAAAAGCATTGTTACTAACTGCTAAATATTTTTAACACATCATATACATCTGTTTTCTGATATAGTTGAGACATATGTATTTGAATGTTCTTTCCAAATTGTGTGTTCTTAAAAAGTTGATGCATGGGCCACAGTTTATTGTACTTACATTTAAAAGATCAAATTGATAGTTTGGTGGCTGTTGAATATCAAGTTGACATAGAAGACAGCATTTCATCAATTAATATTTTTGAAAGTATGAAGTAATTTCTACATTGAAAATGAGAGGGAATTCTAATTTCTAACTTCTCCACTCTATTCCTTATATATTTAGAAAACTAAATTGGTCACATTTTTCAGTTTTATTTAATCTCCATTACTCTGTTTATATAAAAACTTCTAAAAATGCTTCATTGAAATGCTTGAATTTATATGTTATCCCACAATTTATTGAAATTTCAAGAGAGAACGTCTCATTTTGCAGTGCAGAAAGATGTTGGTTGGAAAAGTCATGACGATTTATTCCAAGAAGAGACTTTACAAGGGACTATATTTGGACTTCCCTGAAATTGACCATGTTGGCATGCTCAAAATGATCACTTTAAACAAGGTTGAAATATAAAAACAAAATGCCAGTCCAGGAATATAATATGAGAAATGTGACTCTGTGAGAAATAGTTTTCATGTGAACATGATTAGTATACATTTTCTGCCTATGGAAAGATTGAAGTAGAGTGCTGGACCATGATATAGCGGTTGTTCTGTCAAGAAATTGAAATAAGTATCCATATAACCTGATTAATAAATTATACAACTACTGTGCAATATGGAGCCTGTAGTTAACGTTACTTATTGTGCGCTTCAACATTTAGGAGGGTAGATCTCATGCGGAGTGCTTTTACCACACACCCACACAGAGGACAAAAATAACTCAGAAAGCTATTGGATATGTTTTTTACATTGATTGTGGTGACGATATCACAGCTACTTACAAGTGTTTAAACTTATACTATATAAATTAAATATGTGTAGTTCTTTGTTTATAAATCGTACTTCAATAAAGCTGTTAAAATAAAATCAGTAAGCTAAAAAAAAGAATTATTTCTTCTTTGTCAATGGAAACAAAAATACTCCAATCTCTTTCCACTGTATTCCTATTCTCTGATATGACTGAGATAAAAGCAGCCAAATTTTGCCTCCTTGCTATGTGCTTTTTAATCTTTAATAACTGGCACATTAATTATGTGTGCACACTGGTTAGAATCAATTTCTGAGTATCACACTGCTTCTTGGAGGTCACTCTGCTTGTTACTGCTCTTACATTTCTGTCATAGATTTTTAAAATTTATGTTTGTGGCAATACTGTTTTTCTTATCATTGCCTCCTTCAGATATTCCTCCTATTTCCAAACAGTGGTAATAATTACTCCCAATTGAGTACATGTAGAAGAGTGAAATGAGATAAATTCTGGTAATAAGTAATTATGTGACAGATACACTATCTGCTGGAAGGGTATTTAGCAAAGTCCTCAAAATCACCATGTTCTATATTGCCTTAAATTGAAGACTGAGAGGTAAGTATGGATGGTACTGCCATTCTTAATAACATAACCCAAACAGAGTACAGCTTACAAGGGTCACAACACACAACTGTTTATTGCTTGGATGCCATCTAATTACATTTTGTTTAATTAGCAATGAGAAACATTAATGTAAACACAAAAACAACCACCAGACCCCAATTTCCATTCAAAATGTGGGAACTGTGAAAAATAAATAATAATAGTGGCTAAGACATATTAATCTTTTATGATGTATCATGGGAGGTTAAATGAGGTATCCAAATTAATCAAAATTTAGATTATGATGGTTCAAATAAGCAATTAGCAGTATCAAAAGCACTACAGAAGCTGCACTACATTCTAAGATGGTTTCTGTCTACATTTAGTTTGCTAAGATTATTTTTTAATTATGTACGTGGATGTTGAATTTTTATTAAGCAATTCTTTTGTGAATACTGGAATGACCCTGTGGACATTTTAAAAAAATTGTTATGATGGTGAATTACATTAATCATTTTTCTAATATTAAACTAACACTGCATTCTGGAAAATTTTCAAATGGCTTACTACAACTTTATTATACAGGGTGGGACCAAAGTAGGTTTACAGTTGTTCATATGGAAAATAATACAGTAATTAATAAATAATATAAAATGACTCTGTTTCATATACAATTGTAAATTTACTTTTGTCCTATCCTGTATGTGCTGTTGAGGGTATTTTGTAGATATTTTCATCAGAGATTGATGCTTTTCTTCTAGAATCTTTTCTCCCTTTTTTCATATTCCATATAGAAACCCATCAATGTACTGTTCTTCACACATGGCACCCAACCTGATGAAGTTTTAATGGTGTGCTTGATTGCTGAGCTAAAAGGCAGTATATCCCAGCCTCCTTTCAAGTAGAAGTCATCATGAGAATTTAAACCAAATGACATACACATTTTCCATGACCCATTCTTAAATGGAAGCAGCTTAATTTATATTCTGTCTCCATTCCCTTTCTTGTGGGCCAAAACAGAAAAAGGAATGAGGAATACACATATGATGCCAGTGAACCAAGTTTATATAGAGAGATCAATACCCTAGAGATGATGGAATCTCTGAGTCCCTCTATAGTCTTGGAAAGAAGAGGCTTCAACCATCTAGTTGTACACTGTGACATGAGAGAGAGAGATGAAATTCTATCTTAATGATATAGCCACACGTTGGAGTCCACTTATTACAACAGCTTAGCCTGTATCTAACTGACACGTGCATTATCACATGAGATTAATTCAGTTTTTTCCTCTTATTGGGCAGTTTGGTTTGGTATCGAGGTTATTCTAGCCTCATAAAATATGAAGAGGTGTTAGCACCATTTCTATTCTCTTCAAGAGATTAATTGAGATGGGTGACTCGAGTGTATTTTTTCATTTTTAAATTAAATTTATTGGGATGACATTGGTTAATAAGATTCTATAGGTTTCAAATGTACAATTTCATGATACATTATTTGTATGTTGCATTGCATACTCCTTGAATATTTGCTTGCCTTCAGCTTTAGAACTTTTGAGGCCTAGTATTATAGAAATATTTTTGACTATTCATTTTATTTAGTAGTTATCAGATTATTCAGGTAGTATGTACTCATTTTGATTGTTTTACTATCTTAGGATTTATTTTTTACCTAAGTTTTCAGCAGCATATTATTTATTTTTTTATTGTTGTTAAAGTATAGTTGTCTCCATTTTCCCTCTACCACTCCCTCCACCAATATAATCTTTGCAATCAATATATGTTTATTTTATCTCTTCTTATAATATTTTATGGTGGACCATGATTGTATTCTTCAATTTAACATTTCTTATCTTGTCAATAGATAATTTAATGTAATTATACTTGTATTAGGTTTTAAACTTAATCATCGAAATTTCTAGAAATCTCATCTTCTGCCTGTTCGCCACATCTTTTTCTCTTTTTTTGCCTTGTTTTGCATTTATTTTCTTATGTCATTCTACATTTTCCTATCATCATTTTGGAAGTTACATGCTCTTTTAATTCTTTTATGTTACCAATCAAATTACTATATTAATAATTAATAAAATCAATAAAATATATTCTTCATATGAATATAAGAAACTCTGCAGTTTAATAGCTCTCTTCCAAAAGTGTGTATACTATTATTATTGTTTTTATACAGTGAGTGTTAATTTTTAGTTTATTGCATTCTACCTGTGTTAAAGTCATTGCCTCTTGGATCTTACATTTGAGAAAATTGTATTTCTGTCTGAAGTACTTTAAAATATATTCACAAGTGTACACTCATTGTGAGCGCTCTCAGTTTTGTTTTTTCTTCTTTTCTTCCTCTTGCTCTCTTCGGCCTCCTCCTTTACCGTTTCCCCTCCTTCCCTCCTTTCTGGTTCCCTTCCCTTTCTCATTCCTTTTTCTGCTCCTCTTCATTTTCTTCTTCTTCCTACTCTTTCAAGAGTAAGATCATTCTCATTCTTACTGTTTTTTTAAAAATTTAGTATCAATAGGTCTTTATTTTTTAAGTGTTTCTATGGATATAACATTCTCAATGTTCAGTCTTTCTGAAATTAATCTTATTAACCAAGGTCATCCCAATAAATTTAAAAAAGTAAATAAAAATACCAATGAAAAGAAATCAATATTATTTAATGCAATATTGTCATTGTTATTGTTAATAATTTAGCTGTAAATATAATTGCTTTTCTTTTAAATGTAATCTGTATTTTCTCCAATTAGTGAGTACTTCCAATATTTTCTATCATTCCTTTGTTTTCTGCAGTTGTACTCGGATGTTTTGCAATTATCCTGTTTTATATTAATTTGAATTTTAGTGTCCTGCATCATTTAAAAGAAACAGTCAGTCTATATCCAAATATTGCTGTTCACTGATTAATGCATTTTGTTTCACCTTGGAATTTCAATTACTCTTATAATAAATATAATCATTCTACTTTTATACCTCTTGTCCTTTCTTTTTCCATCTAGTTTCTCCTTACTATGTTCTAGGTAATAATTTTTTGTTTTACTAATATTCTCTTTAGCTGTATCTAATCTTTTAACCCTATACTCAGTTTATAATTTTTATTGTGTTTTCGGTCTAGAGATAGCATACCCATTTTGCATCGCTATTAGTAGTTTCCTGTTCATTCATAATATATACTTCAAACTTGTTCTTATTCAAGCATAATGAGTCTAATTGTTTTATAATATATGTAGAATAATATTAGAAATTTTATAGGTTTGTCACCTGTTTTGTGATGGTTCCCTTTTATTTTAAATTACATTCTAGTATGCCAGGTTATCTTTGATTATGTACTCGTTGTTATACTTGAAAAAACTGTTTCAGAAACATGTATAAAGGACAGATGGACAACACCAAAGGGTGGTAGGATTGAGAGTGGAAGGTGGGGATGGCTGGGGTGGGGGGAGTGGTGGAGCTAAAATGAAGACAACTGTACTTGAACAATAATAATTTTTTTTAAAATACTATTTTTAGAAATAACATGAAACCTATATGTGTGTACTTTCATTCAGAGAATATTTGCTTTTGCTTCTCTAGGACAATTAAGATTTTTGAATGTAAGTTCAAAGTTTGGAGTAACATGGGCTATCCTGCTGATAAGAAATTAGGTGATATGAAATTTCTCAATTTTTTGCATCTTCTCTATTTATGTTTCAGTTTGCACACTTTATATTCTCATATTTCTATATCAAGAGAACTATACAATTTTAATTCTAATCCCCTTGCCTTGTTAAACCTATCAAAATGGACTTAAAGTTGCCAAGAATGGTAAATGTCCTCAAAGCAAATACAGTAAATGCTTTATTTAACTTTCTGTGTTTGTTTTCCTTTCATTATTGGCTAAATATTCCCCTAAATCTTTTTATCTTAATACATTAAAATATTTTAAGAAGAAATGCTTTATTATACAATTTTATATTTTTATTAATGCATTTTTTTTCTCTGAATAACCTACCTCACTATTACTGGTAACTAGAAATTTCCTAACATCTTTATTATGACCTTTTCTTATACTTTGTGCATTCTGTAATCTTATTAATAATAAATATTACAATTTAAATATCTCCATTTTGAGGAAAATCAGTTAATGTGTTTATATAAAAGAACTTATTTTTCCTCACCTTGAACATCATTGAAAACATACATATATGCATTAATGTTAGATTTGATTACTTAAAATCTAAAAAGCACAAGTTTCATTAAGTATTTTTTTCTTAAGTTAAAAAGAGTATATAAATAATGGAAGTTTAGAGCTGTTATGACACTATAGTGCTAGGAATATTAAGGCAGACTTTTTTGCTATTTGATCCTCTATATAATACCACATTATATTTATTCATAGAATCATTTCAGTGTTTTGGTGTTATTAGAAATAAAGCATAACAAACATGGGGAGGGAAAATGGCAATACTAGCCAACGTTTTTATGACTTTCATGAAAGTCCATCTGTAACACTGGCTTGAACGTAGTCACCTAGTCACATGGTCTGTGGCAGTTGTGAAGGTCATTATAGAATAGAAATTGACTGGAAGAAGTGTGCCTTCAGTGATAAACAGCTTCTGTTTGAAGAGATGAAGGGAAGACTGTAGGTTAGACAAGAGACTGGTCATCTCTTCTGCTAAGAGACTAATGAAAAAACTTTTACTTTTTTAAAACTGATGTCAGTTAACGTGAAAAGACTTCATCACTTTGAAATACATGATTTATTAATACTTTTTATACAAAATAGTTTGAGCTATTATAAAAATATTTTTATGAATAATTACAGGTACCTGTCAATCAGTGTTGGTTGTCAGTGAATAATTCAATCTCTTCTTATTGAGCATACTATTCACTCATAATAGATCAAAAAATGCAAAGTTAGAAAATGATATTTAGGGGAAAGATAGCGTTACCAATTTACCAAAAACTTTAATTTGAAATGAGTTGCCTTGAGAGGTGATGAATAAAATTTCATTAGAAACAAATCAAATCCTTCACCTCTGTATTATTCTGATCAGAACCCTCTCCTTTCCATTAATGTTAATATTTCTAAAATGCACCATGAATCCTGACAATTTAAAAGGCATTATGTGAGAAAACATCATTCTGCAACCGAAAAAGCATTGTTGCTGTCCTGACTGTGGTGACATTCTCATCAATGAGGTAATGGCCTGAGTCACCAGAGTTGTTCTTCCTGTGTGCATTATTTATATTGCTTTCTTTAAAAAAAAACAGTGAGACCCAGAAAGATCTAAAAAGTCATATCTGTCACTTTAAACTCTCCGTATTTGTCTTTGATCTACTAATGCATGCATCTTAATTGAACATTAATGAAGTTATAAAACATTAAATCCACTTGGTGACTGCAACTCAGAGAAAATAATAAAATATTCTGATAAATTGATCTGATCTTTTGATAAAGTCATGTTTTATTTTTAAAATGTTTTATGTTTTCAGTTTGATAAGTGATGTATAGCATTGCATAAGTTTAAGGTATAGAATGTAATAATTTGATATATCTATTTACTGTGAAATGATTACAATTCTGACTTCAGTTAACATTGCTACTTCATATGGTTACAATTTTTGTTTTCCTCGTGACAAAAACTTCCAAGATGTACTCTCTTAGCATATTCAAATATACAGTGCAGAATTGTTAACTATAGTCACCATGCTGTACTTTAAATCACCTGAATTATTTGTTATAAATGAAAGCTTATAACTTTTGGACATCTTCACCTATTTTACCCACCCCCCAAAAAACCTTACCTCTGCCAACAAGCAATCTGTTCTTTTTCTATGAGTTTTTTATTTTTAGTTGAACATGTAAATGAGATCATAAGTTTTTTTTCTATGACTTATTTCACTTAACATAATGCTGTCCAGTTTCATCCACATTAGCACAGATGGTGGGATTTCCTTTTTATGGCTGAATAATGTTATAATGTGTGCATGTATATGTAACACATTTTCTTTATCCATCAAATGATACTTAGACTGTTTCCATGTGTTGACTAATGTAGATAATGCTATAATAAGCATGAGTGTGCAGATATATCTTTGACATAGTGATTTTTTAATTTATACCTAGAAATAGAAGTGCTAGATCATATACTAGTTGCTATTTCTAATTTTTAAGGAAACTCTATACTGTTTTCCATAATGTCTATGCTAATTTACAGTCCCACCAACAGGGTACAAGAGTTTCCTTTCTCTACATCCTCACCAACACTTGCTATTTATTGTGTTTTTGATAATGGCTGCTCTAGCAGGTGTGAGATGATATCTCGTTGTGGTTTTTATTTGAATTTTCCTGATAATTAGGCACGTTGTTGTTGAAAACCTTGTCATGTTTCTGTTGGTTTTGAATATCTTCTTTCAAATAAACGTGTGTTCAAAAAGTGAAAAAGAGAAAAATTCATGGACATGGGCAGCAGTGTAGTGATTGTTGGGGGTGGAGGCAGGTGGAGGAGGGCATATTGTATAGGGAGGGTAAATGGTGATGGAAGGAAGCTTGACTCGGGGTGGTGAACACACAATGTGTGCATATATGATGAATGTATATATGTGTATATAAGATTTACACCTAAATCTGTATAATTTTGTAAGCAGTATCACTCCAATAAATTCAATAAAATTAAAAAAACAAAAAGAGGTCTATTCAGGTCCCTTGTCCTTTTTATTAGATTATTTAAAGTGTATATTTTTTGCTATTGAATTGTCTGAGTCCCCTAAATATTTTGGATATTAACCTCTTATTAGATACATGGTTTACAAACAGTTTCTCCCATTTCACACACTGACTTTTAATTTATTATTATTATTTATTGGAGTGAAACAAAGTCTTGATTTCTATATAGAGTAAATCTAAGATAGGTTAAAACTCCTCTGTAATGAAAACAATAATACAGGTATGGCGACTGCAATTTTTAAGTCTGATAACTTGAAATTTTACCATCAGTTACTGACATCTCATTGATAATTGTAAAATGAAGTTATTTAGTAACAGAAGAAGACATTAGGAACTTTCCAAGCTTAAGTAAATACGAATACCAAGCCATTGGTGGAAGAGGAAGTAAAACTACTTTTGTGAATGCTAAAATCAGGAGAACCATTGGTATCCATCCAAGAAGTGGCAAAAGATGAGAAAACAATGATATAACTCTAAAGCAGAATTTTAATTCCATATTATTTCACTAGACATTCTGTGAATGTCTAGCTTGCTTTGGATAATTACTATATCCCATCTGAAGTTTTATTTGCTATTTAAAAGAGATCTTTTAAAAAAGAAAATGAAAAAGAGTGAACACTCTATGCAAGCTTTAAATTTTTCTTTAGTGAAGAATCGATTTCCAGTGATAATTCCTGTGTAACTCTAAGTCCAACCTAGACAGCATGTGGTCTTTATATCTGACTCAATGGGGCTAAATCCTTGTGTGACTGCTTAAGATGTCCAAGCAATAGGAACTATGCTTACATTCAGTCCTTGCCATGTCTCTACTTCTCAGTTTGGCAAATGAGCAAAGTGCACATTAAAAACAGTAAGTAACTTGACAATTACATAGCTGGTAATCATCAGAATCTGGACTCGAATATATTTTGAATAGTTTCATAGTTCCAACTGCTATACTAGATTAACATATATAAAGTTCTTTAGTATCTAAAAATAATTTACTTTAATTGATATAATCTCAATTTTGTTCAAAAAAATTTATGGTTTAAAACATGAGGTAGATAAGAAGAAACAACAGGGAGTGTGAGAGAGATCATATGCGTGAGTAACAGAAAGTCTATTATCATTAAACATGATTTTATTGTTGGACCTACTCGTTATAAAACCTACATTAATTAGTTACCTTGGCACCAAGTGATAGTTTCAAAGAATAAAAACTCAAAGGATAAAAAGTTGAAGATATGGAAAATTGCCCTGTAGGTGTGTACAATAATCTCAGAGTCTCAAAACCATTGAAATAATGGCTTCTTGATGCTTTCCATGGCAGCACACTTCAGCTCACTTATCATCTTACTGAGAAAGAAAACACTGTTTTGAAGCTCTTTGTTGGAAATATTTTAATTATTAAATATTTTCTTTAATGATAACACATAGATCTGCTCTATATTAGTGGAGCATGTACATATATGTTATATACAATTATATACATATAAATAATACACACATAGAATTCTTATATGTATGTATTTCTCACTTGTGTCTTTAACTAGGTCACATAATAGTACTTAATACAAAACTTACCATGATGAAAAATAAATAAATATATATATAAACCATGAAAATAATCAGAGAATATGGAGTCTATTTATAGAGTAGGTAGTGTCATTATAATGACAATAATGACATATTCAAGTGTGTATTATTTGCAATCTGGTAATGATAATGTGGAGAATCTATTGAAATGGGTAATATAGAGTTAGGGAGAAAAGTTAGGAGGCACTACAGTAATCCAGGTAATATGTTATCCAAATAAATGCTGGGACTTTTTGGAAGAAGTGTATAGCAGAGTTGATATCAGAAACCCATAAAGGCAGAATGTGCTATAATGGACACAAAAGTATTGTTATTTGAGATATATTTGGAGTAGAAGGTTATTAGTGATGGATGTAGTATGAAATGGAAGTTTGTTTGTATGTTTGTTTGTTGCTCTGTATTTTGGTGTGACCTTGTTTATATTCTATAATTTTAGTGGGACTTGAGGAAGAACTACTGATCCCAGCCAAGTAGATGGGTTTGGGTAAGGTTTGGTAAAAATAAAAACAAACAAACAAACAAAAAACCTGCAATTTAATTGACCAATTGCAGGCCTATGACACTGAATTTCATGGTATGTTATGAGGTTTAAGTTCGGAAGGTACACTGTGCTGATGAGAAAAGTCTAGTATCAAATCAGTCTACTGTCTCTTTTTGTTCATTGGAAAGATGGCATTAATTTTATAGTTGTAATACCAAAGGATGTCAGTCTTGGCACAAAAACAAAATGGAATTTCTATAAGAGCATTTCATCCCTTACAACTTTTAAATGGCTCACCTTTTGCTTTCAAAGCTAATTTTATATCACCAGGTTATTCAATGGTCTAATCTACAACACACTTACTTCTCTCTCCTTGTACACCTACATTTATAGTGTTGCCAATTATACTTGACAGCCTATACTCATTTATGCTTGCTCCTCTCAATAATTATTAAAACACAGAACCTTGTCGTACTTGCTACCTGGTTTTGTGTATACTCTTTCTTTACTCTTTGAAATTATATAAATTCTTTGATGCAGAGAAAATATAGCTTAACAAACTCAGAAGGTCTCAATCAACTGATTAAACAAAAGACAATTAATATTATTAATAGTATTGAAACTCCCTATACTCAATTCATGTTTTTCCTACCTTCCAAATATATAGAGAATATTGAAGAAAATGTGACTAATGTCTTATTGGTACCTTAGTTCCTACAAAATCCAGCACAGAACTTTATCCACAGATGATATTTACCATATATTTTTGAGTTGAATATAAGAATACTAGGCTAAAGTGAATAGTAATAAAAAAACTGTAGAGCTGAAAAAGAAGATATATGTATCGTTGCTTTCTATGTTTAAGTATTTGTACAACTTACACATTGACTCTCACATGCTAGTTGGTCAGCAGAGAATTTAGAACTAACACCTCAATGAAAGGGAGAGAGAAGTACTCAAGCATAGATGAAAGTAACTTCACCTTTTCTTTCTTTTTCCTTTTCATTTTAATTGTTGTTCAAGTACAGTTTTCTGTCTTTTACTCCCATCCCACCCCACCACCCCAATCCTTCCCACCTCCCTCCCATTTCAACCCTGCCCTAGTTTTTGTCCATGTGTCCTTTATACTTGCTCCTATAAACCCTTCCCCTTTTCCCCTGAAATTCCCTCCCCTCTCCTCTCTGGTCCCTGTCAGCCTGTTCTCTATTTCAGTGTCTTTGTTTATATTTTGCTTATTTGTTCATTTTGTTGTTTAGGATCCTGTTAAAGGTGAGATCATATGGTATTTGTCTTTTACTGCCTGGCTTATTTCACTTAGCATGATGCTTTCTAGTTCCATCCATGCTGTCGCAAAGGGTAGGAGCTCCTTCTTTCTTTCAGCTGCATAGAATTCCATTGTGTAAATGTACCATAGTTTTTTTATCCATTCATTTCCTGATGGGCACCTAGGTTGCTTCCAGGATTTGGCTATTGTAAATTGTGCTGCTATGAACATTGGGGTGCATAGGTTCTTTTGGATTGGTGTTTCAGGCTTCTTAGGATATAATCCTACCAGTGGAATTGCTTGGTCAAAAGACCTTTTTTATTTAAAGTTTTAAACTACATTATGCTAAAAAAATTGGGAGGTGGTAAAATAGTAAGTGTTATAAATATGATTATTAGAAAAAGCTAATTTGGAATAAAAAAAGATGAGGGGATGATACATTACTAGAAAATACTCCTTCTCATGGAAACTTAATACAACCTTAGTCGACTTCCACACTTTGTCTAGGGAGATGGAATTCACCAATAAGATAAACTGATCTCCTTAGAACCAATAACCTCGGGAAAGTTAGGTATATGTAAACAATCTTTTGTGTTGGGATACGCATATAATTGCTGACAATGTTATTGTTTGGTCATTTTTTAAGACATGACACACTTTCCGCTACTGGAAAGGGAAAAATGAGGCACTTGTAGTTATTGTGATAACTAAGTACCTCTTACAGTGCATGGAGATATTTTTGGTTTTGTTTTTGTTGAACTCAGAATTTATAATGCCAACAGCAAGGTTAATTAAAAATAATGGAATCAACTGAAGGGAGTGGAGAATAATCGCATTAACACTCATTATAAAAACAGTACCAAATTATTCTTATACCAAGTAAGTTTTTTCAGAAGTGTTATATCTTATATTAGAATTACTGTTATTTCTTTTAAAAATGTTTAATATCTTTATAAAATTAATATCTTTACATAGATTAAAATACATAATATTTTCAACAATTTTATAGTAGTATTAATAAAATACTACTATACTACTATATAGTACTACTATACTGCTATAGTATACTGCTATAGTATAGTATAGTATACTACTATATAGTATAGTAGTGTTAGTAATAATAATAACTGCTGTCTTTTTTCTGGCTTTCATCATTATGCCTAAGAAATATTGGCATTTAAGAATTTTAAGCTAGATACTTATGGCTACATGATATGGTATTGTATGCCATTAAAGAAATATATATTGATTTTATT
This sequence comes from Trachops cirrhosus, assembly GCA_028533065.1. Lineage (NCBI taxonomy): Eukaryota > Metazoa > Chordata > Mammalia > Chiroptera > Phyllostomidae > Trachops > Trachops cirrhosus. The sequence goes on along the minus strand of CM052539.1, from coordinate 167,678,461 downwards.
TTATGAAATTTGAGGATTTTTTAGTTTTAAATTACTGTGGAAAATAGATGACTGTTACACTAGCATTGGCCCTTTTTAGTTTTGATTCAAGGTTCTGTTCTCTAATGAAAGTAGATTTTGTCCACTTCAAGGAGAACATGTGTATTGACTCTCTTTACATTATCAGAAATATTTGTATATTTTATATCTAGTAAAGGAAATGTTGCTTAGTACTATGTGTTGAACTTGGTACCAGTGTGCCAACAATTAGGCCATGTGGATGAAAGCACACAACTGGCTTCAAAGGATTGATTTTAGCAAAAAATCAATTAAATGGGAAGTCATTACAACCTAGCTGATATTAGCAACCATGCACAGGTTTTTGTGTGATTGCCGGTTTGTAGGGCGAGAGTATGTTTCGTTTTGTAAGAAACCACCAAATTGTCTTCCAAAGTGGCTGTACCATTTTCCATTTCATAATCTCACCAGCAATGAATCAGAGCTGTTGCTCCAAATCCTCACTGGCATTTGATACTCTCCATGTTCTGGATTTTGGCCATTCAAATAGATACGTAGGGCTATCTTGTTTTAATTTGTATTCCTCTGTTTACATATGATGTGGAGCATGTTTTCATATGCTTATTTACCATTTGTATATCTTCTCTGGTGAAGTGTCTGTTAAAATCTTTAGCCCAATTTTTACATTTATTTATGTATGTATGTATGTATTTATTTATAGGATAAGCACTAAGCACTATCATTTATTTCTACTATAAGGGTGCAAGCAAGTAGATTTGGAGAGCAGTGACATGAAGGCAGGATCAGGTCAGGTTTACAATGAGTGACACTAGAGAACCACAGGGGTTCTGGAGGGTTCACATCCCACCATAAGGAGTGAGAAGATGTTTAGCTTGTTGTATGCCTCAGACTGACAGATCTCCTGAATTCTAAAGAGACAGCATACATTTTCACTGTATATGAAATCTCCCAATTTCTGAATATTGGCCCTTGTGAAATATAACAAAGAACATAGATAATGGGGGCTAAATAAAACAGTAGGGTATATGGAACCGAAGGTGTCACATCTGTGACTTCTCTGCTCCAGGCACTCCTTTTTTTTTATTGGATTGCTTTCTTAGTGTTGAATTTAAGTGTTCTTTGTATATTTTTGATGGACAAGTGTGTATTTTATAAATATTCTCTTTCAGTTTGTGGTTTGTCTGTTCATTTTCTGGGCATTGTTTTCACAGAGCAAAGGTTTTTAATTTTAGTGATATCTACCATCAATTAGTTCTTATGTGTGCCATGCCTTTGGTGTTGTATCAGTCAAGTTAATTTTTAGTTTTACAGTTTTGAGTTTTACATTTAGGTCTGTGACCCCTTTTAAATTTTGTGTATGTATTTGGGTGTGTGAAGGGTGTACTATCTGTGTCTAGGTGTGTGTGTGTGTGTGTGTGTGTGTGTCTCGTTCTTTCAGCACCATTTATGGAAAAGATTATCTTTGTGCTACTGTATTGCTTTGGTCTTTTGTCAAATATCAGATGACTGTATTCATGAGGCTCTATTTCTGGGCTTTCTAAGATGTTCCGTTGATCTATTTGTCTATTCTTTTGCCAATACCACACTGTCTTGGTTACTGTAGCTCTTATCAAGTCAGTCTTGAAGTTGGGTATGATCAGTCATCCAATTTGTTCCTCTTCATACTATGTCAGCTATTCTGAGTCTTTTGCATATACATTTTAAAATCAGTTTGCCAATTTAAAAATGATTTGCTTGGATTTTGACTGCAATTGTGTTTGAGTGGAGTTGGTCTTGAGTGTTGCTGTTGTTGGAGCTGGTGTTCCTGCAGATTCATCCTCGATGCGCACTCACTGATGCCTCGGTCACCCCCACAAGCCTGGTGCTGCATAACTACAAGGATGTGCTCAATTTGTTGAAACTCCGTCTTCAGAATGTGTGCATGCTTCTCCATGTATGTTTAAATAAAAAGTTTGGTTAACACATTCTTACATTCTACATTTTAAGTTGATTGATTTAGTTGATTGATTAGTTTAAAGTTAATATTTCACTACTCAGGATATTGAGGATTTGTGAGGGACAACAAATCAGATCTAAAAAATGACGTTAACTTTCACTTAGCTTACTTGTAGTGGCATGTGTTTTATAGCCATATGTGTGCAATTCACATATAATTAAAATGTGAAGGAAGAACTTTGGGTTGTCTGAATTTATTGTGAATCCACTTTCAACAGTCAAAATTGTGTGACTTGTGGTAATTCATCAGCTACATTTTTATCTTTAAAGAGAGTGATCTTTTAATATCTACAGCTATATTAGAGATATTATTGAAATGGTATACCCAAAAATTTGAGTTCATGGTAAACATTCAATAAATGCTGTTTCTTTTTCCTTGTATTGTTAACACATGTATGTATGTATGTATGTATATATGTATTACAGAGCTATTTTACATTCATAGATAAATTCAGAGGAAGGGACAATGACTGTTTTTGTTGTTTAAAGGATTTGAGGTCGCTCCTATTTCTCTCAAAACTCCATTACTAAATGTTCATTTCTGAAATTTGGATGAAGATATTAAAAAATGTTTTCAAACCATTAAAACCACTCATAACAGAAAAAAAGAAAAGTTTTCTCTAAATATGTTGGCTGCAAGGCACTGTTACTCAATAGGTTTGCTTAGATATCTCCACCGGAGGAAGCAGTTGTGGTGTAACAACTGGATAACCTTCTTAACAGCTTTTTTTTCTTTGACAGTAGTTCGTGTATTTTTCTTGATGACAGGTTTAGAGTGCTGTGTTGAAAGCAGTAATTGTACTGGGACTACAGATGGCAGGCTTCCTCAGTAAAAATGTAGAATGAGGTTGCTGTAATAATTTTAACTGTTAAAAGACAAAGGAAGCAGTCTTTGTAGTTCATTAAGGAATTACACTGTCTCTAACCTTGGAACTAATTAAAATTGTTTTGAATAAGCATAGGAAATTGCTGCACGATGTCTTCCCAAGTATAAGTTAGCAGATACCTCATGAAAATGTGTTTTTGGATTAGTAATACCAGAGGTATTCTCTGAACACAACAAATAAAGGAGACATAAAATGAATCATTTGGGTGTATTTAATTAACTGAAATTCATCTTTCAAATAAAATGGCAATATCCCTAATCCCTTAGTAAAAGGACTTAGGGGGAAGGTAGATTTGTATTACATTTCTATTTCTTTCTTTCTTACTATAGTCTATTGTAAATAAGTGCTTCTTGTTAATGAACTATAGTATCAGGGAATCTGAAGGTGGAAGACTTTTTTTAATCCACATTTTTTACTGATTAAAATTATTTTTCCACATATATGTATTTTGTAATAAGTATCATGACTTACAGATTATTAGAGAGACATAAAGACATTAAAAAAGGTTAAAGAAACTTAAAGGCAAAGAAATAAAATACTACTAAAAATTGCTACTATCAAAATATTTTTCCTTAACACTTTGGTCAGCAAGCTTACTCATCATCAAGGATAACTCAGTTTTCAGCAGTGGTAGACAACTATTTAAGTCAAGAACCTGAAAAACTCTAGTGGGATATAGTAAAAGATACCATGCTCATGTCACGTTGGGATTTATATCTGTCTGAGTAAAGGAGACACACACAGGCTTGCATTCCAGATCTCAGGGGTTATAATAATCTCACCGTGCTGGGATTGAAATGTTTTTAAACAACCAATTGAAAATTGGCAGTTTATTCCTTTAAAAACACTGAATTCATCAGCAACATATTTTTAACCACCAATGGAAACTTCCTAACTAAATTTGGTGATACTTAATATCACATATTTTAAAATAAAGTTTGATAACACAAAAGAATATGACCAAGCAAGACTGATAGATTTTTTAAAATATTCAATAACATTTTATGTCCAACATTATTTTGTATTAGTTTCAGATGTACAGCATAGTGATTACACAATCATACACTTTACAAACTGGGCCCCCTGATATTGCAAGTACCCACCTGGCACTGTAGATAGTTATTACAATATTATTGACTATATTCCCTTATACTGTACTTTACATTCCCGTGACTATTTTGTAACTACCAATTTGTACCTCTAACCCTTTCACCTTTTTCATTACCCCCTATAATCCTCCTCTGTGGCAACCATCAGTCTGATTTCCGTTATCTATAGTTTGCTCTAATTTTGTTGGTTTATATTGACCTTTAGATGTCATATATAGGTAAAGTCATATGGTACTTGTCTATCTCTGTCTGACTTATTTCACTTAGCATAATACCCTCTAGTTCCACCCATGCTGTGCAAATGATTTCATTCATTTTTATGACCCAGTAATATTCCATTGTGTATATATACCACCACTTTTTACCAACTCGTCTGTTGATGGGCACTTGGTTTTCTTCCACATCTTGGTAATTGTAAAAAATGCTGCAATGAACACATAAGCTCATATATTCTTTTAAGTTAGTACTTTGGGTTTCTTCAGATACCCAGAACTGGAATTGTTTGGTCATAAAGCAGCTCCAACACTTAAAAAAAATTAATGATAGTCACTCTGATGGGTGTGAGGTAGGACCTCACTGTGGTTTTGATTGGCATTTCTCCGATGATTAGTGATGTTGAGCATCTTTTCATGTGCTTATTGGCCATCTTTATGTCTTCCTTGGAGAAGTGCTTATTAAGGTCTCAGCCCACTTTTTAATAACCAATTTTTTGTTTCCTTGCCTGGTGTTAAATTAATTTTGGATATTAATCCATTATCAGATGTATTAATGACAAAACTATTCTTCCATTCAGTAGGCTGTTTTTCAGTTTTTGCCAGTTTCCTTTTCTGTGCAAACTTTTTACTTTAATCTAATCCCATTTGTTTAGTGTTTCTTTTGTTCCCTTGCCTGAGATGATGCATTAGAAAAAAAAATATTGCTATGAGAAATATCTGAGATTTTATTGCCTGTGTTTTGTACTACAATTTTTGTGGTTTTGAGTCCTACACTGAATTGTTTACTTTATTTTGAGCTTATTCTTTTATATGATGTAAGAAAATGGTCTGGTTTCATGTTTTTTACGTGTATCTGTCCAATTTTCCTAACACCATTTGTTATATAGACTGTCTTTACCCTTTTGTATATTCTTATCTCCTTTGTCATATATTAATTGACCATATAAGTGTGGGTTTATTTCTGAGCTCTTGATTTTGTTCCATTGATCTATTTGTCAGTTTTTATGCCAGTATCATGCTGCTTTGATTATTATAGCCTTGTAATATAGTTTAATATCAGCTAGTATTATACCTCTGACTTTTTTCTTCTTGTTCAAAATTTCTGTGGCTATTTCAGTTTTTATGCTTCCATATAAATTTTTGGATTATTTGTTCTAGTTCTGTGGGAACATGATTTGTATTTTGATTGGAAATGTACTGAATTTATAGACTGCTTTGGGTAATGTGGACATTATAATGATGTTAATTCTTTATATCCATTAAAGTGGTATATGATTCTATTTCTTTGTATCTTCTTCAATTTATTTCTTCAATGCTTTAAAAATTTTCAAACACAAGTCTTCTAAATCCTTGGTTAAAATTATTCCTAGTTATCTTGTTTTTTTGAAACTGTTTTAAAAGGTATTGTTTTCTTCATTTCCATTTCTGGTAGTTCATTGTTAGTGTATAAAAATTCAACTGATTTTTGAATATTTATTCTCTATTCTGGAACTTTACTGAATTTAACTACCAGTTCTAGTAAATTTTTAGTGTAATTTTTAGGGTTCTCTATGTATATTATCATCTGCAAATAATGATAGTCTTACTACTTCCATTTCTATTTGACCATTTTTAGTTCTTCTTTTTTCCTGATTGATGTGTTTAGGACTTTCAGTATTATGTTGAGTAAGAGTGGTGAAAATGGACACCCCTGCCTTGTTTCTGATCTTAAAGGGAATGTTTTTAGTTTTTTTCCTATTGAGTATGATGTTAGTTTTGAGTTTGTCATATGTGGTCTTTATTATGTTGACATATGTTATATTTCCACTTTGTCAAAAGTTTTTATCACACAAGCATGCTAGATTTTTGTCAAAAGCTCTTTCCCCATCTATTGGTATGGTCATATGATTTTTATCCTTCAATATATTTATGTGGTATATTACATTATTTATTTGTAGATATTGTACCAACCTTGCATCCCCAGAATAAATTCCTCTTAATCATGATGTATTATCTTTCTAATGTATTGCTGAATTCATTTTGTGAATATTTTGTTGATGATTTTTACATCTCTGTTCATCAGGGATATTTGCCTATTATTTTTTGTCTTTGTAATGTTTCTTCATCTGGTTTTGGAATTAGGATAATGTCGACCTCATAAAATGATCTTGGGGGGATGTTTTCATAAGTTAAATGTCAGTCACTAACTCTGTTTGGCTTTGGACATATTATTTACCTTCTTCATGTCTGTAGATGTTTATCTTGTATGGGTCATGATTACCTGTCCGTAACCAATAATCACACCTCTTTTCTCCATGAGCACTAAGAATTAGAGATATTAAAAAAAAAGAAAAAGAAAAATAAGGCAGGGATAAAGATTAACTTACCAGTACCTAAAATCTGTCCAAATGGTTTGCTGTAATCTACAAAATGTGCCACAATACTCTAATCCAATGACATATGATGTATAACTTAAATTTTGTTAAAAGATTAAAAATAAGATTCTAAATAATGGCTAACTCTTTATTCATATTCAATCATTGGACTTTTTGCTAAATCCAGTGAAATAAGTACTCCCTTCATGGGAAAATTCATACTTCAATATTTTATGATTATGATGAACCAAAATGCCCATACAAAGCTAGAAATGAACCCAATGTGTTTCTTTGTTCCTTTGGTCCCTATTCAATGTGATGCATAGATGTTATCTGCTCTGCTCCTGACCTCTTCTTGATGGCAAAATGGTCAATTATTTTAATATCCCAGGGCCTTATTGCCAGTGCTTCTCATACTGCAAAGTGAGAATTAACAAGGAACTGTCCACTATCTTCCAATCAGAATTAATCCCAAATCCTAAGGAAAAACCTATTTTATCACTTACATATTATTTTTTTGTTACAGAATTCTTTGGTTAATTGAAATAGCCCATCACAATTCTCTTATCTCTTTGCCACAAGGAAATTTCTATTATTATTTTTTATTATTTTAGATATGTGAAAAATTATTGTTCATATTTTCTTTAAAAAGACAAATTATAATTATAAAATTTATAGAAATTCTATTGTTCTTTCTTTTAGAGCATATCCTGGAAATATGCACATATAATTTTGTCTATTTTTCTTAAAAATGTGTATAACAGCAGTGTTTTAATTCTGTTCTATCTCAGAATTAGGTATATTTGGTATTGGGTTGCACCAGAGGTTTCTTATTCCTTATTTTATTTATAAAACACAATAATTCCATAGTGTGAATTAGCATATATATCCTAAAAGTTTGTTGTATTAATATATGAGACATTGTCCATGGACGATGACTGAAACCAATGGTGATTGTAGCACAAATGGATGCACTGAGAAAATGAAATTGTTATTTGCTCTAATAGATGTGGTCCCTAGTTTCATGTGGCACACATATCACAGGTATTCCACTTCTGGGAAGTTATCCAAAGAATCCCAAAACACTAGCTTGAAAGAACATCAGCAACCCTGTGTTCATTGTAGCATTATTTACAATCACCAAGAAATGGAAACAGCCTGTGTCCATCACTAAATGAGTAGATAAAACAACTATGAGATATTTATACATTGGAATACTACTGGGATTTAATAAAGAAGAAAATTTTAGCCTTTGTGACAGCATGGATGGACATGGAGAACATTATACTAAGTGAAATAAGACAGTCAGAAAAAGACAAATGCCGTATAATTTAACTTATATGTGGAATCTAGTGAACAAACTGAACTGAGAAGAAACATAAAGACAGAATCATAGATAGAAAGCAGGATGACAGCTAGTAGCAGGGGTGGTTGGTGAGGAATGTTAGAGGGTGGAGGGATTGAGCTAAAAAGAAAATGGACTCGTGGATATGGACAACAGTGTGGTGACTGCCGGGGGAAAAAGATTTAAAATCTAGATAGATAGATAGATAGATAGATAGATAGATAGATAGATAGATAGAAAAAATACCCTCGCTCTAATCAAGTTGCTCAATTGGTTGGAGCATTCTTCCATACACCAAAAGGTTAAGGTTTTGATCCCCAGTCAGGGCACAGACAGAAGACCACTGATCCATGTTTTTCCCTCTTCCTCTGGATCTAAACAATATATGAGGTATATTCAGAAAAATGTCATCCATTGTTACTATAATAAGAATGGTTGGTGCTACATAGATGTAACCTGGCAGCCAAGGAGACCGGGCTGGTATGCACATGCCTGAACAATCATGACTTCACTATACTAGTCAGTGGGGGTGGTAGATGCTGTTACATGTGCATGTGCACTGTGTTGCCATTGCATAGAATGACCTAGTAAGTAGAGAAATAAATCTGTATCAAATTTGCATTGAGCTTGAACATTCCTCTGTGGAAACTGGTTGATTCAGAAGGCCACAGCTATGAGCAACTGGTGATTGGCAGCTTCATGATCACAACATGCCCACTCACACATCACATCACGTGCAGCTTTTTGGCCAAACATCAAATCACCCAGGTGACTCAGTCCCCATACAGCCCACATTTGGTGCCCTGAGAAGTTGTGCTTTTCCTAAAACTAAAATCAGCTTTGAAAGGGAAGAAATTTCAGAACATTGATGACATTCAGGAAAATACAATGAGGCAGCTGATGGCAATTGGGAGAACTGTGTGAGATCCTGAAGTGCCTACTTTGAAGGAGACTGAGGCGTCATTACCCTAGCTAGGTACAATGTTTCTTGTATCTATATCTTCTTCAATAAATGTCTCTATTTTTCATATTATTTTGCTGAATACTTTCTGAACAGACCTCGTATATATCCTTGGGTGAGAATTTAAAAAAATAAAAAGAAAGAGTATTATACACAAAAATGTATCTCTGAAAATGCAGGAGTTGTATCAATATATATTATTTACTACTAGCATATTTAGGCTGGGGTTTTGGTACAATAGCAAAGTATCATCTCATAGAGATACACCAGCAACATTTTAAAGAATCACAATATATCTAATTGCTCAGAACTCATGTACTTTTTGTAATAAAGAAAGTAGTGATACTAGATCTCAATGTTGGGTGGGGAAAATAAATTATATGGTGTTATAATCTCAAACAGAACTTTCAGTTCTAGACAATTGCTGGCAAGGATGTAAGTCAACAAGAACTCTGTCTAATTCATTGTTGGTGAGAATGTAAAATGCTACAATCACCTTAAAAGCAATTTGACTGTTTCTTACAGAGCTAAATATAGTTCTACTGAAAATCTCCAATCACACTCCTGGGTATTTACCCAACTGATCTGAAAATTTATGTTCACTCAGAAACCTTCATGTGAATGTTTTAGCAGCTTTATTCATAATCACCCAAAACTGGAAGCAATCAAGACATCCTTCAACTTTTTGTATACTCATACACTGGAACACAGTTCCTCAAAAAAATGGAATACGATGTGACCCATCCAAAACATGGTTGAATCTTAGGTAAATTTTGGTAAATGAAAAAATCCTTCTGAAAAGATTACAAATTTCATGATTACATTTATATGATGTTGTGAAAATGCAAAATTATTGAGATGCTAAATTAGTCTGTAGTTGCTAGGGATTCAGGATAGGTAAAATTGAGGGCTGGATATATGAAGCATAGGACAATTTTTTAAGCCATTAAAACTCTTCTGTATGATATTGTAATGGTGTATACTGTAAGGAGCAAGGAAAACTTAGACCATGAGAGAACAGGAACTGGTTAGGTCCCAGGGTACAGGAGGTTACTGAACGAACATCTTGCCCTCCTGCCTTGTGCAAGAACAAAGGATTGTAAAACAGATGCAACCTAACATGTTTGGTTTGAAAAGCTACCACTGTTGAGCCAATGCCCAACCCTGTTCCCTCACGCGGTCTTTGTAAGCGAATAGCTAACTGCCACATCTGCTTCTGTATAACACTTGCTTGCCCGCCCCTATATAAGGACTTAGCTGTAAGCGCTCGGCGCGACTCTCGTCTGCGGCCCTTGTGGGTACTGTGTCTCTGGACACCTTGAGAGCTCGCCCCTGTGAAGGTTAAGCTTGGCCAATAAAGTAACATCTTTGAAACTCTGAAAAGTCTCCGGCATTTGTTCTCGTGGTTGCTGAATGCATCATATACCTTATATATTTGTCAAAGCACATAGAATTTTACAGCCTAAAGACTGAAATTTAATTTATTAAAAATTATAAAAGTAATTTGGAAGATGGGAAACCATAGGATGGAATTCAAAGTAGGTCAGAGGAATCTAGTTGCATTAAAATGGGAGGGAGGCACAGGTCTGATGAGGTGAGAGAGAAGAATGTTGATGTAAGTGTAGAATTGAATGGAAAAGTCTGGAATCAAAAAGAGTTAAACATAAGCACAAATTGACAAGATTTCCCATGGGATTATAGATTAACAATTCTGAAACTATTCTACATGTTATTCATAATCGAGTAGTTAAGTGGATAGCAGGTGGTTGGAGACATATTTCTCACTAGTAGAGTGAAAGATTACTGATCAAAAAGTAAAAGGTCTAGAAGAAATAGTAATGAATTGGAATGGGAGACATCAGTATGAATTCATATTTGAACTAATATAGATATGCATCATTACATATATAAATATTTGTAGATATGTGTGCATGCATATAGTATAAAATCTTATCTTTTTCTGTCAGCAGAGAACACCTATACACAATGATACCTCAGTAGCAATGAAAGTACCTAATTCCCAGATTTTGCTTTCTATTCCCATTTTTTAATAAGAGCAACCAGGGCTTCTTGGATAAATGGTTGATTTTAGGAAAGGCCAAGAAATATACATGATGAATCTGAATATCCTGGAATTCAGGAAAGTGAGGAGGTTCCAAATAAATGTAACAATAAAAATAACAATAAGTCAAACACAGAAATTTAAATCACAGTTTTGGGGATATATTAATGGGACATAGGAGCAAACCAAAGGAGCCCTTAATTGCTAAAGCTGGAAAAATTTGTGTAAAAAAACAAAGTAGCACTGGATTATGGCTACTTATAAAATAAATGTTTATGAATCCACACTTATGTAAATGAGCAAATTAATACATAGCTAGCTAGCTAGCTAGATAGATAGATAAATGTAGTTACCCTACACTTAGTACATAGATGACGATAACCCTCTACTCCATGAGTGTGAGCTGCATATAACAACTTTCTTCCAAAGAATATGTGTGTGTGTGTTGGGGGGAGGGTAAAGCAAGATAAAAGAATAGATCAATCTGAGAAATACTCCCTTAGCCAAGTGATAGAGGTCACTATCAACAGTCATAAATAATGTCCATCCCTGTGATATGATGTGATGAGAATTACACCTTACCTCTTTGGTCTTTCCCCAAATTTCAGCTTTCTTTCTCTTACCTTTCTTTTTTCCACTTAAATACATTCATTTTATATCCATACCTTATTCCTTGCACTGTTGTGCTCTAGAGGCAATTTTTGTTATCTGTTTCATTAACTCTTTTTTTCTGTATACCTGAAAAATGTATTTTTGTGTTGCACAGATAAAATTTTAATCTCACATAAATGGTATTTATTGTCTTATATATGCTATTGGCTCCCTATGAAGTATTATAATTTTACCATCCATTCATGCTTGCATGGCTGCTATAATCTCATATAAAATTATGTTTTTTTTCTATTCATTCTTACACTGCTGTACATTAAGATGGTTCATTGGTGTACATTGCCCAACCACAATGAATACCACAATGACATCCTGTGCATGGATTCTTATAGAAATCCATTTGTTAAACTTCTTTTGAAAGTCCAATATGTGTGAAGTTGTTTGCTAATAGATAAGGTGGTCACATACTTAACCTTGTAAAACAGAACTCACTTTGGAGTGAAAGTAACTACACTTTTTGTCACCCCAGCAATAAATTAGGCAGGATTGGCTCCACAGTAAAACCACTGCAGCCTGCACTTGCAGTTTAATTCTCTGTGTCTGCCATCTTGAAAGTCCCAATAACTTTATGTTAGAATTTACGATTTTTAAATTAAGTACTGGAACATGGATCATGTACAGCGGTTAGGTAGAGGGGGGTGGGGAATGACTTGGAACATCAGTCTTTTGCCATTCTACATCCTACTACCTCCTCACTTCTTTGGGATGGCTTTCCAGTGGCCTGATTCCTAGCTGCTTCCCCACTTCCCTCCACCACTCACATTTCTTAGGCCTAGTCTGACCTCACACTCTAGGCCCTGCCCCAAGATGACTGTCACCTTCTTTCAGGGGCAGCAACGAAACTGCACCAGTAAGAGGAGACCCGAGTGCTGCAGTTGACGGGTAACTTAGGTGGAGGCCCTGAATGTGCACGAGGAGGATGGCAGGCTGAGGGTGGATAGTCTGTACTGTCCCAGGATGCTAGTGCCACAGTTTTGGTGAATGATTCTGCTAGAGCCAGCCTCTCACCCCTGATCCAGGTAGGGCGAACATACTAGAGAGACTGCAGTCCCTTTAGAGTCATCCATCCTCTGTGGGTTAAGAGTGGTAGGCCCATACAAAGAAAGAACTGATTTCTCCGCCCTCAAGCCATAGAATGATGTGTCATTCTGGTTGTTGGCAGGAGGGGATCCCGGGGTTCTCCCTAAAAGTCCCCTTGGCTCTTTTTTTGACTTGGTGTTGTATGTTATTGTTTTATCTTCACCATGTTTGAGATATTCATGTGATTTTACATGTTGAATTCATTAATGTGGGAAAATTACATTGCTCTATGTTTTCTGATGTGAACATTTCTTATATTCTTTAGTTAAAACTCTATCAACAGTAATAAGAACATCACACTTATATAAAGTGTATAAAAAATCTAAAAATAAAACGGAGCACTTTGGGTTATGAACATGTAGTTAAACATATAATAAAATATCAAAATGAAAAATAAAAATTTTAAAAGTTAGAAAAGAGGAAATAAAATATTTTCTTTGGTTCCATGTTAGAAAATTTACTACCATTAATAGGGCAATAACACAAAGATAACATGTCAAATAATTACATTCAAATAAAGTTAGTAGATGATAAAAGAGTTAAATAACAAAAGTTACTTCACAACCTTGTTTAAAACTCCTTAAAATACTTATTTAATATGTTCTAAGATAGTACTAATCAATAGCCACTCTCAAACTTAATTGTTAAATATTAAAGTCATTGTCATTAAAATTCAGAGGAAGATCATATACAGGGATATATACATGAAGATCATATACAGGAAGATCAAAAACATATACATTTTTGTGTTCAAATCAATGCAAGAAAAACAAATATAGAAATGTAAAAATTATCTACTAGAACAAGGTGATGATACTTTTAATCATGTATAGTTCTTTTTTAAAATTTAAAACAATGGAAATATAAATAAGTCAAATAGAAAAATAATCATTAATAATAGTTTTCAGTAATATAGTATATTCACAACCATTAACTTTATTTGGAAATAAAATTATTAGAACTTATTCTGAACAAGTGTGAAGCAACAGAAAAAATGTGAATAAATGAAACCATATACCTAGTTTCAAAGGAGATGAAACAATATTTAAATAATTTGAAAGTAATTAGATGAATACTTTGATATAAGCTCAGAAGAGACAATATATCAAATTAATAAAACAGACTTGAAAGATTAACATAGAAAAAGAAATATCTGTAGCTGTATTTACAAATATTTCATGTGTGTGTAAATAGACTGATCTAAGGAATATACTTATTTAGCCATGTTATTACCTATTTTATTAACTTGCATAATTGTGGTATATCATCTCTGTAGACCTATCAGTTGATGACCTACATAATTGGCTAACCTGTTGGAAACAAAAATAGATCCCACCTTACACCTTGTACCAGTAAGTCCTGAACTAATTAAATTTTTCCATATAAACATACATAATAAAGATTGTTTTTATTTTTATCAAAGTTAGACATCTATATAAGCTCTCTTTTTAAATGACATCTGAAACTAGACATTCTAGAAATGCTGTATTTGATTACATTAAAACATACTTAAAATCTATGTTCTCAAAGACATGTACATTTTATATCAACATAACAAGGAGAAGAATCCTATTTTAATATAAATATGTATTGTCTGTAATACAGAGTAATATATTATAAGATATTCAAAAAAAGAGTAATATTTTTTGTAAAATTTATTTCAGTTAAACTTAAGAACATTAGTTATTATTAAGCTACTGGAATTTTATTACTATATTGTTTTCTTAACAGAAAGTTGGCATCACACAATAAACAATAGGATCATAAACCACGGCTTATCACTATGATGAAAAAATACAAATTCATTAAAATGAAGTTGAAGAGAATATGAATACTCTTGAATTAAAACAAAAGATCTTGGAAAATAATCTGTCCAGTGTGATCCCACTAACATAAGATATATTTTATCAATTGGAAAGGCTATTTGGAAATAATAAAAAAAATGTGGCAGAGTTGCTTAAATAAAGAGTTCATATTATTCAATAAACATAGATAGAGTTGTTGTCTTGTTCCAGAGTATCAAGAATGTATGTACCTGGAAAACATTATGCTAAGTGAAATAAGGCAGGCAGAGAAAGACAAATACCATATGGTTTTACTCAAAGAACAAACTAAACTAACCAGCAAAACAGAGACAAACTCTTAGGTAGAGAGCAGGCTGACAGCTGTGGGAGTGCGTGAGTTAGGGGATGGAGGGATCGAACAAAAAAAAAGGATTTATGGACATGGACAACAGTGTGGGGATTGTGTGGGGAGGAAGGTGTTAAGTGGAGGTGGAAAAGTATATAAGAGGGATAAATGGTAATGGAAAAATACAATAAAAATAAAGTAAAATGTTCAACCGGCATACAGAACTCTCCCACCAAAAAAAAGAATGATTATTAGAGTCCTTGTTTGCTTTAGTCTGTTCCACCTTTTTTGTGTTTTGTGTGAAAAGTTTTCAACATGCTTGTTTCCTTATGGTCCTGAGATGGCTTCTAAAGCCCTAGATGTTATGTTCATTCACTTTCAAAGAGAATAAGAGGGGAAAGAAACAGTTATATTCACATATCTCTCCTCGTATAAAAGAAGCAACATTTTTCTAGAATACACATTAAGAATTCTGTCCACGTACCATTGACTAAAACTGTGACATTGACATGCCTAACTGTAAATATTTAGATGAGGGAAAGCATAGGTTGTGATGTTTGAATTGATGTTTGGTAACCCGATTTACAGAATCTCACACATTTAGTGAGAGAAAGACTCTCCAAGATGGACCAAAATGGCCCCACTTTCTGGTATTCATGCCCTTGTGTAATACCCTACCCTAAAATGTGGGCTGAATCTCTTCTAGTAGTAAATAGAATAAAGCAAGATTAATGGATATCACTTCCATCATTCCGTTACAATTACAACTTTTGAATATGAAAATGAACAGTTATCAGAAGTTTTAAAAGTAATTAGGTTACAAAAGACTGGGCCTTCCACTTGGGCTCGCTCTCTGCCTCATTCTCCTGCTTGCTGGCTCTGCAGAACGTGGGCATCCATTCTGTGCTGTCCTAAGGAGTGGCCCACATGGTGAGGAACTGAGATCTGTGGCCAAAAGCCACGTGAAAGAAAGTGGAAGTAGATCTTCCCCAAAGCAAACTTTGAGATGACTGCAGCTTTGGCCAAAATTCTGTTTGTAATCTTCTGTGATGTAATGTAAATGTTTGCTATTTTAAGCAGCAAAGTTTTGGGGATAATTTGCTACTCAGCAATATGTAACAAATGCTGACTATAAATCAGTATATGGCCCAAAAACCATAGAAGTTCAGATGGTTGACTGATACCATTATTTTTAGTCAGAAACAAAATAAATTTTATATGTCCACTAAGTAACCTTGAAATATAATACATAAAAATAAATATATAAATAAAATATATGTTTATATTCCATTTAATCTCAAGATAAACAAGAGCATTTGTGAATCTATAAAAATTTGATTATTAAAATCAAATTTATAATTTAATCACTATTCATAAAATGTCATATAAAGCACCTAGAATAATCTGGTGTATATTGTTTACTCCTTTTTTACATATGTAAAGAATAACTGGAGTCTTCATCAGTACATCTCTATACACACACATATACAATAATGCCAATAAGAATGCTAAGCTGAAATAGAACAGTAATACTGTATCTTAACATTATTGTACAATATCATACATTTTTTTCTGCCAGTTTTTACCAGTGTGCAGTAACTGTCACCTTGTCCTGCAGAATTAACCAGCCTGTGCTAAAAGATTCTTTTTGAAATCAAGTTATATTTTAATGAACGGCACGAATCTTTTGACATAATTTCTTCTCTTTGGACAATTATATTGTTCAGTGAACACAAACATTGAAGTAGCTTATTGAAGAAATCACAAAATATGACCTATGGTCTTCGATTTAGTGTGCTAGGGATGTGTTTGGCAATCAAAATATCCGTTCTTGATAAACACTTTACTAATGCTATGCAAGTAATTCTTGTCCTGTATAAGATGACTTGACTGTGAGTTGTGTTACTTCAGATAAGAGCACCTCTTACATTTCACATTTTATTGATCAGCAAGAGCTAATAGATCCCAAATGCCATTTTAAAATTATTTTTTCATCCAAAATCAATTTGATTCTTTCTTGAAAAATCTTTACAATATTCCCTGGTAAACTGAGCAATTAACAAAGTTAACCGTCATGGACATGAAATCTTGCCTGGAAACATTCATAATCCTTTCTCAGACTGTATAACAGGAATGTCTATTGTGACTTAGAATATACTTAAATAGAGAAAAATGTATTATGTAGAGTAATTAAGTAGCACTTGTAAAAAGAAAGATTATAAGATTTCTGAAAAGAATTCTTTATGTGAAGTCTCATGTTACTTTAGCAAAGGGTTCAGGAGCAAGATGCGATGTAAATGAGCGCTATCAATAACATTAATTACCTGCTGCCTCTGTAAATGTGTATATTAGAGACACGAGGCCAGACAGTTTTAATAAAGCAACATAAACCCTTGCTTCATAGCCATGAAGGACAAGCTGTATTGTGGAACCAGTTAAAGCTGACTTTATCACTGAAATAGACAAGCTACCACATTAAAATGCAAAACATGCCACTAATGCTAAACACCAGTATGCAAAACAAAACAAAACAAAACAAAACAAAACAGAGAGATGCTCTATGTACCAAGAAGCAAATCTCTAGCCCATGGGATGCTACATGCATTTTGGAAACAAATGCAAAGAATAATACTTTTATTGATGGGCTATATGCTGAACTACTACTCCTTTATCCCTTTTCAGGATCCTGTATCTAGTATATTTCCTGAATGCCTTGCAACAGTCTTTCTAACTTATTTTCTATATGAACCAACCAGTTTTGTTAAGTTCAGTGGGGATCACAGTAGTGATTCAGAGAGCTATATACAATTAGTAAATACATTTAACCAACAATATCAGGATTTTTAAAAGTATATTTGTTCCCTCATGCAGAAACATAACAAATATATAAAAGCAGAATATCAATAATGTAATATTATTACATTTTTTAGAAGCTATAGAGAAGGATGGTTGGTTACTGCATGAGGGGAGCAACTAGAGTAATATCTATCTGCCTCAGTCTCCTCTCTGTAAAATAAGAGTAATTGTACCTAACATAAGGGGTCATTGGTAGAATTAAAGAAGTTGATAAGCATAAAGGCTTCAAAACAAGCATATGTAGCTTTTGCTATAGAAGTGTTTGTTGATATTATTACTAATAATTGTGGAGGGGCTCCACCTGCAGGGCCCCCCTCCCTGGCAGACATGGATGAGAATAAGTCTACCAAGACATGATCTGCTTGGGGAGGAAAGGTGGTCGATTTCTCAAAGGAGAAGGTCCCAGACCCTTTTCCTCAATGGGCTTTTATTGGGTTCATTTTGGACAGGAATACAGGTAAAGCTCATTAATCATTGCCAGGAAGTAAGGATCAAACAATAGATAACATACAAAGAACTAAGAGGGCTTATTCTG
Source organism: Trachops cirrhosus (assembly GCA_028533065.1). Taxonomy (NCBI): domain Eukaryota; kingdom Metazoa; phylum Chordata; class Mammalia; order Chiroptera; family Phyllostomidae; genus Trachops; species Trachops cirrhosus. Next base: position 167,660,245 of record CM052539.1, on the reverse strand, counting down.
AATCAGGGTCTGTTAGATAAAGGGCTAAAAAACTTTGGGAAACAAACTCATATCCTATTCGGACGGACCCTTATCAGAATATTGAGAGCATTGTTAGCAAAGCAGATTCCACAGAATTTTATGTACTCTTTCTTAGGCCTGATTACCCGGGGAACCCGCCCTTTCCAGCACAGGGATGCATGACCCAATGTCATTGTTTCAGGCTTAAGTCAGTCAGGCAGGGGAAGTAAGGCAGACAAGAGATTAGGAGACATCTCATAGACAGAATTAGGACTCAGGCTATATCAAAGTCTAGGGGTGAAGGTCCATCACCCCCTTTTTTTATAGCCCCCAAGTCCTTCCCTGAGAGCCCCCTGTGATCATGCCTGTCTTAGGTTGTCCCTCTCTTGAGGAATCTTACCCATCATTGGCTAACCAATCATGCACTGGGGGCCAGACAGGGTGAAGTAAAAGGGGGCAGAGGCAGCGCCCCTGCCAGGGAGATAAGCTTTGTCTCCTTTGTGACTTATGGTCCCAAGGTTACTCACTCAGCCTTAGCCATGGGGGGTTACAGCTTCTGAATCCAGGCATGGAGGTTCCCAACAAATAACATTTGCATCAAAAACAGTTAGTTAAACACTACAGTCCATTCTTCACTCCTGACCCAGCAAGGCAACTGCATCACATGACATAAAGGAAAAGCAAACGATAAAGGCTAATGGAAACATTACATGTAATGAGGGTGGGAGAGATGACAACCAAAAGATAGAGGTGAAATAAAACCCTGAACACAAGTGTGACGTCCTTAGCCATTCCAAGTATTGGCCCCCTTGATATGTCCCACTGATTTTTATGTCTCAGGGCATAAAATTAAGAAATTTCTCTGTAATTAGAATTACTCATCAAAAAATAAAGGTCGACTAAAACTCATGTTTACAGAAGATTGAATGATAAGTGAAAACTCATTCATGGCTGTATGACAACAGTGAAACCCACAAAAAGTCAGGTCTTTCAACTCCTCTGTGCCAAACAGAGGTATAGGTTCTAAACATCTATACTGATAAATAAGAATGGAGAGCTGAAACTCAACAGATATTTGCAGACATTTCTAACATATAAAAAGTAAGGTTATATGAATCATCTATGGCTACAATAAAGCTTTGTAATAAACCACTTGAAATCCAAAGAAAAATAGCATGCAGCATAACTTTCTTGTTCACCCATCTGCATGTTGGGTCAAGTTCACTTGATCTAAGCTGGACATGTCTGGGTTTCCCACCAAGTTGTGGGTTAAGTATAGGTTTGCTCCACCATCTTTCACTTTTCTATATCAACAGGAGACATGGGGCCTGTTCTTATCATGGAAGTAGGAGAGGGATGCAACATGATGCCTCCTAAGATCTATGCTCAGAAACACCATAATTTCACTACCACCACCATTCCACTGGAGAAAGCAAGTCATATAACTAAGATTAAAATGAGTTAGGTGGGCAGACAGCTTAACTATTTTCTTACTTCTTAACTAATTAAGTCAAGGATTTGTTTCTCAGATATTTTCACCTATTACCACTTACCTAATATGGCTGTATATAGTAAATTTGTTGTTGAATCCATATTGAGTCTTGGCATTTTTCTTCTATGAAGTTATAAGTATTACAGTATAATAAAGTCATGAACCATACGATCAACATATTGTTATGTATTTCTCTTTGTTTTGTCAGCAATTAGTCATTTCACTTTATCAATTATATCTATCAGTGTATCAATTAATTATTTAATTTATTTACAATCCTTTTTTTTACCAGATCTGTAAAACTCCTATCCATAAAGTATGGTATTCTGAAATATAAGAGTACGTAATAGAGGAATCAGACCAAAACAGATTCCACTGAATAAAGAGAACTGGGGATGAGAAATGATAGATCCATATCATGGATCTAAAATTTCAAGTTCTTTGAAATTTTAAGTTGCATGCCCCTATTTGGCTATTTAAATGATGTATAAGTGTTACTTATACAAATTATCTAGTTTAAAATATGTAAGTTAATAAACATAATTTAATTAAATCAGTACACTTAAGGGGCAAGATGCCTGTCAGAGACCAGAATATAGAAAATAAGAGAAAAAAAAACTGCAGGTGGTTTCTATTTGTAATGTGTAAAAAAAGCAGAAAGTGAGGCACACGTGTTTGATGTGACCAAACTGATCAGAGACGACCTAATGTGGACTTGAGCATGTGGCAGTGTTAATGGTCTTGGCAACCTCATTTTATGATAGTGATATTGGATTTGTTTCTTTCGTTGGTTTTTGGAAAACAGAAATAGATGCCATAGGTAATCATTAAATGACGATTGTGCCTATCCAAATATTTTACATGCTTTACTTATCAACATTAACTAATAAACAATTTTGTTTCTGTCCGCCATGTAAACTGGCTAAGGATGGTGATATTGTAGCTTTCTGATGCTTATAGGGCATTTCCTGCCCTTACTATCAGCCAGGCGCACTGAGTCACCGCTGAAGGGAGAGCAGAAATTAAAGAGTCCTTTAATTGTTTTCTTTTCTCTTAATAACTATGTTTATTATCTTGTTTTTCTTTCCCATTTCCATTTCTTTTTCAATTCCTAATTTCTTTAATTTTTTTCTATGTCTGTTTCTCATGACACTTATGATACATCATTTTCAAGTCAGGTAACTAAAGTTAGTTATATATAATCTCCTTTTGCTACAACTGCTTTTTAAATTCTTGAACCACTCAATCAAATTTGATTTTCTTTTTTTATAACTCGGGGAACTAAGATTCTTAGCAATTTTTTCTTTTTTTCTTAAAGAAGAATGAAATATTTTAGAATTCTCCAAGGGTAAGGTTAACTTTTTAAATAATTTACTAGACAATTTTCAGAACAGTTTTTGATTTACAGAAAAAAATTAAACAGATATTGCAGAGAGTTTTCATATATCATCCGAATCCCACTCTCATAGTTTCCCCTATTATTGACAGCTTGCATTAGTGTAGAATATTACAATTAATGAACCAATACTGACATATTAATGAAAGTCCATAGTTTCCATTAAGGGTCAGTCTTTTTATTGTTATAAGTCTCTGGTAAACACATATAAATGCATTTGCATATCATATTTCATCCACCATGACAGTGTAGTTTCACTGCCCTAAAAGCCCTCTATGCCTTGGCTATTTTGATCATTCTTTCCCTCCCTTCCTCAGATCCCTAACAAACACTGATCTTTTTACTGCCCCTATAGTTCTGCCTTTTCAAGATGGGACAACTGTAATTGAACAACAATAAAAAAAAGGAAAAAGAAAAAAAGTAAAAAAGAATGGTATATTGTTGGAATAGCATAATATGGAAACTCCTCAGACTGACTTCCTTCATGTAGCAATATGAACTCAATATTTCTTCATATCTTTTTGCAGTTTGTTAGCTCATATTTTTTTTTGCTAGGTAAAATTTCATTCAAGGATATACCACAATTTGTTTACCCAGTTATTTATTGAATTGCATCTTGATTGCTTCCAGTTTGGGGCAACTGTGAATGAAGTTTCTATATATGTGTGTGCAGTATTTTGTATGTATATAAATTTTAGTGTAGTTGTGTAGATACCTGAAAATATGACTACTGCACTGTAAGCTCAGTTTGCATTTAGCTTTGTAAGAAATTGCTAAAGTGCCCTGCAAATGGACTGTACCATTTCACATTACAACAGCAATGAATGAGAGATCTGTTACTCCATATTCTAGCCAGCATTTAGTGTGTTTAGCATTTTGGAATTTACCCATTATGTAAGGCTGTAGTGTTATCATATAGTTATTTTAATTTTCAATTCCCTAATGAGATGATGTTGAACACTATTTCAAATGCTTATGTGCCATCTCTATATTGTCTCTGGTGAGATGTCCATTTAGATTATTTGTACATTTTTATGACTTTTACATTTGAATGTATAATTAACAGAAGCACTACTATTGCAATGTCCATTCTTTCTCCACCCAACTTCAAGGTTATCTTTGTCAACAATTATTTAATGGCATTATGTGTGGGTCAGTTTTTTAATCTATATTCTGTTCCAAATGTGCTTTAAATGATACTACTTTAGAATTTTTACTATTAAATTTTATTTATGTATTCATATATATCATATGTATTATATAGTTCTATATAATACTTACACTTCTTCACACTCAAATATTCAATGTTACCTATTGTAATATTTTGTTGAGTATTCTTCAAGTCAATAAATACAAACGTGTACACACACACGCGCTGTATCCCCCTACATCATCTTCAAGCTCTAAACCAAAAACAATTTGTTATATCTTAAGGTTTTCATTAGTATATCTATAATATTTTTACTTCACCCTAACTTTGTTTTAGGAAGCATTACATTTTTAAATAAATTATCTTCTTAGCTTTGTATTTTATTTATAATTGAATCTTGATTACAAACTCTAACTCCAAGAAATTTTATGAGACTGATCTTAAGCATTTGATTACAAGTTAATAAGGCTGCAAAATTTTGGCATTAGTGACTCCAAGTTGAATGGAGTTTAGGAGTGAAGACAGCAGGCCGTACTTTATAATATAGACTATAGAAAGTCTTATAAAGCAGGGTTATTCAACACTTGGCAATCTGGTGTTTTGGACTGGTTAACACTTTGCTGTGGAAGACAGTCTTGTACATTGTAGGGTGTTTAGCATAATCCCGACCTTTATTTTCTAGATGCTAATAGCACTCCTCATTTGTGACAACCAAAAATGTCTCCATAGTCATTGTCAGATATATCCTGGAGGTGGAGGAGTGTTGCCCTTGGTTAAAAAGCTCTGTTGTAGGGAAAATGTACACATTTCTTTGGCTGTGGGCTTATGTAATCAGTCCTCCTCCTATATTCATTTTTAAGGGCTTATTGAAGGTTGCAAGTGGACAGTTTGAAATATTCGAGGTTTGTGGGAAGGGAAGGGAGTGAGGCCTGTATTTCATTCTTCTGAGATTTAAATACTGTCTTTGATAGACTCATCAGGCTCTGACTATGTAATCTGATAAAATATGGCAGAACCAGAAAGTATGTTTGTGGTATGTAACAGTAGTATGTATTACAAGACAGATTTTATGACCAAGTGGATTTCTGATTCTAGAATGTTTCATATTCTAATACTCGGAAAATGTTAACTAACTTATGTTAAAAGCCTGTGTCAAAAACTGTTGATTCAGGAAGGTTTACTTGATTGACATAGGAATAGCAGGGAGATGAAGTGCTTGTATGGACATAATATAATGCTGGGGATGACTGGAAAGACCGAATGGTATAATGCATCACCTCCCTTCAACCGCAGATACCATCAGGAAAGGCTGATAAACCTGAGGGTGTGATGGCAACTATATTTTCCACATTATCTTTTACAATAGTTATAGCCTGTTGAGAGCTCCCAGTGACTGAGAAGAGCAGGCTTTGTTGGCTACATTACTCTGCAGAGACCAGAGCCCACATGGTCTGGTGGAGACATCACTGAGTGGTGGAAAAAATATTCAGTGAAATGGAAAATAGAATCTTTCAGAGAACGGATGCTGTCAGCTGAACTCTGTACAGCAGCAGAACTAACTATAATTGAGGCAACTTAGCTCAATATTCAGCTTTTCCAGCTTTTGCTTAATGAAACAAGACACCCAGACCTGGCCTCACTGGTTTGGGTTACACCTTGGAGTACCTGGTTTTTTCTAGGAGTGGTGGGCTGTGTAAGGGGAGGTCTTGCTGGAGATAAAATAAAAGCTTTCTATAATTCATAAACATGGATCTTAGCATCATTTAATAAGGACACTAAAGGAAATGGAAATGCATTTGATTACTGAGATAACTGGTAGAGCTGAACAGGAAAGTTACACTAATCCACACCAAACATAGATAAGCTGCTTAAACAGTTATAGTCTACAGACTAGTTAGATCTGGAAAGTCAAGTGGAGAAATTTATGGCTTTATTTGTGGTAAGGTTATGAAATGACACAAAAATTATTAAAGAATCTGCTTTGCATAATCTTTATGCTTTATTTTATTCAAGGTTGATTTATCTCTCATAAGAGCTTAAGACAACTCAAGTCCAACTCCCATACGTTTTGTAACTCTCAAACAACATAGACTATCTCTGTATTTGGAATTTTCTGGTAATTAAACCAATCCAGAATTGTTCATATAGTTTTGGTTAAAACTTTAATAGTTTTATCCATCTTTTCTCAAACTGAATTGTAAACTCTGGCCGAATACTAGAGTTTAGTGTGTGCGTGTGTGTGTATGTGTGTGTGTGTGTTGGGAGTGAGATTTTCTCCATTTAACTGAATTATGAATCACATGGAAGAAGTGGTAAGGATATGATATTTAACATAAGAAGATGCTAAATATTGTTTTCTCTATTTTATATTAAGAAAATTGAAACATACTCAGATACAAAGAACATACTGATGGCTGTCAGAGGGGAGAGGGGTTAAAAAGGTGAAAGGATTAAAAAGTACAAATTGGTATAGTCAAGGATATGTAAAGTACAGGGAATAAATAGTCAGTAATATTGTAATAACTATGTACATTACCAGGTGGATCCTGGAAATATTGGGGGAACACATGGTGAAGTGTATGATTGTCTACCACGGAAACTAATCCAAATAATATTGAATGGAAACTGTATTTTTAATAGATAAAATAAAATGATACATGAGAATATAGCAGATATACTAACTTCAAAAAATCAGTTACTAGTAATATCATTATCCATCAAAATATAATTTAATTTTGGCTATGAGGCAGCTACTTAACCAAATGAATTAATTATATGTAGCAATAATAATAAATCTCAGAAACATGATATTTAGTAAATAAAACAAATTGCACAATAAACAAAAAATGAACATGGGAAAATACTTAAATATCAATTTCCTCATCGATACCACTGAGGTATAATAGTTAATATAATTGACAACTTAAATGTTATAAACCTGACATTTGAAAAATACTTTTAAAATACCTTTATTATGATATTGTTTTTCTTGTTAATTTAGGTTAAATGCATATCAGTTGAATATGTTTCTCAACCTTCACAAAAAAATCACTCTTAATTCTCTTCTGAAAAAAAATCATATATATTTATTATTGTTCTTCCCTTTTTCAGCATACATCACTTATAAATAATGTATTTTAAATAGACCTGACTTTGTTCTTTCTTTGAGTCTTTTAAGCACATTCAACACACAGAATATATGGAAAGTTAAACTGCAATATTTTTTTAGCTATTATAGGGTGAGAATTTTTACCAAGGTTGACAAAGATTATTTTACATTCTAAATTTGACTTGTTTGATGTAAATAATAAACCTGTACTTCAAAATAATTAATCTTTGTAAGAAACTGTGGAAATAAAATTTGAAGACAATAATGCAATAGAAATGACAAACTAGAGATCATTTAACCTTGAGTAAATTTGATTATATTCTAATGCCATTTGCTTATTTGCATAAAGGAAATACAGTTTGAATTGCAGAATGATTCAGACATATGTTCCTTATGGTATGCTTCTGAAATCAGATCCAGAAAATGAATATAATGTTATTTATTTTGAAATAAAAAAGAGAAATTATTGAACCAAAATTTGGGATATTAAAATGTATCCTTCATCACTCTCTTTTTGCCATCAACTTTAATGATTTCATGTTAGTGTAATATGGCTGGAATTTTTTTGGCATGTTGATAAAACCTAATTTCCATATTTAGTGTCTGATAATAATTCTATGTTCTCAACATTATACTAAAATAATCTGGCTGAATAATAAATAATACACAGATATTTGAACTTATGTATAGTAAAAAAAATTGTTTGGTGAATGCATATTATACTCTTAGATGTATCTAAACATTGTGAAATGCATTTCATACCCTTCCTGCCTCCCTTTATTAACTCACCAAACCACCTTCAACCTCCTCCATCCTTCTACTCCTACTGTTCTTCCTTCATTTTACTTACACAAATGCCTTTAATTATAAAATTAAGTATAGAAACAATAACAAGGTTCTTTCTTGTTTTATGCATATTAACTGGCCTATAGGTTTAGAAATTTAAAAAAAGTCCAAGTCATTGAGGTTTTGGTAGTATTGTAATTTTAAAAAATATTTTATTTATTTATTTTTAGAGAGAGGGGAAGAGAAGGAGAGAGAGAGGGAGAGAAACATCAATGTGTGGTTGCCTCTCACACTCTCCCACTGGGGACCAGGTCTTCAACCCAGGCATGTGCCTTGACTGGGAACCGAACCTGTGACCCATTGGTTCTCAGCTCCATGCTCAATTGACTGAGCTACACCAGCCAGGGCTAATTTTTTAATGTTTATGTTTTATTAAATTTAAGGATGATGCCCTTTTTAAAAAAATATTTCACATAATTAAAATTAACAAAGAAGATGTGTGTGTGTGTGTATGTTTAATTTGAAGGGATTTATTTAGAGAGAAGAGGTAGGTCATTAGAGTTCAGCCCAGAAAAATAGAGTACTTCATTTAGAAAGTGTTCAGCCCTGTCTGGTGTGGCTCAGTGGACTGAGTGCCAGCCTGCAAACCAAAGGGTCATCAGTTTGATTCCCAGTCAGGGCACATGCTTGGGTTCCTGGCCAGGTCCCCAGTTGGGGGCACAGGAGAGACAACCACACATTGATGTTTTTTGCCCTCTCTTTCTACCTCACTTCCCCTTTCCCTAAAAATAAGTAAATAAAATCTTTAAAAAATGTTCAGATTACTTCAGAGGGTTACAGGCATGTGGCCACCATATTTAAAGAACTTAGTATATGACCTCTAGTTAGTAAAGGTTAACTATTTTTATTTTTCATTCACATTTTTGATCAATAAGACAAAAGTCATATTATATTGTAAAATATAATATATTGGTAGAAGGTGCAGTTTTATAAATTTCTCATTATATATGTATCTTCAAGTTCTCTATGATGTTTTATAATGTTAATGTATCATACATTTGTCTCTTTTCTCCAATGTATCTAGAAGCTAAAAATGATGTTTTTATATGAGGCAAGAAAATGTATGCTGCAAATATTAACATAGTGATCTTCCTTGACATGTAAAGTGCTAGAGTGATAGAACAATCTGAAGTTCATATGAAAAATAATATGCTTTTTTGTTTTTGCTTTCTTTAAGCACATGTCTAACCATTCCCTAAATGGACAAAAAAAATTCAAGCTGCAATTAGAAACCCTCAGTGAAACAATGGTGCATGTTCATCATGGAATGAATAGCGTTTTCTGGGCTAGGACTGAAACTCCTGTGACCATATACAATATTGTGGGGGGGAGAAGTGTTCAGATTCCAGTACAGTAGTTGGTGGGTAGTGCTCAGTGCATCTTCAGTGATCATATCATTAGCAACTATACATTCTTGCTTCTGTCTTACAAATTATGTTTTGGAGTACAATCCAAGAAGTGTCTCACTTTGTCATAAAATTTAGTTTGGGATTTGGAGCATTTCTTTGAACATATCTAACAAGTTAAAGGTGGTGTCAGAATGATCTTATGGAAAAGACTATGTCAACATTTTGTCTTTGAAGGAGGAATTTGTAGAGAAATATTGGAAATTAGACACCAAAACAATTTCTTCAGCATTATTGGTTTTATTTTTCCACAGGGTCATTATACTTGAAAACAGGTGAGTTTTCACACCTTAAATTTGCCTGAATTTGACAAAAAAAAATCAAGTAAGATTTTACACTGATAAAGAAATTTGAGAAGAAAAATAAATGTATCTGTTTCTTTTGAGTTTTTAATTAGAATATTCATATTCTATGTGAGAATATTTATGTGTAAAGAAATCCAATATACTACATATTAAATAATATGAATATTATTGCTTATTGTAGTTAATTGAATAAATAGCATTTAAGAATTATTATTTGATAAGTGGACATTATGGTTTATGCTTTATTTTTTCCCATCTGCACACACGGTCTATGATTTGACATGCATTCATTAAGACATAACATGCCCAGAGAAAGGTCAAGATGAAGGTGTCTCAGCATTGCCTTATGGTTGAATTGACACCATTGTCATTCCATGCTCATAAATGTCAATAAATTAGCATATTTAGAAATATGTATATATGGAATACTGAATTGTGTTGGCATCTTCACAGCTGTTTCATTTCTTTTTGGCAGATTCACTGCCTCTTGGCCAATTCACAGTGAGACAGATTCAAGAGCTTTTAATTGTGTAGTATTTTTATTACTTTAGAAGCTATAAATATAAGGGAGATCAGTATCAAAAAACATGATATTAACTTTATATTTTTGCATCTAAAAATCATATAACTAGAAGCCAAAACCAAAGAGAAAAGTTCTTCTCAATAATATTTTCATGTTCCAATATTGCAAAAGTTTCATCACATAAATTTCCTTTTTAAACCCCCACTTAGAAAACAAATATATTGAACTATTAATGCTGTTATCAATAATTAATGATCTGCATCTCTAAGGACCAAATTTTTAAAGCAGGCTAATTAATGCAGAGAACAGCATTTAGCCTTGATGTTTTCAGTTAAACAATTAAAAAATCAGAGTATCATATATTATACTCTTGATAGTTTTCCATAGAATATATATTTTTCTGGTTAAGGTTGTTTTCTGGTTTCATTAAACAGGAAAGGTAGAAATTGTTTCTTTCTCACATGGATCTAGCTCTAAACATGTATTTTGGGAACTAATACAGCATTTTCTCCATGATAATACATGTTTTCAATCATGATATTTTTCAAAGTGCCTACAGAATGCTTTTCTTAAATATATTTATTTCTTACATGCACCCCACATGGATATGTTTCTTTACTCTTATAATGGAAGTGTGATGTAAATGAATTTCTATTATGGTTGCTTATTGAGGAATATTCTCTTTTTGAAAGGAGCTGTCGCTGATTCTGAATCTGTGTTCTGCATATCCTCCTGTAATAGACCCTGCTATTTTATTTTTCAGAGGAAAATAGAAAATATTTTTTAGTGTTTCTGAATTTCTCCTCAGTAAATTAAGGCAAATGAGAGACTTGCAGCCTAGAATTTAGTAGTCCAAATCCAGCAACTCTGTTTAAAGACACAGCCCTGCATGGATGATCTTCAGTAGTGCTGGATGAATTTTCAGAGACATATTTTCTTGCTGGAAAAGCAGGAATTCAGATTAGCTCTGAGCCTTGTGGTGTTATAGGTCCTGAACTGTTAACAGGATAATCAGTGCACGTAAAAAAAGTCAGATGCTTTAGTTGCACAACTGTGTGTCTTCTCAATAGCACGATATGCAAAGCATGTAAATAGATAGAGTAACATGTATATAATCCATATGCATTTGAGAGGCAATTTAGAAATAGCCCCAAATTCATCAGACATGACTGTAAGGAAAAGAACCAATTGAAAAACTAATTCCTGGTTTTAATGTTTTAAATGGAATATTAATGATATACTATTCCTCCTATCACCAACATAAAAGTTTATAATAACAAATTAAGAACTGCACTTTACATTGTTTACTATTATTGAGTGTACAGTAAAATCTCAAGAGTTTAAATTATATACATTAGTAAATTCAGAGTTGTAGGGTCAAGCAAATTTTCTTCAGTACACTTGAATTGGGAATTGAGTTATATACTTGGCCCAAAAGATGGATACGGACTACATATATACCCTGCAACAGTGTTTTTAACTAATTACATGGGGGTCTTGTTAAAAATGCAGATTTGATTCTAGAGTTCTGGGATAGAACAGGAGAATCCGTATCTGATATAAGTCTTCATGCTGGGCCACCAACTTGTTTTTGTTATGTCAAAATCCTAGGCTCTTACAATGCATTTGATAATATAAAGGTCTTAAAATTAATGTGAATGTGGTAATTTTTATTATAGAATTAATAATTAAGTGTTAAGATATCAAAGACTAGAAAATCAAATCTTCCTGGGGGTGTTACAGTTGGTTTCATTGTTCTGGTCACATTTGAATTGAGTCTGGGGGGATGTGTAGAATTTTGCTAATCAGATTATTAAGAAAAGATACTCTCACTTCTGGCAGGAAGAATAACATAATATCTAAATACAATGTCTCATGAAAAACTCTGGAAGGATATTGAGGAATATGTTGGCCCAAGTTAACAAAATGAGTTTTACACCCTATAATTTTCATAAACATAGAGGTTTATGTATAGTAGAGTAAAATTGTTGCTTTATTTTTAAGAAAATAATTCTGAAAAGCATCTTTAAGATGTGTTAAGGGAAAAAAACCAGTGACAATGAAGCCAAGTAGAACACCCATAAAATAGTTCAACTGACAAAAGATAAAGGTCTACATTAAAGCAGAAATCCAGGGGATGGGAAAGAGGAACCCATTTTAATAGATATTACTGAGTTGTAATAACAGTGACTGGTGGATAATTGATTATGGGAATCAGAAAGTGGGGGCCTTAAATTATGATATCAATTTTTCTATTTCAGGAGAGAGGTTAAATGATAACAGCATTAGAAATTTTATGTTAATATTTTTGTTTTTATTAAAACATAGCTACTACTACTCATAAACTCAGCAATTATTCTATCTCTATGTTCTTAAACTTAATAGATGATATTTATCAACTCAGGTATTACAGATATGACTTTCTTACTAAATATCATGCTGATCAAAATACTTTTATGTTTAAAAATAGAACTTATTTCCATAGGCTTCAGAGTTTTAGACAAGTACACCTTCAGTATGATCATAAGAGAAGATAATACTTTTTCGTTACTTTATTTTACAGGTCACTTGTCAATTACTTTTTCCTGGACTTCTGATGGTTTTATTTTCAATTAAAAACAATCTTTTCTGTTATAATTGGACCATTTGCAGTTCTATTGGATTCTATAACTTCATGTTCAGCAATGAGAGTAGAACCACTATCACAAAGTTAACATACAGAGTTGTAGGCATGTGGAGGATAAGGGAGTTTATGGGTTTTGTAGATAACTAAGATTAAAAATATGTAATAGATTTTTAGTTCAGAACTCTATACTACTAACACTTTCTTTTTGACAAGAGAAAAATGTTTCATAAATCTTTATTGGCTATTTTTAACTCAACTGTAGTTAAATAACAATGTAAAAGGAAAAATGTTTTGCACAAAAATGAGTATAAATATAAAGCACTCCTTTCAATAGTATCCTGCAATATTTATAATAGTGAACAGCACAACTTTCAGAAACTTGAGCATATAATAGTAATTTGTCATTTTTCTCCAAGTTCATTGACATTGTCAAGGCATATTTAACTCAGCAGGAGAATTTAAATTTCGTACTTGGTAATTTCATGAAGTATTCTTCTTACCCTGAGGTTTCAGCTAAAAACTCCCTTTTCATTTATTTCAATAAATTACCATCTATTCATATCTCATAGCTTCATTAGAATGTTCAGATGCAAATAATCAAAACAGCACCTGCTTTCAAACTATGTTTATATAAAAGTTTTACTTTTGATTTGTAATTTGGATAATGGCTGAAGAAATGTTTATGAATATAATATTTGATGGCAAGCAGAGTTAGGGAATTTGGTTAGAATCCTGTGTGGTATCACATGATCTGTTTTATCAGTTGGCTTGGATTTAAACTGGTTGTATTTTATTAGAATATTATTATCACTGGGGAAAAATAAAACAAAGGAAGACAAAATGGAATAATATCATTCAAATCTTAATAAGCAAAAGGAAAGCAATATTATCTTTAGCAGAAATTATGTGCTCTTACCAGTTTTACTCTAAATCCATTTGAACATCTCCCTCAAACCTCTTTCAAAGGTACATAGTACATTACTCTATAATTCCCCTTTCCCTACCCTCTTCTCAAATTGATGTCTCCTACATTCTTTCTGCATGGTGTGTAGAAATGATTTTAGAAATCTGAGCATTTGTAGTTGTTAAGACCTTCTTTTAACCAATGTGTTGAATGCTATCTTATGAGTATAATGAACCAAAATGCTTATACAAAGCAAGAAATGAGCCCACCGTGTTTCACTGTTCATTTGATGCCCATTCAATGTAATGCATAGATGTTATCCACTCTACTCCTTCCTTCTCCTTGATGGTAAAATATTTAATAGCTTGAATATCCCAGGGTCTCCTTGCCAGTGCCACTTATACTGCAAAGTGAGCATTAACAGAATGAATTGCCCACTACCTTCCAATCAGAACTAATCCCAAATCCAAGAAAAAATATAACATTTAGACAAATTCTATTGTTTTTCCTTTTAGGGGGTATCCTGGAAATATGCACATGTAATTAAGTCTATTTTTATTAATAATTGTACCATGTTTACTTCAGGGACCAGCAGAAGTAAAACTTGCTTAAGTATGGTTGGCAGGGTAATAATATGGGTGTAATAATTTATAGTTTGAATTTTAAAATTTCACTTAAAATGTCATGTTGATATGCTCGAGTGTGATATTGTTATGTTACAGAATTACATCTTTATGATTTTATAACAAATGAGGGGCATTATTTTTGTTGGGCCCTGAATATTAACATTAATTAAAGCACAATTTGAAAGAAACTATATGAGGGTGAGGGGATACCCTGACTTTTTGCAACTTTTTATTAGTTTAAAATTAATTCAAAAGAAAAGTTAAAACATATGTTTTAGCAACCTTCAAGAAAAACAGGAGGGATAGGAAAAGGAGGCTGTGGAGACAGTAGCATAGGTAGAAACAGAAACATATCTTTTTTATTCTTTTTGGAAGACTAGAAATAAGATTAGGAATCAAAGCAGGGAAGAGGCCAAAAGCATTTTTAGATCCTAAGTAGTAGAAAGCCAATGAAAAATAAGACCTTTTGTTTTTAACAAAGCTGAAGCACAAACCAAATGCAAGTCTAGAGTAATTAAAGGTATAGCCATAAGATTATATATAATTATGGCTATACCTTTAATTACTCTAGACTTATTTATATATAATTTTCTGACTATACCTTTAATTACTCTAGACTATATATATATATAAAATTTCACATCCCTCTTAGCAGTTACCCAAGAATAGTGTCAAAAACAGCATTTCAGGTTGTGTTAAAACATTTGCCTTATGGGTCAGAAGTATTCATTTCTTTAAATTTAGAAATTTTCTCCTCCTTGGCAATTTTGACTAAATTGTTTTGTAATGGGTCCAAGAATTGGTATTAGAAAAAGAAAGGAGAGGGTGGGAGACAGCAGAATTTTAACTTGCAGTCAGATTTGTAATCTAATCACTGTTTTGGGAGTGGTTTATTTTTCCTTCTAGGACTACACTTTCCAGAATATAAACATTGCACTAAAATTTACACCTTCTATGTTTCTACTTTGCAGTTTTCTGTTATGCTTAAACAAACAAATAAAAGGCAAGGTATTGCCTTGATAGCCTTAAAAGCAGCATTTCTGGTGTCGAAGGAGAGAGTATTCAATTTAAGCAACAGAGGGTGGGTCATGACCAGATGCCTCTGACCCTCCCTTTAGCGGCTAGGACTTCTTTCTTGAAATAAAACATCTTATTTATCACATGCCACCAATTGATACTCAACACAGTCCCCTCCGCCTTATAGTTTATAAGAATCTATCCAGACACAGACACTAAACCGTGTCTCGTTCAAGGATCTCTTCAATATAACTTTTAGCTATTTTAATTTTATTTATGGATAACTATTCTAAGAAGTTTGGAAAAGTTAATCTATGGAGTACTGTCATTTTTTGTTTAAAATTAAAAGCAGAATCCCCCTGAGCACTGTGGCTCAGCTGGTTGGGTGTCATCCCACAAAATGAAAGGTCCCTGGTTGATTCTTGGTCAGGGCACTTGCTTGGGTTGCAGGTTTGGTCCCAATCAGGATGTGTACCAAGAGGCAACCAGTTGGCACTTCTCTCTTACACACATGTTTCTCTCCTTCTCTTTATCCTTCCTTCCCTTCCCTTCCCTTCCCTCAACAATAAATAAATAAAACATTAAAAATTAAAAACAGTATCAATTTTATTTTATTAGAGAAAACAAAATGTCTCTGTCTTTATATTATTTGCAATATATAAAGTGATATGATTTATTATATATGCAATACAATTTGTTTCATTTCTTTAAATACATATGAAATTTTGAATTGTTAAAACTTCACAAATGGTTTAAAGAAAATCTTTAAAAAATCATTCATACATGGAAGCTTAAATAATTGAATAATTGTGTAAATTGAACTTTTGAAAAATTTCCAGAAGATGCTGACTAGATATATTGGGAATGTATAGTGCTGATGACACTCCTCAAAACTTCTCTTTACCTTTGCTATCAATAAATATTTTATATGACATTTATTATGGTTTGTTGTGTATCCAAAAACCCTATAATTGGTCACCTGCTAAATTATAATTAGTTTGTATTTTCTATCTTGGGGAAAGGGCAAAATATTTATCAATGTGAACACTCTGTCAAAATCTTTAATAATTTTTGAAGCTTGATTGTTACTACAATAAATGGATTTGATTATTTTCAGAAATTCTAATTCATTCTTAAGGAAAACATGAAATTTTTTAGTTTTCTTGTTTGAAAAATATTTAAAGTTACTTTATTTGCTTAAAGAGCTTTTCATTATACTTTATTAAAATATTTAGTGAAAATTATCCTACATAGGTTCTTATATTCTTAACTGTACATCTGCTTTAATTTTTTTAATGATTTTAATTATATTGTTTTAGAATTTTTTAAGGTCACATAAATTTAGTTCTATCAAAGATGTTCATTTTCATTATGATATGAATAAGTTAAAGTACCTAAATCTTATGGTCTTATAAACATCACCTGAAAACATGGAGATACTCTTAAATTGTGGTTTCATTAACCTGATTCACACACACATGTTATCTTACCTCCTACTTGATACAGACAGAATTAATAGACATACAGACACATTCTAAATGTCACTGTGATATGGCCAATCTACACACATTTTCACTGGTTGAATTTTCATGGAAGAATAAGGCTTGTGGTGAATTTTGTACTTGAACAGTTAGCTAATAAAAACAAGTATACACACTGTATAGATGATTTAATATACATTATCAGTAATTGAACAGAAGTTTTGCAATTCTAAAAATATCTCATTTTTATTTTCATTTAAAGTTGGGAATTTATTGTTCTTATTTCTTGGATGAGGTAACAGGCTTAGTTAATGAATATCCCCAGGCTACATCGCTAGCTGATTTTGAAGACAAAACTCAAATATATAGTTTCTGACTGAAAAAGACTTGTTCTTTCCATGACATGATGCGTATCTGCAGGATGAGTAGAACTGAGAGTGCCCCAGGCACTCAGGGCATATCTACAGTTTACTAATGAATGAAACGGCGCATTCTTATTTAAAATGTATTAGCCTGGATCATTTGGATGGTGTTTCTTTGAGGGTTTCAAAATACATTTCTGTGTCTATCAGTAATGCTGCATTAAAGTCATTATGATAATTATAACATATTCTTAACTGTATTTATCTCCTCCAATGACATTGGTTTAGAGTGTGGCCAGAGGAAAATTTGGTAACCACTACTTGTGAATAGTTTGATAGTGCCTTAAATATGTTATTCAATATCATATTAAATATATCTTTTTTATGTATTTGCATACTACTTAGAACTTATAGTGTACTATATACAGGCAAAAATGTACACAAAATCATTGTCAATATTTTTCCTTCACACTTATTAAGTACAGGAAACAATTCACAAATTTCTCTCTGCTTTTCATATGAATGTACCTAAGTGTGCTCTGGTTGACAAGGCTTTGAACTTACATTTTTATGAGATTATGGGTTATGTGTGAGCATTTTACAATTTTCCCATGAAAGCATCATTTAATGACATGAATTCATTAAAGCAAAATTATGCATAAGTTTTCAGATAGTATTCTCTTACACAAATATACAAACACCACATACACACATATATATAGACACATACATCCATATATATGTCACTTCACATAGCTTTGAACTCCTAAATAATGTAATCACCTTAACATAGCTTTGTATTATGGTTTTGATTAGTATCTGTGAACTCTACAGCAATGAGTGTCTGAAAAGACATAGTTCAGATTGAATATAAATCTTATGAAGTCATGATTGGATTTAAGAAGTTGTAGATTCCATGTAAAATAACTATTCAGATCCTGACTGTACTAAAACTATGAAAACAAATATAGGCTACTGGACTCATGTTTTTTGTTAGAGTATTTAAGAGTTATAAGCTTTAGCCTAGCACTCATAAATTAAAGTCTCTCTCCCTATTTTTATGAATATTTCTTATCTTTATTCTACTTCCGATGAAAGTAGAAGGTTAATAATAATCTCTATAAAGCTTCTTTTTTAACAGGACAAAGGCATGGAAGAAGAAAAGAAAGTAATGTGTGGTTCATAAAGTACATCAGTACCATAGCTAAACTTGCTACTAAATCAGTGATGACCTACCACCAAAGAATATATTGTGCTTCACACGTAAGTAAATTTAGAGCTGGGCTGTATATTGTTCTGTAGATTGTCCCAGTGAGTTTATGTGTGTCTTCTAAAAAAATCTGTTTGGAATTTCTACCTCACCCCTTATTTCTCTAAATCCATGTGTAATTAAATTTTCCGTTATGGAGAAATAGAACTCTTGACATTTGATTATATTTTTTAAATATATATATATATATAGTAACATGCATTTGTTTATATTGTTTGGGAGCTTTAAAACATTTTTTCACCTGTAATCATAGACCCAGTCGAGGTACAGAATATTTTCATTTTCTTTAAAAGTCACTCTGGGACCACATTGCTAGTATTTCTCTTCCTTTCTAGGACATCATTGAATTTATTTCTATAACTACAAATTTTGGGGTTTTTTCATAAATAGAATTATAAAATATGTCTGGCTTCTTTGGTTCAGGATTATGCTTTTGTATTAGTTCACACTGTTGAATGTTCAGTAGTCTGTTTTTATTCTTTGTTGTGTGTGTGCGTTTACATCAGTAGCAAAGAAGTATGGGAAATATACTCTTAAAGACAGAGAATTCAAACCTTTGCATTGGATCCTTGTTGAAAATTTTCTGAGAAAACTGCTTGTCTTTCAAACTGCAATATGCGTCAGGGAATTTTGCCTATATCTTAATTCCACAGCAGTCACCTGTCAAAGCCTCATTCCCTGTCCACACTTCACAGACATGATGTTTTTCAGGGGAGTAACATTATGGAATTGAAGTATTTCACGATACGATGTTTTTTAACTGGCAGTTAGAGAAAGTTATAAATAATTTCCTGTTAATATATTTTTAACTTTAAGCCAGATAATTTTATAAATATATAAATAAAATTTTTGCCAGTAACATTTTGCCGAGGAAACATTTTTTGGAATAAGAAATGTTTTGTTGCTATTGTTGTTCAAGTACAGTTGTATCCACTGTCCCCCTAACACACCTTCACTTCCCACCCTCAATCTGATTCTGCTTTGGCTTTGACCATGGGTCCTTTATACATGTTCCTTGATGAACCTTCCCTTTCTTTCCCTGGTTATACCCCTTGCCCCTCCCCTCTGGTTACTGTCAGATTGCTCTTTATTCCATGTCGCTGGATATATTTTGCTTGCTTGTTTGTTTTGTTCTTTAGGTTCCACTTATAGGTGAGATCATATGGTATTTGTCTTTCACTGCCTGGCTCATTTCCCTTGACATAATGCGCTTCAGATTCATCCATTGTGTCATGAAGGGTAGGAGCTCCTTCTTTCTTTCTGCTGTGTAGTATTACATTGTGTAAATGTAGCATAGTTTTTTGATCCATTCATTTACTGATGGGCACTTGGGTTGCTTCCAGCACTTGGCTATTGTAAATTGTGCTACTATGAACATTGGGATTTATATGTTTTTTTGAATTGGTGTTTTAGGGTTCTTAGTATATAATCCCAGCAGTGGAATTTCCAGATCAAAAGACAATTCCATTTTCAGTTTTTTGAGGAAATTCCATTCTGTTTTCCACAGCAGCTGTACCAGTCTGCATTCCTACCAACAGTGCACTAGGGTTCCCTTTTCTCCACAACCTTGCCAGTACTTGTTGTTTGTTGATTTGTTTATGATGACCACTCTGACTGGTGTGAAGTGATATCTCACTGTGGTTTTAATTTGCATCTCTCTGATGGCTAGTGATGCTGAGCATCCTTTCATATGTCTCTGGGCATTCTGTATGTCCTCCTTGGAGAAATGTCTGTTCAGGTCCTTTGCCCATTTTTAAATTGGATTGTTTGTCTTCCTGGAGTAGAGTCATGTTCGTTCTTTATACATTTTGGAGATCAAACCCTTGTCCAAGTTATCATTGACAAATGTATTTTTTCATAATGTTGGTTTCCTTTTCATTTTGTTGATATTTTCTGTAGCCGTGCAGAAGTTTTTCATTTAGATAAAGCCCTAATTGTTTATTCTTTCCTTTATGTCCCTTGTTCTAGGGGGTATATCAGTGGAAATATTACTGCATGGAATATCTAACCCCCAAATTCTTTTTATGAGACCAACATCATCCTAATCCCAAAACCAGATTAAGACACACAAAAAAAAGAAAACTAGAGGCTGATATTGCTGATTAACAGACATTAAATCGTCAACAAAATACTGGTTAATCACATCCAGCAATGTATTGAAAAGATAATACACCATGATCAAGTGGGATTCATACCAGGAATGCAAAGATGGTACTATATTCACAAATCAATAAACATAATACATCACACAAAAAAGGAAAGAAAAAATTACGTGATCATATCAATAGATGCAGAAAAGCATTTAATAAGGTACAGCATCCATTTATGATAAAAAACACTCAGCAAAGTGGGAGTAGATGGGGCATACCTCAACACAATAAAGGCCATATACGAGAAACCTACAGCCAACGTCATACTCAACATGCAAAAACTAAAAGCTTTCCCATTAAGATTAGGAAGAAGACAAGGATGTCCACTTTCACCACTTCAATTCAACATAGTATTGGAAGTCCTAGCCACAGCATTAGACAACAAAAATAAATAAAAGGCATCCAAATTGAAAAAGAGGAAGCAAAACTGTCATTGTTTGCAGATGTCATGGTAGTGTATATAGAAAACACTACTGGTAACATATTAAACAAACAGAAACAAGTGAAATATTAGCTGCCTTTCAAATATAACTATAGAATATCAGACAATTAGATATTTTGAAAAAATATGTCAAATCTGTCAATGATAATGCATTTCTGATGGTCTCCTGAAACTGAGAAAAGCATCAGAGCCTCCTCAATGAACCATTCTTTGTAAATACATGTTTGTTCTGAATATGTTTCTTTAGTATAATGCCCATATTTCACTGTTGTGTTGTGTTCACAGAGTTTGGTAACCAAACTCTGTTTGGTTAGTGTAATAAAAGCCGATCTCTAAAAATTTGAGACTGTGTTGATAAATATGAAGAATGAAGCAGAGAATAAGAAAGGTAATTTCATTGTGTGGAAAAATCTAAATACAAATAGGTGATCAGGAAATAATTTTTAAAAATATTTCACATTATATCATGAATATTACTTCTATATAGGTGTTTACTGTGTTTGGTATGTTTTAAGAATGCTTGATGAGACGGTTCAGTAGATGTTTATTGTAAATATAATCTTCCCATTTAAATTATGAGAAATAGACTCCTAGTTAGTACTATCAGCCATACATATGGATTTTAAATTTTTTTAAAGATTTTATCCATTTCTAGACAGAGGAGAAAGGAGGGAGAAAGAGAGGGAGAGAAACACCAATGTGTTGTTGCCTCTCAAGTGCTCTCACTGGGGACCTGGCCCACAACCCAGGCATGTGTCCTGACTGGGAATCGAATCAGCAACCCTTCAGTTCTCAGGCCAGTGCTGAGTGACTATGGTGCAGTCAGTGAGCCACCAGCCAGGGTGATATATGGATTTTTAAAACCACATGACACCATTAATAAGGGAATGCCTCAGTCTTATAGATTTTAAACTTTCCTAAAACCTTTGAAAGATATGAAAAGTTTTTTATGTGATTTTGTGCAGCTGGTTTAATACTAAGAAACAACTTGATAATTGTAACATAAAAAACTCACTTACTAGTATATATGAAAAAATCTAAATCCAATTATAGACTTAGCAACCAAAATATGAGTAATGTAATCTGATTAAATATTCATTATGTAAGATGTCAGCATAACTCTGAGAGAGAACATCTATTACTTATTAAAATTATTAATAAGCAAATACAAAAATAGAAAACATGGTTAGGAGATAGGTGCTAAAATAAGATTTGATGTAATTTAGCATCCATCATGAAAAATTTATATAAATTATTGCTTACAGATTATAATGATGGATAATTAATATATTAATATGGCTATTCAAGCCAACAGTACAACCTTATTAAAACAGCAGGCAATCTGCTGATGGTTTACTTTGAATAAGAAACTATTTATAAATTTACATACATTCATTTAATTTTCACAAGAATTGCATGAGGTTCTACTAAATTCTTCATATTACTCTGAAAGAAATGGAGAAATGATAATTTTTGTGTAAAAGAAACTGAAGTTGACCATAAGTAGCTGAAATCAATGTGGGTATCTTTACCATTCTGCTATATGCTATTGTCCCTTATGTCATATATGTCTTAGCTCTGGGAGAAATCACACCATGTGTTAAGGTGTGGATTCAGAGCATAAACAGCTTTCTGTAGAACATTGCCCCAGCTCTACAAGGTACTGCCACCTAGCTAGAACTAAATAGAACTAAAACTGAGTCTTCAAAAGTCCTTCCCACCTGTCTATCAAACCAGATGCTCTAGAATCATTGAGAACATGGTAAATAAGTGATTCTGTTACCACACTTCTTTTGCTGTGATTTGAGTTCCTTCACAGAACCAATGCTGGGTAGAATACCACAGCAATGGATAAGCATTCTGTAAGAGCACTGATGGTAGTTTTGGCAGATCCATTGCTCATGGGAAAGGCAAATACAATGTCCAGAGTATATATATCTATTCCAGTTAGAATGAAACACTGCTTTTTCCTGATGGAAGATATATCCCATCTTTAATTACTGTGATTGAAAATGTGTTCCCTTTCTTTCCCTTAATTATTCCTAAATTTTACCAATTTTTTTCCCTGAATTAAGAGCCAATTTGTTTTTTCAATTTCCTTATTTCTTTTTTATATCTATTTTATTTTACTTTTTATTCTATTTCCATTTTAAATTATATGTGAATGAAATTAAATTAAGATCTTAAATTGTAAGCTGAGATAATAGAATTTGAACCTTTATTTTTTATATAAAACATCAAAAATATATGTTTCCTCCATGTATTGTTTTAATTGATGTCATATTTATAATATAATAAAAAATCCTGTTACTTTGTGAATTCTTTGACATAAGAATTTTAGAGAACTTTGATTACTTTATTTATGGAATTATCCATGCTTTTAAAGTTATTATCTGTTATTGGTTAATATTTAATTGCATTTTGGGGAAAGGATTTACATTGTATGGTTTCAATAAAATTGATAGCATATAAAAAGGGAAAAGAGTAACTCTTAAGTGAAGAAGTCTTACAAATACTACCATAACTTCAGTCAATGTTAATGTCACCAATGTGTCATGTGTACATCATTATCCCCTGATATGATATGATGGACATTTCACCTCCATTGTATTCTTTCCAGAAATCCATATCTCATGTCCAGTCACCAGACAATCCCCAAATGAAGGCTATTCTACAATATAGCTGATAATTGCTATTCTTTCTCCTCAAACTGTCAAGACATGAAATAAAATTCAAGACTAAGAGACTGGTCAGAGACCAGAGGACATTTTGCAGGTATAATATCTAAATGAAAACTGAGAGGGGACCCAAAAAACTAGAATGATCTTCTTCTGGAGGGTGGGCCCCTTGTAGTGCAAGATCTAGGAACCAATATGCATCAGTGTACCAGCTGGCATTATTGTAAGAGACTGCATTCTTCCTCAGTGCACTTTTAGAAGATTCATTAAATTTGATTGCCCATTTCATGATGGGTCACTTAGGAACGTGCCGGCACACACTGCTCTGAGTGTTCAGTAGTTTTAAACCAAAAATTGCATGACCCTTATGTCCCATGTGCTCTATTCACCAAATCTCGCCCAAGCAACTTTTTTTGTTTCCCTGAATAAAACAAGTCTTCAAAGGGAAATGTTTGCCAATGTGGAAGAGGTGAAATAAAAAATGGCAGAAACACTGAAATGCATCAAAGTCAATGAGTTCAAGAACTGTTTTCATCAGAGGAAAAAGTCTCAATAGGCATATTGCATCAAATGGAGATGAGGTGACAGAAATTTAAACATGTAAGAATAAATACACAATTATTTATAAATAAATTCCAGGATTTTTGGTGCCCCCTTTCATAAAGTAACCTGGATGAAATACTACAACATTGAAAACACATTAATGGAAAAGCTGATGAAATGTGAATAAAGTCTAGAGTTTAGTTTTTAAAAATCATTGAATCTAAGTGATGTTATACAGGTGTTTATGGTACCTTTTAAAAACTTTTTTCTAAAAATCCTTACATAAAAACTCATACATATTAAAATTTTATATTATCACTGACTACCTTAATAAAAATATTACTATTCTTATGGAGATAAAATTTTGGCTGTAAGAAATTATTTTACCATGAAATTCAGTAAAATTATTATAATATATATGATTTATTGGGACATAAAACTGATCTTTCAGAAAACAACTATGCATGTTAGGAATATTAATGTTAAAGTAATATGACACAGTATAGTTCACTGATTATCTTCTTAATAATTTCACTGTGTCTAGTTGTTATTCACTTTTCTCCTTCAATATATCTTATATATCTTGTAATGTTAGTTTAATTGGCAATGTAGTATCATTTCTGTGGAATAATAAAGGAGCAAGTTTTGTTTTCTATCTTGGTCATTCTTGCCACAGGAAAGAAAAAACACAAGTAGAAAAACTCAAATGATCTTATTAAATATATATGCATTTGCATCTTACAAACTATTAGAGAAAGGGTAGAGTTTAGGTTGATGTTAATATAATATTATTAATATTATGGAAACAGATGCCTCACTAGCTGCTACTTCCTGTTGAAGCAGATGTTATTTCATTTACCGCTTTTTAAGATTTTCAGTTGTGTTTATCCATAAACTCTTAAATATTAATTTTCAACCAAGATAGTAAGAAAAATCAGGCTTGATTTTGAGCCAGTTTTCACCTGCCAGGATGTATGAATTCATAAAATATAGAAATACTCCACACTGATTTAAAATAGTAAACATTCAAGACCTCCATCTTGTAATGCCTCGGCTTCTCCAACTGTTCTATGAACCTTCCCAAGATCTAACAAAAGGGACAATTTCTAAGGTAGAGAAGAGTGCCCAAAACTCTACTCTCTAATTAGCTAATGCTAGTGGGTCTAGTATTTTATGTTTCTAAAATATCATTGATCCATTAGAGAGAAATTGTTCTGTGGACCACCATTGCTTCGACTGTGTGAGATAAAATAGTGATCTAGAAATACTAACACTACACAATTAAAAAGGGTTCTTGTGCAAAAATGTACATGAAAGGCTCCTTACATTTTTCTACTTTCAGACATTCACATACACATAAGCATTTTTAAGGTTCATAAATAATCTTGCCATGAATCAATCTATTTAGCCTTGATTTACTAGGTATATTCAAGTTGTATTTGAAAAGGCAACATTTTGTTGAAAATTATGTATTTACTAGCCACAGAACAGAATTATGTAATATTCTATATAACACAATATTAATGTGCTGCTCTGGACAGCATTTTTGGGTTCTTTTTATTCATCTAGCACCAAATGTATCTAGACAATATTTAACACAATAAGATTTATAGAAAGAATTGATATTTTATTCTTCTTAGAATGGCTCAAATAAGAATTGCATGCTGACCATGGGCATAGACACTAGATATTGTGTAAGGTAGTCCACTGTGTTGAGATATCTCCTTTATTATTGAAAAGTGGCATAAATGCATCATTAAATAAGGAAGTTTATTTTTTAAATGAAATTTGCTAGTTCTTGTTTATATCATTAATTTTAAGAGTTGATCATATGTTAGGGGCAGGGACTTATTGCAGAATATTTTTCTTGAATGGGTGACTTATGCATACTTGTAAGTGACCAATATTTTGGATTTAGGAGAATGCTGGAATTTTTTGTATAATATGGAAAAAACATAGTAATCTGACTGAAAATAGACAATCTTACCAGAGGCAGTATTGTGAGTGGCAAAACTTTCAATTGGAGGTCCTGACTAAAGGAATTTGGGGGTAGCTAAGCATAAAATCCAAAGGCTTAAGATGTTACAGTTTTTATCTTAATACTTCATAGCACTATATACAAACATTATGGTGAGGGACATGAAAGGGTAAATAGAGTAGATTTTACTCATGATCATTTGCAGTTAGATAATGGAATCCTATTCTGAGGAATTAGTTTTGGCATAAAAATAAATTATTAAGTCTTAAATTGTTGACTAGCCAACAAAAGCCTGTGTGCAAGGAAATAGATTCCAGTTATCAAAGTTATGGCAAGGGAAAAATTTTCTAGCACCTAGAACTGATAGTACCAGATCTACCTAGTTACCTATGGCCTGGATTACTGTGACTGCAGACTTAGTTTATAAAATACCCATCACATTATATTTTTATAATACATTGTAAAATTTCCCTTTTAATGGATCTGGGATCATGAGACAAGTCCCCAGTCCCTTCCAGCTGTGGAGCCTGGGAGCCTGTGTAATTTGAAGTCCAAGGAATGGGTGACCACCTATGGACAGGCTCTTGTAATGAAGCTTGGATGGTGACAGATCACAGAGGGCTGAAACAGCTATTTTGGTGAGGCGTTTTCTTAGGGGTTATAATTAAGTATAGTAAAAAGAGGTCAATTCATGTTAAAATGTCTTATCCAATTATTCTTTTGAATAGCTAAGAGGTTTAAGTTTTGAAATGTGTTTAATGATTTTTGTGAGGTAGATTAGAAAAAACTTTCAGGCTCTTATATTCTTTTTAAATTATGAAGAATGAATGATAGACTTCATTATATGTCAAAGCATGAGACATGGTTCACACTTACAAAACAATAAGATGTCTCCATAGCTAGTGGTACATCTTGTCCCATTATGAAACATTCACATTGGAAAATATTAAATATTTTAAATGAAAACATAAAAGCAGTGCATTACTTAGACTTATGGTCCTTATGTAGTTATGCTGTGATTTCATAAAACAAAAGTAACAAGTACATTGTAGATTTTTATGTATACATACAAGGTATTCTTAGATTTAGTCTTGATTTGGGTTAAAATGTTTTTTACTTTATTCATTTAATTCTTGAGAATCTGTTTATAACAAATAAAATGGAAAAATACAATAATATTTGGCAAATGTGTTTCATCCCAATGTATGGTAAGTAGCACAATCAGTAATTGAGGCTGCTGATACGACTAGAATTGGGGCAACAGGGTACCAATATGAGGGGCCGGGGCTGTAGTCTTCATGGTAGTTCCCTGCATGTTCTTGGCCAAGCATTTGGCTGCTTTGTGCATGGTTGGTCTCCAGAAAGCCTATCAAGGGAGGTTCCTATCAAACTGAGAGTTAAACAAAGATAACAGAGACATACAGAGCTGAGAGATGTTGACATTCAGACTAGTCAGTGAGAGAAAACACCCCACTGAGACATTCAACTGAGTCCCTAGAAAATCATAATTTAGGAGTCATGTCCTAAAATCTTTGCCCTTGGACTGAGGAATTTTAATTATCTGCCAGAAAAAGAACATTAGTACCATTTAGGGAAGATAGTAAAACATAAAACCCACATTCCATCATTTACAAAGCTCATCATAAAATCTAAAATTATTAGACACACAAACAAGCAAAGAACTCAAGGTAATTCAGAGTTCAAATAAGCGGATGGAGATATTTGGAGCAGTTGTTAAATTAATCTCTCTCTCTCGATCTCCATCTTTATCTCTTTATGCTTAAATATTTAAGGGCAAAGTTGACCGTAATGAGCAAACCCATCAGTATTGTCAACAGAGAGAAAAAAACTAAAAAGGAACCAAATGAAAATTCTTGATCTAAATAAAGAGTACAATATCTAAAAACAAACAAAAATAAAAAAAAAACAAAATAAACAAATGAAAAACATTCAATTTCCTCAAAAGATATTTTGGGAATATCAGAAAGGGTCAGTCAGTTTTAAAAGTTACATAAACAGAAATTATTTAATCTGAAGAAGATAAGGTTTTAACAGTTATTGAACCCGGTTTTGTCAACATATAGAACCATATCAAATATTCAAACATACATGGAAATTAAAGGCTGAGGAGAACAAATACAATGATATATAAAATATGTGAAAAAAGTAATGTCCACAATTTCCCAATGTTGAAAAAGACATTGACAATAGAAAGTTAAGGTAAACTCAGAAGAAAACCAGAGCTGCAGAAATCACAGTTATACTGATGAACACAAACACAGGAAAAGGGAATCGTGTGAGAACTATTCTATCCCTTCCACCTGTGTGGTGTAGATCTGGTTTTCTTGTTTTTGGTCTTTTATCCTCTATCCATTCGACAAGCTGCCTCTTTTAAAATTTCCAGAACAATACAGATTTTAACAATTGTTAAACACTACTACTAAGTAAAACGTTGGAAAAAGTAACTGTTAAATGAGGTAATAATAAAAAGGAAAAGGAATAGAAACAGTGGGTGATGTTTCTTTGTTAGCCACTATTATTTTTGTTGCCATATTAGTAGTAGTACTAGCAGTGGTAGTACTACTAGTAATAACCGTGGTGGCAGTAATATTATAAAATAATAATAAAGCAGAGCTGTTAAATATTACAAAATGTTTAAAAAATAATGTTATTTTAAAATGAAAATCACCCATAGGAATTAAAGACGTAAGAAGGAATCATTGGGGAGAAAAAATATTCCAGACGCAGAGGATAAATGTTGGAGATACTTCCTGAGAATGAAAAACAAGTATCACTGAGAGTAGACCAGGGATAGTGGGCTAGCCTCAGAAGGGAAAATGTGTGATTCTTCATCTGACAAGGTCAGGGAACATAGGCAGTAATAGGTCCTATTTTAGAGACAGTTTTAGAAGTAGGATTGGGAAATTGAACAGTTGATGCTAGACAGTCTCTATGTAATTTGGATTGTATAAAATAAGGTCATTATTTGCTATGATAGTGGCAATGATAGAGATTAAGACTGGAAAAGATGCTAAAACTTTGAATAACTATTGTAGAATCAGAAAATTTACCTAACTGTGGGTAAGTATAAAGGTTGTGAATTGCTTTGAGTGCTTTGGCTTAAAATAAAATATCCATAATGTGTAATACCGTGGAGTCAAAAAATGTTAATTTTTTTCTGGCACCACTCATGGGGCTGGGAAAGTAGCGCCTCAATTTATTTTTCATATGTAGGAAGTAGACATGATAGGTGGGAAAATTATGTTAATTTTCTAACTGGAGATCTTATACCACAAGTTCACACCTTTTACTAATTAGAAATTTTATACATAATCATCTGCAACTAATTGAACCAATGAAGTCACTTGTTGGTCACGGAATTCACATGAGAGATGCTATGTCACAGTTTCAGTGCCTGGCAGACAGTTATGGAGACACACAGCCAGGAAATTGATGTTGATAGTAACGTTTGGGAATTAAGTGCTGAAATTCTTACTACTTCATAATTGGATTTTGGCATGTCCTCTTAATCTCCTCTGGATAATACATAGCACTACAAGCAAGAGGCATACTACAGTGTTACATGGAACTTTGTTAAGTGGCAAATTGCTGCAGACACGACTGGTGTTCTTTTAGTACAGAAAAACACAATACGACAAAGAACAAAACAAATGGGGTTAATGTGTGAAATTTTGCAAAAGAAAGAATGTCATCCCTAGTAGGAAACAAATCTGATTTCATAAACTACTCACATTTAAGACTATTTAAGAAGGAATTTTATGTTTGTGCTTTTTTTGTGTGTGTGGTGGTTATTCTTGTTTTAAATAAAAAGTGGGAAAATCTATATCCTAAGAACCTTGAAACAACAATCCAAAAGAACCTTTGCACCACAATGTTCATAGCAGCACAATTTACAATAGCTAAGTGCTGGAAGCAACCTAGATGCCCATCAGTAAATGAATGGATCAAAAAACTATGGTACATTTACACAATGGAATACTACGCAACTGAAAGAAAGAAGGAGCTCATACCCTTTGCAACAGCATGGATGGAGCTGGAAAGCATTATGCTAAGCGAAATAAGCCAGCCATTGAAAGACAAATACCATATGATCTCGCCTTTAACAGGAACCTAAACAACAAAACAAAGAAACAAGTAAAATATAACAAAAGACACTGAAATAGAGGACAGGTTGTCAGTGCCCAGAGGGGAGAGGGGAGGGAATTTCACGGGAGAAGGGAAGGGTTTATAGGAACAAATATAGAGGACACATGGACAAAACTAGGGGGTTTGGAAATGGGAGGGTTGGGTGGGTGGGCTGGAATGAGAATAAAGGATAGAAACTGTACTGAATAATCTAAAATAAAAAATTAATTTTAAAAAAAGAAAAAATAAAATGATAACTTTGATTATTCAGAATCTTTATCAAAGGACCAGAACTGAATGTTATATATTTTACAACTATCTTGTAAAAAGTCAAGATGTTAAATAGAAGATCAAGTCACAAGATTTTTTTTGTAGTCAAGGTCAAATAGACTTAAAGCTAAAGAACAGAGAGGAGTGAGCATTTTCTAATTTCTTTATAAAGCATGAAGACTAATTGTTAAGCAGGCAAGGGCTCTAAACCTTTGTCCTAGATGAATGTTAGATTGGTTAAGTCAGGTCTATGGTCATGAAGTCAAAGAAATTGGATATTGGCTTGGATATTTATTTATATGGTGGTAAGGAATTTAGTAACTCAAGGGGTATAATTATTTAATATTATTTGTAAAGTTGTCAGACCATCTTGCCTAATGATTTATATCTCATTAATATTCTTAACATGGATAAAATGGTTTAAATGAAGTTGCTTTTTAGAGATGTACTACTGACACATTTTTCTTCATTTTTGTGTTCATTTATATACCAATGATTTTACATTTTAAAGTGGGTTTGCTTCCCAGGATCTATGAATGAAACTGCTAACATATTTTTGTTTTACTTGCCCTACCCAACAACATTTTCTAAACAATAGCGAGAATCTTCTTTTAAATAAAATAAATAAGTAAATTTTTTAAATCATAAAACACAAGTGCTTGAACTCATCTTCTAGGTGTCCCACTCACTTAGACCAAAACCACCTCCTCACCAGGACTGCAAGGTTCTGTGCGATGTGGGGTCTGTTAACTCCTTGATGTTATCTTTCATTGCAACCCAGCCATGCGGGCCTTCTTACTGATTCTAAAACACAGCATGTACATCCTTATATTAGGGCATTGTCAATTGCTCCCTTTGCCTGTAATTCTCTTATTCTATGTCTTCACATGGAAGGCTTTTTCTCATCATTTAGATTTTTAGCTGAATATCACTCCTTAAATGTCTTCCATGAAATCATTCCCAAAGTAAAATTTATCCCATTCCTCAGAATCACTTTTATCTACATGCTCTTTTTATTTTTCAATTACAATATATTTACCTGAAGTTATCATTGCTTATTTATTTGTTAATGTTTTATCTCCCCTTCAGCATAATGTATTATCATTCAGAAGATGAACTTTGTTTCCCTTGCTCCCTACTCTATCTCCAATACAGGTAGCCTTGCTGTCGAGGTCCCATTAAACACCGGAAGAACAGTCATTCTTGTAAGATACTATCCCTCTTGATAATATAAATAAAAAACTCTTTAATATTTATTCTTAAATACTTGGTGTAAGTTCACTTTATTCACTCAAAGTAAGTGCCCAGGATGAGAAGTGTCATCGTATGTTGGACCGGATTTATTGTTCTTTTGTTTCTTCAGGAATGAAAGCATTGATATCTCTACCCGAAAAATGAGTACATGAAGTTGAGGGAAATTGAGTCTAATTTTAGAAATTGCCTCAATCTCTATTTCAAAAATTATGCCATTTTCATTATGCTATTCTTATTCTCTTTGTTAAAATCTTTATTTTTAATTTTTAATATTCTGTTTCATATGTAGAAAAACAGAGATTGCATTTTTATTGTACATTGTTCACATACACATTCATGACAGCAGAACATGGTATGACTCGTCCAATGTAAAATCTTAGCATATAAGGAATGTTTGTGTTGTTCTTCATTAGATCGTACACAGATTACTTAGAAACAAGATGATTAGTACAAAGTTCAATATTGTAAAGTGAAATGGTTTATTGACTATAGCTACATACCCTGATAATGACCTTTACTTATCCAAGTTCAGTGACATAATACATAATGCTCATTTATATTAATCTGAAGTCATCTAATGATTTAGTTGTTCAGAAATACTGACTTTTTTTGCTATGGTAAAATACTATGGTTAAAAAAATAAACAGCCACTAAAGTTAGTTTGTCAAAAGATATGTTCTATAATTATAATACTGGCCATTTGGTTTACAAAAACTTTGTAAGAGATTTACAAACCTTTCAAACAAGAAGTAGGAAAATTCACCTCTAATAAGTGACTAAAAGAGGGCATGTGAGAAAAAAGCAAAAAGAAAAAAGATAATTTATAATAATTTAAGTTAAATTTATAGATGATTTCCTGAAGTATGAGAATATTTCTGCACAAGTAATAAATTCTGTGATAAATGATCAGATTTAAGTGGAAATGCTGATGCTAGTTATTAAATAATGCATTGTGCTTCACAAGATCTGTGCAAATTTTTCTTGTAGCAATAAACCTGATTTCAGAATTGCTTTAACTGAGGAACTGAAATCTCTTCTCTATTTCTAAAAATATTTACCTTTACTATGTCCCTAGATTTTCCAGATTTTCTTCTTTACTTACTGAATGGTAATGAAAACATCTTCCAGGAAAATGATTACCTTATCATGTTGTCTCTGAAAATGGTTGTCCTGGAAGGTAATTTGCCTTATACCATTTTAGAGCTCCCCCACCTACCACCTTAGATCTCCCCACAAGGGGAACTTCATGTTCTCCATGCCAATGGATTATATTTCACAGGAACTTCCTGGTAGTATCCTCACTACCTCATTCAGTTGACATTTGTTTCTCTAGTTTTGTGCTAAAGCTGAAAATTAGATATAAATTCAGTTCTATCATGTACATATGTGGAAAAACATCTAATATTAATCTAAATATTTTATGTATTGGACAACTTTTATTATTTAATTTAGTTAACCCATAAACAATGGTTTAGCACCTAATATGTGGCCATCACTGTGTTAAGGACTATAACTTCTAACATGCTCCCTATTTCATTATGGCTATCTTGGAACTCTCACCTGGTAGGGGAAACAAGGTATTACAAGATGGTGTTTTATGTATTGTGGATTCAGGGGTTACTCACATTATGTTTATAGTACTCAAAGAGGACAACTGAATATAAACATTGGATGAAAATTTAATTAGCTTTACTTTTTGACTGATTCCCAACTTATAAAGAAAATACATTACAAATAAGTTGATTTGTTTATAATTTCAATATTCTTGAAATGTCCTAAAATAATTTTTGACTTACTCAAACCTCATTAAGCATTTCTTCAAATAAAATATATTTATAAAGCAGATGTTCCTCATTTTCTGAAGCTCTAAATATGATTATTTGTTTATAAAAGTAATAATGACTGGAGGCCAGTTATTTCTTCAACACCTGCTCTACAAATCTTCCCTCCCCACTCCTATGGGAGTCTCAGAACACTGAGAACAAAAAGTGAGAATCCTCATCCAGATGATTATTTCTGGGACTCCCCTAGGGGTAAGATAGCACAATAAACACATTGTGATGTAATAGTCTCACCTAGCTGGTTACTCTTTTAAAAATCTGTTTTTGTTTTTAATGTGTTTTTCCTTTTATTGTCCTTTTAATTTTTTTCCTTTATTGATTCTAGAGGGAGGAAAAGGGAGGGAGAAAGAGAGAGAGAGACAGAATCATCTATGGAAGAGATAAACAGCAATCAATTGCTGCCTACACGTGCCCCGACTGGGAAATGAACCTCAATTTAGTCATGTACCCTGACTGATAATCAAACTGGCAACTTTTCACCTTATGGAACAACACCCATCCAACTGAGTGATGTCAGCCAGGGCTGGAAATCTTTTTTTAACATAGATGTCAAAGATAAAGTACCTATATGGCATTTCAATATTTTATATTTGGACAAAAGGAGACACTCTATAAATTACTGATAAATAATACATAGGCTCTGGATTTTTTTGGTAACTCACCAATTTGACAATGCAATTCAAGATTTGATTTTAGAAATTATTGCAATGAAGTCACTTCTATCCTTAGAGGGCCAAACTCAATCTGTCTACTTCAGAGTCCCATAGAATGTTTCAGTGTCCCAGTATTCTGAGAGACCAGTATAACTACTTGAGATTACCTACATGTGAATATACTAACCACAGGTTGCTTGAAATGGGAAGTGGACAAGAAAGACTTAAGAGAATGAGCACTGAGCCCATGATCAAAGACACTGAAATGCTAGTTTGCCTGACATCCTTTTCTATTCATGCTTGGATGCTGCACATGATGTTGAATGCAGCCATATGGGAGAGGGTGATGAGAGAGAATGACATGGATTTGAGTTGGGCGGTAGGGGTTGAGGAAGGCTGTTTTGGAAATAAGTTTGATATTTTTACTATAAGTGTCACTAAGAAGAAAATGATAGATTAGGTTTAGGAGCATACTTATTTAGGTATTAAAGAAAAAAAAAGCTTCTAAGTGGCCCCAGGCCTGGCACTACCAACAACCAGCATAGATTCATAGCTTAGTTTTGCCTGGAAATCTCCAAACCGAGGAAAAGTACTAGCCATTTCAGATTGGTTTACAGCTCAAGCAAGGTGGCCTTGGGCAAAACATAACTAAGGGCTGACCATGGGTTACATCACCTGAGAAACTGCAGAGCCTGCACACCCAGTAGACAGCTACAGACCTCATCAAAGCAACTTCACTTTGCTGGTGCACAGCTGATCCTCCACAGAGGGTAGAGGTTTATGGTCAGTGGTCACAGCCAGTTCCTGAAGCTAACTGGCCTGGGCAAATCCTTCCCATTGGCCTGCCAACAGCAATTCAGGCTCAACTACAAGAAGCGGGTATGCTTAGTCCACATGATGGGTGCACCTCAAGCACCCATCTTGGGTGATAGGAGAGGCTGTGCCTCTGGACCCTACAGGATACCTACTACATTAGGCCACACTACCAAGACAGGGAGTCAAAGCAGTTCTACCTAATACATATAAACAAACACAGAGAGGCTTCCAAAAGGAGAAGAAAAGGAAAATGTTTCAAATGAAAGAACAGATCAAAACTCCAGAAAAATAAAAAGTAAACAAAATGGAGATAAGCAAAATGGAAATTATTAGACGAATTGTTAAAGGGACTTATTTAAGACAAAGAAGATTAAACCTATGAAAAATAAATTGGCAATAAATGCATGTATATCAACAATCAATTCTAAAAACAAATGAAGCAAACAAGAAGACAAAGGACAGAATCATGGATACAATGAGTGTTTTTTGATGCTTGCCAGATGGGAGGTGTTTGGAGAGAATAAGTGAAGAGGTGAGGGGATTAGAAAGTACAAATAGGTAGTTACAAAATAGCTATGTGGGTGTAAAATACAGTGTAGATAATAGAGTAGCCAAAGAACCTATGCATGAACAATGGTGTAAGTATTGCCTGAGTGAGCTGGAGGGGTGCTGTGTGGAGGGGGAACAAAGGGGAAAAATTGGGACAACTGTAATAGTATAATGAATAAAATATAATTAAAAATATAAACAAGCTTCAAAACATCTGAACATCAACATTTATGTAAAAGGGAAAATATCCTATTATATAATCTGTTTTAATAAAGTCAATTTATTTTTAACAAGCTATATTGTTCGGCAATAAGTGTATGATTATTATAGTGTGGAAGCAGAGCTGCAGATCTCACATTTGCATATTTTTTAAAATGCACATTCTTTATTAGCTAAGATACTTATTTAGTTTCTCTGTTAGCAAATGACAGTGCCTTAAACAGAATAAAATATTTATTTTCTCAAGCACACAGACGTCTAAACTGACAGGTGGCCAATGGGGAAGGTCAGCTCAGGTACTTGAGGTCATACAGGTGCAGGCTCCTTCTACCTTCTTGCTTCCTCATCCCTACCTGCATGGCCAATGCCGGCCAATTAACACACTTTCTTATACCTGCTCATAGCATAGAGAAAAGAAGAAGGAAAACAGCTTTACCTGAATGATATGATTAAACAAGTGTACATATAATTTTTCCTCACATCACACTGAGCAGGACTGAATTCCACATTAAGTCCTGCTGCAAGTGGGGCTATGAAAAATCTTCTTGCTAGCTAGATAGCTCTAAGCATAGCAAAGTTCAGATTCCCTTATTAAATGAAGAGCGAGTGAATAGATATTAAGAGAAAATTTAGTCTCTGTAGTTACTTCCTTAAAATTAAGAAAAAAAGTCTGTGAAGTTATTTGCCATTTTCACCCTCCTTATATAAAGGAAAAATGTGCAAAAATACAGTCCACTATTTGAGGGGTCATGGTTTAAAAATTACTGAAAAATCATCTCTCTAATAAAATATTTATGTATCTTATGTTCACAAGACTGCTATTTTTATTCCTCTAAATAGTCAAATATTATATGATATTGTTCTCCCATACTGCTATTAAATTTGAACTTACGTGTAGTCTGATTTTACAAATAATAAAATTAAATGGCAGAAAGTAAATAGCCCTTCCAGAAAGCACGGAAGACGAGGACAGAACAATAACTAGGATGCAGATATATAACCCCTTTAGTTTTGGATCATTATAGACCATCACACTTCCAAGTCCCTTTGTAGCAAGGTATATCTATTGCTCTATGGGGATTTTGACTTTCAGAGGTGAACATTTTTATAAAGCTACATAAATCTAAGGAAAAACTAGTAATATTACAAGTAAAGAAAACAGCATCTTCTTACCTTTATTATTGTTTTTCATGAAAAGATATACAAATGTCACTTGCTTCTCATAATTAACAGAAAGGCATCTAAGGTGGTAAAATTATAATATTAAAGGAAAAGGAAAATAATACAATAACCACAACTATTAGTAGAAAAGAATATGGTAGTGTAACTATACTCATTAAATTATTAAAAGTCTGACATGTCATTTCTTGTTGATCAATTATTATGCTCCTAATCTGTGATTGTTAATAGAAGTAAATTGCCTTATATTAGAAATATTTTCAACCTCTCTATTAACTAAATATATCCTAGCAAAAGCTTTCTTATACAACACATATTTTTGAAAACTGATTCAGAGTTCTTCCTTATAGTTACAACCTTTGACACATATGCATACAGGGATGGACCAAAGTAGGTTTATAAGTGTGAGTATGCAAAATAGAGTTTATTCTTGTATTTTATTTATTAATGATTGAATTATTTGTATTATGATTATAAATCTACTTTTGCCCACTGTTGTATATGCCTTATGTATGATATTTGCTATGTATCGTGTATAGCTTATAATAAAATAAAATATGTAATACTTAACTGAAGTTTCTCAAGAACATTCCTAAAATCATTTGCTCCTGCTTTCTACATAAATAGAGTTATTTTTACCATAGAGAAGGTTGGAAAAGTGGAGGGAATGGGGAAAACTATGTCATTAACTGATAGATTAGTTGACTGACTGATGATGCTCTAAATTCAGGTTCTCCAGTACAAACATCAAGTATCCTTCTTTCAATATTTCCAGACTTTTCCAGTCACTTGTTTCCCACATTCTCCAGAATTCAATTTCTCTACTTACCTCACCCTCCTAATCTTACTACATTTTTCATAATTCCAGCAGGTAGCTATGCCTCTAAATTCACTGTCATAAAAATGGTACAAAAGTAGAAAAAGTACCTATATATTCATCCACATTTTACTCTTTTAATGATATTGCAGCAATATATATCATGAACTTTTAAAAACATATTCTGTAAAACAAAATTCAGTAACAAAGAAATAAAACTATCACCAATTATATGCAACATATTTTATCACTCCCCCTTCAAGACAAGCTCATTAAAAATTTATTTCCTCTCCTTGAACTCTCTTTTGCTTTCACATACACATATTTTCCCTCTACATAAAATAGCACCTCTTCTTGACACATCCTCTAGCTTGTTATTGGCAGTATAACCTTAACTTCCATGTCAATTGCTACAAATCTACTAAAAGGATTTTAAAGGTTGCCTAGCATTCAAAGGCAGGTTTATACCATATCTAATTTTCCTGTTTTATATATTTAGTTTATAGTATGTACAATTATTTGATATCATAAATTGTGTGACAACAAGTGTGTGTATGTATCCTTACTTGTTGTGTCTTCTTTCTTTCTAAGTTTTTTCTTAACAAGTATTATCAATCAATTAATCTGTGGAATTCACTTGTTGAATTCCCTAAAATCTGTGCCTCTGGGGCACTAACATCCTAGATGGCAGAAGAAATAAATGAAAGCATGAAGTTTATTATCATAGATTGTGATAATGTTATGCCGAATGACCAAGATTTCTTGGAGGATACAACATTGGAATAACTAGGGATTGACAATTGGTTTTCAGTATGGCATGTAAAGAACTTGAAAGTTGTTGCTCCCATACATACAAGAAAAAATCTGGACAAACTGAACATCTACATCTCTTCTTAAATCCATCAGAGAACTAATGTCTTAAGGCAAACTAGTGTCCCCAAAAGTGAAGAGACTAACAGGCAGGTACAGAGAGTCACGATTTTGTAAAGCAAAAGCCCAGAAGCAGGTAATTGTGAGAACCAATAGTGGGGCAGAAAAACCTAAACTGTATTTGACAAATGGATGGTGGCTCAATGTGGACAAGTTTGAGAATGAAAAATTCTGGGCGGGGGTGGTGAGCCTTTAGGAGGGCACTGCGTTTTTGTGTGTTTTATTCCCAAGAACTTTATGAAGTTCTTACAGTGAATTTGAAGAAAAACCACCTCATGCTTTTGGCAATATGGATGATGTTGAGCTGAACAACCCCATCGTATCCATTAATCTACTGGTTCTGATTGACATCTTTTACAGATTGAATTTCCCCCAGAATTAGTATGTTGAAATACTAATCCCCAATATGATAATATTAAGAGATGGGCCTTTAAGAAGTCATTAGATCATGAAAGTGAGGCCCTCCTGAATGGGACTGGCCATTATAAAGGAGACCCCAGAGAGTTTGCTTGGTCTCCTTCTGCCATGTGAGAACACAATGAAAAGTTGGCCATCTACAAACCAGAAACGGAGTCCTAAATGGAAATCAAGCATGCTGGTAACTTGACCTCAGACTTCCAGCTTCCATTATTGTGAGAAATAAAATCTTGTGGTCTATAAGTCACCACATCTATGCTATTTTGTTACAGAAAACTGAGTGGACTGGACAACATCTACAAACTACATCATACAATGAGAGCAGAATATACATTCTTCTCAAGCTCACTCAGAATATTAACCAAGATAGATCTCATTTGGGAAATGAAGCACTTCATAACAAATTTTAAAGAATAGAAACCATACAAAATATCTTCACTGACCTCAATGGAATATTTAAATTAAAAATCAATGACAGGAATTTGGATAATCCCAAAATACATGGAGATTAAATAGCACACTTCTAAATAACACAGTTATCAAGGAAATCTTAAGAGAAATTTAAAACTATTTTTCCTTTTAATTTCATTTGTTTGGGTGACACTGGTTAATGAAATTATACAGGTTTCAGGTGTACAATTCTACAACACATCACATGTCCACAAAAATATATTTAACTAACTCAAAAATAAAATTTGTGGTATTCAGCAAAAGCAGTGCTTAGAGGAAATTTAGAAAATTGGATGTATATATTACAAAAAAAGAGAAAGATCTATAATGTAATCCAAGCTGTAACCTTAGGAAATGAGAAAAACAAGTGAAACACAAAGTAAGAAGTAGAATAGAAATAAAAATTAGAGCAAAATTTACTAAAACTGAAAAGAGAAAATTAAGTTAGAAATATCAACCAAATCAAAGGCTAGTTCCTTAAAAATATCGATAAAGAATAAGCCACTCATGCTGATTGCTGGAGAAGAATTCTGAGCAGTGGGGACCAGTGTGAAGCCAATATATAGAAAAAGGCTTAGTGATTTTAAAGAAAAGCAAGAAGTTAGTGTGACTAGAGCTCCAGATCATGGCAGAGTAAATGAGGAGTTCATGTCCTCCCCTACAGAGACTAATGAGGATTTTACACTCATTCAAAGAGAGATTGAAAGGCCTTTGAACAAATTTTCAAAAAACAGTTTTATTGAGACATAATTTACATACTATAAAGTCCATCCCATTGAAGTGTAAAATTCAGTGGCTTTTTGTACATTCACAGAGTTGTGCAAGAAGACATGACCTTTTATACTTGTATAAAGTCCTTTTATAAAATAAAAAAAATGAAAAAGTGAGAGCTATAGACACAGATACTATTATTTTATATTAAATTAGTACAATACTCTGTGGTAGGTTTTCCCATGAACAGTGACCTGAATAAATTCAAGGAGGTTGCTAGGCAGGGATCTCAAGTGTTGGGGGGACACTCACGGCAGAGGAAACAGCACCTGTACACAAACTTGCAGGGTTCAAAGGAGAACAAAGTAGGCAGGCTATGGCTGAAAACACTGAGTGGTAAAGGGATCAGAGAGTTTGCAGGGAGCCATATCCCACAGTGCCTTGTAAGCCATGGTAAGAACTTAAACTGGTATAATTATTTTTGTTTTGTTTTAAATAAAATTGTACATCTTTTAAAAATTCATAAGGTGGAAGAGTTTGCAGGAAATTTGCCTTTTGATTACATTGCACTTACCTGAAAACAAAATATAAGAACAAACCAAATTTTCATGCTTATAGTTACTGCTGAACTGTAATTGCCCTATTTCCACAGTTGGCAAGTACGAATGATTAGCAGAATTTCATTACTCAGAATTGCTCACTTGGTTGTTCATATTATAAGTTTGACATAAAACAATAGATGTATATTTTATTTCAGCACCAGTTTAAAATTTTAAAATTCAAATGTGCTATTGTATAGAACTTCATGGCTGAAAACATTTTAATCCTGTCTGTAAGCAGTGGCAATGCATATTCAAAAGGTTTTAAATGCTGTTCTGTAATTCTACATTTGCAAGACCTGCTATGGTTGCAGAGCATATATGTTTTCATTTCAGTTTGTTATTTTAAAGACAAGTCTTATGGGTCATAAAGGAAGTAATTTCTTACCACAAGAAAGCTATAATTAGGTATATTTATATTTAACTTTTGTACAATGGATACTACTCATTAGTATCAAGTAGTATGGCATAGTTTACATTTTGATAAATAACTTTTGTATGATGCCTATAATAATTATGGTAATTTTGAGCTTGTTACTGCTGTTTATGTTGTTTATTCTTTAATAGTACACTATCAGCATTAGTGAAAACTTCTCAGAACAAGGTGTCAGGCGGTAGCCACACCTTTTCCTACAATTATAATAAATGCAGTCATATGAACATAGAAAACATTTGCTTTTTATTATAAAATTGAGAACATTGAAAGAACTGATCCTCAAGAGCAATTGCTGAACAAGAAGAACATAAAACAACATGGACTCAAGAGAAATTAAACTAATAAGATAATGGCGGGGATGGGGCAGATCTAGCTACTCTGATTTTTCACATCTTAGTGACAAATAAAATTAAAACTTGTCTCATCAAATAGTTTTACTGTCTTGAAATCAGAGGCAGATATCAAAAAGAAGCCTGCATTTTTTTCTGAGTAGCTGTTCTGTTTCTTTCATCACTTGTCACTACCCTCATGTAGGTCATGCATTATTAATAATAACATGATACAGGTTTAGGAAAACTGAAAGAAATTTTACCACATCAAAATGTTTCTCAATAGCACCTAGGCACAAATGTGTTGGAGTAATTTAGGAAATTACTCCTGCTTTTATCCTTAAATTTTTTTTAGGTTTTATTCTTACTTTCAAATGTGTTTAAAGAAATAAAAAGTAAGTAGAAAATGTTGAAATTAGAGCAAAATGATCAGGATTCATATTTTCCTACTAAATGAATTTTTGTGTCATATGTTAATGGTTGTGAACAAGCCATTTTTTCTTAGAGAGGTGATTATCTATTTTTTTACCCCAAATTGAAAATGTGTCATCTCTTTTGTTTTCAGATATTCCAATTTTATTTATATTCAAAAAAAGAATATAAAAGTAAACATAGAAATTTTACATTTTATTTCATACTACAACTGGACATTATAACACATATGTTAAATACAAAATTATATTTTATATATATGCATATATAGTTGGCATAAACATAATCAACAATTCTCTTTATTACTTATTCTGGCTCACATAATTATACTTCACAAACACCTAGTTGCACATGATTATCTTATGTGATTCAGAGTTCATTTACCTGAATCTGACTCTGGTCAGTGATTTCACTAGGACTGTGGTATACTAATCTGGCTCGAAAGGCCAGCCTTAACTGACAGAGCTTCTTATAAGAGAAGGCTCTTAGGGAAGAATTTTGCACCATGTTTGGAACTAACTGCCAAGAGTAGATCTTTCTGTCATATCTTACCATAGACTGGAAATTGCTAGCCTAATAGCACCTGATTTCCTAGTTTCTTAGATATGCACTGCCTAAAATGATTATATTAATTTTAACTTTTTTATTAATCCTTATTCCTTCTAATTTGTTCTTTGTTTCTTCAGCAGTTTTTACAACATAATTTGTGTGAAAAAAATTCATTGTGAATGTAGCACTTAACATTTATCTGTCAAGATTAGCTACTCCCTAATGGAGTTCTCATTTTAATTGTCAAGAAAGATTTAAGTTTATTAAAAGAAATTAAATCGGTTATCCCTGTTTTAAAATATTTGAAGGACTCAACACCCATTAAGCATGAGTCATTAAGAGCTGCAGGAATATAAACAAATGAAAATGTGCTTTATTCTGATTAGTAATTAAGGCCAATGATGCTATAATGGACTTGCATAGTGAGTAATATTAGGTACAATTTACTTTTATAACATTTTACTTACAGTATGATTTTCATATCAATTTAGTTACTGAAACTAATTTTGAACAGACTCTTTTATTGATCTATAGATAATACGTCTTCTTGTATAATGCTTTTTGCCTATATCTCCCATTAGGGAGAAAGTAAAAGTAGAGTGCTGTTAAAACAAAAACAGATAACAGAAAAACACAGATTTAAAGTGTTTTGAAAACCTACAGCTGCGATTACTGGAGTAGGAAACTGACTCAAGAAGATGTATAATAAGCTAACTGGTTAAGAGATTTGCAAAACCAAGAAACCAAAAATAACCCATCCCTCACCCTCCAGAAAGTAAGTAAAATGACCAGGCTAAACAGCCCTATCAGTATTTAAGTCTAAATGTGTTTTCATCCTTGATCTTTCATAGTAGAGTCTGGGCAACAAAAACTCTGCAGACTCTCAGGAGCATCTCATTCCCAATTCCCATTTTTGCTGTCACACTAAGAATAATGGGAGGGAAAAGTCACCAGTGATAAAGAAATGTTCCCCCCAAAGAGCATGTGCCAGTAAACTCACTTTAAAGAGCTTCATCTGATCAGTATAAGAAATATTCTATACCCTTAAATATTTAAGAGAAGCTTTACATCAAACTATTTCTGAAAAGAAGAAGAAATATTCTCAATTTATTGTATCATATCAGCATAATGTTAATATCAGAAACTTAGTAGGACATTATAAGGAAATAAAATTACATGCTAAGATTCTTCATGAAAAAGGCATATATCTTTAGCTAAACTACTAGAAAAATATCAACATTTTAAAGAGAAAACATTACTACCAAATAGAGTTTATATGAGAGATGATAGTAATTAACATTTAAAAATAAATCTAGATAGTTCACCATATGAACAGAAAAGAATAAACAAAAGATTTCTACTGATAGAAATAGTTTTAACAATATTTAACATTCATTTATAGTAAAATTGCTAGTAAACTAGCAATGTATAGAAGAGTTTTCAGCCTTATATCAGACATCCATTTGATTCTGTGATACGCAAAAATTCTATGGGAGAGTACAAAAATATAAATAATAAAAGGAAAACTACATATAAATGTACAGTACATTTTAATGAGCAGAAGATTTTAATTTTAAAGACTTAATTTATCATTTTATGTTTATCTGTGCTTACTTTTATAATGTACATATAAATTTTGGAAAATTTATTTTAAACATCTAAACATACTTATGTTTAGATGCTATGTGTGGAATTTTAAATTTAAAGTAGTTTACTAACATATAAAAATACTATTCATTTTTGTATGCTAATCGTTTATTTTGAGATCTTGCTTGATGAACTTAATCTGTAAATTGCCTTGTACATGTACTATACTAACAATCTTGTCATCTGCAATTAAGGACTCTTCACTTCTTCCTTTGTAAGCTATATTATTATTTTTTTATTTCTTATTGTATTTTTATCCA
The DNA here is from genome assembly GCA_028533065.1 of Trachops cirrhosus. NCBI lineage: Eukaryota > Metazoa > Chordata > Mammalia > Chiroptera > Phyllostomidae > Trachops > Trachops cirrhosus. Next base: position 167,615,437 of record CM052539.1, on the reverse strand, counting down.
TTACCATTTATTCCCTTCCCCCAAACTGCCATGTTGTCCATGTTCATGAGTTATTTTTGCTTTGTGTTTAATCCTTCCACAGCCTAATCTTCCCCAGAAGAGATGTCAGCCTGCTCTCTATCTCTGAGACTGTTTCTATTTTGCTTGTTAATTCAGTTTGTTCATTAGATTCCACATGTGAGTGAAATCATATGGCATTTGTCTTTCTCTGACTGGCTTCTGAAAAGTTTTTGCACAACAAAGGAAACCATCAAAATAAAAATACAACCCATGGAATGGGAGAACATTTTCACCAAAATGTATGTTAAGGTTTTCATATCCAAATGTTATAAAGAACTGGCAAAACTCAACACCAAAAAAAATCCAATAAAAAAAAATGGGAATAAGACCTAAATAGACACTTCACCAAAGAAGACATCTAGATGGCCACTGTACATATGAAAAGATGCTCAACGTCACTAATCATCTGAGAAATGAAAATTAAAGCTACAATGAGATATTACTATCCTCTCACACTGGTCAGAATGGCTATCATAATAAATGAACAAACAAGTGTTAATGAGGATTGGAGAAAGGGGAACTCTTTTGCACTGTTGGTGGGAATGCAGATTGGTACAGCCACTGTGGAAAGCAGTATGGAGATACCGCAAGAAATTAAAAATGGAACTGCTTTATGACCCAGCAATTTCACTTCTGGGAATTTGTCCAAAGAAGCCCAGAAGATTAAATGGAAAGATCATAAGTAGCCCTTTATTCATTGTGGTGTTATTTGCAGTCTCCAAGATATGGAAGCAGCCTAAATGTCCATTAGTAGATAAATGGATAAAACAACTATGGCATATTTATACAATATAATACTACTCGGCTCTAAAAAAAGAATAAAATTTTACCCTTTGTGAGAGCATGAATGGACTTGGAGATCATTGAGGTATATTAATTTTATTTAATTTTTCTTGCTTTATTTTAATAGCTAATGTCTCAAGTTCAATGTTGATTATAAATAGTAAGTAACAATTCTCACCTTGCTCTCAATCTTAAAGAGAAAAATTTTAATTTCTCAGTATTTCCTGGGTTGGTATCTATAGCTTTTTCTTTGCTGTACTTTATGGGGAAGGATACCTACAGTGTTTTCCTTGATGATGTAATTAAAATAAATTAAAATTATTATGTAACTAAATAATTTAAATTTTAACAAAATATAATTGGCCTTTGCAATAAAAAAGTTGTCTGTATAAAATAAATATCATAGTACAATGATTTTAGAATGTCCACTGTTTTGTAAAATTTATTCTGTAACAGAATATTAGGACTGTGTGATAACCAGGATCTTCCCTGTTGGGGTGTTGCTGGTTGTACTGTCACAGAGAGATCATTTAGACATGAATACATTTTACATACTTTTGTCTTTTACTGGATAAAATTAATAACTTTAAGGTAAAATATAAATAATTCATTTGTAAAATGTAAAATATTTTTGCAATAATGATTTTGTTCATATATTTGAAGTATGAGGCAAAGCAGGAAGCACATGAGCATGTAAATGTTATCATTTATTGCTGATGACATTTCTTTAAAACTTTTATCCCCATGGTCAGTCCACATACAGAGTGTTGTACAGACCCCTTCTCCATAACCTCTTGATTTGATATTTCACTTAGATCAGATAAGCAATATTATTTCTTTTAATGCTGTTTAGATTTATTATTATTATTAACCAAACAAATGTCAGTTGACATATGCATACTTGCATTTTTCCTCAAATAACATTCTTTGATTTAATTACTAACATGGCCTTATACCACCCTTCTTTTGTTCTGGAAATCTTAAATGTGTACTAGTTCGCTGTGTTAGCAATAAGTATTAATAAAAGAAAAATGCAGGCAGATCCTCTGCATGCCAGATATCAGAATTTAATCAGCTTTATTGAGAGTTAGTGCATCAGAAACAAGGAATTATAGTCTAGTACCCCAGTTAGGACTTAGTTAATAATATAGACACTAAATAAACATAGCTCAAAACACCCAATCGTTCTTACTCTGTTTCAAACCAAAAATATTAAAGGCAATCTTACAGCAACCTTTTAGTTCTCTAAATTTTCTATGGTCTGATACATTGTTATTTTTACATATATTTTTCTTTTGTGTGTTTGAGCCCATAATTTCTTTCAACTTTTAATTACTTTTTAAAAAATGAATGAATATAGTGGTATTTTATATTGACCAATAATTGCTATTAATATGTGTTGTTTTATTGGATATAAGTATTATAAAATATATAAAACATTATAATCTTTATAAAACATAAACAAAATTTTAATAAATAAAGAGATAGCAAGTCCCTATTTTTAGATTTCTGCAATAGATTATAGACAGGATATGCAGCATTAATGACTAGTTCTGAAAGTCAAGTAATAATTTAATGTATAGCTGATCAGAAATATTTTACCATTTTTACTTCATTTGATATTTTAACTAAGGTTTCTTTCATCTGTCACTTCTTCAGAGTTTTGAAATAAATGCCACTAGGGAATTAGGAAGAATCTTGAATGCCTCACATGAATAACAATATAATTCTAGTTGTCAATGGTGCTTTGATTAATGTACTGGAGAAAATCACTTAGGCTTCACACTTTGGAGTTTTAGACTTCTTTAAGCTCTACAATATATCATAATTCCTATTATTATGTTTCTAAGCCCTGAGTGGAAGCTTTATATATCTCTAGGTGATTCTGTGCAGAGCCAAGTGACAAAACAGCCGGAAAACATCTTCTTGCTCAACTTTATATCTTACATTAAAAAAAGCAAAACAAAACAAGATGCTAAGATTATATATGCCCACAAGATAGCAACTCACCAAATTTTTTAAACACAGCATAAATGTGGAGGGTATTTATGCACAATGGGAATCAAATGAAGGAAACATATTTACAAAAATTAATGTTAATAGAAAACTCTTAAAACGATTTCACATTATGGAAACATCATCTTGATTTTAAAGCATGACTTTTTAGAAAGAACATTAAGTGAATCTTGATGTTCAGTGTTGGTTAACATAGTCAAATCCTATCTTTTGTTTGTGACAAACCTGCTTTTTAACACACTAGTGGTGTAACAGTGGTGTGGATAAAACGGCCTTGAAATCACTTTGGAAAATGATCGTTAACAGTCACTTTCACCAAGTGTTAATGATGAGGAATGAAAACAGAAATATGTGCACACAGTGATTGTTTTTGAAATACTATCTTGAAGGAAAGTTAAAATTTAAAAGTTGTTGAGATTTCCTATAAATACACTTGTTTACAAACTCTATAATTCATTTTTCTCCAAATATACCAATGAGAATGTTCACAGCCTTAAGATATACTTTGATATGTATCTTGACAAATTGGAATTACAAGATTTTTCACTTGCTTCTCTCTGGATCTTAACTGTAGGCATATTAAGGGAACTTGTAAATGTTAGTAAGCATGGTAAAGGCTTTCTTCAATTTTTCCTTATGTAATAATAATAATTCCACAAATAAGCATATATGACTCATTTTTAAATTTTTAAAAACATAGTTAATGTGCAATATTATATCTACATCAGAGTACAATATAGTGATTCTACATTTGTATACCTCACAATATGATTGCAAAATATCTCTAAATACCATCTGTCACCATAGAAATGTATTACAATGTTGGCTATATACTGTGCTATCTCCATGACTTCTTTATTTTATAACTGGAAGTTTGTTCATGTTATTCCTGCTCACCTTTCTTATCTATCCCCCTATTCCTCATCACCACTCTGGCAACTACCAGTTTATTTTCTGAAATTTATGAATCTGGTTTGGTTTGGTTTCTTTTTGTGGTTGTTGTTTGTTTGTTTGTTTTTTGTTTTGCTTAGATTCCACATTTAAGTGAAATTATATGGTATTTGTCTTTGACTTCTTTCACATAGCATGATAGCATGATAGCTTCTAGGTCCATCCATGTTGTTGTAAATGACAAATTGTATCTTATTTTTTATTGCTGAGTAATATTCCATTACGTGAGTATCAGAATAAAGATGTCTTAATAGAACAAGTTTGGAAGGGTTCTGCTTTCTTTTTAATATTTTGGAATAGTTTGAGGAGCATAGGTATTAAGTTTTCTTTAAATATTTGATAGAATTTATCTGTGAAGCCTTCTGGTCCTGGACTTTTGTTTAGAGATTTTTGACTAATGATTCAATTTTGTTACCTGTCATTGGTCTGTTCAGATTTTGTTTCTTCCTGATTCAGTCTCAGAAGCTTGTCTGTTTTTAGAAACATATCTATTTTTCTAGGTTATCTAATTTGTTGTTGTATGATTTTTCATACTATTCTTTTATGATCCTTTGTATTTCTATTGTGTCAGTTATACCTTCTTTTTTGTTTCTGATTGTATTTATTGGGCCAGGTCTCTCTCTCTCTCTCTTTTTTCTGACTAGTCTGGCTAAAGGTTTAATGCTTCCATTTATCTTTTCAAAGAGTCAGCTCTTAGTTGTATTGATCTTTAAATTTTTTTCTATTTCTTTTTTCTTTCTTGTTTTTTTAATTGCTCTAATCTGTACTGTTTCCTTATTTCTTATAATTTGGAGTTTTATTTGTTCTTCTTTTTCTATTTCCTTTACAGTTAAAAATAGATTGGTTTATTTAGGATTTGTCTCATTTATCACTATGAACTTCCCTCTTAGAATGGCTTTTGCTGCATCCCCCAGATTTTTAGAGAGTTATGTTTTGTCTTTATTAGTATGAAGATAATTTTTGATATCCTTTTTAATTTACTTTTGGCCCATTGCTTTTTAAATATCAGGTTGTTTAGATGCTTGAATTTTTTTCCCCCAGTTTTCCTCTTGTAATTGATTTCCAGTGTCATATCAGTATAGTTGAAAAAGATAATAGATCATTTCAATTTTTTTGAGTGTATGAGACTTGTTTTGTGATCTATCACATATCACCTGATATATGCTGGAGAACCTGGAGAATGTTCCATGTGCATTTGAAAAGAATGTGCATTTTGTATAGTCTAATATGTTCTTTGAGGTCAGTGTTTCTTTATTGATTTACTATTTAGGTGGTCTACCATTGATGTAAGTAGAGTATTAAAGTCCCTTACTAATATTGTTACATTGTTAATTTATCTTTTTATATCTGCTGATATTTGTTTAATATATTTAGGTGCTCCTATGTTAGGTGTATAGATATTTATGAATGTTATATGCTTTTCTTGTATTGACCCCTTTATCAGTATGTAATACCCTTTGTTTTCAGTTTCTTTTCTTTTTTTGGTGATTTCATTTATTTATTTTTAGAGAAGGGAAGGGAAGGAGAAAGAAAGGGAGAGAAACATCAATGTGTGATTGTCTCTTATGCACTCCCTACTGGGGACCTGGCCCACAACTTAGGGATGTGTCATAGACTAGGAGTCAATCCAGTGACCCATTGGTTTGCAGGACATCACTCAATTCACAGAGCCACACCAGCCAGGGCTCACAGTGTTTATTTTAGAGTCTGTTTTTCCTGATATGAATTTCACTACTGCAGCTTTCCTTTTGTTTCAATTTGCATGGAATGTCTCTCTCTATTCCTTCCTCTCTGTGTGTGTCTTTTGATCTGAAATGAGTGTCTTATAGGCAGCATGTAAATAGGTGCTTTTGTTTCTTTAATATTCAGCCACCACATGCCTTTTTATCTGAGCAGTTTACTTACATTTAAATTGATTATTGATATGTGTGTGTTTATTTTTATTTATTAGTTCATTATTTTGTGTTTTTGTTTGTTTGTTCCTCTGATTTCCTTATTCTCCTGGTTTCTTCCATTATGATTCATTAGATTTCTTTAGTGTTATATTTGGCATTTTTCTATATCACCAACTTGGTCCTCTTTCCAATATGATCCATTTTTAACATAAAATATATATAATATAAATTTTAAAATTGTACATAGTGAACTGAAATATTCAAAGGAAGACTTCAGGGAAAATAAAGCCAAGATGTATATCTGAAAGTATAAAATGTCTCCTTTATGAGACAATACAAGTAAAGGTAAATTGAGGATACTTACCTGTTTGGAGTAAAATTCATTTTGTTGAGTGCCATGTGATAAGATGGAATAAAGTAAAAAAAAAAAAAAACAAATTGTGGAACATAACAACCAACTTTAAGAGAATGGATGTTATTCTTCAAAAACCCAGAGTAGACTGAAGTAACAGAAGAAGTTCTCTCTCCTTTAAACACATAAGAGTATTAAGATAATATGATGAAATCAACATCTAAATACATATGTTGTGCTCAAAGTATGGACAAAGAACATCACTAGGTGGCAAATATACAAAGAGAGAACACATAATTGTGTGGTTAGCACAAACAGAATTCAGAACTGAGGCGGCTTAAAAGAAAGGACTCTATAATAGGGTGTCAGATTTAGTCTTTCAAATGCAAGTTCAGGCTTCAGACTTTTTCATAATGATGAGTGAGAAAAAATTTCCCTGTGTAAAATAAAGGTGCACAGTCAATTCTGTAAAGTGAACACTTGATCAACTCCAACTACAAGTCTATGATGCAGAGAAGAAACTGCCCCCCCCAAAAAAAAAAGAAGGAAGAACTGTCTCTATAAAAAGAACTCAAGGTATAGGCAGATATTGACTCAGAATCCTGATTTTCACTACTCATATTGTTCAGGAATCCGAATGGAAATACAAATAAAACATTCATAGTAAATAAACTCAGCAAAAGAAGATTGCAAAAAGCCCAAGTGGTAATGTCAATGATAGAAGTTATGCATAAGCTACATATATACACACATGCTCATATTCTCTGAGGATGAGACATAAAGATACACGAAAGAACACATGAGGCATGAAAGTGTGTGAAAGAGAATCAGATAACTAAACACACAGTCCAATTACATCTTCAAAGCATCACATAGTAGGACAATCAGAAATTAATTTCTATGGAAATATTTTTAACACAGTCAGTATGAATGAAAGAGGATTCATTACTCAGTAAGAGTATTAATCATTTTATAAACAAGCAAATTAAAAATATACAGTAGATGCAATGAAAAATAAAATTAATATATTAAGTGATTACTGAAAATTACCTAGAATACAGCACACCAAATAAAAATATGATGACATGAAAGACAAGAGCCAAGACAGGATACGGAATGAAAAACTTCAGTGAGATCTAGTAGAAGTGCCTGAGCTATGATGAATAGTGGAAGACCAAACTTAAAAAAAGGAAGTAATTAGCCCTGGCTGGTGTGGCTCAGTGGATTGAGTGCTGGCCTGTGAACCCAAGGGTCACTGGTTCAACTTCCAGTGAGGGCACATGCCTGCATTGCAGGCATGGTCCCCAGTGGTGTAGTGGGGGGTGCATAAGAGGCAACTGCACATGCTATTTCTCTCCACCTCTTTCTACTTCCTCTTCCCTCTGTAAAAATAAATAAATAGAATCTTAAAAAATAAAATAAGATAAAAAAATTTTTAACTGGAAGTAATTAAGGACACAAGGGTATAAAAATTCTCTGAAAAGCTTTGGCACCCAGACCAGCAGTGTTTTTATCACTTTAAGGAAAGAGAAGTGATCTGACATTTGACATTTCTCCACTATTTTATTTCTTGGTTATCTAATTGACACCTCAAAAGGATATGCAACTATCTAGATTTAAGAAGGATCTCACCATTAAATATTTATAGATTTAAGTTCTCCATTTTTTCAAACATTTAATTTTTATATGTTATCCTCTGTTAAGCATGTTATGTCATGGAATCACCATAGCAATATGTCCTACATACTCCATAGTACCAGCCAGTGATTGGGAAAAAATTGTTTTATTTTATAAATACAGTATCACCTCGATGTTGTTCTTTCCTTAGAGTATGAAATAGCAATAGAGATCATGTACATCACCACAAATTAATTAAAAATAAAGAATGTATAAAGCACAGAATTTAAATTTGCCTGAACTCTAGGATTAGGATATCAAGATTGTTTAGCTTCACTAAAATTAGGTTGTTTTTATATATTCTGTGCATTTCACTTTAACCAAATCTAAGAAGTACAGATGTATAAAGATGTAAAAGTATAAATATTTTGAAATAATTTCCTTAAAGTATGATTTTCAAAAATATTCTATTAAAAATGAATCTAATTTCATTTTTTCCAGTATAGGTGTGGTCTATAATGATAATTACAGTCAGTTTCAAGTGAAACATCAAGAAAATGAGGGGGCTGAAACTAGAAAAATCTCTTATTTGTGAAATTGACTTTGGTCTTGGCTTAGAAGATATGGATGGCTATTGTTTTATGACCGTTGGCCTCATTTATTTATTATTGATAAGTGGTTATACATTTATTGCCTTGTTTCAGTTCTCTCTCTCTTCTCTCTCTTTCTATGTATATCACATACACATACATATATGCATGTGCTCACATACACATATGTAGGAAGAGATAAACAAAAGTAAACAGATAAAATTAATTTAATTGTATTGGGTGATAGTCCCATTACTAAAGTAAAACAGAGTAAGAGATTTAATGGTGGGGTAGGTTGTGAGTATATTAAGAGCAGAATTCATGAAAGGCATGTCTGAGTAGAGGATAATCAAAGAGTGAGTAGAAAATGATCTATGATGCAGCATACAGCTAGACGTTATTTTCCAGCATCCATTGCAGTAGAGAGATCATGTGACAAAACTTTGGCCAATAGAACGTGGGCAGTAGAAATATATACACCATCTCTAGACCTAGCCTTTGAAAACCTTTGGAAAAACCAATCTTTCATAATTAATCATATCTTCTATCTGAACAGAGATATTCTGATAACCTGCACAGATAGAGAATAATAAGATGGCACACCCACAGGTTTCTGAATGTGCAGAACCCTTCACCTACCTGAGTAGAACCACATGAAGAAATATTAAACTTTTGTGTTACTTTCAGCTACTGATATTTTGCAGTTCTTGGCCACATGAATTTGCCTACTCACATAAATACTGATAATAATATGTGAACTTGGACAAGTCACTTAACTACCCTATAACTCAGTTTTCCTATTGGAAAAGTGGATTTATAATAATATAGTCCCATGAGATTGCTGTGCATAAAATACATGTAAAATATTTAGAATACAGCTTGGCATTTAATAAACATTAAGTAAGTTTGACTGTTTTTATTGCTGTCTTGGAGAAGAGCGATCCTGGATGAGAGTGTTCTGAAGACTGAGTATAAGATTGTAACATGCTTGTTGTGGAGGGAAGGTTGTAATGGGAACAAAAGTAGTGATAGGAAATGAGTTCAATGATTAAGTTTGAGGCCAGGTCGGGTAAGGTCTTAAAGAGCAATTTAAAAGTAGTGGGGGGTTGTGAATATGGGAATTTATGGCTTAAATATCAATATGACTTTTGAAGTCAATAAACTTTTGGAGATAATATTGGTAGCAGTAAAAGAAAGGAGAGAGACGATGATGCTTGCACCAGTATAGAAGCAGTAGAGAGAATGTAGTGGTCAATACAACGCAGTAAGTAATAATACTACATATACTTGTGCAAGTTTTACAGTCTTTAGCAGTCAACAGTGTTTAATTAAAGTACTGTTATGTGCCAGGCACTACCCTCTATATAAAGATATAACAATGCAATTACAGAGAAGAAGCACTATGCACAATCTGTATGTGCCATTCACTTTGTCTGAATCTAAGAATAAAGAATAGAATTCTAGTTCTCAGTGTATACTTGTATACTCAGCCTAGAGTCTGGCAAAATATGACCAGGTAATGTCAAAACCCAACAGTGCATAATATGCTAGTAGCTGCAATGAGGTATAGAAGGGAAATACAGGAAAACACCAACATATCCTGAAAAGATCCAATAAAATTTTCCTTAGATATTTATACATGAAATTTAACAAAAGGACAGACTCTGCACTGTAACTCTCTCTCTTCAAAATGAATAACAAAGATTTGATTAAATGATTTGATGTTTATGTATTTAAGCATTATTAAGAATTTACATTAATATTTTAAAGCTTTTTGAGGAAAGGATGATTTTGTGCTTCATTTTGTTCCTACACAGTGGTGTCTAGCAGAGTGCTTGCTTTATTATATGATGAGCTTATGCACTTAACTTTGTATGCAGGCTATATTCTTGGGCATAACAGATTATTTTTCCCCCTCTGAGAAAAACCTTATCAAATTTCTTCTAGCAAGTCTTTTACTGTGTGATGGATAATGGATACTGGCAGTTAAAGATAGCAATTTTTGACCCAAGCTCAATGCAAACCCTGATTAAAATAATATTTAACAAGGGAATGAATTGTGTGTTTTTCCTTTATTACAGAAGAGATGATTATTTATGTTCTTTCATATCTTCAAAGATAATCAGGTTGAATAATTAAAAGGAACTTTCATAGTGGTGTGATCATTTCATTTACTTACGTAAATAAAATGCAGAATTTTAAACACTCAAGATAATACAATGTAGAGGATAAATTGAGTAGCATGCATGAATTTTCAAAATCCTCATTATTTTGGATAATGGTTTCCTGGAGAATATGGAGGTGTTCCACAGAGCTTAGCACAAAAGTAATTGGGAAGACTTTGGTGTAAAAAAATTTAGGTACATAATCAATTCTAAACCATTAACACAGATTTTCCAATTTCTTCTAAGTAATACAATTAAATGGAAATATTTGAAAGAAAATGGAATGTTTTACAAACTACAAATGTTCAGAAGTTTATATTTTGATTTTATATCACATTCTATATAATACATATGTCTCTGAAATAATCATGAGGATTATTTGCCAGTAAAAAGCCAAAAACACTGAACTCATAATATGACTTATTTCCCATGATTATATATCCACTCTAAACTGCCTCCTCTGGTATTTAAGAACACTGAATGAATTCCTATGATCTTTATGATCTTGGGAAATTAAATAAACTTTTTGATAAAATAGAAGTAATAGTAGTACCAACCTCATCAGGTTCTTATGAAAATTTAACAAGTTGTGCAGATTAAAACATTTATCTCTCTGCCTGGCTCATAGTATATCTATTGATTAATAATAAACCTATTCACTTACTCTTAGGTAAAATGGTAAGTATTTAGGAAAAATTACAATAGCATTTTTCAATTAAACATGTGCATTTGATACACATGAAGACTTTTATTTTATGGAACCATCTCTAACTTACTGTTTTATAGTTGCTAGTGATAGCGGTGATCCGAAACTAACAGTTGCTATTATAGATCATTTTTAACCCGTATTGTTTATTGTTAGCTATGATCACCATGGGAACGGAAACAGAGAGACTATCTCTGGTACAAAATGAACTTTCTGAATCTCTTTTATTCTTGTTTCTTCGATATTGCTTTCTAAAGTAGTATTTTTATGTGGAGATTGAGAGTTAGATATACACATATATTTTCATATCATTCTCAAGGTGTGAACAAGATGGATTTTAAATACATCTACACCTTATTCCAGCTTGGACACATATTAGCAATGATTATTTTGTCTTCTTGGACTTTTCTCTACAGTACAATTTTAAAATATTTGCATTTTGTGAAAATTACATATAACATGCTTGGAACAGTTCATGTTATAGTTGTAGTTTATAGATATTACTTGCCTTTCTCATTCTCTCTTCCCTTTGAATCCAAGCCTTACCTCTCCAGTGGGGTATCATTAACAAATTCTTTCTTTAGTTTGCATGTACAATTAGGAAGACCTCACTGTTTACTGTAGCAAAGTGTTTAAATGTGGTTTTTAAAAGCAGTAAATCACTATAGACCAAAAGTCATTATTTTAATTTAAGATGTCTACTATTTAGTGATATGTGTGTGCATATTTGTATGTATATATGTATATGTGTATATACACACACACATATACACATTTGGAAAAAAGGTTTCTATAAAAATTACAAAACAATGGTCATAGTTAAAAGACTAACTTATATTTACACTAAAACCTGAACTGTGATTTTCTTACCTTCTTCACCTTCTTGACTCATCTTTTTTAAAACCTAATATTACATATTTTTCTGAGTCTGTGAACAAACAAAACACTTAAGGTTTAATATTTTATCACTTTCAACAGGTGCTGCATCTACAGCATATGTTCCTTTCTTTATTGTGTATCACATACCCCTTATTTTTGAAATTAATGTTCTGGATAAAAATCAGTTAAATTGTACAACATATTAAGCATATTTCTCCAAGGGTATAAAAATTAGAGTTATAACTCATAATAGCTTTTCTTAGAAAATTGCTCAGAGTGGTGTCTCATAGGTAATGTACCATAGTTAATGAAAGGTCTATGAAAACTAATTTTCAAATTTGGCTTATATTCTATACAGAAGGAAAACACTCCTCTAGCCATTCAACAACACCCCCACCATAAGCATCAATCTAAAACTTAAAGATGATTATAATTTTATGCTGCTAGAGCAGATGAGATTTGAATGTAAAAATGGATATAATAAAAATCAAACCGTTCTTTTCATGTGGAATGAATGAGTAACTGTATTCCAGATATACTTTTACTTTGGGGGTATATTGTAGCTTGAGAAAACAAGGATAATACAAAATAATTAAAAGCATTAGTTTTACTATAAGGCCCACATCAACTATTTAGTGAACAATAATGCCTGTAAAAGAATGCTAGGCTTGTCTGGAAGGTGTCCAGCCATGCAATATGAAAAATAGAGATATTTATTGGAGAACATACAAGATACAAGAAACATTGTACCTAGGGCAATGATGCCTGAGTTCTCTTCAAAGTAGGCATATTGAGACCTCACACAGTTCTTCCAATTGCCATCGGCTATCCTCTGGTATTTTCCTGAATCTCATAGATGGTCTGAAATGTCTCCCTGTTCAAAGGTGATTTTAGTTTTGGGGAAAGCCAGAAGTTATAGGGTGTCAAATCTGGGCAGTAGGGGCCTGCGTCACCTGGTTGATTTGATGTTTGGCCAAAAACTCTGCATGAGACATGATGCATGGATGGGCTTGTTATTGTGATGAAGCTGCCCATCAACAGTTACCCATAGCTACAGCCTTCCGAATCATCTGAATAGTTTCCACGGAGGAATGTTCAAGCTTAACACAAAATCTGATGCAGATTCACTGCTGTATTCAGTCAGTCATTGTGAATGCACTGGCCACACAGTACGCAGGCTCACTCAATGGCATCTACCAACCCCAGTGAAGTACAGTGAAGTCATCATTGTTCATGCATATGCATTTCAGTCCAATCTCCTTGGTTGCCAGGTTACATTGAGGTTGCACAAAATGTTCTCATTGCATTAATAATGAATGTAATGGCTCGAATATATTAATAATAATATCTGGATTTTTCAGACCTTGTATATGCTGATCCAAACAGATCTATTTTTACCTCTATTTGTTGAAGAATGTCTTATTAGTTACATATTATACATATTCTTTACACCAACTGCATGATTTAAAAAAATTTAGAATTCATAGTATCAAGAATTTAAAAAAAATAAAAAAGGCTTTAAAACAGGTGCTAAGAACAAAGAAGAAAAGGAAAGAAGTTTCCCCAGTCATTCACTTATCCATTCCAAATCTCCACCTGGTCTGTAGGCAGGTTCTGCTCACGAGACAACCCTCGCCTAGGAGATACAGTTAAGTATACAATAAATGCTCTCTCAAGATGAAAAAAAGTTAATGCTCTAATTTGATCCCATTCTGTTTTGAAAAGGGTAGAAATTTTGATGTGCAGTTGAAATAGGGGCTTTTCCCCTGTATTTTTATATTTCTATTTTTATGGAATAAGCAGTACGTATGTTTATTTTATTTATTTTTAAATATATAATCTTTATTATATTTTTCCATTACCATTAAGTCCCCTCATACTCCCCTCCTCCTAGCAATCACCACTCTACTGTTCATGTCCAGCAGTCTTTTTTCTTTTTTCACTACCCCCTCCACCCCCTAACCACCCCCCACTAGCTGTCATCTGCTCTCCATCTGTGGGTCTGTCTCTGTTTTGCTTGTTAGTTTAGTTTGTTTGTTACATTCCACATATGAGTGAAATCATATGGTATTTGTCTTTCTCTGAGTGGCTTATTTTACTTAGCATAATTTTCTCCAAGTCCATCCGTACTGTAGCAAAGGACAATTTTTTCTTCTTTTTTATGGCTGAGTAGAATTTTATTGTCTAAATATCCCATAGTTGTTTTATCCACTCATCTGTTGATGGACACTTGGGCTGCTTCCATATTTTGGCAATTTTAAATAACACTGCAATGAACATGGGGGTATTTTGAAAAGGGTAGAAATTTTGATGGATAGTTGAAATAGAGGGTTTTTTTAGCCTGTATTATTGTATTTCTATTTATATGTCATAAGCAATGTGGATTTTTAATGCTTTATAATTTTTCTGCATTTTACTTAAATATGTTATACATATGTATAGAATTTATTTTTGTCAGAGTTTTGATGGAATATGAAATGTGAAAGCAAGTAAATATAAATGGCTTTGCAACAAACATTTGACAGAGGGAAGACTATCAAGAAATATTTTACATTGACATTACAAACAAACTGACAGTAACCAGAGGGGAGATGGGAAGGGATAGTGGGGGGGGAAGGGGGAAGGGTTTTTAGGAACAACTATAAAGGACACAGGGACAAAACCAAAGGGGGGTAGGATCAAGGGTGGGGGTGGGGGTGGGGATGGCTGCAGTGGTGGGGAGTGGTGGGGGAAAAATGGGGACAACTACACTTGAACAACAATAAAAAAGGTGAAAAAAGAAATATTTTTCAGCAAAAATGCTAATACTACACAAAACTAAATTTAAAACTAATAGTTTAAAACTTGCATAAGTAATGCATTAGTGATTACCTTTACTAATTGAAAATAATTTCCTTTCAAAACATTCTGTGAAGTTGAATATTCACAAAGGCTGATACAAAAAATGAAAATGCAGAAATTTTTTATTTGAAAGTGGTAACACTTTAATTGAAGAATTCCAAAGATTATAAATAAAAACCATAAATAAAAACCATAAATAAATAGTACCCAAAAATTCAGGTATAGTTTTAGACATATCTGTCCAGAAATTAAGTCACGATGGTACATATTTATGTGGAGAGTAATAACAGTAGTACAACGAATAAATACGAATAGTATTTATTCATTAGTAACTATAAATGTTAATCCAGTAAATTAGGTAATGAATGCTTAATAAAGAATTTAATCACCACATTTGTATTCATTCATATTTATTCTAAATTTAAATATCATACTCCACCATAATATAGCATAAATGTTGGATTTGATGCAGACAAAATATGTATTATCCATCACCAATATTATTTCTGATTAATTTAGTATAACACAAAATTCATTCATACATTAGAATTTTTGAAGGTAGATTAATAAATTCATGGATAATTACTGCAACAAACAAATGACACAACACAATGTAATAAAGATTTTGAATGACTTTGAAAATAAAGTTCAAGTTTATGAGGATATCCAATATGTTTTTACTTTTCTGATGATTAAATTTTAAATAAATGTACAAAATTGATTGATAATTTACAACTGACAAAATAATTACCCTATCCCAGTGACCTTATGATATGACCTTTTAAATGTCATGATTATACTATGATCTAAATCTCACACTATTAAATAACATTTTGGAAAAGCTATTAATTATTTATATTATTTATTAGACTTCTGCATTTGGGGAAAATCTACTTAATATTTTTGACTCACTGAATTATTTTATTTGACACAATTCTAATTTCCCAGTGTTGAGTCTTCAAAAGTTATTATGTAAAGTATAATCTTAATAACAGTATCTATTCAAAAGTGAGCAGAAGAGATCAATAAAGTGGCAGTTTTATATATGACCAATATAAAAATAACTTGAAATCTGGAAATCATATATTTAAATCCCCCTGCAGGTACTGAAGGAAGGTAGTAAGAAGCTAGGAAAATTCATGGGCAAGTGGAATAGGAAAACAGACTGGAAAATCAAACAAGGCCAGTGTGAGCAACTTGCAAACAAGGCTGGGGGTGGGAGGGGGTGAATTGCAGGAACTTTTCTCCCATAACCAAGGACACTTGAGAGTGAATGGCTTGTACCTCTCCTCCCTAACCAGAGAATAAATCTCCCGTGCCTGGGAAATAAAGAACAAAGACCCAACTACTGTCATTTGAGCCCAGGACAAATGAAGTCAAGGAAACAAATAACAAAAATCCTATTAAGGGTCCGACAGATCCAAGATAAGAGTAAAACAGTATAGCAGACCAAAAAATATCCCCAAACCCCATGTGCTCTCATTTTGACACATCAGAGTGTTAGAAATGCAACTAGAAAACTGATGAGTGTTCTGCTAAAACCCACCCCTAAGATCCTCACCCACGGCAAGAAGATAAATGCCTTCAGAACAAAGACTCAGTGCGGGCTCACTGTAGAGGGATACCATGCCCCTTCCCTGTTATGAACTTTTTATTTTCGAAATTCTAAGGGTCCCAAGGAGACTTGCAGCCAGGGAAATGGTGGGCAGCAGCAGCTTGACTAGGGCTTACTCCCTGATCCTGGCTCCAGGGCCCTTTTTCTCTGACTTCCAGAGAAAGATGAGCTAATAGCAGCCCTGCCTTAATTCACTCCTTTCCCTTGTCTTTTCTAGGGAGCCAAAGCAGACCTGCTTAGGCTCCTTCTCTTGTTACTTCTTCTACTCTAAGTCTTTCCTTTGCTTCACTGCCCACAGCCCTAATGAACATATTCTCAAAATCACCTAGGCTTGTGTTATGAAATCTTTCCTACAGAAAGTCAAGAATCCCTACACTACTAGCTGGGCTGAGGCAGTCCTGTGCCTGTCCCCCACTAGTATTTGTGTATTTTATAATTTTGAACAAATCACTGTTAATAAGAATTATAACCTGTAACATATGAATTTATTAATGGACAAAGTTGGTCTTAAGGTACAAACTTCTAGTTATAGGTAAATAACTACTGAGGATATAATGTATAGCATGATGCATATAGTTAACATTTATTTCTGTATAATATATATGAAAGTTAAGAGTTCTCATCACAAGGAAAACATTATTTTTCTTTTTGTTTTTACTTTCTCTTTTTATTGTAACTATTTGTGATCGTGAATGATAAATTTATTTTAGTAATCATTTCACTATTTATGTTAAGTCAAACCATCATGCTCCATACCTTATACTTACAGTAATGTAAATCAATAAAACTAAAAAATATTAATGTTTGACGCAGTTACTTTTTCAGCAGCTCTCTTTCAATAACGAACGAGACACTGTGGTTACAGTGCTGAGCGAATTATATGCCAGGTACCTGTTTATTATTAGACTATTGTCAAATTTCAATGAAAAGACACTACTTGATTCTGCCCATAATTTTTTTCAGCAAAATAAGTCTATCAATTGCTTGAATAAAAATGATGTTTAAGTCGAAGAATCCATTGTCTCCTTTTAGCACCACACAGCTACCAGCTAAATGAAGATAAAAGGTTAGACTTTCAAATTCATGACCCTCCCTTCCTTTTCTGAGAAGCAAACATATAAATGATGTTTATTTCTTGCAATTAACCCATGACCCAATTTAATTACTCATGTTTTACAAATGCCTCTTATTTATGTGGTGGTTCATCAGATTAGTTAAAAAGTAACTAGAGAGAGACAATAATGAAAAGGTGAACTGAAGTTAAACACAGTTTCCACTCGAAGAAATCACTTTTGTTTAAAGGGCCTTGTTCTTCCCAAAAGGCTTATCTCAGGAGCTCATTACCTCTCATTCTTTTTGCAAAGATTGCAGCTTGTATTTAGCTGTCTTTTGATATCATAAAGGAAAAAATAAACAAGATTAATCTTGCATCACTAGTATGAAATGCTTTTTTTAAATTTATGTTATCTTTTGATTATATTTTACTTACATTTTCACAGTGTATTAGAATTAGGTTTTAAGTTTACTTTGTTAATGAATGGAAATGGTTTAATGTTAGAATTTCTGGTTTGTAATGATAACTTAAGAAAAAATCTCTTACTAAAAGTATGTATAATCAACAATGCATAGAAAATCAGGTGGTCTTTGTCTCTGTATGTGTATGAATGTGCATTCGTACACAATGAATTGGAAGTCATTATGTTTTCCAAAATAACTCTTTAAAAGTTGTTTATTCTCGAAAAACTACAAAATACAGAGAAGAAAAGCCCTATACATATAGAGCATGTTCATTTCTTAGGTTATTATTAATTCTATAAAATTGAAATGTTACATGCTATTTTATATCAAGCTTCTTTCCTTCAGCAATTCCTGTTGGAAATTTTAAATGTTTTCTGGTATACACCAAATTTATTATTTTAAATATTTTAAGTGCAAACATTATTTTCACACTTACACAAAAATTACATATTTTTATTGATAGGTAGTCACTTTAATTCTAGTTTATAGTCTTAGTGGAAAATATTTCAAAAATATGCTAGTAATTTATGCTTGCTTATATATTGTTATTTTATTTCTATGATACAGTTCTCAGGGATATAATTGCTGGAATGAAAGAGGTATGAATATTTATGTTTCTGGAAATTGCCCCTCTAAATTTCTTTGAAGATATTATGCATTTTCAATGTTTTTTCCTCTTTTAAAAAATTATTTATTTATTTTTAGAGAGAGGAAGGGAGGGAGTAAGAGAGAGAAACATCAATGTTTGATTGCCTCTCATGGACCCCCCACTGGTGACCTGGCCTGCAACCCAGGCATGTGCCCTGCCTGGAATTCGAACCAGCAACTCTTTAGTCCACAGGTTGCCACTCAGTCCACTGAGCTACACTAGCCAGGGCTCAACGTTTTTGTTTTTTTTTTTTTCATTTCAGCAATCTAGACATTTTATATCTGGTTACATTTTTAGATTCATTATTTTAGTTCTTTCTTCAAAGATACCTGTAATGTGCATACAGATGACCCTTTGCCAGATTATCATTTTGTTTCAAATAATGTTTAATATTTCTTCATTTCAACTTAATTCTGTGTGCTTTTCTTGGCTCTGTATTTGCTTTATTTTTCACAATGATTATTTCTTTTCTCATGCTTCCCAATTGGCTTTTATTCTGTAATGGCTTTATTTTACTTTTTAGTATTTTTTCTTGAATTATTTATTCTATTTCATTTTTCTACTTACTGTGTTTCCCTAGATATTTTCTGTATCTCACTCATTCGTTTTTATAGAGATAATTGCTTCACTATTTATTTTTTAATTCACAATGATAATGCAGTTATACTTCCTTTGTAGCAACATCTTTGATATAGTTTGTTCTGTTTTGCTTTTATTTATGGTTTATTTATTGTTTTCTTACATGTTTGATCTACCTATATGTCTACCTCCCCACCTATTTTTCTGTCTTTCAGTTCATCCAGTTTCTTTTTAGTTATTCATCTTTGCATAAGTTCATCTCTCCTTTGTTATTCAGAAGGTTCATATGAAGAGTAGCAAGGGATATATTCCTAGCCAGTATCAACTCTCATCATGACACTGGATTGGCTTTATGTGTTAGAGTCTATTTAACATTTCTCTTTTGAAAAAAAACAGATGTCACTGCAGGATATTATAAAACAACCCAATATACAGGATCCAGCAGAAGTAATGCCTGCTTGAGTGTGGTCGACAGGATAATAATATAGGTGTAATACTTTATAGTTTTAATTTGAACATTTCACCTAAAATGTCATATGTGTGCTTGTGTGTGATGTTACAGAATCATGTGCTTATGATTTTGTAACAAAAGATTTTGTAATAAAAAAGGGCCATTATTTGTGCTGGACTCCATTTTTTTTTTAAAGCTCATATTTTTAGACAAACCTCAAAGTGTATAATTTTTGTCATTGCGATGGCTATCCTTCTTGGCTTTTTTGTAATTTTTCAACTAATTTTCAATAAAAGTGTTGTTTCCAACATCTTTTCTCAGTATAAAATATGTGATAACAGATGATAGATTAATATAATACTATGCATAATATTTAAATATTTATATATTTGTATTCATATATGTATTTGTGTGCATGATATGTATTCAATGTATATACACATATATACACATATACATTCTATGTGTGTAGATAGATATCTATGTGTGTGTGGTAAATATGCATGCAAGTGTTGCAGATGGAAATGGGGTCCTTTAATGAAATTGCAAGGAAAGCACACTGGGGAACCACTTATGGGAAGATAAGGTGTAGTAGTAAGATTTACCGTAGAAACAAAATCAAAGTGTTTGGCTTCATCGTGCTGTGAAAGAAGTCCATCTTTGTCTTCATCAAGACCAGAACAAAGACTGAGGTCCAGAAATTATGTGCAATTGGTTCAGGCCAGTTTGGCTTCTGTCCCCATCTCACTAGCTTAATGTCTGTCTATTCCAAGCTGCACTTTGGTTGACATTGTGGTGCTGTACCCAGGTTCACACTTATTGCTGACACTCAATGACTACATGGCTGCTGGCTGAGTGACTGCTAGGTGTGCATGACTACTATGGAAAGAGGATGTGCTACCAGGTGAAAAAGAGGTGCAGGGAAAGAGAGATAGAGCCTTTGTTAGTCTGATTATATTATCTTGGACTCGGTAAGGACCAGACTCCCATTCAAACTAACCAATCAGCTTCTCATCCTTTCACTGGCTTCTGCTGGTTCCTCTCCCTAACCCATTAATTTTCTAGACCTTCCAGGGTTCTGGGTCCATTACCCGACCTGATCATTTTTCCATGCTAGGCTCTGCCCCTATGGTTACCATCTTAGTTCTTACTGTGGATACCTCATAGTAGAAGCATTTTCCTCTGTGCCATCTTGTCCTCTGCTGAGCAGATATTTACTTCCCCCTGTGCTGTCTTGGCTTTTACTGGGGATATGCCCAGCAGAGGAATTTCTCCTACTGTTTTAGTATTCTCTCAGTAATGCTTGCTAATGGCAGGTAACTTCCTTGGTGCTCACTTTGGGGATTAGGTCCTGATGCAACAGTCCCCTTGGGTGCATATGAATGCTGCAACATCCTAATGAAGCAGACTCAGAGTCCGATTCAGCTCCCCAATTAAGTAGGTTTCTTAATGTTTGATTCTTCTTTGCTCTCATCCTTTATTAACATTTAGCTACCTACATGAAAACAGACATATACATATATACATACAATACTTTCAGGTACATATGTAATATTAGTGAATTTGTTTTGTAGGGAGATTTTAAACTATCACATGGATAACTTGCATTATTTATTTACCCATGTAAAATGCTCATTTGTATTGGTGCTCAAAGCAGGATTAGATTTTACTATTTTATCTTTATTGGCAATACTTGTGTGCTTGTCCAGTCCAAGTATGTTTACTAATCATTTAATCTTGTATGTTGTTAATTGTTCGACATACCTTAATACTGGCCATATTTACTCATATTGGAGAAAAAGAATTAAAAAATCTACCACAAATGTATAAGAATGCATTTCAACTGCAGTGTAAAGATAGTCTTAGAAATATGGTATTTTTCACAATTGAAAGTGAAACCAGATACATAAGCATTTGGTGAATAAATTCAGTATCAAAAAGGAAAAGCTAATGGGGAAAACACACCTACTTATTGAGATGACGTAGGAATAAGCCAATATTGAGTAATAATGCATTCAAGGTAATCTTTGATTTTTAGGCCAAGAAAAGTGAACAATCAGAAAAAATTTGCAGATATACAATATATACTGTTGGTGTTTAAATCTCGTTTAAGAACAGTGTTCACGACAAAGGCCAACTAATATAAATTTCTGTAGAGAATAGAAAATAAATTAAGTGGACCTAGAGAGGGAAAAATGTAAATATGGAGAAAAATAGGATTGCATTTGAAGAAAAGATGTATAATTTGCTATACATGTTTGCTACTCTTTTTCTATGCTACTTTCAAAATATGTTGACACAAAGTTGGTTATTTGAATACAATGTTCTCCTGCATTTTCTTACTCAAGCTCCTTACTACTAATTATTTATCTCTATCCTTCATGGAAACATTTCTCACAAATATTAGAGTGGTCACCACCTTCTCTAGGGAGCACTGGTGCCTAGTTTTTCTGATTCTAACCAACACCCAAGTTGGTGAATGTCTTTATGCAGGCTCATTCTAGTATCACCATGGAAACATCACTCCATCAGTGAGAAAATGAGCTGATAATGAAGACAGCAGTTGAATAATAGACCTAACAGAAACTGAAAAAGGTGTGCCCACAAGGTGATTTGCTGGAGAGAACAATGACAGCAGCCAAAATACCACCTAGTTCATTTGCAGGGATGAAACAAATTGTACATAATCTGACATCAAGATACTATATTTGCACATTGCTAGCCTTGGCACTGATTCGTGATGTTCCCTACATAATGCAAAAGAGTTTTTATTGCCTTTTTGGCCTGTTGTTGAACTTTCTGGTCTTAAGAATCAAATAAAACAAAGGAATTTTATTGTATGGTATAACATGTGATAATGTAAAGAATAAATAAAATGGAATGCACGTTGCTAAGAGAGTCACCTAAAATAGAAGCTATTAAGGAAGTGGGTCTTATACACATCCTGTGCTTCATTTCTCAGAGCTGCTATTAAGTTGCTAAATCTTTTGCTAAACTCAGCTCAAGGCCAAGCAATAGACATCCTGAAGTCATAAATACCCTGGAGTCATTAACATCCTGGAATAACAGCTGGTATATTGACACATATGGACTTTACTTCTTCCTTGCAGTTTTTGCCACTCTAGTTTACATATTGGAATTAACCAATCCCTGCTCATTTACCCAGGATTCTTTACTTTGCATGAAAGAATTGCATTTTTTTTGTTGTTTTTTGCCACTACGAACCCTGCCTTTCTTTGTTCTCACCACAACACAGTTTGGGGTGTTATCTGAATTCACATCTGTCAGATTGCAATGCTTTAAGGCCCCCCACCCCAAATACTTTTAATTTATTTCACAGCTTTGGATATTTATTGGTTAACATTTTTGGTGATCCCAAATCACTGCACTTTTCATGTGTGAGGTATTTTCAATGGCTGAGACATGTTTAGGAGAACAGCAACAACTTTATGAGAACAATAACATTCCATGGTAATTCTTTAGTATGTATCAGAGTATGTATACTTGATTATAGTGAGATAATACTCAAGTTAATTTTGCTAAACACTCCCAACACCATTTGTTGAAGAAGCTATTTACACTCCATTTTATGCTTCTACACCCTTTGTCAAATATTAATTGACCATAGAGACATAGGTTTATTTCTGGGCTCTCTATTCTGTTCCATTGGTCTATGTGTGTGTTCTTATGCCAGTACCACACTGTTTTGATTACAGTGGCCTTGTAATATAGTTTGATGTCAGATATTGCGATCCCTTCTACTTTGCTCTTCTTTCTCAAAGTTGTTGCAGCTATTAGGATCATTTATGGTTCCATATAAATTTTTGAAATGTTTGTTCTATATCTGTGAAATATGTTATTGATATTTTAGTAGGGATTGCATCATGCAAAAAATGGAATTCAACCAGCAACTTACACCATACACAAAAATAAATTAAAGATGGATAAAGGACTTAAATATAAGTCATGACACCATAAAAGTCCTAGAGGAGAACGTAGCCATGAAAATCTCAGATATTCCATGCAGCAATATTTTCATTGATATATCCCCTAGAGCAAGGGACATAAAGGAAAGAATAAACAAATGGGATCTAATCAAAATAAAAAGCTTTTGCATGGCTAAATAAAACATCAGCATAATGAAAAGGGAAACAACTGTATGAGGAAATATATTTGCTAATGACACCTTGGACAAGGGTTTGATCTCCATAATGTATAAAGAACTCACGAGTTCACTCCAGGAAGACAAATTATCCAATTAAAAAATGGACAAAGGACCTGAACAGACATTTCTCCAAGGACCACCTGCAGAGCGTCCAGAGACATATGAAAGGATGCTCAGCATCACTAACCATTAGAGAAATGCAAATTAAAACCATAATGAGATATCACTTCACACCGGTCAGAATGGCCATCATAAACAAATCAACAAACAACAAGCGCTGGCGAGGTTGTGGAGAAAAAGGGACCCTAGTACATTGTTTCTGGGAACACGGACTAGTGCAGCCACTGTGGAAAACAATATGGAATTTCTTCAGATAACTAAAAAATGGAACTGTCTGTCCCCAGGCAATTCCACTGCTGGAATTATACCCTAAGGATCCCAAAACACCAATTCAATAAACCCTAGGCACTCCAGTGACCATAGCAGCACAATTTACCATAGCCAAGTGCTGGAAGCAACCTAAGTGCCCATCAGTAAATGAGTGGATAAAAAAATCTATGACACATTTACATAATGGAATACTACACAGCAGAAGAAAGAAGGAGCTCCTACCCTTTGTGACAGCATGGATGGAACTGGAGAGCATTATGCTAAGTGAAATAAACCAGGTGGTGAAAGACAAATACTATAAGATCTCACCTATAAGTGGAACCTAATCAACAAAACAAACAAACAAGCAAAATATAACCAGAGATGTGGAAATAAAGAACAAACTGACAGCAACCAGAGGGGGTGTGGGAGGGGGATAACAGAGGAAAGAAGAGGAAGATTTGGCGAGGAACATGTATAAAGGACCCATGGACAAAGCCAAAGGGGGATAGGATTGAGGGTGGGTGGTGGGGGTGGGTGCAACGGGGGAAATGGTGGCAGGACAATGGAGGCAGCTGTACTTGAACAACAATAAAAATATTAGCTAAATACTAATGAACTATATTAGCTAGTTTAGTGAAAAATATGAGGTAAGGTAGATTTGGAGGTCATTTTATTTCAGCAGTTAAAATATGTCATCATTTTTTGTTTGCTTCCATTTCTCTATTTTACTGTAGGCTACTTCACCTGAAGGACTGACTTTCCACTGATTATAAGCTGTCTGCCTAGAGTTCCCAGATCTTCATTTTTCTGTAACTAACTAAAGGGTAAGATTCCCATATGAAATACAGAACACCCATTTAAATTTGAATTTCTGATAGACAGCTGTTTTTAAGTATAAATAGGTCCTATGCAAAATTATTTACTGCTTATCTAAAATTCAAATTTAATTAATCCTTTATTTTATTTGCTAAATCTGGAAATCTTACTAAAGAAGACAAAATAAGTTTACTTTTGAAAACTTTATAAAATGATAAAGTGTCTTTTCAGAGGTTTCTACAAAATATCTTCTCATGTCTTATTTTTTTCCTTTTTGTCATGTGTCTTTACCTAAAAGGATAATGAGTGTCTGGGGATGAGCTTTCACAGTTTCTGTTGAGCTGGAGCTGCAGGTTGCAATTAACTTCTGGAGAAGCATAACCTGAAAATGTAGATTGTTATGAAGAGTACTGACTCGCCGTTGAGGAAGCAAGAACAAGAGTTATACATCAAAATATAATGACAGAGCCAATATAGTGTAGTTCTAAATGATACGCAGTTTAAGTAAGCCACACACATCTTCTGTGTGTGGATCTTCTATGTATTAGCTATATAACTTTGGAAACATTGCTGAATCTCTCAGTGTATCAATAACTTCATTTCTGAAATTTATGTTATAATAGTATCTATATTTCATAAGAGTTCCTATTAAATGTATATAAAGTACTTAAACAATCACTGGCATATAAAAAACCCTTTTCTTATAATAAACAGCATGAGAATAATACTCTTCAGAATGATACATTGAAAAATTTACAAATGAGTTATCATTAATTCATAAATATCCTAATTTAGAAATTATTGAAGAGTACTCTTGCAAATTATTATATAAGCTTCTTCTGAGCATCTTAGTGGAAGAAAATATATTGAAGCTATGGACATTAATTTAGGCCCTTATTGAAATTTAGCTAGTACAAAATAGTACAATTTTTATAGTAGCAAGAACAATTCACATAAGATCTACCCACTAATAAATTTTGTGCACAATACGGTATTGTTAACTTTAGACAGTGTCATAGAGCAGATCTCTAAACCTTCCTTATCTTTCATGATGAAAACTTTATACCACTTCCAATTTCCCTCTCCCACCACCCTCTGGCAACTACATTCTACTCTCTGCTTCTATCAGTTTGACTAACTGAGATACCTCATGTAAGTGAAATCAGGTAGAATTTGTCCTTACCATGTCCCCTAGGTTCTGTCAGGTTGGTGTGCTCTGAGATGGGTTTGTTTCTTTCCTATCCATAGCCATTCAGTTAACAGATGCATCTGATATTGGTGCCTTGATTGTCTTCGATCTCATTTGTTTCCTATTAATTTGGGCCGGTATTCTTTATTAGTAATCATTTCTGATCCCTTACCATTCCTTTTTTGGCTCTTGTCTCTGAGTATTCTTCTGTGACTGGCTTATTCACTTAGCATAACATCCCCCAGATTTATTCATTTTACACATATGATGGAGTCTTCTTTTTAAAGATTGAACAATACTCTTGCTGTTTAAATATGCCATATTTTCTTATTCTATTCATCCATTGATGGACATTTATGTTATTCTGTATCTTGACTATTATGAATAATGCTACAGTGAACATACGACTTTAGGAAACTTTGCAATCCTGCTTTCAGTTCTTTTAGCTATGTACCCAGAGGTAGGATTTCAGGGTCACATGGTACTTCTATTTTTAATTTTTCTGGAACTACCATGTTTTCCATAGTAGCTGTACCATTTTCTATTTTCACTAAGATTGTAAAAGTGTTACAGGTTTTCCACATCCTTGTTAACACTGATTAAAACAGAATAGTTTTGGCATAAAGATAGTCATATAGACCAAAGGAGGAATAGAGAACTAACAAAGGTGTTTACTCACACATATTGTGTATAAAGAATGCACAATGGGGAAAGGATAGTTATACTGATATCGACAAATGGTGTTGAGAAAGCTAGACAGCTACAGTACATGCAAAAGAATGAAATGGATCCCTGCCTTCACCATACACATTCTTTATGTGGATTCTTTTCTGAGTTGTCTTCAACCATCATTTCAAGTGACTTTCACCTTTCTAACTGCAGCACATTCACAGAGGTCTTCTTGGATCTGAGTTTGGTTACTTCTATTTCCTCTAAAGAACATGTAGAGATTTAAGGAGATTGAAGGACATTCAATAGTGCCAGCTAATCCCTCTTGCCAAATACTACTGATTTCCCTTCTTTTCTTTACTGGAGGCCACTGAGTTAGAAAAGAGCATTGTGCAGAATGTCTCTTTCCTAAATTTTAGATATGAAGTGTCTAAAGATGTGTAAAACATTTTTACTTCCAGGTTTGAAATCTTTGCAAGTCAGATTAAGATAGATGCCTGGATTATTGCTTTTGTATCAGTGACTTTCCCCCATAAGAATCCTTGGGACCAGTACAAGTGGCATTTCCTTCTATCGTTTTGTTAGCTGGTGGGAATTCTCTTAGGTTAAAATCTATGATCAGGCCCTGGTTGGTGTGGCTCGGTGGATTGAATGCTGGCCTGAAAACCACAGGGTTTCTGGTTCAATTCACAGTCAGGGCACATGCCTGGGTTGCCAGCCAGGACCCCAGTAGGGGGTGTGAAAGATAACCACACACTGACGTTTCTGTTCCTCCCTCCATTCCCCTGTGTCTACAAATAAATAAATGAAATCTTCAAAATAAATCTATGATTGAACAATTAAGACCTAGCTTTTGATACAATAAATCCAAAGCATAAAGGATATAAAAATATTTTATTTTTTATAAAGCTTTATATTAAAAAGCTAAGTATTTTTTTATTTTTGTCATCTTTCAAACAAACCAATTCAAGTTAGAAGTATAATTAAAAATTCTTTTGCTTATTTAAGAATATGAAAGGAGTTTTCCCTCTCTATGTATGTATATACATGTATATATACATATAGTCACATGCATACATATATTCATGTGTGTATAGATTAAGATATTTACTCTGTACATAAATATATAGACAGAGCAGAATTCTTAGCTGATACATATTTTTTCATTTATTTATTTTTTAAGGGACATGGTCACATTGAAAGAAAAATGTGTCAAATATGCTAAGAAAAAGGTGAGGAAAAGTTCTAAAAGCTTGTTAGTAGCAAATAAATGAAAATAATCTTAAGGTCAAGTTTCCCTCACACAATATCCCTAATGATCACTTTGATGGACTTTAGAAGAATGATTATTTTTGGAGAAAATTTGAAAAGTTTTGATTAGAATCTCACAGTACTTGAAAAAGTGTTTTACAAATTCTTCTCTAAATTGTTTAATCTCATAAATTTCTTGCCAAGGAGTAAATTGAGGAAGAAATAGGTATGGGGTGTCCATATTTTGTATTTGTATCTGAAAGATGCCCAGATTAGAAAAATGAATGAGAAGCTTAGTATTACAAGGGGGAAAAGTCTTAGCTACCAACTCTGTCAAATATTCGATTATGTTGTATATTTAAAATTTTATTACCACAGTAGATTTTTACTTTTGATTCTTGCATGAGATCTCTTTTTAAGTACTATCTCTGCCTTTTATTATCAGAGACTTGCCACATATTATTTCTGAACCTTAATACCCAGATAGACAATTATGAGATCTATAGAAACAATGTTTTATATTTGGAATATAATGTCCTCATGTGTTTTAATAATAAGGGTACACTTATCTGGAGAAAAAACCTGTTGTTTTGTGAGTGTACGGAACTTTGTAGAGGTACGAAATATTAGCCATTTTTGTTAATTGCTAAATAAATAAGCTAATGTTCTCTATTATATGAAATAAAGAGAATATCAAATATAAATGATAAGACATTTATCCAGATTAGAATACAAAAATATGATTATTTTATATAGCATATTAACCAGCTCATTTTCTTTACAGTGGAATGGAATTTTAACAAAATTGGTTATATTGAGTATTTATGATATAGAATGTGTTAAAAGTGATGACATTTAAATGGTTTTCCAAACTTGAAAATAATTTTTAAAAGAAAATATAAAGATATAGCTTCTTTTTTTGTACTAGATAAAGCAAGGACCCATTATCATACAGTTTTCCTTCAAAATGACTTAAATGACTATGCTTTATATTTAATTTTTGTCACTAGATGGCATACTATATGTAAAAATAATTTATTAAATTATAATGAGAGTAAATTAATGGCAGATAAACAGTAGTATGTAAATTGTCAGAAAATACCATGAAGTTCAAGTAACAATAATTATGAAAATACTGAAATTTATTATTTAAAACCTGATTTCAAGGTAATTTTTGTCACAACAATTTAATGATAATCAGGTAGAAAATAATCAAATGTTCATTTTAATAATAAATATGGATATAGTGTATAAATATCATTAAATTTCACTATAGAGTAAATTTAGAAGATTTTCACACTAAAATAAAAAAATTAATGAAAGTAACATTTTTAAAAAAAAATTTCAATTTAAGAAAAATGGAAATATATATTTGCAGATATAGCAAACACCCAAATCACTTCAGTCACTTGTTTAATTTTAAAACTGCTAAAAAGATACATTTTTAAGTCTAATTTACTCTAACCTATATTGTTTGCTGACACCGTCATAAGAAAGAGGTGAGAGCTAGCATTTTGACTATTTATTGGTATATACATATTACTCTAAATACTATGTTTTAAAACAAGTTTATCTGCTGTTGAAATTTAAAAAAATATATTTTATTGTTTATGCTATTACAGTTGTCCCAATTTTGCTCCATTGTCCCCTCCAACCAACCCACCCTCCTACTCCCTCAAGCAAGTCCTTCACCATTGTCCATGTCCATGGATGATGCATACACGTTCTTTGGCTATTCTATTCCCTGTGCTGTACATTATATTCCCATGGTTATTCCATAACTACCAATCTGTACTTCTTAATCCCTTCACCTTTTTCATGCATCTCCCCAAACTCTCTCCCATCAAAATGTTCTCTGAATCTATGATTCTGTTTCTGTTCTGCTTATTTATTTATTTTGTTTTTAGATTCAATTGTTAATAGATATGTATATAGTACCATTTTATCGTTCATAGTTTTGATCTTCTTCTTAAAGAAGACCCTTTAACATTTCATATAACGCTGGTTCAGTGGTGATGAACTCCTTCAGCTTTTTTTTGTATGGGAAGCTCTTTATCTTTCCTTTGATTATAAATGTTAGCTTTGCTGTGTAGAATAATCTTGGTTGTAGCTCCTTACTTTTCATCACTTTGAATATTTCTTGCCAACTCCTTCTAGCTTGCAAAGTTTCTTTTGATAAATCAACTGACAGTCTTATGGGAGCTCCACTGTAGGTAACTGCTTTTCTCTTGCTGCTTTTAAGATTCTGTCTTTGTATTTAACTTTGGCATTTTAATTATGATGTGTCTTGGCGCAGGCCTCTTTGGGTCCATCTTGTTTTGGACTCTCTGTACTTCCTGGACTTGTATGTCCACTTCCTTCATCAAGTTAGTGAAGTATGGAATCATTGGGATAGAATGAATACCTCCTTTTACTCACTGAAGAAAGGGAATAAAATAATCAGTTTTCATGTTTTTGAATCAAGTTGAAGTTGTTGTATTTTTCTTCTATGTGTTACCACCTTCTCTTTTTCTTTTTGACTTTTCTTTCACTTGCCAAAAAGTGATATTTGAAATTTTTGGAGCCCTTTATTTTCCAAATTCTTTGCCCACATCTGTTGTAGATTATTTTCTAATTCCTCTTGTTCTCTATAATGACCAGCCATGGTTCTTTTGGATTATGTAATTTTATAATTATGTGTCATAGGGGACTGATTTTGAGTGGAATGGCAGAATGATGAAATAATCTGGTTTTTTTCTGTGTTTATGTTTTGCCCAACATTTTTGATGTTGTATATGCTGTATAAATAAATGTATTCACATTTTAATCTAAAATGATTGTACTTGGTCACTTAATAATATGATCATGAATTAACGGAGAGCCTATTAAGTGGCATGCACTATTTTAATGATTGGAGAAATCAAATGTACTCCCTCCTCTCATATTAACTCATTGTTTTTAAGTTCAGAGAACAGTTATTACATCATGTTATAATAATGCATCCAAGGTAGGGTGAAGCATCATATGTTATGAGAATATATAAGGTAGAGCAACTTACCCCAATCTAGGGCACAAAGATATTTTCCTTGAGGAAAATGCAGTATTTCAGTAACAGCTTCAATTTATGCAATACCTTGTGGTTGACAAAATATGTTCTCAGTTGGTCACTTGAAAATATTTGTACCATAGAGATTATTCATTGCTATTGCTATTTTGCACTAGAGAAAGCAGGTATATAACACTTTATGTGAACAGATTAAAGTCACATAGAGGATAAGGCAATGAGACTTGAGCCTAGATTTTCTGGCTGAGAGTAAGGAATTCTTCTATTGTGTTAAATTTAGAAGCCATTCTCTCTTGACATTTTCAGAGTCCATTCCCTCTCAGCTGTTTTGAAGTCCTTTACCTAAAACAAAATTGAACAAAAATAGTCTACATCAGGAACTCACATTTTCACCAGAGGTACTGCTGCTAAGTTCTTTAGCACTGCTAGTAGATATATTCTAAAGACTGTGCCACTTCCACCCATTTTTTCATTCATTTGCTTGGGACTCACTTTAACATTACTTTTCTTTATATGGACCTCAATAAAACAGATGTTCTGTTCTGCAAAAAAAAAAAAAAAACTTAAGGAGGATTTCTGTCATTATTTTTTTTTCACATAGGTTTCTGATTTCTTGCTCTCTCTCCTCCTTCTGGCACCCCCACGATGCAAATGTTGGTACACTTGAACTTGCCCAAGGCACTCTTTACACTATCCTCATTTTTTGGAATCTTTTTTCTTGTTTCTGTTCTGATTTTTTTGCTTCCCTATATTCCAAATTGCCAATTTGATTCTCATCTTCATCCACTCCATTGTTGATTCCATGTAAATTGTTCTTTATTTCAATTAGTGTACCTTCGTGTCTGACTAGATCTTTTTTATGTTTTTGAAGTTCTAAGTTCACTGAGTATCATTACGACTAGTGTTTTGAACTCTGCATCTGGTTATCATTATAACCAGTACTTTGAACTCTGCATATGATTACGTGTCTCCATTTTGTTTGTTTCTTTTTCTGGATTTTTAATTTGTTCTTTCATTTGGGTCATGCTTCCTTGCCTTCTTGTGTTGGCATCCCTTTGTTCCTATGTTTATTTCTATGTATTACGTAGAGCTGCTACATCTCCCAGGCTTGGTAGAGTGGCCTAGTGTAGTAGATGTCACGTAGGGTCTCTTGCCACAGCCTCCCTTATTACCTTAGCTGGATATTCAAGGTGTGGGCTGTGTACACACTCTGTTGTACTTAAGCCTTGATTGCTGTTGGAACATCCAAGGTCAGCCACTGCCTATGTTCTCTTCAGGGTCACACAGTGTAATCTACAAAGACATCTGCAGATGGCTGTGACTTTTGCTGTGCTTGGAGGTACCCAGGTAAGGCTAATCTATGAACCAAGGATGGTTGCTGCTAATGGCAGGCCTGGGGCAACTTATAGAGAGGTATAGGGGCTTGCTGAAGCCAGGTGCTCCTGGTTTGAGAAAATTTCAGAAAATCTAAAGCATAGGCCAAGCCAACCCATTCATATGGAAAGAGCTTTGATGGTCCCAAAGGTTGAGTGGGCAGGGCCTCAGGGAGTCACGAGGGTGGGGTGAACAGTGTCAGCCAGGATGGGATCTCAGATATGGCATCCACCTGCCAGCTCTCTGCCTCTGTGGGGAAAGGGCTTAAAGAAGGAAGTATGGCTTTTGCCAGTACTTCTTTCTGGGAGAAAATTACCCCCAGCTCCGCCCTCATGCCAGATGATTCAGTTCCTCCCTATACGTCTCCGGTGCCTTTCAATCTGCTCACCCCAGGCTGGAGCTAAGTGGGAGGTCGTCTGAGTAAGTCTAAATACGTTACTTTAAGAGGAACCGCCTGGGACTACAGAAGTTTCTGTCTTCCATAGCCTTAATCCCCATGATTTTTTATAACCAGAAGTCATGAAGACTTGTCTTCTGGCACCAGAACCCTGGCACCAGAGGGCCTAGTGCTGGGCTGGGACCCCTCAGTCCTGAGTTATCCCTCAGTTCTGAGCTATCCCTCCTGTTTTTATCCACCACATGTGGGTATGGGACCAGCCCTTTCCACAACTTCATTCTTCCTGCCAGTTTTGATATGGTTTCTTCTTTAATTCTGTAGTCATTAGGACTTCTATTGAGTCTGATTTCTGATGGTTTTGAATGATAGTTTTTCTCTAGTTTAGTTGTAATTTTGATGTGGTTGTGCAAGGGGTGAACAGTGTTTACTTAGGCCACTGTTTTGACTGGACGTCCTTTTGATCTTTTTCATATCATTTTTTTTTTTTTAGTCGTGCTCAGTGGGAATAGCTCATCTCTATTCTGTGTGTAGCAACTTCCCTGGGGCTAGTTGTATTATAACCTGGCCAGTTGTTGGCTAAAAGTTCAGCTGGAACCTATCATCTGGGGCATAAATTCTTTTACACATGGTTATGTGGGCTTTTCTTCCCACTACATGGTAGGCTAGAATTAAAGAGAAAAGTCACAGAACTTGACAGTCTTCTTATAAGTCAGCTGACGTTATTGCAGGGTCACTTTAACTGACTTCTACTGAACAGTCACATATCTAATCACACAGTTCAGATTCAAGTGGGTAGCAACGTAGACCACACATTTCTGTGAGGGAAATGACAAGGAATGTATAGTTATTTTTAATCTGTAACTTTATATCCACTAGTCATAATTATTTACACAACTTTCACATGCAAAATATTTATCTTCCCTATAAGACATAAGGGTTTTTCTCAATAGTCATCATACTCAAACCTAGAATATTTTCATGTATATCAGTTGATATAGGTAAAGAGGTTGGTTTTTAGGTGTGGTTCCTACTGATCTACAAAACCATGCAATAAAATGAAAAGTATGGCCTCTGGACACCCAAATAAAATGACAGATGTTGGGAGAATGCTATGGACACTTGGATGGTTTTCTCAGTCTGGGTCATACTCATGGACGGTTAATGGCTTTGAAGCCACTCTTCATTTTAAACTGTATTTTTCTTTTTTAGTCCATTGGATTTGTATTTTTTAAAAACATTATAAGGGAAAGTTTATTTAGAAAGTTACAGTCATAGAGAAGTGAGCCAGCTGGGCTGTGTAGGCTCAGGAAACTAGTTACAGGGGCAGAAAAAGGGCCCTTGGAGCTTATGAGAAAGGCAAAGGTAACATGACTGGGGGAAAGTGGGGGTTGGGGAGAGGGGAAGTTGCAGGCATGCTCCTTAGAGGGAGAGTGCTCCTTGGGTCCTTCTGCTTGAGGGTTTTAAAGGCTGGAAGTATACAGGAAGTTCTAGAGAGGGTCTCAATAGAATATTCATCAGCTTAATGCAGATTTACCAAAACGAGAGTTAGTCCCCTGATTCATCAGCCCTGAGTGTGGTTGGCACCAATGACATCAATTGGATTTCTGTTATCTATCTCCTGAGTAGGGTGATTTAAGCTATTTACCTTCTGGTTGGGGAGGAGAAGTTTAAACCATTTATTCTTAAGTGTTCTTGGTTAGGGAAGACAGGATTTTGTGATTTACTAGATGGCTATAAACTACTTTACCTTTTAATGATCTGTCTCATTTCCCCTATTCCACTTGTCCTGGTTTACTAGCCTGTCTCATTACCCACCCCCCAGAGACTTCCATCCTTGAGATCTTTTAGGGATGATGGGGGAGGATGGACTGTTTCAATAACTGCTTCCTGCTGACAAGGCCCATTGTCTCTGCATATATAGGGTATGAAAGCCTCTCCCTGCCTGATAATGGAGACAATGGAATGGGATCTGAGACTAGACAGAGAGGAAGCTAGCTGATTCTTCCAAAGTAGGGATAGCCTGGAATCCCTGAAGCATCATCATCATGATATGGAATTGTTTTATCTAGAAGCAGAGTAGGTAGATTATTGCATACTTCATTGACCCAATTATGCAGTCCTAAAAATAAGTCAGTTCAATGAAATTGTTAAGTCTCATTTCAGGATGCAGTGTTGTAGATGGGCTTCCCAAAGTGAGACCTATATTGTGCAAACTAGCAATTAAGTATTTTATAAGGGGTATGTCTATGAAAACAGAAGGGAAAAACAAAGGTTAATGATCAGAGCAAATTATAAACCAGTTTCTGATTCTGTAAGGTTGTCAGTCAAGATTTTTAGATATAAGGCTCAAAATTTTCTTTTGCTGAAATGAGAGCAAGCAGTGGTAATCTGATAAATCCTCCTAATCTGCTGTTTGAATATTTCTAGTGATGTAAATTCTGCTTGATTAGATAGCATCAGTAACTAAGATTGTTTAAGCATGAGCTGTTGTGATGATTTCTTAAGGTTATATAAAATTTTCTAGCTGTAATTTGCAAGTGCAAAGCAGAGAAAAAAATAGTTCTCAGTAATTCCAAGTCAAAGGTTGGGAGAAAAACAAAACCTTAGTTTGGAGGATTTTAGCCAACTATTTAAGCAAACTGAAAAGAAATTCAGGACTCAGTTCACTTCGTGGGTGACAAATAAAATTTTGAAGACAATTAACTGAATTAGATTGTAATGTCTACAACTGTGTGTTATGGATGTTATTGAAACACGATTTTTCTTCTTAAAGTCACCCTCATTTTTATCAAAGAACCAAATTAGGGCCAATTTATTTGACGTATTCAATCCAGCTTCAGTGTCACCTGATTATTAGCATAAACAAAATAAGAATAGTAACTGATGACACTGGCTTTCTTAAACATTCTTTGCAGGAATCTCATAAGGAATCTCCAGATTAAACTTTAATTAGCTTCTCAGAACAAAGAAGCCAAGCCACAAAGTTGCCATCAGTTTTGGCCTTGGGTGAATTCCTCATGTTCTCAAGGTCAAGGGGATTAATCTTGTGAAATCTTTGTGAGTTTCATTTATGCACCTTATATTCATTTAAGCCCTACTTCCCGAAAAGGGTATATATACATACAAAGGTGAGCAAAAGTCAATTTATAGTGTTTAAATGGAAAGCTAATTAAATAATAATACAAGAGTAAAGTCTGTTTTGTGTACTCATAACTGTAAAGCTACTGATGCCCACCACTGTGTATTAATGCACTTCTTTTATAACAAAGATTTGCCGCTTTTCCACAATTTATTTATTTAATCATTTATTTATATTAGTATGGACTTATGAATATGGATTTTCTATTTTTGGTTATAATCCAATACAACATTATTTATTCATTGCTCAGATTGATCCGGCTTTGTTTACCAGGTGCTCTTTCAGGTTTTGATGAAAGAGAAATTGGTTCCATCGAGTTAAAGATATGAAAGCTAAATATATGGCAAACAGTATGTTATTACTCAGAACATTAAGGTAAAAACAAAACAATTTACAATCTAGGAATTCCATACAGTTGAAGTATCAATGATGATGATAACTAATAGTAATTCTGATTAATAATTTATGTAAATTACATAAAATAGGGTGATTTGTAATTTGTGAAGATGAACTATATTTACCAAAGATGTGTGGACAAAAAATGGGTTTCATGGAAAGTCAACTCACAGGGTGATCTGATCATAAATTCTGAACTGGTCAGATTATGGTGGATAGTCACTCCCAAGCATATAGCTTTTTAGTAAAAGGTTTACTTTCCTGTTAGGCAAGACTTCCCCATTGTTTCCATTCATCTATGTTAACACACCTTTGAAATAATCTATAATCACCTCCCTAAAAGCACAGTCTTGCTAACTATCCTGTAATCCAGTTCCTGCTTTGGGTTATCCAATTCCATGTAATCTTCCTTACCTTCCCTCTTTAATTTCAACCACACCAAAGAACTGCAAATCAGTTAACCTTTGGAGCATTTGAGATCTTGCTTTGGGGCGTACATCTCCAGTTAGGCTCAAATAAAGTATTATTACCATTCTCTATGGTTTTGGACTGTTCTACATTGACTGATGGGAATATGATAACACCTTGTGTTGGGCCTAAACATTAAAAAAAAATGGGGAGGATGGACACTTAGTATGAAATATTTGAATGTTTCTCTTCCCCACACTCACCACTACTATATTTTAAAAAATATACAGGTTGTGAAAATGTTTTATAAACCTGAAATATTTATGTGGTCTAGGGAAATTTTGCCTTCTAGTTTGGAAGCATCCAAGTATGGAACCTACAGTGAAATAGCAATGATTAGTGAAGAAAAGAGACACGGACATTGTCAGCAGGAGCATGCAGCTCGTGAAAATATCTTGAGCCGGCAAAACGTGCAACATTAGAAACATAGCTAACAAATCTACCTCTTTTACCTTTATCTTTCTGTTTCAGCCTCACTCTGACAGGGAGTTGTAGCATGAGATATAAGAAATATTATTAATAAAGTTAATGCTTTATTAAGAATATATATTTGAAGAAGAATGTAAGAATACTTAGTGCCTTCCAAAGATTAAGACGGAAGTATGTTTGCTTTGTATGTTTGTTTTTGAGGTCAGAGAAAGAGATGTTAGCAGGGTGGTGATGGGAAAATGAGAGAGATATAAAAATATGAGGAGAAAAAGGGGTCAGAATTCCACTTACCACTCCTTTGTTAAGTGAAAACTGAATAGCAATTCAAGAGAGTATAGTACCATAGTTGCAGTAGTAGTTGTAGCAGCAGCAATAGTAACAATTAAAACAGAAATTATTGCATTTAAGAATTTACTATGTTTTAGATGTTTTCAATAGAGAACCTCACTTAATAAAGGCTAGTGAAAAGTTCCTCATTCTATTGAAGGCTACTATCAACACCCTGAGTTGGGTAATTATAGTGCACACATCTTACTGTAAATTTAAGTTTAGAGGCTACTGTCTTTCTTAATGTTACACACCTTACAACTTGTGTCAATGAGAAAAAGACCAAGGAAGTAAATAAATGGTTTGAACCATTCCACTGCAACCTGGTTCTTGATGGATTAATATTAAGAGTTTTTTAATTACTCTGTTTTATTTTTCTGGTGATGGATTTGAGGTCTCCAGTTTCTTTCCCCGCATTCTTCCTTAATTCCATTCCAACCAGCCTCTTCTTGATCTCCAGTGAATCTGATTTCATCAATGTTGCCAAAAATACACAGTTTCCTAAATTAAGTCATCTACCTGCATCCTGGTTTTATTCTATGTATTAGAAGCAATTGAGATAACTCTTTTCTACTTGATATACAGTTTTTCATTTGACTTTCAGGATAATATTCTCTTACATATTCTCTTCCCACTTCACTGGTAGTGTTCCCTGATCTCTGTTGCACTCTCTCTGTCTTTCTTTTTCACTTTTAAAATTGAACAGACCCTAGGTATTTTATTTTTCTTTTTGCTATATCAAATGGAATTTTTTTCTTGATTTCTGCTTCTGCTGTTTCATTGTTGGTATACAAAAATGCCTTTGATTTCTGGATATTGACTTTGTATCCCACTGTTTTGCCAAATTCATTTATTAGGTCAAGCAGTTTTTGGGCCCAATCTATAGGATTTTCTATGCACACTATCATGTCATCTGCAAACAGTGACAGTTTTGTTTCCTCCTTTCTGATTTGGATGCCTTTTTTTCCCTTTTCTTGTCTGATTGCTGTGGCTAAAACTTCCAGTACTATATTGAATAGAAGTGATGAAAGTAGACAGCCTTGTCTTGTTCCTGGTCTTAGTGGAAAAGATTTTAGTTTTTGTCCATTGAGTATGATGTTAGTCTCATATATGGCCTTTATTATGTTAAGGAATGCTCCCTCTATTCCCACTTTGCTGAGTGTTTTTATCATAAACAGGTGTTGTACCTTATCAAGTGCTTCTTCCGCATCTATTGATGTGATCATGTGGTTTTTGCCTTTGCTTTTGTTTATGTGATGTATGACATTTACTGATTTGCGAATATTGACAACAAAACAAAGAAACAAGCAAAATATAGCCAGAGACACTGAAATAGAGGACAGGTTGACAGTGACCAGAGGGGAGAGGAGAGGGAATTTCAGGGGAACTTTAGGGAATAATGGGAAGGGTTTATAGGAACAAATATAAAGGACAAATGGACAAAAACTAGGGGGGTTGGAAATGGGAGGGAGGAGGGGAGGGACGGGTGGGTGGGCTGGAATGGGAGTAAAGGAGAGAAACTGTACTGAATAATGATTAAAATTTAAAAAAATAAAACAACAACAACAACAACAAAAATTGAACATACCCAAGGCCTAGTCCTTGTGGTCCCATCCATCCAGGTGACTAAAATACCACTTGTATACTGAGAGTTGTGTAACTCTCAGTTTTGTATTTCTAATCCATATGTTTCCACACTTAAAATCTCATACTTAAGATATACATTTTTCACCAACTTGTTCTCTCTTAGAATTCTTAAAATATGTCCATGTATAAATTTTATCTTTCTGCAGCCTCCACTATTTGAGTTTATGGAAGTTTCTTCCTTTTAGTTTCTTAAACTGTACAATCATGCCAGCTTCTACTTTAAATTCTAAGTACTTCTTTCCATCTCTCCTTCTACCACTATAGCCTGAGCTACCATCACCTCTCACCTGAATTTGCATTCTAGCTTTCTGTGAGTTCTCCCTAACCCCAGGGAATTTAGACCTCAAATATACAGCTGCCAAAATGAATATTTTAGTACATAAATCAGATTACATCACTCTTCTACTTAAAACCCTGCATGGCTGCTCCTTACATTCAGTATAAATGCCAAGCTGTTGACAGTGTCTATAAGTAGGGTAACTATATAATTTATGATGCAAACCAGATTAGAGAGTGAAAGGAGTTACAGTAATTATAACAGATCATTAGACTAAAAAATAAATTGGCCTAGGCAAGTGGGATGTTTCATCATCCTGCTCCTAATGGGCCTCGCGATTTGACCCCATTGCCTTTCTGATCCCCTTTGCCATCACTCTCCTCCTCTGTATTGATTCTGTTCTCATTACAGGGGCTTCTTCTTTTTCTTTTTTTCTTTAAACATACCATGCAGGCAGGCATGCATCTACCTCAGGGTCTGTTTAAAAACCCAGTTATCTCTGCCTAGAATATTCTTTTCTTGAGAATTTTCTAGCGTTATTCCATCTTTTTATATTCTTTGCCCAGATATTGCCTCTTCTATGGGTTCTCCACTGAATTTAATATGGAAATCTGTACCTCATCTACCTTTCTACTATACTGTGAAACTTCTTAGTGCATAAACTGTACACGTACAAAGCACTTAGCTAGTTATCATCAGTAGCATCATATCACTAGATATTTATTTAGTAAATCAATGAATTTGAAAATTATAAAGCATGGAAGATAGACTTTCAGATTACTTGCTATATTAACCTAATTATTAACATGGTATTAATGCTCAAAATATCTAGAAATACATTTAGAGATGAATACAAGTCATTTCTTCTCTCTGAACAATAAGACCAGGAATACTGTTAGAATCAGGACAGCCCTTGCTCTGACATGTATCTATATATGCAATTTATAAAGTGTTTATTCTTTAAAAAAGAAACAAAGAGCTTTACAAAATATTTGTTGAGCAATAAAACATTTTACACAACAGCCTTTAAGAATTTACATAGCATTTTTATGTAACGAAACAAATAGTAGTAAAGTGTGGGTTTTATTAATTGGTATTTTTCAAAACTCATCTAAATATATGCATCAAGTTAGAAAATAGCACTTACCACTAAAACACTTTGCCCTTTCATTTGTAATTTCAAATAAATGCCAGCAAATAATGATGATAATAATAATAATATAATAATAATATAATAAAATACTAACAAATTTAGTATCTGGTATCTGACTCTAGGCAAATATTTTAATAATGGAAATAATTATTTTATAAAATTTGTTCTTAAAATAACAAATGAAATTTATTTTAAAGTATTTATTCAGATAGTCAGTTGTATATTTATTATGTACAATGTGTACTAATATTAAATGACTAACCTCTAGTCTGAGGTTTCCTTGAGCAGAAGAAAATGCTAACTATTACTCAGGATTCTTCAGATAAATAGAACCAAAAACATATGGATAGATGTAAATATAGAAAAGATAGATATAGATATAGATACAGATTATTTGTATAGATATATAGCAAGAGATTGATTGTTAAGGATTGGCTTATGTGGTTATGGAAGCTCAAAAGTTCCATGATTTGGCACCTCCAAACTGGGGGCCAGGTTTGACTGTGTAGTACAAGCCTGGAGGCTTGAAAAGCAGGGAGCTGATGGTGTAAGCTCAAATCTGAGTACAAAGACCTGAGAACCAGGTATGCTGAAGTCTGAGAGCAAGAAAGGATGGGCGTCTTGATTCAACAGAGAGCAAATTCACCCTTTATCTGCCTTTCTGTTTTAGTCACTCCTTCAATGTATTAGACAATGCCCGTCCACAATGATGAGGATGATCTTTTTAACTCAACCTGAGAGAAAATAAATTTGTTAGTACTTACTGATTCAAATTTTAATCTCTTTCAGAAATACTTTTACAGAAATACCCAGATATAATGTTTACCAACTATTGGGACATCCCTTATTCCAAGTAAATTGTCACATAAAGTTATCATGCTAATCTTTGTATATGTACAGTTTATGCATGTTAGTGGTAACCAGTGGTCTCTTTTCAAATTAGTAATTACTTTGTTCAACTAATATTTACACAAAACCTATAATATCAAAGCAATGTATTAACCATATATATTTTCCAAATGGAGAGTATTAATTTATTTGATTGGTTTACTACATTTGCAACATAATTTAACCAATTGGTTACCTTTTATCTTGTATTTATCAAAATCTAATGATACCACACAATATTTTTCCTATATAAGGGGAGGTTCATATTTAGGTGTTTTATTGCATGGTTCTTAAATGACTTTAATCTATTTGTTATCAAACATTCTATATTGTTTATTTTGTAGTATTCTTGGGAGAAGCTCTATATACTTTTATATTTGTTTCAATAAATTAAGCCATAATTTCTAACTAGGAAGAGTTTTGTGAGGACCAACATATCATGGGTTTTCCTTTTGCTTGTCTGAATGACACATTTTCAAAAGTACATGGAAAGTGTTCAATCGAAGAAAGGTACTAAATTGAACTCACTGATATAAAATGGTGTAGTGAAAGAAATCGCTGCCTGTACACTAGCTAAAATCTGAAAATATGAGTATCAGCTGCTACATTTTTCAGTGGTCATTTTACATAGACACTACTGATCCTAGCTGTCTATGATTTTAATATGGTTATAAGCTATCCTCCAGAAATTAACTTTAATAAATCAAATTAATATTCAGCCATATTAGCAAAGAAAGAAGAAACAGAAATGGTTTCATTAAGACATTTATTTCACTTTAGTTGGCATTGAGGTTTCCATCTTGTGACTGCAAATGAGTTGTTAAATGGCCATGATGTTTTTTTAAGGTCATTTGAAGCATGAGTCAAATATTTACTTCATTCCTCTGAAAAAACCATGTACGTGATGATATGTTACAGCACTGGAAACATTTTCTCTCAGTCTCAATAGTGCTTTTTGCAGTAACATTTAAATTAAACAGTGATTAAGAAGGAACATAAAATCAATAAATAATTATAAATATAAAAATATAACATTTTAAAAATTGTTTGAGGTTGAAATCTAGTTTTGATCTGTTTCTTATACAAAGAATTAAGAATCCCTAAGATTCTAAACATACAGCATCTGTGTTAATTCACACATATCCTACAGTAAATAAGACAATTTATTTATGAATTAGACATTTAAACTTACTTCCAACATACATATATTAAGTGTGTTAATAATGAAACTGTATATTTTTATTTGTGTGCTTGT
The DNA here is from genome assembly GCA_028533065.1 of Trachops cirrhosus. Lineage (NCBI taxonomy): Eukaryota > Metazoa > Chordata > Mammalia > Chiroptera > Phyllostomidae > Trachops > Trachops cirrhosus. Next base: position 167,572,515 of record CM052539.1, on the reverse strand, counting down.
GTGTATACATTTGTGTGTATGTGTGAACTGACAAAGTCTTAGAAAGAAGCAATCTCAAATATTCATATTTAGATACCCCATACTCCTTTTATTTTGGTCATTTGGATCTCTCTCTCTCTCTCTCTCTCTCTATATATATATATATATATATATATATATATATATATAAAAATCTTCAAACTCTGTGTTATGCCTGGTATTTGTGTTTAGTTGACCCACTGACAATTTAGAGACCTTGAGTTTGAAAAATAGAAGTACCAACATGTTCATAGGAATATAGGATTTAACCTTGATTTATTCAGAAATCGATAATTAACTCAGTCATTTGGTTGATATTTTTTGACACCTATGTGTTAAGTTCTATGGTGATAGAACCAGGCAGATACATCAATGCTGTTCTGGAATCTTCCACCTAAAAGAAAGTTGAATAAAATATCACATTAGATACTATGTGTTGTACTTTGCCACAGCTTCAAATGGAGAGTAGTTTTATTCCTTCACAAGATGTCATATCGGGAAGTAGCTTTCTTCTTAATCTGCTTCCCTTTATTTTCTTCCATCAAAATACTTGGAAAATAATTTACTTTTATTATTTTTTAGTATTCCCCAAGCTTCTTGGGCCATGAAGCCCATGATTTAAAAGGAATTTGCAATATTGTTATAATTTATTTAGTGTTTCCTTTAGGGCAGATATCAACCTATGTGCTAATAATTTAATCCTCAATTATAATTTCATTAACTAGGTAATTTCCTTTTTTCAAATGAGGAAATAAGGCACAGAAAATTTGTCTTTCCAAAAATCACAGAAACTCAGAGATTAAGTTAATAGATTAATAGATTCAACATTCCAGAGGGGCTTTTTGAATCTAGAGGCCTCTATTTTACCATTATGCCTCACTGTCCTGCACATATGAGGTACAGGAACACACACACTGTGATATGGAGAGTTCATTAACTGTATGAATATTTTAAATGCTTACTAGATATAATACATGTACTGATAACATATCAATTTATTTACAGAGAGATAATTAAGTTGAATGATATGCGTGAGTTTTTTTTTCTTTACTTCACTATATACAATCATCTTGGACATGCCCTGAATGAGTGTGCTGAATACTTGTTGGGAGCAGATACTGGGCAGATTTTCAGCTATAAGACATTTATTAGTGATCCTCACTTGTGTGGAGCAAGTATAGGCAGAGAAAGATTATTGACTGTGCCAAAGTTTTGACAGTTGCTTTGCAAACAGTGGCTTTTTTATTGTTTTCCCACATCAGCTTGAAATGACCTGGGCTGTATTTGCTGCTTCAGTCCTTAGCAAGTCAATCTGATGCTCTACTACGCAGGAACCATTTGGATGGTGTTCAACAGGATATGACCAGTAGATTCTGTAGTCACTGGTTTATTACTGCCACTGTTCTGCTGTTCCTTGGTGGTCCTGGTATGCCATGATTTCTTTTTTGTGAGATGTGGTGCTGTCAGATGTTTCATGAATCTCTGTGGACAGACAGGACAAATCCATAGCCACAATGAGTTTATATTCCTATCAGAATGAACTATTGGCTCTCACAGACTGGAATCATTCCAATGTAGTAAAAGTGGACAGTTTAAGAAATGGAATTATGTCGTGGAGCTCAGATCAGTCTCTGTTGTTGGTAAGCTTGGCATTCAGCAGTGGCAGAAGCTAGATCACTTTGAGAAGTGGAGGTCATAACCCTTGGATCCACGCATAACAACTGTCTCTGATCCCACTGCTCTAATTCTACTTTAACATGCAATAGTATAATTTTGACCCCCTGGCTTTTCAGCTAAATCTTACTACCTGGTTTTAATTTGCAGGGTTTTATTATAGTCAAGTTTTATGTCAGCTTCTTCTATTGCCAGTCCTGGTCTACAAAGAAAAACCACCAGAGATTCAGTAATACTGATGTCTCTTTTAGCAGAATTTTCCTTAAACCCTTGGTAAATGATTACTCACTGAACATGGTTAGATAATGGGTGTTCCGGTTGTAGGAACTGTATCCATTCCAGTGTTTCCACTTCCTGGAGCCTTTTTTTCCCATTGCCATCTACCACAATGATTTTGTTAACTCAGTGGCTGAGCATGTGCTTGAGAATTTTTCCTAATTTAATTTTTTAAAGATTTTACTTATTTTTTAGGGAGAGGGGAAGGGATGGAGAAAGAGAGGGAGAGAAACATCAACTTGTGGTTGCCTCTCATGCACCCCCTACTGTGAACTTGGCCAACAATCCAGACCTGTGCCCTGGCTGGGAATCGAATCCACAACTCTTTCTTTGCAGGCTGGCACTCAGTCCACTGAGCTACACCGGCCAGGTCTCCCTACTTTATTTTTTAAGTTTCAGTCCCTCTGATCTAGTACCATCATAATTTGCCACATGAATACTTCCCCAGCTCCTCTCAGTACAAGCTGGTTATATTTCACAGCTTTTTTGAGGTATATAATTCCTTTATTTTATAATTAGCTTCACATTATTCTCAGCTGAGATAAATTGCAATTTACCCCTGATTATAGTCCTAGTGAACCTGAAGAGAGGGAGTGGAAAAATCTGATGGGTCAGCTGTTGCACTGCTGCCTGAGAGGGAGAGGAAGTCTCAATATTGTCTTTTAGAACAAGAGAAGTGCTACCTCTTGGGAAGGAGAAGCCACTTTGGCTCAAAATTTTGGGATTTGTCAGAGATTAACAATATTTGGGGGTGATCACCCAGATGCCTCCATTCCAGGTTTTTAAATCAGGACCTATACTTTGATATCACTGCTTGGCTTGGGTGGGCATTTAACTGTCTGAAACTTGACTATTAAGTGCTGGGCTTTGCCTTGATGTTCTACCTTTTCCCTTTGCAGGAAATGAGAGTGTCTTTATATGTGACTGAAAAGGCCATTTGGTTTTCATATCTGGGTTTCAGTTGATTATTATCTACCCTCAGTTCTTCATTATTTCCTGTGGTTTCCCAACAACTGAGCAATAGCCAACTGATAGCATTAGTCTAACAACTACTCTTTGTTTCATATATCTCAAATAACATAGTCCCACTTTAGCAGTCCCTTCTATCTCTACACGATCCCAATTCATCCAATAGTGAAAATTTCCATAAGTGAACTGCCAGCGTGTGTTTGAAACTTGCTGTATCTACCGTCAATGATAGTCTTTATTGCCTGCCAATCAATTACAGAGGGTGATCCAGTTCTAAAATTCCATGTCATTGACCACTTTCTTGGACCACTTTTGGTTTCAACTATCACAGGTTGTACTTAAAAAAATTTGTAATTGTGAAAGATTTTAGGGTGTGTATTAACTTTGTAGGGCTGCCATAACAGAATACCACAGACTGGGTAGTTTAAAAAATAGAAGTCATTTCCTCACAGTTCTGGAGGCTAAAAGTCCAAGATTATGGTGTAAAAAGGATTAATTTCTTCTGATGGTCCCTCTCTTTGGCCTGTAGATGACTATCTTCTTCCTGTGTCTTCACAAGGTCTGATCTTTCCTCTGCATGTCTGTGTTCTAATCTCTTTTTATGTCATGTTGGATTAGGGCCTCCCTAATTCTTAATTGCCTTTTTAAAGACCCTATATTCAAATATAATCACATTTATTATAAAAGACTTTAGTTGTTCAAAATATCAATTATACAGGAACACAATTTAGCCCGTAACAGAGTACAAGATATTTATTGGAAATCAAGACCTTTATAAAGAAAGTGTCAGCACACTTGCACAAAGTAAAAAATAGACCTTTGTTTTAGGTCCAGCAAAACCACAACAAACTCATTAACTTCTGTAGCTAGTAATTTCTACCCCTACTTGTCTCAGACACAAGATATGGACACATCTGTAATACATGACTTTAGAGTAGGTATATCTCTTCAGGTGCAGATAACTTTAAAGGAGCTAAAAGTCAGTGGTTCTCCGCTCTTCATACTCCCTATGTCTAGGCATCATTTTTCCTTGAAATTGGATCTCAGGGGCACATCTCTGTGTCTGTGCACACTCCACTTGGAAGATGTTAATTATATTTAAGTAAATAAATATGCCTTGACTGCTTCATATGTTTAAAGTACTACTCTGAGCATTGTAAAAGGGAATAAAATGATGGTTTTGTCCTTGTGCATGACATGGATTTTTTACTATATCTCTAAGTAATTGAGACATATACAAATAATGCCAACACATAACAAAATACATTAATTAGTACTTGGAAAATGTAAGTACATTTTGAAAGCCTGAAACAAGGGAAGAGAATAATTTTATTCCAATGTAGGAATTCTTGGAAACAATGATTTAGGAGTTAGGTTTTATATAGCTAAGAATATTTAATTTTCTTTATTTTTTATACATGTTGAAATAACTCAGGCATAGAAAAGTACAAAATAGTATAATAAGCATTCATGTACCTGTGACCCACATTTAACCATGGCAACAATTAACATGTTGCAATATTTTCTCCTCTCTTCTCTCTTTGTGTGTGTGTGTAGCATTCTCATTCTCATTCTCATTTGAGTATATTAGGTTTAATATTTGCCTCTGCTTTCCATCCTTTCAGGAATCCTTCACTAATCTCTCCTGCTTACATCAGCATTACATTTTATACTAACAGGGATATTATACTATAATATATGTTCCATGATGAAAAGCTTATATAAAATGATCTAAACAACATTATGTATTGAAAACTACATGCAGAAAGAATGAATTGAAAACTGCCAACACATTGAGGACTTTCTAGGCCACATGTGAGAAAGGAGAAAAACCTAGAGAAATGAAGGCCAATTAGCAATATTTTTTCTCTCTGTTGGGGCTTTTTCTCACCTCCAATACTGAGTAACATTTATAATACATTCACTGGGTCTATGGAGTAAAAATTAAAGTTTCAGTTACCACATGATGGACGTGACCTTGTAAACATCCAAAGATTTGGGTAGAAATTTCAAGTCCCAATACCCAGTATTGAAAGTGAAGTGGAAATATATAAAGACTCACAAGAATAAAAAATGGGAAGAATAGGGCCCAGGACATATTTTAGTATATATCACAAAATAAATATAGTGTACACAAACATACCTGGAAATAAAAAAAAAAAAAACATAGTTCAGTGGTGGAGGGGGCAAAGGCAAATTATAAGAAGGGAGGGGACAAGACATATATCCTTCAGAGGAGAACAAGTAGATTTCTCAGGTCCAAAAATGGAAAATAAAAAGCAATAGAATGATGTCTTAAAATATTACAAAGGAAAATATTATCAAATTAAAATTAAATACTAATTGAAATCAATACTTTAAAAATGAAGTAAAACAAATTTATTATGAAAGATAATACTGGAAAGAATTCATCATCAAGAGACCTATACTTGAGAAAATAAAATAGGTTTTTATAAGTTTTATTTTTCCCTGAGGGAATATGCTAATATGTTGGAAAATTTCTCTGTGGTATACTCTTCTAGGAAATTACAAATATGCAGAAGATATAAAATTCCTGAACAAAATAATAATAATTAAATAAACTAAAAATAAAAGTAGTAAAATAACAAGGAATATAGGTCAAGTTGATAAATTGTGTATGTAAAATAGCAGAAAATAAGAAAATAAGCCATAAATAACAATATGAGGGGAAAAAAAGAAGTTTCATTATTGAACAGAATATTTATAGACCTACTGAGTGACAGAAAGCCAAAAGCTTCAGCTGTATAAAGAAAAACAAAACCCAAAGAAACAGTGGTTTAAAATGCATGAAAGAGAATACTTTTTTAAAGGAAGAAGTGATTTATGGGAACTCCAAACAGAAATTCAGTGATTATAAGAAGAGGTGACACGGAAGAGATTTTTCAGATTTATAAAGAGTATAAAGAACTTTCATGAACTAGACTATGAGTTTCTGATATAACAAAGTGTTCTACAGATATCAGAATTTTAAATTTGATTTTGCATTTAAACTTGACATGCAGAGTGGACAACAAAATATCTTAAACATCATCTAAGTTTGTATTAATGAACTAGAACACAGAGCCAAATATTTTTCCAGATTTCATTACAAAAGAAATCATATATATATAAAGAAAATATTTATATATATATATAAAGAAAAAAGTTTGGGCAGTGTTTGGAATAATTAAGAGAAAATTGGGCTATATTTGGCAACTATCCATCAATGGGAGTTTCAGAGGATTTTTAGAGAAAAATATATACCAAAGAAGTCATAAAACAAATTGTATCCTATATGAAATAAATACATCAATCTTTGGATTCAAACAGGCTTCCAAAGAAGGCATTACATTTAGAATAAAAATACTTATATCCTTATAGACAACATTTTAGGAATTAAAGCTACCAAGAGATAATTCCAAAATGATCCCTAATATAGTAATGTGAATAAAATGATACACTCTTTCAGAAATACACACACACATAGGCACACGAATGTACATGTTATCTGCAGACAAAATAAGCATACTGATATATCAGTTTGTATGTTCAGCCTTAGATACTGATAGTCCTCAAAGTTTAGAAAAAGAATGAATTGCTTCCTTAAAATTCTGAAACCACCAAATTAGCATTTTAGTGGGATTTGTAATAAATGTTAACATATAAAATAATTTAAAATTATAACAGATACATTTATTTTATTAATAAGTAAGTGGAAGTTAAATTACATAAAGGGAATATGGGTGGTGGGGAGAAACCATAGAAAGAAAATAAACTGGTTTAAATTATAGTTATATCAAGAACTTCTGGTTCTGAGAATAACAGTGTAACAGATACTGGGAATGCCTGCCCACTATTAAAAAAAACACTATAAAAGTTACACAATACATAAAAGTAAATGTTTACAGAATTGAAAGTACCCACTTGTAGGACAACCTCAATCTTCTTGCCTATTCCCTATTCTTGTTTCAGCTACTTACTGTACCAGCCTCAGCTTATATCACCACTTGAGGGGGTGAAAAGGAATATGAGAATTTTGCAAAGTATTGTTAATTTATTTAGAAAGCCTTGAGTTTATGATGAGCATGTTGGTGGTGAAAGTATTTGCTGATTTCTATTGGTACTATCTTAAAACTTTATCATAAATAATGCTAATTTGTTGAGCCATGAGACTATCTTCTGGTGAAAATGAATGTGGGATCTCTTTGCTGGTATACTGTCATTGTTGATAATATTTTCATTTCACTTTGTTTTTTTTTCTGATAGTAGTTGAAATTATTGTTTTAATATGTAGAAGTTCTAGACTTTTTCAGTTGTAAATTTGGTCAAGTTTTTTTCAAAAGAGTTAACTCCAAACTGCTTGTGAGATAGTAACTTAGCTTTCTAGTTTATGAAAAAACAGGGTGTTTAAAAAAATTTAAAGAGGGAATGGATTGTATCTCTACATGTCTATTTACATTATTCTTCATAGAGCATAATTTAAGAAACAAAAATTAACAAAGTGTACTATCTGGTAGTATTAGTATGGTATGGTGTGTTTGTATGAAATCAATTTATGTCAGGTGAAATTGAATTTGAGGGATAAACACAACAGCCTAAATAACAAAAAATCCAGAAGATTCCATTAAGAATATGTTTAGAAGGATAAAAAATGTGGCACATTCATACAATAGAATACTACGCAGCAGAAAGAAGGAATGAACTCCTACTTTTTGTGATGACATGGATGGAACTGGGGAATATTATGCTAAGTGAAAGTTGGTGAAAGACAAATACCATATGATCTTGTAACCGGAAAAGACACCGGCATTCATGCTGCCTGTCACTACCAAATCCAATAAGCAATGACAGCGATTGAAACTTTTATGGGCACTTTATTCAGATGGCTGGCGATCTGAGAAGATAGCGGGTTCATATCCTAACAAACCATCTTCCCTTCTCTTTCCTGGCCAGATCTTTTATAAGGGGGTGGGGGAGGACAAACAAGGTGTGGTGAGGGCTTTGAGATTCAGAAGTTGCAACATTCCTGTCCTGGGCAGTTAGCTGTTTCCAAGGGGGAGGGGTGGTCACCTGCTCTCCCTGGAACAAAGGTTCGGATGTCCCCAGGTGGTAATCTTCTATCAGTGCCTCAGGAGGTCGGCTGCTTTTCCCAGGAGCCAGGATGGGCCTTATTCTATAGTTTCTGAAACAAAAGCTTAACATACACATTACTTGCTAGACTTACAGCTTTTTACTTTAAGCTAAAAGTTTCCAAGTCTTGAGTCCCCTATTAGTCTCGCCTATAGGAACAATCTAATGAACAAAATAAACTAACTAACAAAATAGAACCACAAGCATGGAAACAAGGAACAGATTGAAAGTGACCAGAGGGAGAGGAATAGGGGGACGATGGCAGAAAGTAGGTGAAGGGACTAGTCAAAGAGCATGTATGAATGACCCATAGACATGGACAACAGTGTGGGAATTGACTGTGGGAGCGGGGGGTGGGATGGGCAGAGAAGGGCAAAGGGGAAAATTGGAACAAACATAATAGAATAACAATAAAAATGATAAAAATAATGTATTTAGAAGTATTTGAAATGAAAACCACTCACTTGTTTTGAAATAATAACCATTTATATTTGTTAGAATTCCAAATCAGTGAGAAGTGGGAGTCAATTCAGAATTTTGCATCCAGGCAAAAAAAAAAAAAAAACAATAAATGAGCAAGCATGCTTTCTCTTAACTGTTTTTAGAAAAGCAAAGAATCATTGTTGCTCAGGTTTACCTCATTACCCATCTTAAGTAATAAGCAACTCTAATAACTCTTGGAAGGTGACTAAAACAATTCATTTTCTCTTAAGCTTAGTTGTTTTTGTTTTGTTTTTATTTATGAATGATGCAGACACCGGCCCGCAGTGTTCACGTCATTATGTACAAAATGAGACTTTCACACAGGCTACCGAATCCGGTGGAGGAAAAGGGACAGCATGGCTTTTCTCTCAAGGGGAGCAAAAGCCTCAGCCCTTGCTCCAATGAGCTTTTATTGTCTTATGGGGCATATTACAAGAAGGTCCTCATTAACTATGCACAGGCTTGCTTTAGGAGGTTACCTTATACATCACAGAAGAGGAATGTTTGCAAATGAAAAGGCAAAAGTGGTTGAACCAGTTGCATTCACCCATGGAAGGTTTAGCATGGATTTTAGGAAGTTATTTTGCAGTAAATGTTTGCCACTGGGGGCTGGGCCCATGCCATGCAGGATGATCTACTACATCTGAAACATTTTAAATAAGCCCACATGTTTACATAAAAGAATTGCCAGGCTCCACAGCCTTAGATAAAATACTTTTTCTTTTTTAATCAAAGAGAAAAACATATATGTCTTTCATCTATTTCCACAAAAAAATCCACACAATTTATTATTATGATACAGGAGATGTGACTATAATAAAAAATAGTTTTATTATGCAATTACCATTATGGACAAACAACACCAAAACAAAGTGATATCTTCAATAGTATTGTTGTTAACTTTTTGAGAGAGATCAAAGAGCATTGATAAATAATGACTGTACTTTTGAATATATCAGCTATATTCCATCTGAGATGTATAAACCAGCAAACAGTAAACTCTCCTACAAAATATATTGTATGGTAAAGATTATGTATCACGTTCTCTGGGCTCATTGACATGCATATCTTGGTGTGCTAGAAAGTTTAAAAGAGGTTTGTCCTGCCACCCCTTAATGAACAGACAGCTTTGCACGGAAGCTTTAGGTTGAATCACAAATCAAACACAATGGTGCTGACAGCAAAATTCACCAAAATGATTGGTCCTGTTCAAGTTTGGACGGAGATTAATGATCTTCAACTGTAAGGATAAAAATCGTTCATTATTCTCTCAGCTGTCCTGAATGTACTTATACTGAAAGCAATGAAAATGAAATATCAAAATTAAAAACAATGAAAATAGCTATGGCTTATAGAATTTGTAAGCATGAATTTTATTTAAGGATTGATTAATACCAAATACAATCTAGGCTTTATATGTGTATAATACATTCTTAATTGTCCCAATGGTATCAACTGCAATTTCTATATGCTTTGAAATATCCATTTTTTAAAGAAGAAAGTAATCTATGAAGATGATATTGTTTGATCACATAAATATAAAGAAAATATGTTGTTTTTATTAACAGTATTCACTGCAAAATGACACATCTTTAGTTTGATATAGTCTTTGTTTAGGGAATTACAGTTAATTATATCTGTATCTTCCAAGACAGGTTAAATGCACTATGTTAAGATATCTACTTGGTGTAAGAAAAAATAATAAGTGAGGTAGTTCAAATTTAACAAGATTTTTTGATGCATTTCCTACAGCTTATCCTTATCACACTAATGCTAACATTATGTATTATGCTTTCCCCTCTGCCAGATAACCAGTAAAACATTTCAGTGGGTGGTATTTTGTTTCCTATAAGATATTCTGGTGCAGTCAATCAAGAAAATGGTCAGAAAAGCTTTATTTAATATATTAAGTAACCTCATTAAAATATTTTCTGTTAATAACAAATATAAGAGAGTATATAAACTTTAGAAAGTCCAGTGTAGGTAGAGTTAAAGTGGTTTCTAATTAGTCCCCCTGTTATGTTTTCTATTTGTTTGTTTGTTTGGTTGGTTGGTTTTCAGTTGGTGAATGCACCTCCGCTGAGCAGTTACTGTGTGTAAGACTCTTTGCTGAAGGCTGAGGGTATCCTCCCATCTTACCATTAACATATTAGGGTTTGTAAATGAAAGTTAATTTGTAGTTAAATGCAGTTTATACATTCATGGATTTTTAATCCCTGATGTGAAATTTAAGACTGACACATTTGCATCCACTTTTGCATATATGCTTTTGAGCCAATAATTAAGTTAGGAACACAACCACATCGAGCTATTAATGTAATAGCTGGATCTAGAGTAATGCAGGAGTGTATGCATTTCATTCATAGAGCTCTCCAGTGTATTTATTCACATACAGACTTTACAGTTGTGTTTACAGAGTTACTAAAAATTTAAAGTTAAAATACAGTGTACAGTAAGTAATCATTATGAAAGAAGAATAGATTTTGAGTACTAATGTACTAATTTTATAATGTTTGCATGCAGCAATCACTGAACTCACCTTGTTTTGTGTGACTTTATATGAGACTCATAAATGCTGAGAAGGTTGATTTACTTATTTGAAAGTGTGCAGACCTTTCTTGAAACTACTCTGCTTCAAGAAACAATCATTGATGCTGTCTCTACATGACAGAATTAAATGATGAATGGGTCTCTAAGCATCTATAATCACAAACATCAAAGAGGTATTTGTGAATTTGTTTGAAGAATGATAGGTAAGTCACAAAGGAACAGCAATGCATGGACTCTTTGGAGGAAAATAAATCTCATGTAGTGCTAAAGATTAATAATTAGAGCTATACTTAATTTGAAATGTTAGAATAATTGAGAAGTTCTGTTGCTGTGTGGTGGGTAAAACTTATAAAAGAAAAGTGATGAAATTCATGCTCCAGGACAGATGTTCTCAATAGTTAGATATAAAAATTTTCTGCACAAGTAATCACTCTCAATGATCTTCAATCTTCATCAATGCAATTATCTATACTATCTTATGAAGATGCAACACATTTTCACTGCCCCACAAGAAACAGTCCTGTTCTACTTTTTTCTATAGTGGTTATGAACTTCCAACATAATAGAAAGTGTTCTTATTTACTGTATTTATTTCCTGTTTCCCCCATTACACCATTAGCCTTTCATAAGCAAGTGTGATTTGTCCATTGCGATCACTATGGCATACAGTCTTCATCAACAGTTTTGAATACTTCCTGGCACATAATAAATTTATAGTATTTATGCAGTAAAACTAGCCAATCAGGAACACTGTTCCCCATAAGTAAGTAGACATCTGACAAGCAGCTTGAGCATTTTTCCCTTACTATGAAAGATTTGCAGATTAGTTAATATTTCTATGCAAAGATTACAAAAGCCTGGGAAGCAACTTATATCTTATCTCAGTTATTGCTATGTACAGTTCACCTAGACTACAGTTTTTCTTGGCCAGTGAACTGATTGGCCATGTTCTCATCTTCAGTACTTTAGTTATCTGCTTCCTGTTTACCATCTTATTTTGACAGCATATTTTGCCTTTCATCCTGAACTTATCAACCTCAGTTCACTTTATTGTCAGATATACTATCTTTTGGGCTTTGATAGGTTCTTTTGTTTGTAGAGAAATGTTAACCCTAGCATATAGGTAGTCACCATATTTTGTTGGACCTACCTCACTCACCTGGAAAACCATACTAATCTCCCCAGTTTTTGTTGTTGTTTACAGAACAGACATGGAATGATCTTAGCTTTCTATTTTCTTTTCTTTTACTATATTTATTTTTTTATGATTTTATTTAGTTTTTAGAGAGACAGGAAAGGAGGGGGAAAGAGAGGAAGAGAAACATTGATCATTTGCCTCTCACACACCCCCAGCTGGGGAACTGGCCGCAGCCCAGCCATGTGCCCTGACTGGGAACCGAACCAGTGATCTGTTGGTTTGCAGGCTGTTGCTCACCCACTGAGCCACAGTAGACAGGGCTTGGGTTCCTATTTTAAAATGTCACTTCTGTGATGTTAAAGATGATAAACTGGAGAAATGAGAGATGTGAAGTAAGGTTTGAAGATGCTGTCAGTCAAAATAAAGAATGCTAATGTAATACAGAAACACCACTAGGGTGATTAAAAGATGAAGTCACAAATTTTTAAAAAGTATATTTGGTTGTAGAAAGAAAGATATTAGGACTTTCAAATTAATTTTAATTCAAAATAATATCTTAATTTAGATATAGTATCTATAAGGTTAGTCTATGTTATAGTAACAGTGTCAAATATTAGTAAGTTAACGAAATTAACATTCATTTCTCAATACTAAGTACTTGGCATGATGCTGTTTCCCATGTGAAAGGTTAGTATTCTAGCAGCCTTTATCTCAAAATTAGCATTCATGTTTATCATGACAGAGAAATAGTGCATGGAGAATTACACAAGAGAAATAAAAAGTTCAGCCTGGGAGTGATACTTCCATTCCTCTTCCTTTGGCAACAGAATGTAATGGTTGCACTTAATTTCACAGTTAATTACCTGGAAAGAGACAAAGAAGTCTAAATGTTGGTGAACACTAGGAATATTATTCACTGGCTTTGTGCTAGGGACCAGAACACAAAGTTAAGACACTTTAAATGGATTGATATATGGTTGTATAACTCACTTGCATGAAGACTGTAAGAGTGGAAAATAATTTGAGGTCAAAGGTGAAGCATCCATTATAAGCCACGTTGAGATGGAGATATCTGTGTGATAGCAAGATGGAATTATCTCAATAGAAAATTTAAAATAACTTGAGCTCCATTATCAAGTCAAGGCTATTATCTTTCATTTTAATTCACTATTGTATTGGAGGAAACCATGATTTTGTATCATTTTATCCAATTGTAAAACATAAATGGAGACAAGAACAAGTGAAAAGAAACAGTGAAAACTATATTATCCATCATTATCAGTGACTTATGTTAATAGCCTTATTTTTGGAAAGAGAAGACTTAAGATAAAATTAAAATATTCTCCTGATTCTTTCAATCCTTTGATTTTACCTATTTATTATCATGTGAGGTTTACAAGATAAATAGTTTTCCACTAAGAGTGCTTGTAATTTAGAGGTAATGATTGAATTTCCTCTTAATGAAAATATCTCCCACAGTGAATAGATATCTAAATTTTTTATTGATATATTTTAATTAACCTTATTGGGATGACGGTGTTTAATAACATTATATATACCTCAAATGTACAATTCTACGATACATCACTTATACTTTGCATTGCGTGCTCACCACCCAAAGTCAGTTCCTCAGTTACCATGCATTTAACCACTTTCCCCTTAGCTACCTCTTACATTCCCTTCCCTCCAGTAACCACCATATGTTGTCTGCATCTGTGAGTTTTTGTTCGTTTTTCTTTTTTGTTCATTTGTTGCTTTTTTGACAATTGATCTCTAATTTCAAAATATATCTTTTGTATAAAGACATACAAGCAGAGAAACATAGTTTATGCCATAGAAATTTATATGTTTATTATAGAATATAATAACAAAATTACAATTTTATAAATTAATGTTTACCATTGCTCCCTTATTTTATTTCAGTTATTGAATTATTTATCAGCATCTGTTTCTTGTACCAGATTACATCTTTAGTGAGGTTTCTGTTTATATGTTGCTTTCTCTGTGAGGGATAAATTGTTTCTCTGTCAGAAGTGTTAGATGTTTACTAATAAGTTGTTTTCTAAATAGACTTAGGCTTTTGAATGTCAAATTTTAGATTATTCCTTCTGTTATTACATTAAGCTCATTTTGATATCATACAATTTCTTGGATTTTGGAAACTTTATTATGTATGATGTCAAGCAATACTCAATGATCTTTTCAGTTTAGTTTTGCAGAAACTGTGCTAAAATATTATTTTTATTTAGACAGCATTATTTTGCTTATATGCTTGTTTCCCATATATGCCTATGTACACATTATGTGTATTTCAACAGGTTTTTTTTTTGTGTGTATCTCTGGCAGCTAGTAGTCTTCCTTTTTAACTTTGAAATAGGTGTGTTAAACAATAAAGTTATAGATATAAAATTAGTTTTAAAAATTTATAAGGTTGTTGTTTTGGAGTTTGGATAAACATTTTTTTATTAAATTTATTGGGGTGACATTGGTTAAGACCATATAGGTTTCAAGTATACATTTCTATGATATATGATTGTGTATTGCATTATGTATAAGGATTTTAAATTATTGCATTGCAGATAAGCATTTTAAATTATTAGAACACGCCAAAAGAAAAAATGAATGATATAAAATATATGTAAGAGTATTAAACAAGATTTTATCTGTGATTTTCATATTTTTCCTAAGAATCTAAAGTTGAAAACAAGTCATAACTTTTAATGAGAATAACACTGAGTTATTTAGAAAAATGTAGTACTTACCCTTTAAATCTGACTAGAAAACAGTTACATCTCTCCTATATAAAAAGAAGACTAGATATTTTAAGGAAGTGATTGGTGTTGGAGCATTTTGTGAAGCCAGGGTATGTAGTAAGTATAGATGAGTAATGCTAAGATGAGGTGGCTTTCCATCAGAACTGTTCAGAGCTATTGAGCATTCCTACAGGAAAGAAAGGCCGTTATCTTACTCTCTAAATGGGTGTTTGCTCAGTACAGAAATAAAAAAGTGACACAGACAACAGTATGGTGCTTACCAGATGGAAGGGCATAGGCAAAGGATCAAATATATGGTTTATTTGACTTTGGGTGGTGAGCACACAATGCAATATAAGATGATGAATCAGAACTGTACACTTGAAACCTATATAATTTTATTAACTGATGTCACCCCAATAAATTGACTTTAACAAAATGTGATACATGATAAAGGAATCTTTGAAGAACTTAACACATTTCCCTTGGAGTTAGGGAATAGAGATACTTTCTTTTCCTTGGAAATTTTAGAGGGCAAGATGTTGGCTTGGATAGCCTACAATGGCACAAAAACTAGAGAGTGTTGATGCAGAGACAGGGTGCATTTCTGTCATTGGATTATTCAAGAATGTGTGCATCTTCTCCAAGTAAAGTGAAGAATGGTAGTTCCCTAAATATGTTCCATTTAAGAGGGTTTGAGGTGAATAGTAGGTCAAAGAATGTGCCATCAGGGCTGGAGGTACATCCTGAGAGAACAAGGCCATGCCATAGATTTTGACATCCATTATTTTTTCATTGGGCCTTCTAAATAATCTATGCCTATAGTTACAGTTGGGCAGCTCCCATACAGAGAACTATTGCACCCAAGAGATAACTTCAAATATGACTTGCTACATAAAACTTCTTTTAAACCACTTACCCTAGTTGTGCCTCAAGCTTAAGGGAACCAGAAAAGAGGAAGAAATGAAAAATTCTTAAAAAAATTGAAATAAGTTATTTCTCATTATTTCATTGCAGGTCCCTGGAGCCAAATTAAGGTTTAATTTGGGGTGGGAGGAGGTTTGAAAAGCATCCAGAGTCAAAATTTTACATTAGACTAGAATTTAACAGAATTATTTTCCTAAATAACTGAAACTGAACATGCATTAAAAATGGGAAAAAAATGTTCTTATATTCAAACCCCAGAAGCTATGGAATCTTATTAAAGTTTTTCAAGGGTAAGCCCAGAAAGAATCCATAAAGATCAGGGAAGACAAAAATGGTCAGAAAATAAAGCCATATTCTATGTGTATCCCAAAAATATGAAACTCAAAATTGAACTATTTACTCCTGGACTTTTTCTATGAGACATAATGGATGGTTAACTTATCTCTGATTATAACTCTCATTTAAAACTACTAACCATCAGAACAGGAATACATGCAGCCAGAACAACTGTGAGGAAAACAGTAAGGAAAAATGGTAACATATTTTGATTACTCACCCAGTATCAGCTGTTTTACATATGCCGTGTTTTAATTTTATTATGTTTGATACTATGCTACATATGGAATTTTTCTTTGAAAAGTAATCAGCAAGTAACCACTACTTTTGCTAAAGTAAGGACTAGTATGTAGATTTTCACTAAATTCCTATTGTGGTTATGCAGTTTTCAGGACTAAAGACTGACTGATTTATATAAATTTATGCTTTTATGAAATGTATACCTTTTAATGTTAGTAGAAAAAATTAGCTTGAATCAGGCATATGTATTGAGAGAAGTAAGTGAAACAAATGCAATCCATGCATAATGGAAAATGTTCCCTTTTTATTCTTAGAACACATAGTTTATGAGTGACTAAGTAGATAAAATAAAGAGAATGATGTAAATAAGAACACAGAGATTAAGTTTAGGTGAATACATTGAACTCAGTTAATAAGTAGAAAATAACTACATTGTCCACAATTGGGATGGTTGAGGTCATATACATACCCCATTTCACACAGAATAAGGAAAAGGAATATAAATGACAAAAGGAAAAAAAGTGGAAACAGTACAAAATTAACTAAAAATAAATAAAATAGAGGCGTAATTTAAATAGTAGTCCAGGATATGGGATGAGAAATTCAAGCTGAAATAAAGAAAGATTAAGGGCATATCAGTCAGCAAAGCAGAACATCATTATAAAATGTTCCTGACAGCAGTAGTGCTAAATACTTGTGGACTGTATGAATCTTGACTTCTTTAGAAACTTGGTCAAAGTGGTCATAAGGACCCAGGGCAAAATAATAATGGATGTGGGCATCCAAGTAACTCAGAAACTCATAGATATAACTGGAGCTATAAATCATAGTCAGTACAAGAGAGTGGAAAGGAGAAAGTACACAAAACTGAACGGAAGATGGAATGTCCTAGGCGTAGAAATAAACAATACTACTGACATAACACTGAAAATAGTACCTCTCATTTTCAAAAAATAAATAAAGGTAAAGTAGATGCTTGAAATACAAAAGATTTCCTAAAATAAAAACAAGACCATCTGGTATAAAGTTGTAAATTTGTTAGTTAGCAAATGTCCAGTTTAGTAAAAGCAAGGAATTGCAGTTTTCCTGAAATATTGAAAATATTATGTAAACATATTTAGATATTTATAAAGCTATTCAAAGAAATTGATAACTTGGAATCATTTAAAGAAGTAGTTAATTGATTTAAGACCCACTGCTAAACTTACTTTTATATTGAAAAAATGAGTCCTAACATGATCACTACTACTTTCAATAAATAGTATAGTGGCAAAACATGGTAATAAGTTGACTTTTGAAATAGAGTGGACATAAGAAAGAAACATAAGCCAAATAACAATATACAGCATATAAAATATGAATCTTAAATATTAATCTGTGTATTTATGCATATACATGTATATGTACATACATACATTCTTTAGGAAGGGGCATTCTCTGCCAACAGGCTGTCAGGAGCTGCTATGCCCAGAGAATGTAGAATTCTATGGCTACAGTCAATCTGTATGCTAAGCCTAGCTCAGGCACCAATTCACACTGACCTTGTACAAGTTACTTAACTCTTCTTAAGCTTTCTCATCTCAAGTGATAAAGACCTTATCTAATGGTGAGATGTGGGTATTGATTAGCTAATGTGTGAAAGTTCTCTGTAGATGGAAGAAACAGTAAAAAATGGTAATGTATGTCCTACAGAAAAGGGGACTTCAGTTAAGGCCTTTTAATAATCATATATACTTCTTCTTGGTGTTACAAATAAATAAGTTGAAAAAAGTGGCATCTAACAAATGCATGGGATATAATTTTTAGAACTCATAATTATTAACTATTAATAAATATATCTATTGGTTGCTATTAATTTTTATTAAAATTACTCAAAATAAATAACTGGCACATGCCCAAATTCTCATTAGGGTGAGGTTAAATATAAGAACATGTTTGAAAAGTAGAAATTTCTCAAAATGTATTTAAAATCATGAATTAGTAATGTTTAAGAAACATTTCCAAGGTTTTCCAAAGTTAATATTAGCTGTGTGACAATAACCTACCAAGGCAAATTTTAGAGTTATCTGATGTAGTCTAATTAGTCAATATTTAATTTGAAATGTATAAAATTTAAAGTGTTAGGGTATCTATAATAAGTATTTGTTATAAAGTCACATGGAATATTTACAGATATTATTTTAGCTGTTAGTTTCTGTGTAACAACCATTGTCACCAACTTTATATAATTCAAGTTAGAAATGTATAAATCAAAATGTGAATGTATAAATTGTCTTATACATCTTTCTATACCAAATTAGCAATCAAGAGATGCATAACATATGAATGGGAAGTGAAACATAACTATTTCTTAGGGTTAAAAATGTACCCCATATCCACGAGTTAGTTATTCTTTCCTTTCCCAGCCTTTCCTAAATGTGAATTTGAGCCTGGGGACATCAACAAATGCCTTTGAGATTTTCTGAAGTATATTTTATTTCCACTTCTGATTCATGTTTTTCTGGGTCTCAAGTAAATATGAAACTATAATATTTCTTACCTTCTCATTAATTTGCACAATGGACAAAGCAAGGACAGAACTGTCCTGGAAGCATTTAAGGAATTAAACTATAAAGTTAAAGTACACATTTTAATACATACTTATGATAAAATAGACTCTAATTATCTGTAATAATTAGATAAATATATACACATATAATTAAAATACAAGTTTTTCTATTAATGTATTTAGAGGACTGAATCTTTGTGTAACATCCTGTTGAAACAACAAATACTGAAAGTATGATGATGGGTATTTTTAAATTTTTCTGGTATCAAATGATTTGAACTTAACTTTCAGTTTTAAATGAATATTGAGGTCATTTTTATATCTCAACTAGTTTAATATTTTTAATACTAAAATTCATCAGTGATGGCCAAGCTACTATGCTTTTCATCTCAAGAGTCTTGTTCTGCTTTATGGAGATGGTGTAGCCTAGTGATTAAAATGCCTGGCTTTAGAATCAGTCCTGAGTTTCTCAGCTTATTTGACCTTAAGCAAGTGATTTAATCTCTTTAGCTTTTTTAATTATGTGATGGAAAAAATGAAAATAATAATAGTAAGTATTCCATAAAATGTTTGAGAGAATACCAAAAAGAAACCATATATGAAGGAAAATGACTTTCTTCAACATATAGAAAGAGCACTTTAAGGGATTATAGCTATTATTACCTTTGTATTATTACTGATTTATAAATATGAATTTATTTTCATTTTTATTTCCACTTGGTTATATGAATTTATTTTATTTTTTCAACAATATTATTTATTTATTTTTAGACAGAGTAGAAGGGAGGGAGAAAGAGAGGGAAAGAAACATCAATGTATGGTTGCCTCTTGTACACCCCAGGCACGTGCCTGGACTGGGGAATCTGGCTGGCAACCCAGGCATGTGCCCCAACTGGGAATTGAATTGGAAACCCTTTGGTTCATAGGTCAGTGCACAATCCACTGAGCCACATCAGCCACGGCTGGTTATATCATTTTAAAAAACTTTGATGAATTTTTACATGACAAAGAGTCAAAGAAAAGGGTTCTGTTTGTTTGGCAGTACAATTTATCCCCAAGTTTAAAAGATAATGAATGGGAAATTTGTATTCACTCAATAGACATTTCACTTACAAGATTTGAGATACATCTATCAGTCCATGGTAGATGTGACATGTCTGTTCTTCCCAAGACAACCTGAAAACTCTTTTGGATAATTATATCACCATTTGTGATTTTATAAACATTCTTTATCTATAGCACTATTTGATCCTGCACACTGATGCTAAATGCCACATTAAGTTTAATTTTGTGGTAGTATCAAAGGACTTAGAGGTGTTAAGGAACACACACTCAATTTTCAATTGTAGTAAACCCTATCTAGACTCTCAGGTTTCCATATTTTCTATAGATATAAATATGTAACTCTTATTGGAAGCACTTTAAATATTTGTTACTTATCATTAAAACCCTCCTTCTGAACAAGCCAATCACACCTACCTCTACATATTAGCTTTTTCTGCATGGAATATGATAAAGCATAATTGTTAGGAAACAATGTAGCATGATGAAAATTATATACTTTTTAATTTTAAAATATTAGATATTAAAATGCCTCTTTGTAAAACACACTTATAAAGCCACAGCCTTACCATAGGTTACAGTAATCATACTCTTAACTATTTATTCAACTGAGTTAAAAATATATATTCATATAAAAACAAGAATTTAAATGTTCAGAAACTTTGTCTATAAATGTCAAATCTTGGGAGAAGCCAAAACTTTCATTCATAGCTGAATGAAAAAATGTAGTGTGGTACATCTCTACAATAGTGTACTCTTTGGAGATAAAAAGAAATGAGCTACGAAGACCTGCAAAGACATAGATTGACTTTAATTACATGTGGCTAAGTGGTAGAAACCAGTTAGAAAAAGGATCAGTGATTGCCAGTGGTAAAGGATAGTTAAGGTTTGAACAACAATAATTAAACAAATTAAGAAAGGTTTGAAGAGGTAAAACCCAGGGTATTTTTTAGAGCACTGAAACTATTCTATATGATATTACAATGTTAATAGATGACACTATTCACTTATTTAAAGCCACAGAACTTTATAGCACATAGAGCAAACATAAAATGTGTACATTATTTTTTAAAATTTTTCTTTCTTTTTTTTTTTAGAGAGGGGGGTCAGACAGAAGAAAGAGAGGGAGAGAAACATCAATGCATGAGAGAAACATCCATCAGTTGTCTCTCACATGCCTCCAACCAAGGACCTGGCACACAACTGAGGTACGTACCCTGACTGGGAATTGAACTGGTGACCTTTTAGTTTTCAGGCAGTCAATCAGCTCAGCTACACCAGCCAGGACATGTTATTATTATTTTTTTAAATCTGGAGATTGGGAGACTACAGGTTGTACTACAGATGTGAAAATACAATTTAACTTTAATATAAATATATAAAATCATTTTACAAAAGCTTATTTCTGAAAGAAAAAAATGCTTAACGATAAAACTTTGGAAAGTGTGTAATGTAAAAGACCAAAGAAAAAATAAAATGTGCTTAAGCGCAGTGGCCTAGTAGACAAAGCCCTATTTGAAGGGGAGTATAGGTTAAAAATGTTAGAACCATTATACATGTATATTGGAATAAAATAAGTAAATAGATGGTAGATTTTGGAAGACCTGTTTTTCACTGTTGTTCTAAAAGCTACAGACAAATGAGAGGAGAAGTCTTGAATGATCTATGTGTTAATGTACTAGAGTGGAAGGCAAGAGTAACTCATGTTAAGCTTAATATACAGATGAGGGCAAATATAAATATTTTCACATATGTCTGTGTAAGCAGGGGTTTAGAGGAATAAGACACCAGTAATAACAAGCACACATGGCATGTAGATCTCGGTTTCTAACTCTCCAATAGAATGAACTAGGACTCCTTGGAGAAATGTCTGATTCTAGGACTGGAACTGGAAGTATACAAGATAAGCCTCAAGCTATTTCAGTGCCAGAAATATGAAAGTTCTAAAAAAATTAAAACAATACAAGGTGTCCAAGGGATGCAAGAAACACCTGAAAGAATTTAGAGTGACCAGAATAGAAAATTTAGAAAAATAATTTAATACTGAATTATAATCCAAAGTATAAAATAAATGCCTATGAATCTATATAGACCTAAATAAATGATTTAATAAATAAATAAATAAATAAACAAACAAATAAATAAACAGGGCAGAACAGATAAACTTCCCATACAGCATTCCAATTACCTTATACACATACTTCACCTTTAAAAAGACAGAGGATAAATTCCCAATGTTAATTGTAGGTTCCACATAGTGTTTTCCCTTGATGAATTCCATATGGAAAGACAGAAAAAGGGTATTGTTACCATGGTGAAACCTAATACACTCCACCTCAACCAGGTGATCAAAGTTAACCTGAAGGGTAATGAGTCATGTTGGTTGTAGGTACCTTTGATATGATGGGAAGGTAATGACACTGCATGTGGTCTTTCTGTGGTCTTTCTGCCCAAAGCCCCTTAATGGTTAATGTGACAACTTGACCGAGCCACCAGGAGCCCACTGTATGGGCGGACATTATTCTGTGAGAATGCTTTTATGTGATACTAACATTTAAATGAGAAGATGAGTACAGAGGACTGCCCTCCACAGGTGTGTGGGCCTAATCCAATCAGATGAAGGCCTGAATTGAACAGGAGGCTGACTTTTTGAGCAAGGCAGTATTACCCTGCTTGCTTCGTTCCAGAATATAGGCTTTTTCTGGTTCTAAAGCAACTTCCTGCTTTCAAACTCATATTGGCACATCTGTTGCACAGATTTTGAACTTATCGTTCTCCATAATCATATTGACAAATTCCTTATAATAAAATTACTTAGATCAGCAATTTTCCCCTTCAGGAATAAGCTTCAGAGAAATTATTTCATCTATCTGTAATATAGTTAGATTGTATAACTTTCTCATGTATAAAGACCTCCTCTTCATATAAAGATCATTTATATGGTCAGGCAAAAGTAGGTTTAGAGTTGTGAGTATGCAAAACACAGTTTATTTACATATTATTATTTATTATTGTATTATTTTCTGTATGAACAACTGTAAATCTGCTTACGCCCCACTATATATGAGCTCCTCTTGCTTTGGGTCTCTGGAGAACCCTGACTAATATAAACCCATAACCCCATAACTGTAGTCTAATTGCAAGGAAATTATCAGAAAAAGCTGAATTGAAAGACATTCTATAAAATATACAAATATTCTCCAAAAAGTCAAAATCAAAAAAATAAGGAAAATCTGAGAAGGCAGTAGAAGCAAAGGAGATATTCCAGAGATTCTGGAGTGGAAATGTTACTGGTGAGACCCAAGTCAGGGAGCTGCCACTCCTCGGTTCTTGTCTTGATTGCAAGAGAGGAATTCAAGTGAGAGATAACACACATAGTGGTATTGAGATAGCAAGTTTATTTATGAAACACATGTGAGCATGAAATTGCAGGCAAGCACCCTACTAGTCTGAATTCCCCACATGTAGAGGAAATAAAATTGTTAGTAAGTTTGTTGTGTACACTTGGACCAAGGCTACAAGTGAGCATTCAGCTACTAGGAGTGCCTCAACTGTTGGGGTTCAGGGGTTATATACTTTAGTCAGCTTCTAGGTAACACTCTCTCTCCCCTTTCTAGACCTTGGAGTTAATGTATAGCTACAAAGGTTTTCCTTCTCAGCTAATACAGGTTTTCTTTGTCTTAGTTAAAAGTTGCTACAGGGGCTCCCTTTCCCAGTAAACAGAGTTTCAAGGACTTCTTCCCTCCTGTGCTATTTTTGCTTCTGATGTTCAGAATGCTTGACAATCTTATCAGATCAGGCTCAGGACTAGTGAATCAGCAGATGAGACATGTGTCCCTCCTCCTCCCTGCCTCAGTTTACTACCTATCCTACCTAATAGAAATAGAGACATTAGGTATAAAATCAGGAAATATTAATAACATATAAAATATGCTGAATTATAATGCCTAAATATTGGTTCATTGAGGTACTGGTCAAATAAACCATAGTATTTTAAAATGCCAACATCAGAGACACCTCCATACAAGGATACAAGTGCATTCTCTGCACTATCTTAGTTTTTCTGTAATCCTAAAACTATTGTCAAGGCCTTTTTGAAAAAGTAAAACATTTTCTTTGGAAAGTAATAAAATCCGTAAACTTTTAGAGACCAATTAAGACTAAAAAGAGCACAAATATACAGTCAGCTATAATTCGTATTTCATGGCCACAAAACTAGTGATTCAATGTCCTGAAATAGTTATTTCTTCATATATGTTGTTTTAATCCACCATTAGATGAAAGTATATTTGAGGGAAAAAGCACATATGTTTCCTAGAAAACTTCATTTCAATATGTGCAATTTGTTTCTACTAACATTAAATGTATATTGATATAAACAAATATTCAAATCATGTGCATTTGTGTATGATTCCAATAAATATTGTGTGTTTTCTTCTCATTGTTTTATTTGGTATTTGTAAGATATCAATAATTGATTAAGACATGGGAAGTATAGCTCAGTGTATTTGTAACCCAGGAATATTTCAAATAATATAGGAGAATAGAGGAAGATTCCAACAGTATTTTATTTTAATAAGCCCAGAGGGAGGGAACTACCATGTATATTTCTCAGTGCTTTTTCATCTGGTATTCTGAAACAGCCTTTTGAAGCTTCTGCATTTGGTTGTTGTAATATTCAGCCAGTCTGGCCAGATAGCAAATTACTTCTTTGTAGAGTTAAGGTCCTTTTATAAAAGAAAAAAAAATATCCGCAAAGGTTTTCCACTGTTAATTGCTAGTTTGATGAAATTAGAAATGATCTTCTCAGCAATCAGTTTTTCAATAACATTATAAAACAATATAATTAGCTGGTGATTTATTTGTACTTGTTGCCATTTATACACACACACATAAACCATTACTTCTGAGACCGTAATTGTAAGATTTTAAAAATTGTTATTCAAAACACATAAAAGTGTAAGAAAAAATAATTGCATATTTTTGGTTAGATTTTCACAACAGATGTCAGTATCTAACCCTGCTAATCATGCTGAAACATAATAAACGGTGATTTTTTTTAAGCGTGTGAACTCTTACATACTATAAAATATATTTTCTTGTGGTGAAATATATTTAAAACTTATATAGATTTGAAACTAATTGGCCTCCTTCTAGGCACTGCACAGTTGGGTTAAAAATTAGTCATTGGTGCCTTGACCAGTGGTGGCTCAGTTGGTTGGGCGTCATTGGCAAGGTGAAAGATCACCAGTTCAATTCCAGGTCAGGCACATGCCTGGGTTGTAGGTTCAGTCCCCGTCAGGGTGCATATAGAGACAACTGATCGATGTTTGTCTCTCACAACAAATGTTTCTCTCCCTCTCTTTATCCTTCCCTTCCACTCTAAAGAAAAACAAACAAACAAATGAACACATACATACATAGATACATACATAGATAAATATTTTTAAAACTTAGTTCTTTGTTAAGCTACATAAACATAATAGAGAACTCTGTCTATTGGTGAACATTCAATATTGCATCAGGGTTAGTTTGAAAAAGAATGCAGGTATATTAGATGACAGTTGATCAAAAAGGGGTAAAAATAGGTTTTCCCCAGCTCTTCATGTTTCTACTTTTTATCTTACTACTAGCTCTCACATTTGAGGTTTGAATGGACCCTCGTTAATTCAAAATATAAAAATGAATAATTTCTTTAAATGCCACTTAGAAACTTCAAAATTATCTATGGAATAAAATAAATATTATCCATAGACTATCAATCACAGATAAACAGCCTATTCATTGGCCATAAATAGCCCCATCATTTATATATAAATTTTAAATATAAACAAAATATCATATGGCTTAGATAAACCTCTGAAAATTTGTTGATGATTCCAGTATTATTTAAGCAGTTTCAGAGCAAATAAAATGAGAGAAAGACCCTTAAATCATTCTGTTTTTCCAACCTGATCCTAAGACAAAAAGCAGTTGATAACCTGTTTCTCTGACAAACTATAAACCTGTTCTGATATCTGAATATACATGAAAAATTGCATAGTTTGTCAAACACAACTTTTAAAATAAATTTACTATAAGCAAGTACTGTTGATTACAAATGTGGCAATTCTTCACCAGCTAAACTGACTTTTGTTATAATTTTCTACACATGATCATTCAAATAATGGTAAGGAAATGGCTTTTGATGACATTTACAAATCATTTCTTAGTTCCATGAGTCCAATCCTAGAATTCCCATTAAACTAACCTCATAAATAAGGATTTCTATTTTACTAACCACAGTCACATTGCTCTGCAAAGTATGAGCATTTTAACTAAATAAAACAAAATAATCAATAGGGTAAGTAGCAGAAAGTGAGTAATAGCAGTGTATTGGATTGAATGGTGGTCCCCCCAAAGATATGTCCTACTGAGTATTGTGAATGTGACCTTATTAAGAAAAAGTGTTTTGGCAGATACAATTAACTAAGGACTTGAAAATGAGATCTTTTAGATGAGGTGGGGTGGTCCTAAACCTAACGATAAGTGGCAAGATAAAAGAAAAAGACCACACAGAGGATAAAATGATGTGGAAATGGAAGAAGAAGTGGAAAGAATACATCTATAAGACAAAGAATGCCAAGAGTTGTTGGCAGCCATCAGCCTGGGAGAGAACTCTGGAACAATCTATCCCTCAGAGCCTCCACAATGAACCAACCTAGCTAATACTATATCATTTCAATAAATGATTGAATAAATAAATAAATTTGGGGTAACAGCTTTGTAGAAGAATCTCACATACTTTATATATCTACATTGCTTATAACGAAGACCAGCAGTGGTAGCTGAAGAGTTCAATATTTTGTTTTTTTGTTTCTGCTGGATGCTTCAGTCAAGATTTCTAATTTTCTGTTATATTTATATTTAAACATAAATTAAAATAAAACATTTGTTAAAGAGACAACAAGAAACAAAATAAAAGTAATGAAAACATAAATGAAAGAGACATGGGAAAGTAGACAACGTAGATGAAAGAGAAGAATTTCAACTGAGTTTTGGAGTGTAAAAACTATGAAATTTACTCTACTAGTATTAAAAAGAAATGTAACATATGAAATTAAGAACTAGTTGCAAGGATCATATAAGACCTTAAAGATAGAGGATAAGACTGATGAACCTACTAGAAAATATCCAAACTAATTCAAAAAGTGATAAAAATGTATGGAAAGGTGCTATGACACTATGGCACAGAAGTACAGTATTTAGTTATGTTCTCAGAAGGAGAAAACAGAGGAAGTTAAAAGAAATATTGAAAAAAATTTAATAACCATGAATTTTTCAAAGTTGATAAAAGATAGAAACCTTAATCCAAGAAAGTCCATGAAAAGTCACTGTAAAAATAGAATGACAATCACAATAAGGTTTAATGTAAAAAAAAAAACACTGTAACTTAAGGTTAATAAGGAAATCTTAAAAGCCTGACAGAGTAAAAAGTATTTATTACCTCCATTACCTCCAAAAAAAAACAACTATAGACATTCATCTGACTTCCATACAGAAAAAATAATAATAAAATTAAATTTAAAATAAAGATGCCAAAAGAAAATAGGATGACATTTTTATAGTATAGGAAAATTTACTGCCAATGAATCATTCTGTAATCAAAAACTTATGCTACAAAAATGATGCTTTCATACATACTGAGAAGTGATAAAAATGCATGGAGAGTCAGCCTGATCTGAAATAAATACCAGAAGGAAAACTTTCAACAGAATTATTCCTAAAAAATGTGGACATGAAATAAAGAATACAGGAGATGGTAAATGTGTGGATAAATATGTGATTACTGGTATAAAATATAAATGTATTATTTTGTAAACTTTGAAATGCATGTAAAATAAAGTTCTATAGCAGAAATGATTCATAACCAGGAATGATATACAAGGTAGAGTTTTCTATTGATCCAGTGGTATCAAGGACACTATAAACAACTAATTGTTTTGAGACTAAGAAGTCAGTTGCCTCTCAGTCTTTTGGCTAAGTTCAGGTGGAGGTCCTAAAAAGTCAAAGAAAATAATATAATATCTGAAGTACTAATATCAGATGCACTTTCATATGCTGATAATGAACTAACAGAAAGGGAAATTAAGAAAATAATCCTATTTACAACTGCAAACAAGAAATAAAATACGTAGGAATTAACCTAACAAAAGATGTAAAAGATTTGTACTTGGAAAATTATAAGATACTAAAGAAAGAAAGAAAAGTAAGTGAAAGCATATACCTTGTTCATGGGTAGGAAATGTCCATACTACCCAAAACAATCTATAGATTCAAAGCAATCCCTATCAAGATTCCAATGTTGTATTTCTCAGAACTAGAACAAATATTTCAAAAATTTCTATGGAACTACAAAAGGCCCCACATAGCAACAGCAACCCTGAGGAAGAAGAACAAACTTAGAGGAATCACACTACCTAATATGAAACTGTACTATTAGCTCATAGAAATCAAAACAGCATGGTATTGGCATAAAAACAGACACATAGATTGATGGAACAGAATAGAGAGCTCAGAAATAAGTTCACACCTTTATAGTCAATTAATATGTGATAGAGGAAGCAAGCACATACAATGGGCTAAAGACAGTTTATTCAGTAAGAGGTGTTGAGAAAATTGGACAGATACATGCAGACAATGAAAGTAGACCACTTTCTTATCCCACACATAAGAATAAATTCAAAATAGATCAAAGACTTAAATTTAGACCTGAAACTATAAAAATCATACAAGAAAACATAGGCAGCAAAATCTCAGACATTGCTCATAGCAATATATTATTGGATATATCTCCCCAGGCAAGGGAAGCAAAGGAAAAAATAAAAAAACGGACTACATAAAACTAAAAAGTTTTTGCACAGCAAAGGAAATCATCAACAAAAGAAAAGGACAACCTACAGAATGGAAGAACATATTCACCAATTCATCTGATAAGGGTTCAATATCCCAAATTTATAAAGGATTTACAAAACTCAATGCCAAAAAATAAAGTGATAGAGTTAAAAAATTGTTAGCTCAGTAAGTCGATCTATAAAATACTGTTTGAACTATTGTATGTATTAAGATGTATATTAGTTGTAATTCACAATAACTCTATTCCTTTCTTAAATCTTTGTAATTGTTTATGGAATAAAATTGCTCATTTCCATGTTACATTGTTCATTTTCAATATAAAACAGTGTAATTAAAACAGATGTATTTTTATTATCTGAAGTATTAAATGTAAATTATGTATCATTACAGTTATAATATGTTAACTTTTGAAAATGTAAGCAACATATGGGTTCATTAGAACCCTCTATATATTATAAAACATTATGAATATATTTACATGTAAACAAGAGCATATATTAGTGATCAGCTGCATGCAAATGGATAAATGTCAAAGTTTGGCCATAGGGACATCAAGAGAGTAGTAGAAATAGAACACTGGAATCAAGTGCAAAAACATAAGAGGGGAAAGCAAACAGTATAGATATAATTTGTTCACTTTGAAATTCATAAAGTAACCAAAGAACAATATGTAGTAAGAATAATACAGACCAGACAAATATTTCCTAGCATAGGTGATAAGGAAAAAAAAACATAATTTAAGAAAAGTATTTTCTGACTACCTTGTTTAGAAGCAACCAGTGTTAGTCGTACCAGAACATTCTTGCTCTCCCTTTTTTAAGATTTTATTTATTTATTTTTAGAAAGAGAGGAAGGGAAGGAGGAAAACAGGGAGAGAAACATCAATGTGTGGTTGCCTCCATGTGCCCCCTACTGGGGACCTGGTCTGCAACTCAGGCATGTGCCTTGACTGGGAATCAAAGTGTCCACCCTTTGGTTTGCTGGCCAGCATTCAATCCACTGAGCCACACCAGCCAGGGCTGGGGTGCGGGGGAGGGCAATAATTCTTGAGAGATGGACAGTAGAGTGATGAATCTTACAGCTGGCCCAGCTTATGGCTCTGAGTTTCCATGCTGTGCTGCAGAGAGTGGGGAAGCCCAAACAGACCCCTGCAGACACCCTCAGTTGAGCTGATGAAGTGGAAAATCCTGGGAGGGCTAAAGTTGCTAGAGTTCACAGTGCATGGTAACAGAGAAGGGAGAGTTCTAATAAGAGAAAAAGACTAGATATCTGAGGGGAGTCAATTCAGAGTTTTTTGTTTATTTGTTTTTTGCAAAAGGACATGAAGGACATTTTGATTATGAATGTGACTAATACACTTATTTTTAATTTTGAAAGAGACTTTATCGTTTGGAGCAGTGTAATATTCACAGAAAAATTGAGCAGAAGGTACAGAGCTTCTCCATATATCCTCTGTCCTCACCTATGTGAAGCCTCTCCCACTATCAATATGCCCCATCAATCTATGTTGACACATCATTTTCACCCAAATCCACACATTGGGTTACATCTGGTTCACTTTTGGTGTTGCACATTTTATAGGTTTGGAAACCTATGACATGTATTTGTCAATTTAGTATCATACAAAGTAGCTTTGCTGCCCTAAAATTCTTCTATGTCTTACCTATTCATCCCTCACTTGTCCCAAATTCTTTTTCAGGGTATCCTATAGTTGAAACAAGACAGTGTTTAGCCTTTCCAGATTGATTTCTTTCCCTGCATTTAATTTTCCTCCATGTCTACATGACTTGATAGCTCATTTCTTCTTAGGACCGAATAATAATTCATTGCATTGTTGGATGCTACTGAGTTTTTGCAACTATGGATAGAACTGCTTTAAACATCTGTGTACATACAGATTTTTGTCATGACATAGGTTTTTAACTCCTTTGGGTAAATATAAGAAAATGTAATTTTTTTATTATAAGAGTATGTTTAGTTTCGTTAGAAACTGCCAAAAAAGAAAGAAAGAAACTGCTGAATGATCGTCCAAAGTGGCTGTAACATTTGGCACTCCCATCAGCAGCGAAGGAACATTCCTGCTGCTGCACATACTGACCGGCTTTGGTGGTGTCAGTGTGCTGGGTTTTGGCAATTCTAATAGGAGAATAGTGGTCTTTCATTGTGTTTTTATTTGTATTATGAAGTACAATGTTTGGCCTCTTCTATCTGGTTTCACAATTAGATACTTTTTTCTATCAATTTCAGATTTTATGTTCATGATAATGAAGAATGTTATCAAAGTCTTTATCATCAAACTCAAGAAATAGCAGTTAAGTATGGATCTTTAAGTCATTGTAATGGTGGGCAATGTCAGAAGGAGCTTTAAATGGACAGTAAGGGTGGCATCTAAAACTTGTCTGCTGGAAACAGAAGTGGGATGCTCGAGAAGCAAGCAGTTTCTTTGATAAATGTTGGCTTGACGCTGGAGACAAGGATGCTTCATCAACCAAGACATTTTTTCTATCATCCTTGGTTCTTCCTGCATTTTTATAAATAGGTCTTTTTATATTTCAATATACCCCTTATTGAGAGCAATATTAAAATTCTTTTCAAATTTAAAAATATAATAAAATATGAATAGCCTTCTCTCTCATGCCATTTATTTATTTATATTAATAATGTTACTTTCCTACTCTTTGCCACCTTGCAAAACCAGCAGAGTAAATGTAAATCACCATATAATTACCAAAAAGTGTTCCATATTCCATGAAAATTGTTCTTTTCATTCTAATTCATTGTTTAAATGACAGTGGATTTTGAATGTTTGTAAAAGTTAAAATTAGCATATAAGAACTTTCTTTAAAAATATCTGATCAAGGACACTATCAGTGTGCTTTTAAGATTTTTTTACTACATAGTAAAATGAACAAGGAAATGAGAAAATAAAATATTTAATTATAAGATTTAAAGTTTTTATAATACATATATAAAAAAAACCCTCTAAGCTAAACAATGTTCCAACCTCTTCAGGCTGCCTTGAAATGTATTTTTCACATGGGGTTCTTTATAGATTCTGTGTTGTAGTAGATGATTACTTTGACTATACTCATATTTTTATTCAAATAACTTTATTTTCTCAACATCTGACTTTGATAATCCCCTTCCAATCTTGTAATGAGTTAGCATTTTATTAAATATATATCTGTTATATTTAATTATATTTACCACAATTTGATATGGTAAAAGTGTCCAAGTATGAAAATCTGAAAGTCTAATTTTAGTCATTGGTAATATTAATAATATTTACAAAATTATATGTTTGTATAAAATATATATATGTGCCAAACTTCGATAAATATTTCTTTAGATAGTTTTATTCAAATGTTATTCAAATGGTGAAATGTTAGGGTGATATTACCCCATATTGTAAATTTCAAAAAGCTTTTTATTCTTTAATCAGAATCCAACTAGAAAGTTGAGTTCACTTCCTTCATGAGACTGTGAAGCAATCTTAACAAAACATGATCCTGAGTAAATTGTGACCCCAACTTTAATGACAGTGACCTGAATTCATGTCTTTGACATGCACCGGCATCATCCTAACCCATTTTAATACATGAAAAATTCAAGAATTTTAGTCAGATTGTTGCCACTGACCATGTCTATACTGATTTTATTCCTAAAATGGTTGAAACAAATATTCCGTTTCTCTTGAAGAAGTTGGAAACCTATCTTAATAAAAATATCCAAAGAAAACATACACACACACTCCTCCTTGGTTATCAAGAGGTTAGAGGTTGCAAATTTAACCGTTGCATATTTTTCATTCCATTCAGCTGTCTCAATACTAGAGGTAAACGTTTTGATAGCCCAGGTATTTTTTAAATACCTTTCCTGTTGTTAAAATCACATAGGTATGTTTTCTTAACACTATATTGTTTAATACTATTTTATAAAATTATACATAAGGTTTAATATGAGTTCTTTTAATTAATATTGTTTATGTATTTTAATAATTCTACTGAGTATAACTGATATGCAATAACAGGTTTTGACATGCACTATACCATGTTATTAACTTAAGGCACTATGTTGTATTGCAGATGTCTGGAGTAATTTTTTGCATATCTTTAACTTCAGACTTTTTGTTTTTTAGGTTTTAAGCATGTAATTTATAAGCAGCATGCAAGTGGGCTTATGTTCTACTCATTTCTCAGGGTTGTGAGAGAGCTCTAGATTCCCTCCCATCTTGCCTTAAACGTAAAAGGTGACATCTGGCTCACGGCCCAGGTTTTAACTACAGTGCAGATATCTGTACATGTTCCCAATGGAGTTTTGTCCTCGCTCAGCACTTAGTGTTGACCACCACTCTTGGGTTAGCTTAGAACTTTCTTTTTTTTAGATGTATTTGTTTATTTTTAGAGAGAAGGGAAGAAAGGGAGAAATGGTGAAAAACATCAATGTGAGAGAGAAACACTGGTTGGTTGCCTCTCCTATGTGCCTCAACTGGGAACTGAGACTGCAGCCCAGACATGCATCCTGACCAGCAGTCAACTGGCGGTCTTTCACTTTGAGGAACGGCCGCCAACCAACTGAACCACCCTGGTCAGGGCAAGAGGTTTGAAGTTTTAAATGATTTTTCTGGCTACCTGTAGTTGCTCCAAATTTCTTTTATCCCAGCCACACAAGAAAAATTACATTTTATGAAACACTTAGTATTTTTGCAATAAGAACAAGCTAATTTCTCATTCTAATTTGCAAATCTGTGGCTGGCTCCTTGTTGATCACTCTTCAATTCTTTATATGAATACTGTGACTCACTATCTACAGTTCAGGATTCTTTTCACTTATGTTGAGGTTTGAATAGTTACTGATTTTTAGTTTTGCTAGTACAAATCTGTGTTTATGTTTATTGATTTTTCTTATTGGTCTTGCATGATTTGGGAGAAGAAAAAGGTAGTGACTACTTTATGTTGTAATAGTAAAAGGTAAGGATCTGGCTATTTTCTTTTCAACAAATATGTCAATTCTCAGGAATTGAGCAAGTGCTTAAAAAATGACAAACTCTATGACAAAAGTTAGGAATTATATATACATCACCCTTTCCCAAAAACAAAGGCTGACATTTATCCATGTAATCCATGACTCACCAATTAATTTGAGACTATATATAAATGATATTTGTGTTTCATGTACTGTAAATAAAATATAGCTATAAAAATCCTATCTTAATAATTAGGTTGAAAAGATATTAGAATTAAATATGAATGGTTTGGAGCTCTGAGATTAATTGAGGAAACCTCAGTAAAAGCTTGCAGTTGTGATTTTTAGGAGGTATGATTTCTTTTCAACAATATTTTACTTCTTCAGAAAGAATCTGATACATTTTTTACACTTAAATTGTATTAAATGCTTTGAAAAAAATGTAGATTAATTTTATCCTATGTTATGTTCTAAAATCATCTCAAGCAAAACAATAATATATTATAAAGAAAATATGAGGATTATTGCATGATTCTATAAAGTAACACATGGATAAATATAGAATGTTTATAGCAATGCATAATATATAAAACAACAATGTGCAAAACATAGTCATATGGTATTTTATATATCAAATATGACTGTTTTAACAAATGCATAGATTATGCATACATATTGGTAAGTTTACACCCTAAAGGTGTAAATATGTATTATTCATATTGTCCCTCCCATTTATTTTATGTATTGCCAAATAAATTTGTAAAACATTTTTGTAAATAAACCCGAACTTTCAACATGGATTAATATTAAGTACAAGGTTCATTTCTTCAGACTTTCCTTGTGATTACGGTCATTTATGAACTCTTCTGTATAATTTCACAGGTAGTGCTTTGTAATATTTGTGCCAGGCTATATTTCATACTTCTCTACTGTTACTAGTTCTTGAATTTTATACAATAATATTCAACAAGAGTGTAAAAATATGAGTGCTGCTAGTAATTGTAATAGTCGGTTTATAGGAAATGGAAAATAAAAGTAGTCATCAGCTGTACTGTTTGGGCAATATTCCTATATTTTTAATGCCATATAGTATTTGCTCTTATGAATCATAGAAAATTTCACTCCTTGGATATTTGCTATTGTACTTTTCATGTGAATTACTGAGCTGCTAGACCTTGCACAGAATTAAATGTCAGTTGAACTCGGCACAAGTGTTTAATAGCATGAAATAAAACTAACCAGGGCTGAGGGAATTCTTGATATTGTAAACCAGCCTAATCAGTGAATCTAAGATAAAATTGATACACATACCTCTCTATAAGAAAACACCAGGTTTACTAACATAAGGTTAAAGAATGCTTCCTTATTATATACTGAATACTTTTTGTATTTATAGTAGACATATGTCTACTTAATAAAATGATTTAACTTATTTTTAAACATTCATTTAGTTTCAAGAAACCCAATTTAATTATATAATTCAGATTAACTTTGTTTTTGTATTTTGAGCCTTTCATGTTTTGAAATAAATTTTCATTATTTTATTTTAATTTGATTCAGAACTAAAAGGTATTTTATGGATAACAAATACATAAAATGTCTTAATCAAAATATTAAAATTAAAATGGTTCTCAATCTATACACAATTATTTAAATTTAATAAATTTATTTATATTCCTCCTTTTTTGAAAACCATGGTGCTTGTTCAATGAAGTATTTATGATATTAGTTTGTTTTTACATTTACCTAACTTTGAAGATTGCTTCATAGACAGATTAAGACATATATATATATAATATTAGGAACAATTAATTCAGGAAAATATATTTTAACATGGTTGGAAGAAAATATTACTGTGTAACAAATTACTTCAGAATTTGAAGGACTAATTTTTATTACATTTCTATGGGTCAGAAAACTTATTGTGATTAAGCTGACTTTTTCACCGCTGGGCTCTTACAAGGCTGATAGTGAGGTGCCTGCTGAATTTCACTTGAAGGATCGTTTGTGCCCAAGTTCACTCATGTGGTTGTTGGAAGGATTCAGTTCTTTCTGGGCTCTTGAACTGCGGAGCTCTTGAAGCAGACAGCCTCAGCTTCTCACTGGCTGTTGACCTGAAGCTGTCCTCAGTTTCTTGCCACTTGTTCATCTTCTTGGGGCAATTCACCCCATGGCAGCTGGCTTCATCAGAATGAACAAGGGACAACCGGAAATAATATCAGCAACATGGGAGCTACTATCTTTGGAAACTTAGTCTCATTCCATTACTTTTTGTCTTATTCTGTTAGTTAGAAATAAATCATTAGAGTGAGCCAGCACACAAGGGGAGGGCATCACAGAAGCACATGGATGCCAGTACACTAAGATTTTAAAATTCCTTTAAAAGACATTATGGGAAAGTATACTGTAACTTTTCCCTGCCATAACTTAAAATATATGCCTAAATAAATTTCAAATAAGTAGAAGCAGTAGCAAAATTAAAAATATGCTGCATAAATTGATCAAATCTAGGTTAAAATAATTAAAAGGAGAATAATTCACACAACAAAAGGAAGTATGTTGAGGAAACAGAATGATAGCATTGAAAAAATAAAAGACTATTTTTAAAGTTAAGCTATAGAAAAGAAAAGTAATGATTTAAATAGTGGAAACTTAATTTTGGAAAAATACAAAGACATTCAGATTGGATTAGGCCACAAAATACATTTATGTGGGATATTTTCAAATAATACAGAAAATTTATAGAAGATTGGTATCAAAGTACGATCATCTCAGAAAACCTTTGTGTGAATATATGCAAGTCCCTTTATAAATACATAAATTTAGATTGAGCTATTGAGCTTAATGGATCAAATAGACATAACATGTAATATAATTGCTCTTATAAATAAAAAGACATAAATTGGCCACTGTAATGTATCATTTACACACTCGATATTTTTAGAAAACCTTTATTGTCACATGTAAAATGAAGATACTACAATTAATTAATAAGATAACATGTTTAATGGCTTATCAGAGTGCCTGATACAAAATTTCAACTCATTAACTGAAAATTAAAATAATAAAGGTAAGTAATTTTATCATATCAAACACTAAGTGGTATATATGAAGCATAAATGTTCAGAAATAACAGAAGAAATTAAGGGATGGAAATTTTAACAGTTTGAAAAAGGCAATAAAGATTGATTAGGAAAATATGAGGGCTACTTAATAGATGATATTTTTTCACAAATATGATCAAATTATATATTTGGAAATTAACGATACAATAGCCATCTTCTGGTAGTGAACATATTCTAAGATGAGTTGCCTCCATCCCTACTTCCTGATGCTCATGCCCTGTGGACCGTTCCCCTGAATGTGGACAGGACCTGTGCCTTTCTTCTTCCAAATAGAATATGGAAGAAAAAGACAGGGTTTGGAACATGTCATTAAGATCCCAAATCAATGATTTCATGTTAATCAAAATTATCCTAGTTGGATCTGAATTAATCAATTGAAAACATTAGAAGAGGAACTAAAGACTCCCTGAGAAGAGAGAGAAAGAGTCTCCCTTGTTGGTTTTGAAGGATTAAAATACCGTGTTCTGGGAAAGCAGATGGAGAGAGTCATGCCAGCATAGTGTCTGTCATGATGAATTGTACTTCTCTACTACCTTTCAACAGTATTGGTCAAGTTGTGAAACTTCCTCCAATCAATTAAATGAAAGCATATGTGATGTTTTTCAGAAACTTTGTGAGTCAAATTGCTTTTTCCTTCTTTGGAGATTATGGGTGCATATGTTGAAGTGGAAACCTTCCTGCTAACTAATCAATTCAGATGAGCAGAGCCTTTATGAAGGGGTGTATGACCAAGAATGAAATATTTGCTGTATTATGCCATGAAGGTTTAGGCTTATTTTTTACTTAGGCAAAACATATATTTAAAAATTGAGGCTTAAGGTAGGTGCTACTGTGGGAAAAAATGGTTTAAAATTCTGAGAGACTGGTAACTACCACATAGTGACAAAACATTCAATAAAAGTGTCCCTGTGATAAAGTAGAATGTAGTAATGTACTACTGAACTTTTATTTGTAGGGGAAGATGTTAAAAAAACATGATCTTAGTGTGAATATGTAGGTTATCAATTGTTTCAAGAAATCAAGTACTATTGTTTTTTAAAGAAAAGATGACTGTAGAGTAACATATATATCGGATTTGAAAGAGAATAAAAGAGGAAAAGAGAGAGACTAGAAATGCAAAGATGTGCAGGATTGGAAGAGACAAATTCTGTTCAATCCATAAAGAGGAAAAATAAAACTGAGCTGTACTTTGAGCTACAAAGGCCAGTGAAAATTCATAATTAGGCAAAACATCAAATCAAAGGAATTCATTATGAAATTATATGAATGAATTAAAGTGGTAACATTAAATCCTATAAATTAGTCAAAAATTGCTCTTGGAAATAAGCCAAGGGTACATAACTCTCCTACCAAAGCCTAAAAAATTCACATTACCCACATTAGATAAACAGAAAGAAAGAAGACAGGGTCTGGGGACCAAAAGCAATGTAAGAGTTATGTTGAGAAAGACACTATGTATAACAGACTTTTAGTTAGAGCTCTTTAACGCTTGGAATTGACTTAATTCAAATAGATAAGAAACTGATTGATAAAAGGATATTAGTACCATCATAAGCAGCACAGTCCTGTATTATACGACAGTAAGACTCTAGTTCCCACACACATAAATGTACAAAATGGGCTGAGAGAACTGCTCAGCTCCAGGGTGTATTTGTAGATACCAACTTCCAGTGTGGGCAAGGATTAAAATGGAATGGAAAGGTGAAGCCACCTACTGGAAAGTTGTTTAGAAAGATCTCTGTCACCCCCTGATTAGGGTGCCTGCCTATCAGTACATGCCAAATGGGATTTGAGAATACTTAACAAAACTTATATATGTCGTACTATGTCTAAATGGACTTTTTGGGTTATATTTTTCAGAGAGATTTGAGTATATTTTGTCTTCACAATGGAGAGTGAAACATATTTGTAGGGACCAAAATGATGCAGTGTGTTAGTCATTAGTATCATTGAATTATTTATGGTTTTTTACCTTCAGGTCAAATTAAACATTCTTGCCCCCTTCAGAATTAGCTGTGGCAAGGAAATTGCTTTGAGACAGTAAAATATGAATACAAGTGAAGTTTGTTACTTCAGGGTAGATTCTTTGAGAACTGCACACTATTAGCCATATTTCCCTTCAGTTTGAATATGAGAAATGTATTTTAAGATTGAGTCTTTTTCAGACTGAATCTTGAGAAACTAAAGACAAGCTGTATAGTGGAACCATGTAGTTAATAGGGTGTAAGAAAGACTTAAATCTTCTTTTCAAAGCCATGTAGATTTGAGTTTATTTAATGGGACTGTTTGCTTATCTTTTTTGTTCTTTATGCTATTTACTACTTTTAATTGACTGATTGAATTTTATCTCTTGGCTTGTTAAAGAAGGGTGAGTTTTTCATTATGATTTTAGTTTGCTCAAAATTTCTGTATTTCCCCCGCCCTACCCATTCCCACCTCCCACTCTAATTCCTTCCCCTCTTTTACTTTGTCCATGAGTCCTTTATATATGTTCTTTTATGACCCTCCTCTCCCTTCCCCCATAATCCCTCTTCCCTCTCCCTTCTGGTTACTGGTTACTGTCAATTTGTTCTTTATTTCAATGTCTCTGGTTATATTTTGCTTGCTTATTTGTTTTGTTGATTAAGTTCCACTTATAGGTGAGATCACATGGTATTTGTCTTTCAGTGCCTGGCTTACTTCACTTAGCATAATGCTCTCCAGTTCCATCCACGCTGTCATGAAGGATGAGAACTCCTACTTTCTTTCTGCTGTGTAGTATTCCATCATGTAAATGTACCAATGTTTTTGATACTGTACTTGAACAACAATTTAAAAAATACAGACAAAAGAAATGCTAAAAAAATTTGTAAATTTAAAATAAGTATCTTCAAAACATCTTTAAAAATGTAATTGTGTACTGATTGATAAAAAGATATATATATTTGATGAAATATGAACATACACTTTTCACTAAACGTGGAAAACCTATTATTTTTAAGTACAGGAAAAAATTCTATATTTCTACATTAAAATTCATGCAGTATTGTTTTAGCACCTGTTACAGTGCACTTTTTCAGCACAATCTTTTATCTTCTCAAGATTACCAGTTTTCTTGAAATATTTGTGTAAAATTTATATTTTTTCTGATTTTCATTTGCTTGCATTTTTAAATATCTTGCTTTATTTTATTTTTCTCAAATGTTAAAATTAACTCCACTCATGTTTAGTTTAAGTCTGCATTTGGTTTTCTTATACAATTTGTAAATTTGGTATTTAACTTGTGGATTTAATTCACTAATGACTAAATTATTCATAAATAAGTTTAGTTTTACTTTTTAATTATTTTACTTCTTAATTGTATTACATTTTAAAAAATGTATTTACCACTTGATTTTATTGATCAAATGTTTGTTTATTTTTGACTTTGCTTTGAACATCTTATGTAATTCTTTATATTTTCTAACATCAGTTACTTAGAAATATTTATCAATCATATTTGATTATAAATTTTAATAATTATTAACCAATAATATAACATTTCAAAAACCATGTACAATCTCTATATTATTATCAGTTTAAAACTTTTGCAGATGTCAGTTATATCTCAATAAGAAAAAGAATTTTACTTGCATTTTGTATTAAATGTTAAATATTATGTTATTAACCACATCCTTAAATTTAATTTTATTGGTTTTGTTTTTACTGAATACTCTGTATTCCACTTGTTATATATTATTGTTTACTTTTGTTTTACCAAATTACTTTTTAAATATATTTTTGAATGTGTCAAAAGGTAGATAATTTACCATGAAAAAAAGATTTTCCTCTAAAAGTGCTTTAATAGTTTCATTATTATCTGAAATATCAGAAATAAAGCTTTTCACAGAAATTATTTAATCTATCAATCTATCTATCTACCTTCCATCATTAGCTTAACAATAATGTCTGTTTCTTTGCTTTCAAATTTCTTTATTTGTTGGATTTATTCTTTCAAGTTCATGTTCACCACAAATATAGAGCCACAGTTTCTGTGTTGTCAATGTTATATTGTGGACAAAAAGTCAAAGACAACCTTTCTCTTAAATCCAATGAGAATTTTACCTTGGCCTCCAACAAAAGAACCTATGCACCCCAATGTTCATAGCAGCGCAATTTATAATAGCCAAGTGCTGGAAGCTACCTAAGTGCCAATCAGTAAATGAATGGATCAAAAAACTATGGTACATTTATATGATGGAATACTATGCAGCAGAGAGAAAGAAGGGGCCCCTACCCTTTGTGACAGCATGGATGGAGCTGGAGAGCCTTATGCTAAGTGAAATAAGCCAGGAGGTGAAAGACAAATACCATAAGATCTTGCCTTTAACTAGAACCTAATCAACAAAAGGAAAAAGTAAGCGAAATATAACCAGAGATATTAAAATTAAGAACAATCTGACAGTAACCAGAGGGGAGGTGGGAAGGGGTAATGGGGGAAAGGAGGGAAAGGTTTTCAGGAACAACTACAAAAGGACACATGGACAAAACCAAGGGGGGGTGAAAGCAAGGAAGGGAGGTGTTTTTGGCTGGGGTGGGGGTAAATGCAGAAAACTGTAACTGAACAACAATAAAATAGTTAAAAAAATAAATCCAATGAGAAAAACATTCAGGGGGAGATCTAGTTAGGTCAGCTTAAGTTCTTGCTATTCCATGGAATAATTTATCTACCCAGGTAAATTGAGTGGTATACTTTATGTACTTGGGTTACCTGAGAGCTTTTTTGGAGAGGTAATGAGATAATGTTTCTTCATACAGCAATGGCTTAAGTGGAACAGAGCATCTTTCCTCCTCCTAAATTCTACCAGAATAGTTACCTACAAGACAGAAAAAGATAAAGACCGTACTTGTAGATTATATGTTGTAGATTTTACATATCTTAAAAGATCTTTTCTACACCTTGCCCCATTTCCTCAAATGTAGAATTTAAATGTCACAATGCTTTTCTACTAAAGACTTTATAATTTTTTAAACATGGTTTTCTGGAGCTTAATAGACTATAAGAGCTTCCCAATACCAAGCTTATTCTCTTTCCTTTGTAACCATCTACTCAAATCAGAAAACTTACAGACTTCCTTTTTATCCCTAGAATTTATGACTTTTCACTGAGGGTCTTTTGTTTTGCTTTCTTTTCAATATTTTGTCCATTATTCAGTGGCTTTTTAGTATTTATAAGTTAACAATTTCTTTATTTCAATTTTCAGCATTAATTTGATTATTGTATACCTCGCTATCCATTTGTTTTTGTACTTCTGGAACTATTATTACACGGGTTTGGATGTTCTAGATCCCAAAGTGTCATGACTTTGCACTCACTCTCTTAGTCTTTTCTTTTTCTGCATTCCAGTGTAATATCTAAAGTTGATCTTCCAAATCGCAGTCCATGCTCATTATTACCCATTCAATTTCTCTATTGAATTTTTCTCCATTATTTGATGACTATGCATTTCACTTCCAAAAATACTTTTTCTCCAAGCGTGTTTATTGATTGCTTTCTAAGAAAAGTGCTTAGAGTTGTTTTTATTAAAAAGTCTTATCTTGTTTTCTGCATTTAGTTTTTTAATCAATACATCATTGTCCTAATTAATCCACTCATTTCCCACCTCTTTTAAAAGTTTCCTGTTTTTCCTCATATGTCTGGTTATTATTTTTTTCAAATCTTTCCCTTTAGGAAAAGAAAATCTAAATTGATATGTGCTGATGGGTAGTTTAGCATCCTTCAAGAATCATTTAACTCTTCAGTATTCATTAAAACAGGAATACATTTTCTATTTTAATTAGCCCCTGTGTAAGCTAAAAAGAAAGGGAAGAAATCTTATTTTTGTTGTCCCAAATTTCTGCAGAAGAAAATTAATAGAATATGCTTAATATAAGGTGATTGATAACTATAATTAAACCAATTGAACACTGGAAACAACGTGAGCAAAGCTGTAGCAAACATCTAGTTAGTTGATGTCACACCCTTGATCTTAAGAAAGGACACTCTTATTTTCCTAGCATTTTTCCCCGGATGATTGAGGCTATCAACATTTGGAAGGTTAATTGCATATCATAGACCATATATTCTGACATTATTTTGTATCTCTGTCAAATGTGTTTGTTTCCAGAAAGCAAGAATGGCACACTAATTCTAAAGACTGTCATCAAAGTCAGCAGAAAGTTCAATAACCCAATCCCACCCTTATTGATCATTATTACAATTGTTTTTTCTAAAACAGGTGCTTTCTTTTCATATGCTTAATTAATCTTTGTGTCTATTCTCTTACGAAGATTTGATTTATTGTCTCACTGAGTAAAAAGAGAAGTTAATAAATATTTTGGGGGTTATCCCATGTGTAAAGCTTTTACAGTGTTCTTTTTTGTATTATATATATGTATATGTATATGTGTGTGTGTGTGTATATATATATATATATATATATATATAGTTATTTTATTGTTGTTCAGGTACAGTTGTCTGCATTTACCCCCTACCACTCTCCCCCACCCCAGCAATCTGCACCTCCCTCTCCTGCTTCCACCCCTCCTTGGTCTTGTTCATGTGTCTTTTATAGTTGTTCCTGAAAACTTTCCCCCCTCATTATCCCCTCCCACCTTTTAAAAATTAACTGTTTTTCAAAAATACTAAAATGAAGAAACTTGATGTTTTATATATTTTATTTTAAATATCCACCTCCAGGTCTATTTTATTTATTCAGTCCCAAACCATTGAATTTTCAAGGGCTTTGGCAAATGGGGCTTTCTGTATGTGTGCTGGTTGATTG
The DNA here is from genome assembly GCA_028533065.1 of Trachops cirrhosus. Classification (NCBI taxonomy): domain Eukaryota; kingdom Metazoa; phylum Chordata; class Mammalia; order Chiroptera; family Phyllostomidae; genus Trachops; species Trachops cirrhosus. The sequence goes on along the minus strand of CM052539.1, from coordinate 167,528,644 downwards.
GGGTATTTGACATGAGTATTTAGGTCTATTTAGAAGCTTTCTGGCAGATGATGAATTCCTTCAGTGAAGACATTGGCTATGGAGTTGCTGAAATGGTATGATGTTTTTTAAGTTGCTTTTCATGCCAAGTGAAGCCTGAGTGTACAGCCTACGGTTAGCTATTCAGCATGTTGGTCACTGGAGGAGATCCTACATGCCCTGTGATCTCAACTTTTGCCCTAGCTGCCAAATTTTTTCAAACTCTGTGAGGTGTAAGAGTTGTTTGTGTTCAGTTAAAGTAATAGTTCCCTGGGTCCATTAGGAAAGAAAGTACATGATTCAGGATATTTTCCAAATCTGCTAAATCACTTTTTCTTCTAAGTTTTATTAATGGCATTCAAATGTGTGATGTGGTAAATGTCATCTTCTTTTGCTTCCTGCCCACACTGACAGACTTCAGTACCACATCCCTCAGTTCATTTTTGAACAGATTCTGGCAACTGGGATTTTACCAGCCATCTTGTATGGGAATAGCTAGCTCAGAATCCAAATCTCTTCAGTTTCTGCCTTATTACCCAGCCTGCCTTGTTTCCAGTCCCTTCTGTTCTGATCTTTGATTGTTTTCAGTACACAGTTCATAAAATCTGCTCACTATTCCTCCAGGTTTTCCACTTTTGCCTACTTTGAATCAAAGGCTACTCTGCACTGATCAGCTTTGTTCTCCATCTGTTCCCATCTGCTTTATGTCTTCCACAAATTCCTCAAAATTCTGGTTCATTGAAGACACCAGCTCTTATGACCTAATGCTGCTATGATTCTTCTTTAGTGTTTCTGAATATCTTTGTAGAGAATAGGAAAAATGTGTGCTAAATAAACTACTTTTTAAATTTTTTTGTTTTTGTTTTTTTAATATTTATTTATATTCTAATTAAATTTATTGCAGTATCATTGGTTAATAAAATTATACAGGTTTAATGTGTACATGAAACCAGTTTTATGGTACATTATCCATATATTGCATTGTGTGGCTACCTCCCAAAGTCAAATAAATGGAGACTGAGGTAAACAAACTATTTTTAGGTAAGACAATTGAATTTACCAATCTTGTCCATGTTTCAGTTTCAGTTTTGATTCACTGCCTCTTCTCTTTTGTCTTCACATTAGATCCATAGTGTTTTACATATTAAGGCAACAATGAGAAGTCCCAAATACTCACATTTATAATTTTCTCTGATGAAAACATCTTCATTAGTTCCAAATATACAAAGATATTCCACTGAAAAACATGGAATTTTTAATTAAATGTCAGTCTTTCTTTGTACTTTCAATTTTATTATACACAGAAATAATATAACCTTTTTATCAATATTCCTGTTTACTGATTATAATTTATGTGATAGATTTTCAGCAAATTAAATTCTCACAATTATATGTACTTTTTAACAATATAAGGAAGTGATCTCAGAAGCTCATATGTTTTGCATAGTGACTATTTGTGTCTATTTAGGTTATTTAATTCATTAATATATTTTCTATTAAGATGTTTTAGAAGCCTGTGTTTTCAGTGTATGAGTGCATGTGTGTGAGTGGATTCCCCAACATAAGTTCTATTAATCAGGGAAGCAGAGACTGCAGGACTGGATTTAATGAAAGATATCCTGTCTGTTCTACCCGACTCTAATATAGAGTATATCTAATCTAATTATCAACCCTTCAAGAAACTATGAAATGAGAAAGTGGTATTTCAAAGATTCTGTCATCAACATACCATCTTTACCACTGTTATTGTCTTTGGTAATTATTGGTTACTCTCTCATTTTTCTATTTTTCCTGCCATTGATGCCAATTTCATCCCCAGTAAACTTTAATTTTTGCATTTGATGTTCTGGAGATGACAAAAATTGGTATATTGCCAAATTTAATTTATATTACTTATACACAATATTTCAAAATAACTTTAAGTTAGCCAAATATTTTTCTTATCCTCCTTTTTTAAAAAAAGTATTTTCATTGGGCTTAATACACCTTCTATACTGAAAAATAAAAAGATATCTAGTCAAAAAGCATTCTCTCTCCATTGTCTGTTTAACTCAGTGGAATGCATTCCACTGTGAGTTCTGATGTTGAGTAATGTACAGTTGAATTCACGTGACACAGTTTCTTACCAGATGACAGCATATGGCATTGTACTGTAAATATTTAGAAAGATTTAGATGTGTTAGGTCAAAACCAAATTTTGTTGTAATTTTAAAATGATTACTAATTTTCAAACTGAACAATTATAAACATCATGCTTTTCACTCAGATTTGACATTCAGTAGAATTGTTCTTGGTTAGTTTTTTTGGGGGGATTCATAGATTTGGTGAAGTTTGTTACAAAGTGCCAATGGTGAGTATTTGAATGAGTATTTAGAAATAATTATTAGAAGACAAATTGGGACATAATTCAATCAAGGACATTGCTCAATATTAATGGATTTTTCTAAATTATTAGTTTAATTTCAGAAAATTATTGTATCTTCTCATGTAGTAGTTTTATCATGTAATAGATGAGGTATTGGAAATGGAAAAATACAATATACTGTATTTTGCAATATATACTATAACAATATTGGCCTAACTTGTGTCATGTTACAAGTGAGAAATTGTTCCTCTTATAAAGTAAATTCCTTTGCTGTGCCACTCAAATATGTTATTTGAAATTCTCTTTAGAGAAGTCCCTACATTTAGCTCTCTATCTATCAGCGACTAAGAACAAGAACTATATATTCAGAGTACAGGTTCTATCACTTCATTTGGTAATCTGTGAACTTGGGGGAAATTATGTAAATTTTTGGTTCTCAGTGGTCTTTTAAAATAAGAATCATAAACTTACCTTTTTCAGTACATATTTATGAAATAATTTAAGTAAAACTCCTATAATGGTCCCTGGTATTGTCATATGTACTGAATAAGTGTTACCTTTAATCACTATCTGTGAGCAGCTACAATAATGTAATTTTTAAAACAGTTTATGTCTTGTTATGGTATGAAACAAGCCAGACACTTATAATAACAAAAGTTCATTTCCCATTTACATAATGTCCACTGTGGTTAGGGCAAATCTTCTACAGCAGGTGTCCCTTATGTGGGTTTATTATGTCAGGCTGCTATGGTCTGTGGCACCATCATTCGGATGCTTATTTGTAGGATCAGATGGTACAGCAAGAATTATCTTAATTGCCTTCACCTAGAAATGGCATTCATACTTCATATCACAGTTTATTAGTCAAAAAAGTAATTTGGTTATATCTAAGTTCAAGGTGACTAGAAACTTTAGTCTTCTGGTTTATACAAATGGGAAAGAAAACAAGAAATATTGACAAGCAGTAACAATATGTACAACTGCATCTATTGATTTTCAACCCTTGTTCTCAGAAATTGGAAGTGCCACTAGATACTGTTATTTGACACTCATTTTGAGACGAGGAAACTAAAATAGGTAAACATTATTTAGTTAAAATAATGTGCTATAGAAGTGACAGAGTTATGACTCAAGACTTTTTACCCTTAGTTTTGAATACTTTTTTCAGAAGTATATACTACAGAATATAAAAAATAAGAATAATTTAAATTGAATCATATAAAACTAAGAATCTGTGAATATTAAATACTTATTTGGAATTCACAAAAATAAAGAACTTTAAGATTACTAAAACAATACAGAAGTTTTGCTAATAGGTATGAAAAGACAGCCACAAGAAAAACTGCAGATCTTTTTTGAAGTATCTAAGGAAATTGAAGTTGTAACAGCCAGTGTGGGAATTTTGCCATCTCTGAGTGGGAAGTGTTTATTTGCCCAGGGTGTATTCCTTGTAGTTGGCTCCCTGAAAGTCTCCATGGTGATGGCTACAGGTAATGCTTAAGATAATCAGTCCTGTGTATAGCTAAGGTATCATTCAGGCCACAGGTCTAATCCCTATTAGCAGCTCAGTATTTAGGCTGGATTAAAAAACCCCTAGTCACATCGGAGAGAGTGTGATACTTCTTTGAACATAAAAGCTAAAATAGCTAAACATGATGGAAGCCAAGTTTCTCCCATGTCACACTGATGATGGATATCAGCCTCTGATTTCGCAGGGAAGAGGTGTTGGTGTTTCTTTAAATATGCCTTTCAAACTCTGGTAGCTCAAGTGTTGTTTCCCTACTCTATCTCTTTGTATTGACTTACAAAAACCTGGGTAGCCTACAAATCCATCATTTATACTGAGTACATTAACTTTACTCAATAATTATAGACCTTCAAGACCTGATGTGGGTTTAATCTTTTATTTCCCTCTGTTTGTTCAACATTATCACACAAGGTATAACTCAGTGCAATGGTGGGAGAAAATGTCTATATACATGAATCTTAAATTGAAGATGAAAAATTAAAATTTGTATCTATCCTGAAAATAAAATTTCTGGATTTGTATTATAATGCCCATTATCCATTGATTGCTTCCCAGCTCTAAATTTATACAATTTGGCCTTCTTTGTAAAAACGCATCTTGATCTTTTAAAAGTTTTGTTTTCTTTTCTAGCTGGCATTTTAGCTTTGCCAATAGAGGATGCTGAAGAGACACAGAAGGAGGAAAAGGTTTTGCTTTCTGCAGCATACGGTTTTCCCTAGCACCAGCCTGCTGAAATGCTCTCAGCTTCTTTGTCATTTGGATTTAACAGGGCCCTGTGGCCAGCAGCTTTGCCATAGCACCCACCGTGGGCAGTTTCACAGAGGCAGACCTCCAACTTTTGCCCAGCTCACAGCTTGTCTAGCCACAGGCTCCTGCACCACTGATAGCTTCTCCAGTTCCTGGCTCCTGCACTGTCTGGACCACAGTAACACCCAGTGGGTAGTAGTTTTTTCTCCACACCCCGACCTTGGAAGTTTTGTAGTAGAATGTCTCTGGTGAAACACTACTGCATGAACATCTCTCCTAAGCATCATAGAGTTCAAATTTCCAGAGAATTCCAAAGTGAAGTTTTCATGAAGATATATTGGCATGGCACAGTTGTGACTTCTTGGCTATTCAGTGAGATACAAATTCCCTCTCCAACAATGCCTGGCCCTTAGGCCAGGGAGTGTCTTCCTTGAGTTCTCTATCTTAGCTGGAGGGGTAGTGATTGCTCTTTGTATCTGTTATTTCTATAATTTTTACTTTTCTTTAATTCTTACTAGCAAATTCCTTGTACTTTAATATCTTATTATGGGTAATAATTCTTTGAGCTATCTCTATGCAAATTACTGTGTGATTTCTGTCTCATGATTGAACTCTGGTTGATATACATCAAAACCTAAATTAAATGCATAGATCTTAGCACAAATGATTTCATATTTCTGAAGATATTTAATCTTCTCTTTTATAGATACATGATAAATGTTACCTTAATCTGAATGTTGAGTTAAATCTCAATCTGACTAAATAATATGTATCTAGAAGAGTAATAAACTTAGATATAAGAACCTAAGAAAACCAATTTTAAGAAATTTGTCAACTAAAGAATAGAAATAACTGAGATGCAGACTTGTCAGTCATATTAAATGACTTTATCTTCTTATTTTATTATATTACATTTGAGAATGATAAAGAGTAGAACACAGAAAGGAAGAATCAAATAAAAAACACACTCTAGCCCATCCATCCTTCATAAGGGCACTTACAAGACGCAATCAATTGATGTTCCTCTCTCACATAGTGTTTCTCTTCCTCTCTCCTTTCCTTCCCTTCTTTCTAAAATTAATAAGCATGTCTTTTGGTGAGGATTAAAAACATGACTCTAAATATGTGAGAAGAATACAAGTGTGACAATGAGTGTTCTCTAGATAATACATGTGAAACTGGCTATAAAGGTCATATTAATTATGTGATAGTTATGCAAATACTATTTAAATAAATGGAAAATTATGGTAAAAATATATTAGTGTAAATATTAAGCTGTATATCAATATTACCTATGCCTTTTAAAAGCAAAATTCAAAGTTTATTATTCTGTCAAAATTAGTGACATTATATACTCTCATATTAGCAATTTGCCATCAATGACCTACTAAAATTTAAAGAAAAAAATGAAAGCTTATATTGTTATATGCCAACATTTTGTTATATTTTTGCAGTATTAATTTTTTAAGTAATAACTTTAATTGAATTTTTATGACACTAGGATAAGAAGATTATTAAACATCCTCACAATTTATGTTCGTATTCTATAAGTACTGAAATACTATTATGAACTAAACTTTTTTTCTTGCAGATGTGTGAAAATCAATGTCTGACTCAACCTTGCTGCAGTTTTCTGGTCTAAATTTGCACCGTTGCTTAGAAAGGAACAAGTGCATGAGATATCTGCCATTTCAGACCCTTTGCACTTTATTTCACAGTAAATACTCCTATGGAACTTGGAGAAACTTAATTATTTTACAGTTGATTTAATGCAAAATGTCTGAAGAAATTTAGCTCACGTTTTCCAGCAACCTGAAAAATTAACTTTTTTGTGTGTGTACCAATGCTCATGTTCATGTCTCCAGAGTGTTATTTTTATGTCGTTGTTAAGCAATACCCCAAGTTATGTATCTGGGAATTCATTCATAGATAATGGAAAGGTACCTGATGGCAATAATTGACCAACATAAACTCTGAAAGTAGCATTAAAACCAGGATATTTGCATGCTAATTGATATTTTTCTATTTTTATTGTAAAATTGTTTTGCATGTAATGTGTACTAGAGACACTAACAGCCTGCTCCTCACTACACTCCTTCTAAACAAAATCATCACCCTTCTTAAATATCCCAACACCCTGTTGCCTCCACTCTTGTAGACTGTGGTCACAGCCATTCTGAACTAATTAGATTTCTCTTTCCCAAGTGTGAGTTTTGTCTGCACAGATTCGAGCTCAGAAATTTATGTAGATTTACGGGCTAACATTTCTCTAACAGGTTTTCATAAAGGAATTTTTCACATAGTGGAGATGCCTAGAATTCAGTTGTTTGGGGATGTTTGGTAAAATAGTGTGAAGGAAGATCAGGAGGAAAGAAATGGAGAAAGATCAGCTAGACTCATCTAGTGGTTAAGTGTTCTGTAAATTTATTTTTTGATTGGTACATATGTTTTCTTTCCCAGGGCTTTATTTTTTAATGAGTTTTAGTTTCCTGAAACCAAGCAATCACGTAATAATCTTAATATAAAGACAGGTTTCAAAATTTATAGTTAGCTCAACAAATTGATATTTTCTCTTAAAGGAATGTTAGGAAAATAGAAAAATCTTCATACATATATGATTTACATATTTGTAATGTATGTGCTCTAACAATGAATGCTGCAGTGTTCGATCAATCTTCATTTTTATTTGTAATCTGTCAGTTTTCACATATGCTCTACCCTACCCTACAGATTTCTCTTAACACATAGCTTAAGATGGGATACATAAGAGTACATTTTCACAGAGAAATATTTTGTAGAAACTGAAGGTCCTAAAAAAAGAGAAAAATAACTTGAAACATCTTAATGCTTTCATAAGCCTTTCTTCATAAATTGGTCTGATCACAGTGTTCCCTGGCACTGTTAACGGTCCATCTTCCTTCCAGATTCAGAGAACCAAAGAAAACAAAATAAAATAAAAAAAACTAAAACTATAAGTATATTGTCTCCTTAAACCCTAACTTTAACATACATTCTACCAGTCAGATTAATAAAAAAATTAAAAATAATCTCCATATTCAATTTGGCTACTCCTCGCCATTTTCACAATTCTCATTTTCTTGTAACCTCATTATCTGTTCCCAAACAATTGTAATAACTTCTTAACAGGTCAACCTCTCTCACTTTTTCATCTTAACCTTTTCTAATGTAATAGATTGATTCTATTAAAACATGCCAGATCATTTTGCTGCTCAGCACAAACCTATCTAATGCTTTCCTCTTATTCTTGATTAAAACTTAACATTTTTTAAATAGCTTACAAAGTTTTAAAATGACCTAGTCTTGTAATCGAAATCATGGATCTGGGATTGATAAAGGAATAGATTTTATGTGGCTTTGGATATAACTATAAATTTTTATATCTAAAGTTCATATTTCAATATTTTAAATTTGTTGACTGCTATTAGTGTTCACTAGGAAATGTTATATTAATTTCTATTAATTCTTTATAGTTAAATTAACTCAAAATTAAAAATAAATTGTAAAAAATAAATGCTACTTATAATTTTGGTAGATGGAAATATCAAGCAGCAATTTATTGTAAAACCAGGCAAATATTTCATTAACAGGAAATTGAAGTATTCATATGGACAGGAGAGTTGAATTGAGGTAGAATGAAAAATATAAAAATAACAGGGTGAACACTGCAGAAAACCTTACAGGAAACTATTCAAAATTATGACTATCACAATAAAAATTATTTGTAATCACTGCGTGTAATAATACAAAGAAAAGGAACGTTCCTTTACTTTGATGGTTCATACAAAGGGAAGCATTTCTTCACACAGCATTTAACTGACATTGTGGATTATTGAATTAAATAGTGTGGCTGGAATTCTAGAAAGGACAATTTTCTAATCGTTAATAACTTTGGAGTTCTAAAAGCTAAGATTGTGGTAATGAAATTTTATGCTTCAGGTAAGTTGCAATTTCTGCATAGACTACAAATACACATTCCTCTTTTTCTGCACCCCAGCTTCTTGCAGAATACATGAATTTTGCTTTCGTCACCTCTCATCGTTATTTTATATCCTGATTTCCTCTCTCATCCACACTCTTGTTACAATGGCATATACACAATAATTTCTTCTTATAACCGCACCACGCCAATCACTGCTTGAGATTGAAGGTACAGGGATTATACTGGTAGGGTGTTTCTTCATAGAAAAATATATTTTTTAATGCACTACTTTGTAGAAACTAAAAACTCCACAGACTAAAAAATCAGACTTCTATGTTTGAAACTTAACTCTGCCTCTTTCATTATGTAGATGCTTTCATGGGATATCTCTAGAATCACTAAACTTTTGTTTACTAGTCTATGAAAGAGACTCTGACTGAAACAGTTTGCTGTGGCTTCTAGTTCATATATTCAAGGTACCAGACACACACTAGGAATGTGATAAGGTCATGTGCTACTTACCAAAGGGGATAGTTGTTCGAACTCTGTCATTCTCCCATTTCATAGTTGTGCAAAAGTCATAGAGTACACTCACACAAACCCAGAGAGTATTGCCATCTAGTGTGATTGTATCCACTACACTGTTAGATGACTGGCAGCAGGTTAGGTTTGTGTATGCCAACATTACCACAAACACAGGAGCGATACATTGTGCTACAACATTGGGAAGGCTAATACACCACTAGATGATAGAAATTTTTCACTCCATTATAATCTATGGGGCCACATTTGTATATGTGATCAGTCATTGACCAACGTATTCTTTTGAATTACATGACTGTTAATATTATAAATCACTGGATATGGGCCTTTCCTTTTTGCTTTCTATTTTCAATAATGCCTTACTTTAAGGCATTAAAGTAAGCATGCAGAGTTTGGAAGCAATTATCTCTTGACATGAACTTTCTGTGTGACCTTTGATAAGTTATTTAAACTTTAAATGTGAGGAAGGACCCCCCAAAACAAGACTTATCTTCTGGATGGTGGATCCCTGGTATTACAGATTTTCCCCACTAAGTAAGTGATCTAGGAACCCATCTGTATCAGTATACCAGCTTGTGTTATTGTGAGAAGCTGTGTCTGGATTCAGTGAATTTATTTTTGAAGGCTCTTTAAATGCATTTATCTGTTGCATGGTGGGTGATTTACGAGGGCACCTGCACATACTGTGCTGAGCAGTTTTTGACAAAAAATGGCATGACCCCTGTGCCCCACCCTCCCTATTCACCTGATCTCACTCCAAGCCACCTTTTTTTGTTTCCCCTGATGAACAAAGTTCTCAAAGGAAATGTTTTGCTGATGTGGAAGAAATGACACAAAAAAAATAGCAGAAGCACTAAAACGCATCAAGTTTGACAAGCTCAGTCTTAAAGCTCAGACTCAAATTTAACAACATATCTGGATAAATTTACTTTAATCTTTTGCATATATATAACAAATAATTATCTACCTTTTGTCTTTATGTATACTTGGTAACTGCATTTTTGCAGCATATTTAAACATTTGAAACATTGAAAACATTTATTTGTAACAAATGAATATATATACAAGTTTGTCTTTTATGAAGTTTCATCGTTAACAAGAGGATGCAAGGAATATAGGTGATGGATAGCTACCTCTAAACTATTAATCACAAAACTATATCAAAATATAACAGCATGTGTTCCATAATAGTGCTTAAAACAACAACCCAATGCTAATAAATAGTATTTAATTTCCAGCAATATTGGCATCAAATTTCTGACTCCACATCAGCCTTTTTTGTCTATATATCATTCAATCAATTGCCAATTTATCCAGAATCTCTCTCAATGGCTTCTAATTTTCCAAGAGTTTGTTTCTACAGAGTGTACACACCCACCCACCATCTGCCGTGGCAAGTTTTCTCTATCAGTTACTTAAGAAAAACAATTTCTGTGATTAAAATCAAAGTGTTCTGTTCAAATTAGGACATGTTGACACATGGTGTTTGCTTGGATTTATGATTATGAGTCATACCTTACCATGTTTTAAAATATATGTAAAAATTAAAAGTGAATTATCTGAAAACTATGTAAATCATATGTACAAAACCAATTAAGAGAAATAGTGAGGAGAAAACGTAACAAATCCATATAGAGCATGAGCAAGTGGGAATTTCAAATATTTTTGAAAATATAGATGAGGCACAAGTTGTTTTAATCCAGGAAAAGAGCTCTTAACTATTTTTACAAAAGTAATGTAGGTATCTACACAGGAATTCAAACAATGCTTTATTTCAGATATTCGACTTAAATGATTAGAGTTGTTTTAAAACTAAACCATTAGAGAGACTGGAGGAGGTATAAAGGGTATAAATGGTAATGGAAAAATACAATACAAATTTTAAAAATATATACACCATTAGAAACAGTAGATCAAAAAATCACACATTGTGGTGTCATAATTGAGGTGTAACATGATATATTTTTATTTGAGAGCATGTCAAAATAATAATGTTTTTTCGATTGAAAATAATAACTGTTGTCGAACCATGCTCAGTTAACTGGTTTGTGCAGATTTTAATAAGGTATTTCAATCCACAAAACACTTGACATTGGAAGGCCACAGTTTATTGGTTACTCAAATGATTACAAGGAGCTTTCTATCATTTAAATAACAGAGTCCAAGAATATTTGGACCAACACCAGAACCCAAGTTGCCTACTGAATAAAAAAGCACATAAAGTATTAACTTTTGATGTTAACCTTCGAAGCTGGGATGAGACTTTCCCTTCTTTATCCATCTTATTTTTCTGAGATCAATTTCTATTGCCTTAGAATGTCTTTTCACAAATTTCCTAAGTCCTATCTCCTAAAAAATGGATTCATGATACCATATACTTATATTTCAGAGCATTTATCCCAATTGAAATTTAGCATTTACCTGTGGGACTTTTCTGAGTTCTCGTCTGTTGACCACCTCTGAACTTCCTGCTTCCAAACAGTTAATGCTTGGTGAGCAGCATTTTTCTGTTCTTATCGATTTCAAGATATTTCTGGCACTGTGTAATTGAATGCATATTGTCTGTTGGGAATATATTCACTGTACATTGAAACTGGGGAACAGTGATATACCTGATTATAAGGTTTGGTAAAACACAACACTTTTAAATTAAAAGACTAAATTAGTAGGTGTCCTTTAAGATATTCAGGACCAGTCTTCCAATATCCCAACAAAATGCTTGCAGCTGGCCAATAGTTCTAAAAACACTTAATGTGCAGAATATTGAGACATTTTTTTTAAAAAGCAAGATGTTAATAAACAACTTTTTAATGATTTCCCCAATACTTCTCATTATAACATAAATGCTGTTTATATAATTAAAAACACAAGTTACATAAAGCTTTTTAAACAAAACAATTTAAAGATTGAATTAAATTCCTATGATGAAGATCGGGGATTCATTTAAAATGTAAATAAATTAATTTATTTTCATATGGTAATTGTCAACCACATTTTAAAAGCCACGGCTGAATTATATAATCTGAAATAAAGTCTAAATATATCTGATTTAGTGTTTTATTATTTAAAAATTATTTTGACATTAATTTTTATTCTGATTTGAATAGTGGTTTAAATTTAAATGAATAATTTAAACCAATATGCATGAAACATCTATACATGTAAATATTTCTAAACTGTCCATTAATTTTCTTCAGACAACAGAGACTATAATTTTAGTGGTGACTGCAGTAAATATCAACTGTGACATCACATCTAATCTAATCCAGAGGTGGCAAACACAAGGCCCACTGTCTGAATCCGGCCCTCCACCTTGTTTTATCCAGCCCCACTTTTTGTTCCTACCCAGTGACAGCGCTGAGCTCTTGCTTAACTGTTAAGGAGTATTTACATTTATACAGTCCTAAAATTACATTCGGCCCTTTAAAGGCAACCACAAGGCTGATGTGGCCTCTGGTGAAAATGAGTTTGACACACTTGATCCAACCCTAAGATTTTAAAGCTTTCTAACACCAACAAATACTTGACACTCTAGAAATATCTCTCTCATCATCTCATTTTGGAGGGATCAACATTAGAATCCACATTGCACATTTCTTTTTGTGCAGAAGTGCTTAGAACCTTCAAGAAAAGCCTGACAAAGTCTTTCCATATGAAGGAATCAACATTTAAATCCAAGGTCATTCTCCAGGTTTATTTTTCCTCTCATACAAGTAGGTACTAGAACCTGTTTTTCATACCAGTTTTAGAAATATTTTCCATGTCCCATACAACTTCTTGTTATCAGATGAATTTCTGTGCATGGGCACAGAGCAGGAGGTGGGGAAAGGTTGGCTCTGCCCTCCAATCTATACAAAAGTCTGTGCTGCTTTATTCCTCATCTGCAAAATGTCAATTATGTTGAAATATAGAATGTATTCACAATGCCACACAATGTTTGCTAAAGAAGGTCCCTTTCATTGTGTAGGTACAGTGGCCCTACATTTGGTTTTGGTACTCTTTTCTCTAAAGTTACTTCAATCACTATGAAAAACACAAGCCTCCAAAGCATATTGTTTGATGAGCAGCAACAAATTTTTAAACAGAGCTCCTGTTTTGTGCCTTCCCTCAATTTCTACCACTTCATTTTTCAAGCTATTATATAAAATTATTTCTGAGCACAATTATATTAATTTTAGCTTCTAATTCATAACTCTTCAATTCTCCCTGCTATTATTATAATATCAGTTTCTGGAGCATGGTATTCCTCCAGGTGTTCAAGGTCTATCAATAGTAGTATTTTGTCTCTCTTTTTATTGTTCAATTACAGTTGTCCACATTTTCCACTATTACTCTCTCTGCTCTACCCACTCCCCACACCTTCCACATTCAATCTTCCCGCACACTGTTGTCTTTGTCCATGGGTCCTTATGCAAGTTCCTTGACTTGACCCTTCCCCTCCTTTACCCCGTTATCCCTCTCTCCACTCCCCTCTTATTACTGTCAGTTTGTTCTTTATTTCCATGTCTCTGGTTCTCTTATGCTCACTTGTTTGTTTTGTTGTTAGGTTCCACTTATAGGTGAGATCATATGATATTTGTCTTTTATGGCCTGGCTTATTTCGCTGTTTTGAAAAATTATTTTATTGTTGTTCAAGTACAATTTACAGTAGCCAAGTGCTGGAATCAACCTAAGTACCCATCAGTAAATGAATAGATCAAAAAACTATCGTATATTTACACAATGGAATATTTCACTTTTTCAATCCTAAATTTCTATCAATTTTACCTTCCAGACATCTCATTGTCATATTTACATGTATATTGTATTTAACATAATTAAAGGACCACCCCAAAAATTAACATAAGTTTTACAAAATCACTAAATAAGAACTACTTAGCATCTTTCTTATCCTTACTAGAATTTAGGTATAAATTTTTTATTGCTAAATCCAAAAAATACTAACTCATAGTAGGTTTTCAATAATACTATTTTGTTAATAAATGGGTAGGTTAATTAGTTAATACAATAGTATAAATAAAAAGTTTACATAAGAATGAGGGATTTATGTAAGGGAGAATACTATAAGCTTCTCAAATGAAATCATTTTTATTTTTAAGTTTTCTTCTGTTTATTCTTCATTTTTATAGCGAAGTTTATTAGCTTTTCTCACATTTAGCAGAGGAAGATGCTGGTCTTTTTGATTTCACTAGAGTAGAAACTAATTCATTGCTAACAAGTGTTTTTATAACATTATTTCCTGCAGCATTTATATTTCATTTAATGGCAGCCTCATCCTTTCAATCTTTGCAATCGTTTTTGCCTCCTCTTTTTCTCTCAGGCCCTCTATGTAATTATTCAGTTCCGTTGTGTATGCTATTAAAGTTCATTCAGAATCTATTTTTACCACTCAACTGCTCACCCTCTGAAAGACACTACCTTTCATGCTTGTACTACTGCAATCTTATCTAACTTTACCTACTTCCCCCATATAGTCTATTCAGGAGACAAAAGTCAGAGTGATCCTCTTGAAAAGCAGGTAATATCATGTCATTCGACACCTCAATACTCTTTCAAGCTCTCATTGTTCCAATAATGCAGACAATTTTCTGATGGTGACCCATGTGGCCCTGCATAAACAGTCCTTTTGAGACCTCCTGATCTCATCCCAATATTCTCATCTTTCCTGCTTCTGCTCCAGTGACACAGGCTCCTTAGCAATGACTTAAATATACAAAACATGCTCCACTCAGGCCTTTGCATTTTGTTATTTGCCAGACTGTCCTTTAACAAATTATAAAAAACTAAAACATCTTTTTTTCAAATTTCCTTTTCAAACAAATGATTTTCCTTTAATTATAGATACTGAATAAGATAATATCTCCTTTTGTAAAATTAATATATAAAAGAACAAGTTTTCCCCTTATTCTTGCCAACAGCTTTATTATAGATTGAAAGATTTGCAATAATTACATCACTTTAAGTCATTTGTTTATTTGTCTTAATTATATAATTAATTTCAAATTTCTTAACATGGTATTTAATGTCTCTCTTCTCCAAGTTTCTGGTTGCACCATCCATTGCTCCAGTATCCTTTT
This sequence comes from Trachops cirrhosus, assembly GCA_028533065.1. Classification (NCBI taxonomy): domain Eukaryota; kingdom Metazoa; phylum Chordata; class Mammalia; order Chiroptera; family Phyllostomidae; genus Trachops; species Trachops cirrhosus. Next base: position 167,513,426 of record CM052539.1, on the reverse strand, counting down.
TCATTTTAATTGGGGTAAAATTTTATATAACATTACATAAGTTTCAGATGTAAACATTGTAAATTAACATCTATATACCGTACAAAGTGATCACCACCGAAAGACTAGTTACTACCCTTCAATGATACAGTTGACTCCTGCATTCTTTTGCCCCCACCAACAAACTCCAGCCCCCTTCTCCTATGGTAAATACATGTCTGTTGTGGTGGTGGTTGTTATGTTTTAAATGGTAGGGGAGACTAATCCATATGCTCTTGTCTGTACTTTCACTCAGAATCCCAGTGCTTATTGGTTGATTGGTTATATTTTAGCCCTTCAATATAGCCTAAGAGAGAAAATCACATACACAAGCAAAAAGTATGATTTCTTTAGTTAATACAACATGAGTGGGGATAAAGACCCTAATTAAAATAATTGAATTAAAATGTTTTTGGTGATGTGCTCTTTTTCATACATTAGCTGGCTATAGGACTTTACAAGTAACATATATAGCTTTGTGACCGTCCTCTATCATAATGGACTCAGATATCTAGAAAAGTTTTATACTAAGTAAGAATGACATAGACACTCCAGAAATAGTTCAGAAGAGCCATTATTTCACAAATGCTAGCCTCTTCTTGAAGGTATTTGAGTTATTTTAAATATCATATTCAAATATACAATAGTTTTCATTATCAACCAGTCAGGTACAAAAGACATTTAAAGAAAGAAAAATAAATAAAATTATATATAAATATATATATACACACACACCTATACATATAAAATATGTAGAAAATAAAATAAATTATATAAAATAAAATTATATATACACACATACATACATATATATTAAATTATATACACATATATATAATCTTCTATATCCATTCATCCATCAATAGACATATAGGTATTTTCCACACATAATTTGGTTCTTATAAACAATGCTGCAGTGAATATAAGGGTGCATTGATTTTCAAATTAGTGTTTTTGTGTTCTTTGGATAAATAACCAGAAGTGGAATCACTGGATCTTGTGATAGTTCATTCTCAATTCTGAGAACTTCCCACGCTGTTTTCTCTAGGGGCTGCACCAATGTACATTCCTAGCAGCAGGGTGTAAGAGTTCCCTGTCTCCACATCCTCCCCAACACTTGCTTCTTGTCTTTTTGATAATAACCATTCGGACAGGCATGAGGTGATATCTCATTGTGGATTAGATTTTCATTTCCTTAATAATCAATTATGTTGGACATCTTTTCATGTGCTTGTTGGACATCTGTATGTCTTCTTTGGAAAATTTATTCAGATTATTTGCCCATTTTTAACTTCATTTTTTTTTCTTGTTGAGCTGTATGAGTTCTTTATGCATTTTTGGATAAGAACTATTTGTTAGATATCTGCTGTGTAAATACCTTCTTATTCAGTAGGTTACATTTTCATTTTGATGATGGTTTCCTTTGCTGTGCAGAAGCTTATGGTTTGATGTAGTCCCATTTTGTTTATTTTGATTCTGCTTCCTTTGCTTTGCAGTCAGATCCACAAAAATGTTCATAAGACTGATGTCAAGAAGCTTATTGCCTATAGTTTTTTTATTTCCTTAGAATGTTATGATTTCAGGTCATGCATTCAGGTCTTTAATTCACTTTAATTTTTTGTGTATGATATAAGATAAAGGCACAGTTTCATTCTTTTACATGTGGGTCTCTAGTTTTCCCAACACCATTTATTATAGAGATTGCCGCTTCTCCATTGTATGCTCTTGACTCCTTTGTTGTAAATTAATTGTGTATACATATGTACATTTATTTCTAGGCTTTCAATTCTGCTTCATTGATCTGTGCATCTGTTTTTATGCCAATATCATTGTTTTGATTATCATAGCTTTGTAGCAGAGTTTGAAATCAGGGAGCATGATACCTTCAACTTCGTTCTTTCTCAAGATTGCTTTCATTATTCTACAGCCTCTGTGATATCCACCTGGCTCTGTGCCCAGGGGAGCTGACCTGTATGGGCTGTATTAGTGAGACCTCTTGTTCTGTGGTTTCTAATTCAGTTTTGCCCATTCCAATGACCCGCAGGAAGAAGAGGACACTCAAAATATTTATCTTCTGTTGCCCCTCTGCTGGGACACTGCAGGCAGAATACTTCTTTGTACTGAGGGCCATAGCTTTTTAACCACTATTTGTAAAGAACTTTAATTCTCCCTAGTACCAATGTGCATATGGCATCCGTTTTCATGGGAGGACACTGCAGATTACAATTTTATATATTACATTTACCCCGATTTGAAAAGAGAAACTGGAGGAAGGTGCAAGGAAGATGCGCCAAGAAACAAAACAGGCAGAAGTATGAATTATTATTTGATTTAAAGTAATCTTGTAATTTATATACAGTAAAACTTACTCTTTAGAGGGGTATAACCTCATGAATGTTGAGAAAACCAGAGATTCGTGTACATTACCAAAATATTCAAGATGCAGAACAGGTCCATCATCTCCCCAAATTTCTCTCTGCTGATTTTTATAGTCAAATGCCTTTGCCATCTCTGTCCCTGGTGATTAGTGATCTCCTCCATCTCTGTATTTTTAAGTCTGACTTCATTCACTATGACAATTGCCTTTGAGAATCATCCATGTATTTATGAGTATTAATATTTAATTCCTTTTTATTGGTGAATTGGATCCAGTAGTGTAAATGCACCATCGTTTCTTTGTGCACTCAGAGTTGAAAGACACGTGGGCTATTTCCAGTTTTTGGCAACTGTGAAAAAAACACTTATAAACATTTGGGTGTAGGTTTTGTGCAGATATAGGATTTTCATTTCAGTTGGTTAATTGCAGAGAGTAGGACTGTTGGGCCATATGGTGCTTGTTTAACATAATAAAACTGCCAGATATTTGGTATCATCAGTCATTTTCATTTGATTACACAATCCTTGTATCTTCATAGAATGCCACTTTACCATGTAAGTTTGGGTTAATTTCTAGACTTGCTATACTATTCTGTTCACTTATTTAAGTATGAATCTGTATGGTAGCAATACACTATCTTGCTCCATATACCTTTATAATAAGTACTAAAACCAGGGGAAATAAATCCTCCATTTTTTTTCATTTTACATAGCCATTTTGTATATTCTAGACCCTCTTACTTTCCAGATATATTATACATGCATTTTTTCATGTATTTCAAAATCCTGCTAGAATTTCAATGTAGGCTTATATTTAATGTACAGATCAATCTGGGAAAATACTCATCTTTACATCACCAGTATTCCAATTGATAATTATTATTTATCCCTTTATTTACTCTAATTTTAATTTTTAATTCTTTTCATTTCCAGTATACACAGCTTATAAATTACCAGTTAAATTATTACTAGAATTTTAATGTTATGCTTTGTAAATATTATTTTATTTTCTAATTTTCCATTAGTAGTATATAGCAATCAAATTGAGTTTTTCGTGTGTCTTGTTACCTAATAAAATTAGTTATCAGTTTTAGTATTTTTCTGTTGATTCCTTTAGATTATATGTATAGACAACAATCCTTCCATCTTTACCAAAATAGTTTCACTTCCTTCTTTCAAATTTTATGTGTTTTATATCTTTTTCTTCATCTTTTTACTCTAACCTCTAATACAAGTTGAAAAGAAATGATTAGACTAAATACACCCTTTGTTCAGGGTTCACTGTAGACACCATTCTTCTTTCAACATTGGGCTTTTTCTTTTGCTATCTATTTTTAGTTTGTTGAAGATTTTACATGAATTTTTTGAAAATCCTCCAATAACTTCTTTGTATTTATCAAAGTGATCATATGTTTTTATATCATTTTAATATGGTGAAGTGCATTAATTTTTAAGGTATTAACTAATACATTTCTGGAACAAACTGCAGAGTTTTTTTAAATTATGTTAAAATAAACTATTTTCATGTCTATTGCTGACTAATTTAATTTGATATTGGGTAAAGGGAATCAAGATATTTATTTTCTTCCATACTTTTTTCAGTTACCATTTATTTTTAAATTTAAAATAGGAATAGGCAGTAGAAAGAGTTCTTACATGCTTCCTCCCTAACTCAGTTTTCCCTATTTTCTCATTTTATTTTATTATGGTATAGTTGTTTCCAGTGATGAATCAGTGTTGACACGTAGCTATTAAATCCACAGTTTATATTAGGATTCATGCTTTGTGCTGTACAGCTGTATGAGTTTCAATGAATGCATAACACTATACGTTGACTATTACAGTCTCACGTGTGATAGTTTTACTGCCCTAAAAATCGGTAAATATGCTATATTGTTCACAAGTTTAATGAGAGTATAGGCTGCACTTGACTCAGTAGAGAGCTCATAGCCTATTGCTGAAACTATAGGCTCAAGAAGGCAATGACTTGAACTCAGGGGTCAGCTGTGGGCTGACCCAGAATGTGTACACTTCCATCTAAAATTAAGATGTAGACCCCAGGAACAGGATGATGTAAACATAACAGTATTTGGAAGTACCTGAGAAATTCAAGCAGGAATTATGAGAGATGGGCTAGCTCTTATTTAGAGGCTGCATGAAGCTTGGAGACAAAAATGCAGTCATTTGACATTGAAAGATATAGCAAATATCTACATGGCAGAGCTCTAGCTTGGCACAGAGAGAATGGATAGTAGCAGTAGAATAAGATCAATGACCCTTTCTATTTCTAATTCACTAGACATAAAGGTCTTGATTATCATGTGGGAGGGGAAGATGAGCGGAGCATTTTTGTACTTTCATTTCTTCCTATTCTAGGCTGGGTCAATTTGAGCAAGAGTACTTCCATTTAAAACAGTACAGAAACATTGTGGTGTTGCCTGCTTTTGGTCTTGAGGAGCAATTATAACCAGTTAAAATTTGCAAACAAATCTAGTAATGTTAAAAATAACCATACTAAAAAATCTTGTAACAAAGGATTAACTTTAGTTACTGCAGGAAGACTCAATTGATTTATGACAAATTAGTTTTAACTCTTTACGCAAAGTGACTTAGAAAGGGGAGAAACTCCTAAAAGCCACTGTTGATGCTGCAAGTTTATGAAGAGTTAGAAATAATTCTTCAGAATGCTTTCCAGTGCCAAGGCAGATGAAGTGCAGGCAGTTTCTGGCTCTGAAGAAAAATGAGTTGTAAATGAAGCTTTGTTAGATGATTCTGATAATATCAATATTTTTTCACCAATTCCAAGGATAATGCTGACAAAATGGAGTTAAAACCCTGTTCCTCAGATTCTGGATCCTTTTTACAGATGGGTAATTTTATGGAAATAAGAGATTCAAAGAAATAAAATTTTAACAAAATCCTGAGTTATGATTCTCCTATATAATGCCTGATATAATATTTTCCCAAGTCCACAATAGGTGTGCACTGAATCAGAATACATTTGAACAAGACAATATACGTTGTGATTTTTCTTATGCCCATGGCATCACGGTACAATCTGTACAATTCATTAGCATATACGAAGTTGTCAGATCCAAGCATCAGTGGTTAGAACACTGCACTTAAGCTCACCCAAGTGCAACACTTTAGATTGTCTTCTGGCACAGAGCTGGCTGTGCATGTGGCCTGGAGATGACACTGACTATGACACTTACTCATCTTCCAATATGCCCAGGTAGTCTGTTAACCTGTCAATCTGTCAACACATTTCACTTTATAACCTTTGTTATGATAAGTCCCTAATTACTAAGGATTTCTTCAAGATTTAAAACTTCTCACAATCCATGTATTTATATACAAGATGAATATTCAGTGAACCTGGCATTGGTGACCTTGAATGCTTATAAACTGGGGATGGGCAGGAGCATTTTTATTCTACTACTGAGAGAAAGGAGGAGATGGACACTCTAGTGGTGTACATGTTGTAGCTTGAATGAAAGAAAGTATTCTATTTTCACCTGAAGAAATTAATCTAAGCCTGATCTTGTTTAGTTGACGATAGTATACTCTCCAAAAATTATTAAGATTAAAGGGGAATGCCATGCCAACTATAAAGTTTCCTCAGATCATACAGCCAACAATGCTTTGCCATAGGTTCACTCCTTGCTCATTTCTCAAACCAGTTATATTGCTGCTGGCAAATTAATTTTTCCCGGACTTTGTGTTCCTGTAAAAGCCCTAGTCTCCTGACCATAGAAAATGTGTAAGGATTAGATCTGTGTCCATTCGTGTTAAACTTGTTTTATCTCCCACATCCACATGGTTAAGTCTCAGGATAGGCACCAAGGTTAGCCAGGATAGACTGATGAGGTAATTTCTTAGGGATTTACATTTCAAGGAGAAATGAACCTAGTACTTGGTTATATCTCTAGGTGATGAAAGCCAACACAGTGAGGTTAACTGGCCCCTGGAAAGAGTATTTACATACAAAGGGTTGAGATAGGATTCAGTGCCATTACATTTCAGGAGAGTACAACAGCCTCCTTCCCCCTTATAAGCAGAAGTAAGTCATTTTTCATCATCCTTTGCCCATTGAATTGTCTAGCTGCTCACCTAGGGCAATTGACCTGGCACTCATCAGTTTGCCCCCGGGGTGCGAACTAGGGCAGTGGGCAACAAAATACACATTATTTACTGTGAGATATTTAATAAGAATTCTCTTTCCATCTGGAATATACTATGTACACAATCAGGATTAAATTATTAAAGAAGAATATTAAAACTCAATAAGTACTACCTTTCCCCATTGCCCTTAACTTATTTTCTCTTGTTCTTTATTTCTGGTTCAAAATTCTTCAGAAAAAAAAAGTTTTATATTTAGAGATATAGTTTACATTTTTAATATAGTATTTAAATTATGTAAGCCTCTTTGTATTTTTATATTTGGTACAGATTTTTTAAATGATCAAGTATATTATTAGAGTATTTATTTCTTCAATGGGATTAGGAATCTTGTACTTTGGTATCACATCCACAAACCAGTAGCTCCAGGCTCTACACATTGTGAGTTGTGTGACACAAGAAAAGATTTAGTTTTTCCTCATGAAGAAGTGATAATTATTTTAACTACCTTTAGTTGGGTATAACAATAAAATAATAAAAATTTAGTTATAATTTGTGAAAGACTTTATGGTACACATTCAGAATTCAGTAAATGGGAGAACCTTTTACTCACTGATAGAAACTATTACTACTTGGAATGAAAATTTGCGAGTGAAAGAATATTTCACTTGCTGGTGAGTAGACACACATATACAGCACTCCTCTAAATATCAGTGCTCTTGTTTCTTTACTTTGGAAATCCACTATCTTCCGTCATAGTATATTTTTCTATAAATCTAAGAAAACATGGAATGCTATAGAAGAATGTGAAGTGGTATACTACTCCGTCGACATCATTATTTTGCTCTTCACAGGTTACTGTAAATGTCACCACTCATTGTCTCTTATCCGCTGCTGTTCCGTGCTTCTCTCTATCTGGACTCCCTCTTCTAATCTGCTTGCATAAGGGTTAGTAGGCACTTACTGCATCAGGAAAATGGTTTTGTTTTCCTTTCAGTCACATCTCTGTCATCACTAAAGTGTTGTTGGTGGGAGCAGGGCTCTTTCACTGGGTTCCAAAGAAAGCATTTCATGAACCCATGCATTGGAGATTGTGGTATGGCAAGATTTATTCAGGTTGAAGGCTGCCTCTGTGTCCCATCTCCATCTCTTCTGCCATGGAATAAGTCCAACCACGTCTTGGGGCTGAGGCCAAAACAAAGCCCACATCAAGAGTTTCTGAAATTAAGAACAAACTGACAGTAACTAGAGGGGAGGTGGGAGGGGATAGTGGGGAGAAAGGGGGAAGGGTTTTTAAGAACATGTGTAAAGGACACATGGACAAAACCAAAGAGGGGTAGGATCAAGGGTGGGAAGTGGGGATGGCTAGGGTAGGAGGGAGTAGCAGGGGGAAAATGGAGACAACTGTACTTGAAAAACAATAAAAAATGTGCAAAATAAAAAACTAAATATGTAGAAAAAATAAAATACACACTGGATTTGGGGGAAAAAAGAGTTTCTGTGCCATTAAAGCTTAGTCTAATCTAGCTTTTCTCTCCTGGCTAGCCTTAGTTTTTCTTCCCAGTTGCAATTCATTACTGTGCTGTGGTATCCAGACTTCCCCCTGAAGCCTGCTTATGGAGTTCATTGGCCATGTAACTCCTAGGGCCACATGGTATTGGAGAGAAATTTTGGGGAGTCCACAGGACAAGCGCTAGTCAATGAGAAAGCTCCCTTTCCCCCCTGTGATTATACTATCTTGGGCTTGGGAAAGATCAGGGGCTTTTAAAAAAAATAACCAATCAACTTCTCAATATTTTTGGGCTTCTGATGGGTCCACTGGCCTAGCCAATTGATCCCTTTCCCATGATAGATTGACAGGCCTCTGTGGCCAACTGTCATGCCAGCACCATTTTTTAAAAGATTTTATTTATTTATTTTTAGACAGAGGGGAAGGGAGAGAAAAAGAGAGGCATGAAACTTCAATATGTGATTGTCTCTGGGGACCAGGCATGTGTCCTGACTGGGAATCAAACCGGCGACCTTTTGGTTTTCAGGCTGGTGTTCAGTCCACTGAGCCATACCAGCCAGGGCTGCCCCATCTCCATTCTAACTTCTATTGTATGTGTGCTTACTTGTCCTTGCTCCTGCAACAATCTAGTACTCGAGGGGAAGGGAGGGGTTTTAATTCTTGGTGGGACAATGCTGTGATCCACTGGAGTGTGATGCTGTGTGATGGTGAAGCAAACAGAATCATGCCCCCAAGCCCATTAGGCTCAACAGTGTCAGAATTCTTTTTCTTTCTTCCTTATTAATAGCTTACCATCCATGGTAACACAAGAACACAAGCTATAAAAGGGTGTGCAAGGTTTGAAGCTGGGAAAGCAAAGTGTCATAGCCATATTTAGCGTCTCAGTTAGTGTGTAACTCACTGGAAGACATGTTCACACATGATGATTTCCCAAACTGCCTGAATAACAATATAGAACCTAGGAATCCAGTCTTCGTGCAAATTAAATGATATAATTTCTCATCATTGCTCAGTGTCATTGAATATTGGCAGATAATTGGGAGCTGAACTCTCTGGAATATATTTGAAGAGATCTAAAAGGTACGATGAAATAATTCGTGTATCTATTTAACAGCATATGCATTATCTTTTAAAGACAATGTATTCTATGGCACTAACATATTAGAATAACTATTTTTCCCTTACAACTGAGATAAATCTTTGTTCTATTAGATAGAAGGGCCACTTCTGTTTAGGATATTAAGAGAAAAAGAAAATGAAGATTTTTAAAGTTTGGTTAAAATTAGAATAAGGTAAAAGGGAAGAGAACAGAAGTATTTGTACTTAATTTTTTAAGAGGGACACAAACTTACCTGTATTTATACAAAGGACATAGACTTTATTATGAAGATACTATGAGTGCAGTGAAGATTACATAATGAATTTTTATTTTCAAAATGATTTAATTAAGACAAAATCATTAAAGGACATTAAAAATGTGTCAAATACATAAGTAAGTACTGTATATATGGACACATGGTATTATTGACATAAGGATCATTTAATTTAACTACTATTATTCTTAGGATGGTATTTGCCATAAATAATACACCATTGAGAAAAATATGTATAGTTAGGGAGTCTCTAACAAGTTTCTAGAATGCAAGAAATGTAAATTAAGATCTTTTGTAATGTCAAAATAGTTTTAAAATAACATGGATGCAACATTATTTTCATCTGTTTTAAGTATTTCATTTTAAGAAACAAATGCATATTCATAAAAGCTGACTTAGAAACTACAAATCCTTATTCTACAAAAGTTAATATAAGTCTTATCTTTATTATTGTGGGTTGATAATTTTACACATTTGCTCTCTATGAATAAGAATTAATCTACTTGGATTTTTTCCCCAAAGAACTCATTGTCAGTCTAGGAATTAGAGGAAAGATGCCTCATTTTTTATTTAAGTCATTAATTCATCTAAAGTTTGATTATTTTATTTTTAAGGAAATGAGGATAATATTTTTGCAAAGAAAGTTAAATGTTACAAAATATTCTTACATTTACTACTAAAATAGTTAAGCTTTTATCTATATTCTGGGTTACAATCCATCTAGCTACATGGTAGAAGTGAGTTCGTGATTTTCACAAATGTACATTTCTGGGTAGTTGCAAACTTGAATTTTAAAACCGGGTGTGTAATGTAACAATCATACCATAGTAGATGCATTTCATCGAACAAGTACTGAGTACTCAGGTACTGAGGTAAACATTTATAGGTATTGTTTCAAATCTTCCTCAGACAACATTGTGTATTATGCACCATAATTCTTAATATAATGATAGACCTCAGAGGCTGAATGGGTTTAAGTACTTTACCTGAGGTCACATCTTAGTAAGTGGCAGCACAGGACTTAGCAACTACATCTATATGATTCACAGCCTATTTTTCCTACTCCAATTTCTGTGGGGCAAATTATAGATCTCATGTATTTTAAAAAGAAATGTGGAGATGTACATTTTGTGCAAGGCCAAAGGCGAGAAAAACTGATCTGCAGAATATTTTTTCTAAGAAATGGATGTTTATGTGTAATAACCTGCTCCACACAGGTGACTGTGTCATTAATCAGCATTACACCATTGCTGCTGTAGCTGGGTGAGCATTGCTGGTGTTTTTCAGGATTTTATGGCACTTTGCAAAAAGAAATCCATTTTTTCAACTGACATCACCAGGAGATAATGAAATTCACTTCTTTTCTGCCCACCAGGCTGAACTTTGACCCATCCATATCTACACATAGAATCCAAGCAACCAAAAAACCCAACCATTCCAACCACAGTGCAGGCTACTTGGTTAAACAGATGCTGAATTTTACTCCTACTCTTTAATTATAAGAGCAAGCAGTCTGCAATTTGCAAAATCTTCCTTAGAAATCAATGGGCAATTTGGCACTTAAAAAACCATACATTGAACAACATAATAAACACTCATGATTTCAGCAATAAATTCCCTGATATAACAGACTGACATTCTGACAGATGTAATGAGAAAATAACAACTGAGGTGCCACAGAAAAGGAACTAGATTTTATCAGAGTACAGTTATACTGAACTAATTAATGATATTCATGAATTCCTTTTCAATTAGATATAAAGGCATACACCCACTAACTATTCTCCATACTTTGGAAGGACATATACTTTATCTTCCAAACCAGAATTTTGATAACGAAAACAAGCTTTGTTCATATTTCTCAAAGAACAACAGATGAAAAGTAGGACTCTCCTGACCAGAGCAGAAACTGTGATTACTTTACTGACAGTTGTTACATATTAATACGTATTACTAGCAAGTAGAAAGTCATCTTGGAGTTGGAAACATGAGTTCCAATACTGGTTCAACTATTGGTTGTGTTACTGTAGGTACATTACTGCACTACTTTAAACTTAAAATGAAGAGAAAAATGCTTAATTTGAAGGGTGTGAGGATTAAAAATGCATTAATAACATGATTAACCCAGTGTCTATCATGTTGAAGATACTTAATAACTGGGTATATTTAAAATCATAATCCTCATTGCATAGCTTAATTTATCATCAATCTATTTATAACATTAATGTAGCTCAGAGTGGTGGAATCCCATGTTTTATAACTGAAAGGGGTTAGAAACTCTCTTCCCCTATCATACCAAACATCTATGCTCAGATTGGTCAATAACAGCACATACTCCTTAAAAATTATTTCTTCAGAATATTCATTGTGTATAGATATATTGATTTTAATGATCAATATAATGATACTCTACTTTGTAAAAATCAATAGCATGTTTATATTAATATGCTTAAAAGAAAGCACTAGAATTAATTTGCTCTTATAAAGCTCAATTTATTCACTAATCTGAAGTAATATACAAGTATAGTATATAAATAAAATAATAAAGTTTTATTATAGTTAAGAGATATGAGACAAATGATAAAATTCAGTTAATTAATATATGTGAGATATCAGAATTTAGAAACACAGACATAAGGTGTGAAAAGTGCTTGGCAGTAAAGTTTGTTTACAATTTTCAGGGATTTACTTAGCTGACCCAAATCATTGCTGTTTAAAAAATGGGCATGAACCAGTATCCACATCTGTGCAAGTCTATGACATTTTTTCTTATACTGTATTTACCTCTTGGCATTCCATAAAATGTCTCATTAGTTACTTATATACTAAGAAATCAAACTGCTTGAATTCATAATTAAAACATTATTTATTACTTTGTTTTTAATCAACATAAGCTGAAGGTCAATATTGTAACAGAAAATGTTGAAAGACTACATATCATTTTCCTAAGATATATCTATGATAACTTGTGTAACCCCATAATAACAGCATATACAATACAAACAAGAGGTGATTTGTTTTTTTCAAGTAAGTTTTAAATGTATGCCGTTTAACACCATAGTTTCCTCATTTTCCACAGTGCAATCCGTTTGCCAGCCCTTTTAGCTTTTTCCCTTCTCAGGACCCTGAGCAACCAAGGCACATCTTACTGTGAACAAATTAGTTTTGACACCTTGAGACATTTAATTATTTGCAACAGTGAGTCAGATGAAGGTGAAGTTGAGAAAAACTTTTCAAGCTTTGGGAATATACATGTACTCAAAATACCATTTTAAGATTTAACTCTGAAAATCCAATTAATAAGAATATAGAAATAGCCAAATAAGGCTTCCCATTTTTAGGAAATAAACATATTGAAAAATAAATAGAAATGTAAGGTTTAGCAGTTAATCATAGTTTTTACCACTTACTAATCAGATATCTTTTTCAGGGGCATAGAAACTCTGAGAAACTGGTGAATATAATGCTCATTCAGCACAGCCGTTCAGTTTACAGTTGACAGAACTGAGGTTCAGGGAGGTTAAGTGATTCGCCAAGGTCACTTGCCAGTTGCTGTTAAATTCAGAGAGAGACACGAAGCCTAAATGTATCATCGCCCAATATTTTATTAATTTTATTTGCTAATACCAATAGCAATTTAGGGACATCCAAAGTCTGTTTCTGATAAATAAAATTTTTAGAAAATTTATATGAGAAAAATTGTGCTAATTAAATTTATATAATTATAAAAATGATCATTAATTTTTCCAAGTGTCTATGTCCGTGCTGATTTACATGGCCATAATTAGAAAAATCTGTGAATTTTTAATCTATTAATTATTTTATTTAATTATTGAATGTCTTTAAATGAACTATTTTATAAATGTATGTAATATGGGTATACATAAAGTTTGTTTTCCCTTACTATTTCACAATCTTGACCAAAAATTTGCCTTCTTCTGTTAGTAATAATTAGTTGAATTTCACACATAAAATAAATATTTCAGTTGATGCTTACATTTATCCATGTCAGGTAAAATATTTCTAAGATAAAATATTAATCATTTAATTCAAAATATGTCATGAACATGCACTTTTTCTGTGTTTTAGCCTCTTTATATATTTAATATATAATGTAAAACATAATTAATATATTTCTTAAACTCTTTGTATTAAAGTATATGGAAAACAATTACCACTCTGTGTAATCCTTATAAATGTAATCTTAGGGTATTCAATTTGAAGTTGTTAAAATAAGTTTTTATGTGCATAGGAAGAAACAGAAATATATAAATATATAAAACTCTGTAAGTCTAGGGAGAAATATGCTTCTTATATATGCTACTTTTTGTCCACAGTTCACACATGATTATTCTCCATGAATTATATTTCTCAAAATTGAAATACTGAAAGTTTTCTTTAAATGTGTCCAAATCTAAATTACTATTTGTCTTAATAAATACACCCCTATTATTTTCTAAGTGAAAAGGATTAATTGTTATTTTACAACTAGTTTACACTTTGATTTTTTTTGATTCACTTGATTATCATAGTCATTTTCATTTTCCCATTTCATCAGAGTATTTTGAGACTTTGATAAAGTCTGCCACTATAATAGAAAGGTAGATAACCTAACCTTTTTAGATTATGCATACTAACTTCTTTGCTTTGTATGAGATTTAAAAACAAAATGTTTTCTTTCGTACACAGGCAGAATTGTAGAATGATTTCCGCCTCCTGGAGGCTGTGCATTGTCTACCTGTCCAGCTCTGTGTGTCTATATATTTATTTTTTCTATTTATTGCCTCATTGATTAAAAACTCTTAAGAAGGTTAACTAAAATGACTTTAATTTTTGAAGAACAGATTCTTTGTGATTAATGACAAAGTTCTGCTCGAAATTTTGTCAATATTTCATTAAAATATTTTATATTTTATAATTGTTTTGATTATATAGAATCATGTGTTTTGTTTTTCGGTATAACTATTATTATTAAATTCTAGTAATGCAATTATCAATTTATTTGTTTGAAAAATTATATGCTCACAATTCATTTGAACAAAATTTTATGTATTGCTCTGAGAAAGAAAATAAGGAAAATGCTCAACATATTATGTCACTAGGGATAATAGTCAACATGTTAAACAAAGATGAGGGTACTCATTTTTCTGGCAACAGTCAGCATCAAATACCTCAAAACAATAATTGACAAAAAAGAAACTATTTTCTTCGCCAAATCTAAAAGTAATTTGTAGAAGTTACTTAGCCTCTCAGCAGCTCCCTGTGGTAGACATTGTATTGTAGTTACAATGAACTTTGTATTAACTGCACTGATGGAGAGTATTACTGCAGATCATCTGTACAGACTTATAAATGTCCAGAGAAAGCTGGGATCCACTCAGAAGGTACCCCAGAATTTTCGTCACGTATATCGTTTGTTTGCTAAGGCAAGCAGGTAACCAAGATTGTTTGTTCACTCTTTCTCCTTGTTAGTTTAGTTTCCCCCAAAATATCTTAACCACTTTTTACATGTTTCTGTTCTCTTTGCTCTCTGAGGCAAATGGGACAGAATTATTTTTCTCTGCATGTATCCCACAGGTGTTCAATGTGCATTCCAAAATATTTTTAACAACAGTATACTTCTTTATGCTGCCCATTGGTTTTGGAGGAAATAATTTTATTCTTTGACTTACAGCTAGTTAATCATCATTGATTTTTAAACATCTTTTTCTAGTGTAATTGACATGCCTATCTGGATTTTACACTGCACATATTTAAAGAGTCCAATTTGGTTAGTTTGACATATCTACTGCCTCCAGCACCACAATCAGGATTATGAATGCATTCATCGATAAAAATTTCTTCATAGTCCTTTGTAAACACTGCCTCCTAGTCTTCTTTCCTTCACAGCATTGATCTGTGTTATATTGCTATATTGTTTCCTATTAAGTTGCTGTTTCTAGGGCTATATAAAGTTAAATCATACAATATGTGCTATTTCTTAGTGTCTTGCTTCAGACAACATGACTGGACCTTGAGAATAACATGCTAAGCAATATAAGTCAGACAGAAAAAAGTTAAGAACCATATGATTTTACTCATATGTGGGATATAAAACTGAAAAAAGAGGTGAATAAAAAGTAAAACAAACAAAAACTGGTAGATATAGACAGTTGCATGGTGATAACCAGAGGGAAGGGGGGCTGGGATAATGACGGGTAAAGGAGGTCAAAAGTATACTGATATGGCTTTGGGTGGTTGATATGATATGACTTTAGGTGGTGGGCACACAATGCAATATACAGATTATGTATCATAGAAATGTAGACTTGAAACCTATATAAATTATTAACTAATATCACCTTAATAAATTTAATTAAAAACTGAAAAAATTGATTAAGAACTTGACTACAAACCCATTCTGTAAGTATTGTGCACCGCTTCATTTTTCTAATCTATTACAGAAGTCCTTAAGTGCATTATTAACACAGATTTTAGTAACTCTTTCTTGAAGTTGGCATCTCACCTCTATTAAGAAGCTAGTCACTCAGTCTGTCTTAAAGAGGATCAGTCTCTTTCCCAAACCCAAACCTGAACACAATGTTGATCCTGAATTGAGCCCTGTACATCCAGGCAGCTGGTTTATGGTTGTATTATATTGCATATATATAAATCTAATATGTAGTAAATGTATGATTATAAAATTGAATCTATCTGTGAATATGTAATTCTAATTTAGCCAACTGCACAGGCTTTCATGGAACTTCAAGGCAAGATGAGTCTACTCATTGAGAACTGAGACCTTCCTAAGAAAGCATGTGTATTTCTCCCAGCGTTGCAACTTTCAGTGCAAAGTAGTTGCATTTTGCTCTCCACATGTTCCCTGAAGGTGAATTCTCTCCCTCATGGATTTGGGGTATTTCATGGAAGTGGAAACTGTGTTGGTGTGGACCAAGAGAGAAGAAATGTGTTTAGAGGGTAAATAAAAGAGGAAAAGGAATGAAAATTAAGGCCTTCAGTGCTTTCATTAAAAATTAGAAACATATATGTTATATTTAGTCTATATATTAGAATTACACATTTATTACATATTAGAATTATATATGCAATATATCCAAATATAATAATTTCAATTTAATTAGAAATATGTATCAGGATATTTGTTAGAATTATATAATTAGATTGTATCCATGTATAAAGTAAGTAGAATTTATAAAGGGAATTTCATTATATATGGCTCCTTAACTTTTTCGATTAAGATCCCTACCTGAAATTGTTACAGTAGTCATCCAGGTTTGGGAATATAAACTAAGTTTATGCCTTTTATCAAAGTAAACATGATAATTAGATTATAATGATCATATTATAAAAAGTAGTCTCTTCATAAATGTGTTTATAAAGATTGCCAATTTATTCTGAGTCTCAGCAACCAAGAGCTGAACTAGTTATTTTAGTCTTAAAATACATAAAACAAAAACAAAAACAAAACAAAACCAAAATGACTAGTATTATTTGTTTTATTCAGTTGCTCAAGTAGCATTAATTTAGCACATATTCTGTTTTGCAGTTTGTGAATGGTATCGGAATCCAAGAGTAGAGGAAAGTGGAATTGAGAAGTTAAAAGTCTGGAAAAGGAGCTAGGACATTCAAAAACAACCAAATACTAAGAGAATTGGATGTATTAATTATGGTAGACTCAAGGACTGTATCAGAGCAATGAAAAATAAATGGGATTAAATTAAGAATGTTGCCCTATCTACCTGACATAACCCATGAAAAATATCTGAAGACTTGAACTCATGCAAAAATGAATGCTAAGCATTTATAAACAAAATCTTGCTGAGAAAAATATTGAGTTCTTTCTTTCTTGAATAATATTTTAAATATTTAAATAGAACTTTGAATAGGTTTACATATATATATTATATTTTTATAATCAATATATTTCTAAAGATTGTGTTAGCACAATAATATGTATACTAGCATTTTACATTTAAAGTGATCTTCTTGCCCTGGCTGATGTAGCTTAGTGGACTGGGCACCAACCTGTGAACCAATGGGTTGCTGGTTCGATTCCTAGTCAGGGCATATTCCTGGGTTGTAGGCCAGGTCCCCAGTAGGGGATGTTTGAGAGGCAACCATGCATCAATATTTCTCTCCCTCCCTCCCTTCCCTTCTCTCTAAAAGTAAATAAAATAACATCTTTAAAAAAATAAAGTGATCTTTTTGAAAATTAGTCTGTAAATAATCATGAACAATTAAGTCACTTTGTGTTTTTGTGAGAATATAGGTTTTGATTTTGCAGAAGTGGGTGTGTTTCTCATATCTTAATTTATTCAACCAAATTTTGGATTGTCTTCAGTACAAGAGTGGTAGCAACATAAATAAAATGAAGGGATAAAATGAGGTAAAGTGAATGCTGATTATATGTTATAGGAAGGAATAACTATACCTTACCTAACATGGGATGCAGATGGGATACTGTGAAAAATAACTCATTAAGAATATATATATTTTGTTGAGCTTTTATGGGATGAATGAGAGAAAAAGAGAAAGACAGACAAACAGACAGACAGGGACAGACACAGACAGACAGAGAGAAATAGAGAGTTCCTGTTGAAAAAAAACATTGGCAAATGAATGCGAATGTTCAAAGCGTGGATGTGTTTAAATTTTTCAGAAAATACTTGCTTGATTTGATGGGTCCATAATAGAAGATGCATAGGAGCTATAGTGAATTATTTGGACCAAATTCTTCTCTCCATTTATTAACCCTGCATTCTCTCCCATTAGAAGCAGAGATACTTTCTCTGTCCTTTGTCATTAGACTAGGCCATGTGGTTTCTTCTGTTCAATAGATGTTAGCAGACTTTGTGAAATCAGAGGCTTAAAACGGGTTTGCACAGTTGGACATTTCTTTGTGTGACTCTTACATTGCCATGATAAGAGGATATCTTTGCTAGCCTACTGATACACTGCTGATACACTTTATATCAGAAAAGGTAGCTGACTTGCAATCTCTAGCTTGGATTCTAACCCCAAATGAACCTACCCTGAAAAAACTTACTTACTAATGTGCAGATGAAAATTAGTGATTCCTATCTAAACATATAGAATTTTGGGGTGGTTTATTCACATTATTATTTTGGCAGCACTTGGCTGATACAGAATGACTGAAAGCAAATTGTATGTTGGATTCTCGATATGGAGGGACTATTTTGGATTTGATTCTTCTACAAGGATCTATTCATTTTTCATTTGTATAGCCATTCACATTTAGAGCTAAACTAAATATCAGCTGTCAATTTTCATCTACAATTAATGAATTTTTCATCAACATTATTTTTGGTATTGCTGAACTGGCATATTATTGACTAGTTGTCAATATTATAGGTTAGTTTTATTCCTATTTAGAATAAAACACCAACACTACAAGCAAAGCTTATTTATAAAATTATTGCTAGTTCCTATATGTTTCATTCAGATATATTGGTAAAGTATTTGAGTGGTACATGTATTAAAACTCATGGAACTCATGAAGTCCATGAGTAAGTTAGGACTTGCAAGAATTTAATATAACACAATCCTTTTTTTGTTACAATAACATAATGTAACATAATTGCTGAATGTAAGAAAAGGAGAAAGCCATTTCTATTATCTTTCTTAAGCCAAAGACAAGACACCAGTAAAAAGTGATGTTAAGGCTGCCCTGTCACATAGTTACAATTTTTTTCTTGTGAAAAGAACTTTTAAAACCTATTCTCTTAGTAATTATATCTCAATAAAACAGAAAAAATCTGCCTTGTCACAAACTTATATGCGGTGTCTAAACAAAATTTAAAATGCAACTAATATAGTGTTTTAGATGGGACACATTTTAAGTATGTTTTCTAAAATATTTAATTTTCATATAATTATCACTATAAATCTACTTCTAGATTATAGAAATAAATGGAATTAAGAAGAACCATAAAGTAAATCCAGGAGTGGGGCATTCTGTAACACAACTGTCCATAGTTCATAAAAATTTACTGTCATAAAAAAATTTGAAAGGGGTTGGGGAGAAGATAGAAAAAGGTAAAGGGGGTAAATATATGATGTTTGAAGGAGACTTAACTTTGGATGGTGAATACAGAATGCAATGTGCTGATGATGCATTGTAGAATTGTTCAGTTGAAACCCATATAATTTTACTAACCAATGTCAACCCAATAAATTTAATTAAGTTTAAAAAAGTTATATCAACTTCAAAGTCTAAAAGTCAGTAAGGAAATATAACAACTAAATGCAGTGAGTTAAATTAGATTGTGTTATATCTAAAAATATTTTTATATTATTTTAGGAAAAAATCAAAGAGCACATAGTATCTTGGCATGAGCCGTCATGGAATCCCTATGTGATATAAAACACACAAAGGAGAGGAAGAGAAAAGTAAGAAAGGGAGAGTCATCAGACATGGCCCAATGTTAATGTGAAACTTGTAAAGAAGTAAAAAATTATATTATGTAATTATTTTACATGCCTAAATGTTTTTATAATGAAAGTTGAAGAGAAATGAACTGTATAATTTCTTCAGTATACAAAATACTTATTTTAAAATTCTGCTTGTACAAAAAGACCAAATACCATTGTACTCAACAGATGAAAATACAAACTAATAAAATTACATTTTAAAAGAAGTATTAGTACATACGTTGTTGGAACCCACTCCTTGATAAAATTCTAATGTGTTACTTGCTATAAAGAGCCCTTAACCTTTTATATCAGGAAGGGTGCATTATTCAATGTGCGTGAAATAGAAGAAATAATTTAGAGAGAAAATGAGACAGTGTCTATTTTGCAAACCAAACACATTGGTGTGTTGCCGTATTTCTAGAGAATCTAGGGTTGTAAGGATGAATTTTAATCAAACAGCACGTGTATGAAAAATATTAAAAATAAGACATAATTAGCATACCAATCTTAATTCAATTTTGAAAATGATGAAAACATCTTCCTAAAATCATGAACAGTTTCCCTTTGTGAGATTACATGAATCAACCTACTACACCACAAACAATAAAATCATCACGTCTAAGTGTGGAAAAAAAAGAGAAATTTTGTCAAGTTAATTTCGGATTACAGAATTAATAAAAGTTAACCTGGTGGCAGCCTCTTCAGTGCTGAGCAAAATCTAATGGATTTGCCACAGCCTCAGCAGAGCGTGAGAAACCATTTAGCATGTTGTGATCTTAAGCATAGTATGAGAGCTGGCAATGCTGAGAAGTAATTTCCCTGAAAATATCTGACTACAACAGTTTTTATAAAATACATTTGACAATAAAAGTTTTCTTTTCATCTCAGAAGTTGATTGTATTTTTTGCGATATTTGGCATTAGTCAGCTTTTACAGAGTATTAGTTTTAATATGGAACCATTTCAATTTAGTAAAAATGTGTATTTGCTGCAACACTAAATCATATAAAACAGAATTAATTACAAACTTTAAATACATATAACCATTTCTCAAACACATTGATTAATTTTACAATTATTTTAATTTTTACAGATGTATTTTATCTAACTTTTCTTATAGTTATATCAAATAATTTTGCTGTGCTAGCTCAATTTTACTGTTTTAATTTAATTTTAAATATATTTATTTGACCTATATAAATATTCTTGTATTAGAGAATTAAGGAAATCAACAAATTATAATTCTTTAAAAGATATTTAATAAAAATACAGACAGCAGTGATAAATTTAATTACTAGAAATATCATACCACGTATCTGCGGATAGAATGATTGTATATGTTTACTCTTCAGTTAGAGTGTGATGATTTAGTGATACACTTTACTGTATTTGTTCTTGATCAGAAGGATCACTAAAACTGGGGAAGTAATCATGTGTATAAATACACATTCTCTATGCTTCAGTTGTCTTATTCCCACCTACCAAGTCCGAGAGAGAGAGAAAACTACAGTCATTCACCAGATTTTAACTTCCAGCAATATAGACAAAGGATTACTATGAATATTTTTATCAGCTATATTTTAACATTAAGTAAATGACATTTAAATTACATACTTTCTTCTTAAAAATTGATTTGGTGTGTAAGTGATTATAGGTATGCCTAGTGGAAGTTTAAAAGATCTTTCCAATTACATGTGATAACTTTGTTATCAGGCGACATTTCCCATAAACAGGCTCTTGTTTATCATAATAAATGAACAAAAGTTTGCAAGACATGAAACTTTGCATTGTGTCATATTTGACTTCTAAATAAACACACCACCCACATGTTTAGCATTCTAATTTCTCTTTTGTTTGACTGAATCCCTAGTGTCATAAGTAAGCCAGAAAGTACCACACTATACATGGCAAAATACAGTAATTCACATTTTCCTGTAGGTTTGGCCATTTGAAACTGACATTGGGATGCCATTTGTTCATCTTTAAGACTTGCGAGTATTGGTCCACCGCAGGCATGTGGATTCCTGAAGTGACAGTGGTTGGTGTCAGTGTTGACATTGACGTTTCCAATTAAAATCTGTAAAATAAAACCTTCTATTGATTATTGATCCATAATAAATAGATTGCATGCTTAAAGTTCTCAATTGTAGATTTTTCAGAAAAAAATGTGTTACCCTATACGTGAAGTATAACAAGTATTAGAACATGCATAGCCAATTATCTGCCCATTGCCATGGCAGATGTCTGATTTAGTATTACACTAATTACCAAATGCCTTTGCTTTTGACAGTTGGATATTTTAGACTTCAAAGACAAATGAAGCAATATAATAACAAGCTTAGAAAAGGGAAGTGTAGCAGAGATAAAGTCAAAACTCAACAGGCTGGGCTTTCAATATCTTCGAGAACAGCTTATCAAACATAAATTATCATATGACAACTGTAAGACATGCAAATCATGTATGGTACAATATTATTCACTTTAAATCAAGTTTTTATTTTGATATTAAAAAAATGAAATTCCAAGCATGTTATTTTACAAATTGATTTCCAGTTAAAATATTATATTTCTGAATGCCATCCAAGAAGTCATCATATTTCTGTATAATTTTTGGTTGTAATTAGCAGTTACATAGAAAGACTACATATTTTAGGCGTTTGATTATTATTCAGTAGAGGCATTTCCAATTGCTGCTGCTTCCAAACTCTTATTATTTTACTGTCAGTTCAAAGTTAATAGAAACATTTTCTATTCATTGGTGAACTTGCCCTTAATACAAATCAGAATAGTATGATGATTATAACTCCCATGAATTATTTTTTACAAATATTAGACAAATTCATTTGCATATGTTTCTGAATTAGGTAAAATTTTTAAGCTCACCTATAAGTTTATTTACAGTAAGTTGATTATTCATTGACCTACATTAAAATTAATGAAACAAAAATTAGGAAATGACTATCTCGGTGCCTGTAAATAGCCCTTTTTAACATAAATACCTTTACTGCTTATTTACAAAATATCTAAAGGCTTAAACTTTATTTTAAACTTTTCTCATAGAGACTTATTTACTTCAATTTGTGCATCTTTTTATCAGGTTTTTATTTGAAACTCTTAAAGAGAAAATTAGTTGCAACATTTTATGTTAATTATAATAATTAATTATTCAATCAATAATTTCTTAAATATCTACTGCTATTAACATAGGTAGGTAGTTAGTATTAAAAAAGAAAGGGTGCAAATAGAATTGGACATTTCTAAATGATACAAAAGCATCATTTGCTAAGAAGCCCCAACATTCTCAGGCTCCCCAGGGGACCTAATCCCTGAAGGGAGCAGGAAGAGTCAGCTATGTGTCATTAGCTGGGATTACTGAGGAAGAGGTAAAACAATAAAGAGGAAATTTCTTTGTGAAGTACATGTGCAGTAGAAGCCAAGATGGCACAGGTGGAGGTCCTTCTACTTCGAGGCATGCCAGTAGGAAGCAAAATAGAGACCATAAAGGGGCGTCTCTAGCCTGGGAAAAGGGTCAAAATGGACAAGAGACACAAGACACCAGAAGATCTAGGAACAGGATTGTTTAGTGGAAGAACCCAATAGAAGCCCACAAAGAGCCAGTAAAGAGGTTGATTAGTTTGAAAGAAAACTCACCCCTTCCTGAACCCAAGGTAATATAATCAGAGCCTAACAAAGGCCCGTCTCAGGGTAGCAGGCATTTGCTTGTGCATTTGCACATTCATATGCTTGTGCACTCTCTTCATTTGCAGCCATGCAGGCCTGGCAGGCATGCAGGTTCAAGCTTGGGGCATCACAGTGTCAGCTGGAGCACACTGGGGAACAGAGACTAAGTGAGCATGATGGGAACAGAGACTGAGCTGGACTAAACTTTAGCATAGGCTGAACTAGACTATGAAAGTTTCTGATACCTGGACCAATGCACAGAATCTCTGGACCCTGGTCCTTCTTCTGGACTGAATGAAGAGCTAGACTTCTCTAGCAGGATTTGGCTGAGCCGTCTGGTCATGGATGAAACACTGGGTACATGGGAGCAGTCATTTATTTGTACTATAGTAAGTTTTTTTTAAAGGTTTTATTTATTTATTTTTTAGAGAGAAGGGAAGGGAGGGAGAAAGAGAGGGAGGGACACATCAATGTGTGGTTGCCTCTCACGTGGCCACCACTGGGGACCTGACTAGAAACCCAGGCATGGACCTAACTGGGAATCGAACCAGGGATCCTTTGGTTTATAGCCTGTGCTCAATCCACTGAGCTACACCAGCCAGGACGATTGTACCACAGTGAGTCTTACTACTACACTTCATCCTCCCATGTGTGAGTCTCCTGAAATGTTTTTTGGATGACTTCATGGTAGAACCCTATTTCCACTGGCAACACTTAAACATCAAAATTGTCTGCTTTGCTAAATAGAAATTATTTGTGGAAGAGCTAGTATTAAGCCTTCTCTATTCCATGGAAGTGTTAAATTATAGTTAAGGATATATCAGGAAAAAATCCTGAATAATAAGTTAATTTTTTAAAAAAGGTTTTGTCCAGAAAGATAGAAAGGTCTTTGTAGAATAGTGATCCAAAGAACTTTATAGAATATCAGATTTAGATTTCATTTGGAATGATATATCTATTAGAAAAATGAATACAGTTTTCTGTATCAAAAAATTTGCTCTTCGTTAAAATGAAGGCTCTGGAGAGCAGGTGCTTTTTCTGTTTTATACACTGACATTTCTCAGGTACTCAAAGTAGTGTGAGTTACACAAGAAGTATCTCAGTAAATAATTTTTTGTGAAATAATTAAAGTAATGAAGTTGCATTTGAGGTTAAATTTTGCACTACATTAATATACTGAAAGTCAGTTTTGTGAAGCCACATTGAAAGGTATGAAGCTGAAATATTTCTATACATGAAAAAAGATAACTGAGAAAAGAAAAAGAGCTTTGATCATAAAGATATCATTTAGATTAAATGACATACCATGAATATAAAGTAACTTGTCTATAGAGTTATTAATGGACAATGAAGGCTGTCTGACCACTGTCCAAAAATTATATGAAAAAGCATCCTGGACATAAAACTAAAAATGGTGCCAGTATAAAAAAAACACAAAAAACATTTATTTTGATTATAAAAGTTTAATGTGTACTCATAAATGTATTAGTCACACTGGAATAGTATTACAAAACATTAAAAAGAGTATAATGAAAGACAGCCTTTAATGCATTTTTAAAAATGGAATCATGTTTCATATGGTTGAATTTAAATCAGATTTCTCTGTTTACAATATTATTGGAAATGAAGGGTCCCATCCCTGGCTGCTGTGGCTCAGTGGATTGAGCACAGGCATGTGAACCAAAGGGTCTCCAGTTTGATTCCCACTCAGGGCACATGCCTGGGTTGTGGGCCAGGTCCCCATAGGGGGCACACAAGAGGCAACCACACATTGATGCTTCTCTCCTCTTTCTCCTTCCCTTTTCCTAAAAATAAATAAATATTTTTAAAAATGAAGGATCCCAGATTCAGATTATTATACTTAATATCTTCAATATCTCACATTTAGCTTATCATTGGTGTCTCTAACATAGTACTAACTGAAGTATAAAATTTAGTCATTCCATTTTAAAATAATATATGATGTCAGAGAAATCTCTGCATCTCTCTCTCTTTTTTGCATAGAAGTACACATTCAGGAACCAAACACAATAACCTATATCACAACTCAAATTACACAATACTTGAGAGAAGAATAAGAACATATTTTTATTATTTGCTCTAAAGTTTAAACCTAAAAATACTTTCATATATTATGGTTTATCTAAATGTTTTAAATGTTAATAAATATCATAGGTCTACTTGAACACAAATCAAAGTTAAGAGAATATTTTTATGGTGCCCTTTTAACACATGGAAGAATAGATAGTTTTGATTGCTTTACTTTCAAACAGAATAGTAAATGGCACCTCACAAAAGAACCGTTTCCATCTCTATCTGGTTCATAGTTGCCTCTTTTTTTATTTATAATGTCTAAAAGACCTGTGGTGCTAATTTGTTTTCATTTCTCCTATTTATAATTTATGGTAAATATTGATAGTAAAATTATTATTTTTGAATTGTATACTTGTTCATTTTCAAGTTTCAGTCTCAAAAATACTTAGTAAATAATACTTTATAGATAGATTTTAGTGGAAAACAATATGCACAATATGAACTTACCACTTTAACTGTTTTAAAAGTACAGTTTAGTACCATTAAATACACTAACTTTATTTGCAACCATCATCACAATCTATTTCCAGAACTTTTCACCTTCCCCAATTGAAACTTTGTACCCACGAAACAATAATTTCATATTCTTTCCTCCCCTAGCCACTGGCAGCTACTCCACCATTCTGCTTTCTGTCTCTACCAATTTGACTAATCTAAGTAGCTAATAGCAGTGAAATCACATATTATTCATATTTTTGTGGCAGACTTATTTTACTTATTATAATGTTTTCAAGATTCATACATGTTGAAACTTGTATCAGAATTTCCTACCTTTTTTAGATTTTAAGGGTATTCCATTGAATGTACAAGGTCTGTCTGTATAAAGTCCAACCATGGTTAATATAACAAGAATGGTTTGCATGCCATCAATGTAACTAGGCAGCCAAAAAGAGTGGATGGAAGGTGCCTGTATGAACAACGATGATTTCATTTTATTAGCCAGTGGGGCAGTAGGCACCATTGAGTGAGCATGTGTACTGTGTGATTTGAGTGAATAGAGCAACGAATCTGCATCAGATTTTGCATTAAGCTTGAGCATTCCTCCACAGAGAAAATTCAGATGATTCAGAAGGCCACAGCTATCAGCAGCTTCATCATGACAATGTGCCACTCATACATCATATTTTGTGCAGAGTTTTTTGGTAAAACATCTAATTTTGGCAAATAAGCAAGTAAATGTAACCAGAGATATTGAAATAAAGAACTAATCAACAGTAGCCAGAAGGGATTGGTGTGGGGGATAATGGGAGAAGGAATGGAAAGGGTCATCAAGGAACATGTATAAAAGACCCATGGACAAAGCCAAAAAAGGGGTAGGATTGAGGGTGGGAAGTGGGGGTGGGTGAGGCTGGTGAAAGTGATGGTGGGAGAATAGAGACAAATGTACCTGAACAAAAATAAAAAAAGAACAAAAAAAGAGAAAACCTTTAAAAAAAGAAAATTTATATAGGTCAGAAACTCAGATCTACATGAACACCAAGCCTTAGAGAAAGACTAAAAATAAAAGCAGGTAAACTATTTAAAAATAATTTTATTCCTAATTGATTAAATACTTAAGAATAAACATCTGTACAAGCTCTAAATGACAAAAATACATAACTCTGATGGAAAATAATCAAGGCTCTAAATAATTGGCCATGTACTTGATATAAGAGGAACGTGATGTTTTTAAGATGTCAGTTTTCCCAATTTGATCTAAAGATTCAGTGAAATCCCAATCAAAATTTCAGCAAATTATTTTGTGCATACAGACCAACTGATTTCTAAAGTTTAGAGAGGTGAAACAGGCATGATAGCCAATGCTGTATTGTAAAGAGCAAAGTTCGAAGACTGACAGTATCAGATTTTAAGGCCAACTGTAAAGCTGAAGTAATTGAGACAGTGTGGCATTGGCAAAATTAGACAGATCAACAGAAGAGAATGCAGAGTTCTGAAATTGACTTGTAGGAATACAGTCAACTGATCTGCAACAAAGGAGCAAAGTCAATGCAATAAAAAATGGATAGTCTTGGGCCCTGGCTGGCGTAGCTCAGTGGATTGAGCGCGGGCTGCGAAAAAAAGCATCGCAGGTTCGATTTCCAGTCAGGGCACATGCCTGGGTTGCAGGCCAGGTCCCCAGTGGGGACCACATGAGAAGCAACCACACATTGAAGTTTCTCCCTCTCTCCTTCTCCCCCTCTTCCCCTCTCTAAAAAATAAATAAATAAAATCTTAAAAATTTTAAAAAAATGGATAGTCTTTTCAACAAATGGTGCTTGAAACACTGGACATCCACATGCAGAAATATGAATTACAACACAGAATTTTCACCCTTTATAAGAATTAAATCAAAATGAATTATATCTAAACATAAAACACACAACTGGAAAATTGTTAGAAATAAACATAGAATAATATCTAGTTGTCAGGTTTGGCAATCATTTTTTAGATACAATACCAAAAGCACAATCAGTGACTGAAAAACTTGGTATTTTTACTTCATTAAAATTAAATATTTTTGTCTGCTATAAGGTTGTAAAGCGAGTGAAAAAACAAGCTACAGACTGGCAGAAAATACTTGTAAGACACCTATCTGCTGAACAACTATCATCTCAAACATATAAGACCTTTTAAAACTCAACAATAAGTAAAGGAACCAAATAAAATTTGGACAAAAGATCTTGAACAGATAGTTTACTAAAGAATATATACAGATGACATACAGGCATACAAAAAGATGCTCAACATCATATATCAGTAAGTAATTACAAATTAAAACAATGAGCTACCACTATATTTTTATTAAAAATGACCAAAGTTAAAAACACTGACAGCACCAACTATTTGTGAGGTAATAGTAATTCTCATGCATTGCTGGTTGGAATGAAAAATGGTACAGTTACTTTGGAAGACAGTTTGGTGATACTTGAAATCATACTGGTATTGACTCAAATGAGTTTAATCAAATTTATGTCCACACAAAAACATGCACAAAAATGTTTACAGCAGCTTTATTCATAATTGCCAAAACTTGGGTGCAACTTAGATGCCCTTCTGTGGTACATGGCCAAATGAATGTGGTACATGGCCAAGTGGTACATCCATTAAATGGGATAATGACCATTGATAAAAATGAATGAATTATCAAGTCATCACAAGACATGGAACAACCTTAAATGCATATTGCCAAGTAAAATAAGCCATTGTAAAAAGGCTATGTACTGTAGAATTCAAATTCTGTGCAAATATTGGAATGATATTTTCAAAAATTCAAATAGGTATTATCATTCCCTTCTTGTCAACACATTTCTGTGTTATTGCTTTACACTGAGAATACAATTCTAAATCTTCAGACTTAAAAGCCTTAATTCTTCATGACCTTGGCTGCCACTTTAAACTCATTTCTCACCATTTTCCTCCTGTTCAGTCTATACCAGCTGCACTGAAATGATTGCTCTTTTTTAGTTGCTGAAACTACTCTTGATTTAGGATTTTAACATCTGCTGTTCCCTCTAGTTGGAATCTTTCTGCTTAGATATTTTTATGTCTCTTCACTCACAGTGTTTTCTTAGTGGCCCACACTGGCAAGATCAAATAAAAATAATTTATCAACTACAACAAGAAGATGAGAATTTAATGGTGAATACAAATGAAAATTATAGATACATTGCAGACATTTGGAATGACCTATTAATAGACCTATTAAATTTTTACTTGAGATAAGCAACATTTTTTATTATAAGTATGTCTCACACAAAATTTAGGACATACCAATACTGAGAAATGTATTTATTTTTTACTATCTAAAATCAAATTAATTTAACATCCTGTATTTTTATACATTAAATGTAACATCTCTACATTCATACATTTTATTACTATCTGTGGAATGGAATGAAAGTCTCTTCCAAACCAAACACATGATTCCCGAAGTTGACTCTGATTATGCCATCCAACTCACCTGCCACAAGTGAACTAATCTTTGTAACAGAAGAATGCCTTCTGCTGAGTGGCTCTGGTCAGATTGTTTGCAATGGCCTAAATCAATCCCCATGGCAAGGGTTGTTGGACTTGCTCCAGCTTCTACCACATGCCAATCCAGAAACAGCATTCTGTTAGAAACAAGGATAAGTCTATCCAAATAACACACTTATTTTACACTTTCAGAGGGTGAACTAAATTTTGGAAAAATAACCATAACATATTATCACCAAGGCAATTTACTTTTACTCATGTTAATCACATTTCCAGGTTAAATAGAAGGAAGGAAGGAAGGAAGGAAGGAAGGAAGGAAGGAAGGAAGGAAGGGAGGGAAGATAAAAAAAGTCAATGCCAATAATTATTTGCATTCAATAAGCCACACAGCTTAATTGCAGTGAAAAAAGTACCATGAATCAATAGTGATAGATATAGGTACTGTTGTTTAGGCAGTCACAGATTAAGCATAGAGAGAAAAAAATTTGGATATAACAAAGTTGTCAAGTTCAGGCAATTTTGCTTATGGATAATAGTAGAAAGTTTTCTTCAAATTTTTGTACTTAATGAGCAAATCCTCTCTCTCTCCCCCTTTCCCACCCCTGCTCTCCATATGTGCATGTGCATGTAATGTAAATCATATCTCAAAATTTCAAAAGCTCAAATTACCTAGGCCAAAAATTTGGTTGCTCTTTTTTTTTTTTGCTAAAATTAAGAATTGGTATCCTTAGGTCTACATGTCTTTCATTTCATAGCACTGGAAATAGATAACTAGAAAGCAGCATTGTAATTGTAATAAAAATCATTTGCTTTTAAAGTAATATTTTATAAAATCATAATGTATAACACTGTAGAACTGAATTATTGAAACACCCAAATAAAACATAAAACTGATTTAATTGCATTTGGAGGACAGAAAAGATATATCTGATTTACAAACAAATAACATATAACAGATATATTTTGAGGTCCCTTAATTTTCCTCACCTATAAGTTTACATATTAAAATTCACATGATTATGTTATTGTGTGTTTGTAATTCAAATCTATTTCTGCTTTCTGAAGCCAAAACTCCTACTCTTCTTATTTGTTCTGAATTTGTAACAGTAGTTTCTTAGAATTTTCTAATTATAGATTCTGTCAGAATGTAAAACCCTTAAAAATACAGTTAACCTCTTGATTTATCATTGGAATTTCTTAACCCAGTAAGAAAGATTTCAGCTATGTCTTGGTTAAAATGTATTACCTTTTTGTTCTGAAGAGGGCATAGTTTACATGAGTTATTTATGGACTTACTTTCCTTGTTTGGTGTTTTAGAAAGCTGGTATTTTAAAATAATCTAGAAAATTTCTTAATATGCAAAAAATGTGACACTATTTTATTAAGGAAACTATTGATTTGGGATCTTTGTTTTTATATAACATAAAAATCTCAGGAGTTCTCTCTACACTTGACTAAAAATGAAGCATCATGAAAAAAATCTTTTGAAAGGGAACTTCCTAGTCAAAATGCTGCAGGGTTTTTTTCTCTCCCTTTTCTCCCAGAGGAAAGCATTCTTCAAAACTTACTGGGAATGTAACCTTTCTCTGCAGAAAGTGAAACTCCACAAATCAGCTATATGTATTCCATGCTGAGTTTAAAAACATTTTACAGATCTAAAATATTCAATAGCAGGAGGACTTTTTTTCTGTGATACAAGGTTACTTGAGGATTCATACATTTCAAGTGAAACCGAATTTTTCTTAGGCCATGCTTATATTTCAGCTGCTACAGATTTGGAAGAAGACAAGTACTACAGTTCTGATTTTTATTCTTAGCTTTTGGCTGAACAAAGTTTCCTGGATTACAATTGAGGGGCAACTGTTGGCAAAGCTGAGACATAATCTTGAACAAAGAAGCTCAGCAATAAAACTATGATTATCAGAGAAAGAAGGAAGTTGAGTAATTGTCCTAAGGTACTATGAAGGCAGAGTAACTAAATAACAACAGAGATATCTATTATATAACTGACATTCAGGTCTTAGTGAAGCACGCTTGGGGAAATTAAAATTGGCATGGAATTCTGTATTTATCAAGTTATGATGCCATGGGGGAAAAACAACAACAAAAACAACATATTCCTTCCCCACCAAAAATAAAGTACCAGTGTTTTATAAAACAACAAAACAATATCTTTGTGTTACATGAGTCAGCAAGTGGGCTGCATTCCAGTCACTTTGAAACCTGAGGCAAGGCTGACAGAGGATTCACTTTCTAATAATGCTGCCAACAGAATTTCCTATACAAGCCATCAGAATTTCCTTCTACCAGGAAAGAAAGCATGAAGGATCACACAATGTCTTTTCATTTACATACAATTTTGTTGCACTATTTATTAAGCCCATGTTGTAAGTAAGCCCATGAGTTAGAGTATTTTATTTACTATTTATTTATTTATTTATTTATTTATTTATTTATTTATTTTCAATTACAGTTTACATTCATTTTACATTCATTTCTATTCTGTTTTCTGGCCACAATGCCTTTTAACAAAACTCAATATATACCTTATATTCAACCCAATAACTTAAAAAACACAGAAAAAAGGATATTCTACTATGTTTCTAAAGAAGAGAGGATAAGTAATGTAACGATGATCACTCGAAACGTAGAGGCTAGGTTGCATGGGCAAGCCTGAAGACTAGGGAGGGCAAGAGAAAAAAAAATGGCGAGCACAAAATTGAAAATCTTGGGTCTTGGTTATAAAATAATGCACAAAAAGATAAATTCATAAAAGAAGAAAATAAGGTACAAGTTCTGGCAAGAGTGGTGACAAGGTTTTGATGGAATAATTAGGCAGAATTACAGTGACAAATAAAAGGAATCATCACTCAAACGAAAAGAATTAGTTGAATGTCATTCTTTTTTTTGAAATTTTGCTTAGTGTTATGTGTTATAATTGATATTATCATCACAGGCATTGTATCATTATTGTTATTTCTATTGATTAAAGCTTTTGTGGATCTTGTCTGATATTTTGTGAAAAGTGGCAAATGATGTTATAAATGTATTGGTGTTTTAGAAGTGGCTTTGAAAATCCAAACTAATTTTGTAGTAAACAAAAATAACACATACACAATCAAGGTAACATGTCTAGCTACCCTAATAGTATAAATGCCTTAAAATATGGCCGTGTATTTTAGTTAATATCTTTTGAAATGCATAATAAAAGTAACAAAGATAGAAATTGTTTTCTATTTAACTGTTTTAAATCTACCAAGAAATAATGGCCAATCTACTTCTCCTTTACAAAATAGGCTGTCAGGGAGGAAGCCATCCTCCTCAGAGCTCCAGTTAGAACTTATAAAAATAGAATGCTAAGGCAGCTGATCAGCCCCAAAGGCTACTCATTTCCCATGTCATAAAGCTAGTGCAAGAAAGCTTAGATCTGCTCACATCCTGAGAAGGGCTAATGTTTTCTCAACCATGAACGTTCAGTTGAGGCGAATTTTCTACCATGTCATGTTGTAGTAATATCGAGCATCTGCCCCTTGGTTCCTGATAATTGCAGCTAAGTAGCTTGTGAGGTAAAAATACAGTGCAAGAGACAAAAATTCTTCCAAATGATCTTATTGCCTTATCTCAGTCTCTGATCATACCAACTTTTGAGCTGATGTTTTCCCTCATGTGTCATCTAAAAATCCCACAGTAGAAAGGTCAAATAAACTTACTCTTAATTGAAAATACAACGCTTCTGGTTTCCTTTGTGCTGACCCAGGAACAATGTGTACAGGACATGAGAAAAATTCTGTTCTATGGAGATTATATCTATTGCCATTCATTTAGTCTTGTGTGTCAACTACATTAAATATTTCTCTTCTTTTGTTTTCTAAGATAAAATTTTGGAAAAAATAAAAATTAAAGTTTTCCAGCTATTTGCTTACAAATTTAAGCTGTCAGATGAGTATCAAATTTATAGAAAAATATTGGACTTTGACATACTTTATACAAAGGCACAGAAAATGTTATTGATACAAAGCCTTCCTTGGTGATGCTTAATACTTAGAATCATATGAGTAGCTTTGTCAGAATAGGCAGTTAGTTATTAAGAAAAGAGAAGGATGCAAACTAAGCCTGATTAATCTGGAAACAGCAGTTTCATAGTTATCCTGGTGAAAAATCGGCATCAATCTGGACAACATTGACCTAGCTGACAAGGAAAGAAAGAAAACAAAGCCCAACACCAAAAAAAAACAACCCAATTAAAAATAAGCAAAAGACCTGTATAGACGCTTCTCCAAAGAGGACATACAGTTGGTCAATAGACATTGAACACCACTAATCTTCAGAGAAATGGAAATTAAAACCACAATGAAATATAATATCACTTGTCAGAATGACTATCTTCAATAAATCAAAATGTAAGTGCTGGTGAGGATGTGGAGAAAGGGGAACTCTTTTGCACTGTTGGTGGGAATGCAGATTGGTTCAGCCACTGTAAAAAGCTGTATGAAGATCTCTTAAAAAATTAAAAATGGACCTGCCTTTTGACCCTGTAATCCCACTTCTAGGAATACATCCAAATTAATCCAGAATACTAATATGAAAGAACATAAGTCCCCCCTATGTTCACTGAAGGCTTATTTACAATATCCAAGATATGGAAGCAGCTTGAGTGTCCATCAGTGGATGAGTGGATAAGACAACTAGGGGACTTTTACACAATGGAATGCTGGCCATAAAACAGAAAATGTTACCCTTTGCAACAATATGGATGGACCTGGAGAACATTATGCTAAGTGAAATAAGCCAGTCAGAGTCAGACAAATATCATATATTTTCACTTACATGTGGAATCTAAAGGAAAAACTGAAGGAACAAAGAAAATAGAGACTGATTCATAGATAGAGAGCAGGATGACAGATAAGCAGGGAGGAAGATTAGGGTATGGAAGGATAGAACAAAAAGTTAAAAGAACTTGTGGACATGGACAACAGTAGAAGTGACCATGGGGGAGGGGAGTATAAAGGGACTAAATGGTAATGGAAAAATACAATAAAAATAAAAAAATAAATAATTATATATGTATTTTATTATAATATTGTTATTTCAACATACCAAGAATAATCTACTGTAATCTTATGGGAAGGTTTATTAATGAGAGTAATGGAAGCAAAATTGTACTTCTAAAAGACTTCTTATAAATATAGACTTTTGAAGGAAATTATTATTATACATTATTATATTATTATTGTTTTTACCTTGCAATGCTATTATTAAGTTCCTTTTAGCAATAATAAAAACTTTAACTTTTCCATTGAAAAACTTTTCAAATCAGAAATGGTGAGTAGAATTTGTATTTAATCATTAAAATGTACAACTGTAGCCCTGGCTGGTGTAGCTTAGTGGATTAAGTGCAGGCCTGTGAACCAAGAGATCACGGTTCGATTCCCAGTCAGGGCACATGCCTGGGTTGCAGGCCAGTTCCCAGCAGGGAATGCACAGGAAGCAACCACACATTGATATTTCTCTCCCTCTCTCCTTCCCTTCCCCTCTGAAGATAAATAAATAAAATCTTTAAAAAAAAATGTACAACTGTGATGTAGGAAATTCAAAGGGCACTACTAAAACCTCCAGATAAAGGCAAGTTTAGAAAGGTCCAATTAAAAACCAAAGGCACCCACTACCCTGGCTGATGTGGCTCAGTGGATAGAGTGCTGGCCTGTGAACCAAAAGGTCACTGGTTCAATTCCCAGTCAGAGCACGTACCTGGGTTGTAGGCCAAGTCCCCAATAGCAGGTGCTCAAGAGGTAATTACACGTTGATGTTTTCCTCTCTATCTCCCTCTCCTTCCCTATCTAAAAATAAATAAAAATCTTTAAAAAAACCCAAGGCACCAAAATAAATGGCAGTTTTATATTATGTCAGTAATCAATTGGAACATAAAATTTTAAAGATAATTTTTGCAATGGCATCAAAAAATGAAATCCTTAGGAATAAATATCCTTAGGAATAAAAATCCTTAGTAACAAATCCTTAGGAATTTAATGAAAATCAAAATATCTTAATTAAGTAAGGGTGTACCATGGTCATTATTGGGGAATTAAATTTTTGTACATTCATTGTAATCACAATAAAATTTTTTCTAGGCTCTATTGTAGATATGGACACCCTAGATATAACTTTATGGGGGTATGCAAGAAAGTAGAAACTAGAATACCATAAACAGTTTATAATTTAAAAATTTTGGAGACTTTTACAACATCTGAAGGTTAACTATTAATCCAATGAAATCATAAAAAAATATTAGAATACAGACAGACATAGAGATTAATGGGCATGATAGTTCAAAAATAGCCAATAAATATATAATCAGTTGATTTTCAACAAAGTGACAAGAAAATTCAATAGGAAAAGAATAATACAGGAATAAGTGGATCCATAACTTAAAGCAATGAAATTTTCTTATTACTTAACACACTAAAAGTAATTATGACATAATTATTTGTATTTAGGTCATAACATGAATTATGACCTACATTCAAAACATAAAACTACAAAAACCTCCAGAGAAAAATCTTATTGCACTGAGGCAGGAAACATTTCCTGGGTAAAACAGAAAAGATATAATCCATAACTTTTTGTGTGTCCTTGAAAAACACTTTAATAAAATGAAAAATTAAGCAACAGTCTGTGGCAAAAATTTTAAATTTATTTCTAGATAATGACATGTTGAATATAAAAATTATTATAAATATAAAAAATCAAATAAGTTAATAATAAACAAAAATTTGAAGACAATACACACAAGAACATCCAGAAATGGAATAAGCCCATTGAAAGATGCTCAATATTATTAATCATTAGAGAAATGGAAAATAAACCAAAATGAGAAACCCCTACATATCCACTAGAAAAGCTAAAATTAGAAAGACTTTGTCAACAGTTCAGAAATAGCCAGAGTAAAATCAATGAATCACTGAAGTAATATTAGCAAAAGTTAATTGTGCACACACCGAAAAGATAGTTTGAAAACCAGAAGACCTCAAAACAAACATAGAATGAGGCCTGGGGGTGTTTGTACATAGCAGCTTATTTGGGAAGAATGAAATAGCTTTTATTCTTGGCAGTGATTGGTTACAATATTAGAATTTTCATGGTTACTTCATATCAACCTTGGGAAACCGTTCAAGATTTGCTTTTGATTTCCAGAGTCATAAGCAAGAAACAGCCCAGGTCTAGTTATTCTTACAAAAGAAGCTATATTAAGCTCTGCTTTTATGACTAGACTGGTTTTGTCTGCTCAGGGAATTTCCAAGGTTGGTCTCTGTTTATGTTTTACTTTAACAACCGACAGTATCAATTTGGAAAAACTGTAAGACTCATATTGCTGGTGAGAAAGTAAAATGTTAAAAGCAATTTGGGAAAGAGGTTGGCAGTTATTTTACAAAACAAAGCACAAAGTTGCCAAGTAGCATATCCATTCTGAGATATTTACTCTAGAAAAATTAAACACACACAGATGAAGACTCATCTATATTTCCTCATATTAGCTAAACATCGGACAAAACCCAACTGTCTTTCCATAGGTGAATAGAAAACAAACCTCCAGAATGAAATAGCCTGCCAATACCTTGATTTTAGCCAAGCGAGACCCATTTTGGACTTCAGACCTCCAGAGTTGTAATATACTACATTTGTGTGTTTTTTAAGACACAAAATTTATAGTAATGTGTTACAGCAACCATAGGAAATTAGCAAAGGTATATCTTGTAATCTAGAATAGAGAGTGAAAAATCTAACCATATCTAGTAATAGGTTTTGGGGGCTAAAATTTAATCAAAATCAGATTCCAAATTTGGGAGAGGTGAGGATACCAAGCAACCTATACTAGCAATAAGAGCAAATATAATTTAAGGTGTTTCCGTGATTAGAAGGCCAGCTCTTATTTCTTTCAGTCCTTAAAGATATATTAGGAATATCATCAAAATTTGCTAATGGCCCTAAATTCCTACCTAAGTTGAGACTTCTTAACTTCTTAAACCTAACGGTGAATAAAATAAGCCAGACAGAGATAATATATTTGTATATTATTGTATTTATATAGACAAAAACCAGATAAAAGTAAATTATTCATGGCATCTGGAATAATGGTTGCCTTTGCAGAAGAATGAAAGAGAAACACATGATTTCAGATGAAGGCATTAAATGACTTCCTAAACTGGTTGGTTATACACAGTGATTTATTTCAATATTGTTATTAATCACATCAGGAAAGGCTCTTTTTCCCTCTGTAAAGTTATTTACACATTATAGATATTTGGATCTTAAATATATTTTAGGGGTCAATTATTCTGTTTACCACAACTAATAAATTTTTAAAAAGGACTAGACTTTATTTTTTGTATTTCTTTTTTAATTTTTTATTTTAGATTATTCAGTACAGTTTCTATCCTTTATTCCCATTCCAG